>CM071801.1:10812843-12012843 GCA_036559045.1 Platycarya longipes
TGGCAACATAATTTGGCACGAGAGGGACCGTTTTAAATTGCCACAAGTGCAAGGCATGTGTAAAAAAGTTGTATTTTTTTCCTTCCACAAAATATTATATTGGGTAGGTATAGTAAATTTTTTTTCTCAGGAATTATAAATGCCACTAAAAGTCCCACAAGTATAATTGGTGGAAAAAATTCATTTTCCAACTTAACATAAACTATTCTGGATCACATATCATTTCCATGGCAAAAGCCTCATTTTTGTTGTAGTGCCATACAGTATCTGTTAATTGTCGTAGGAGTACATAAGATGTCCATGTCGAGAGTGTAGAATCTTAACAACCCCTTCTTTTAGTTAATGTATAAATTTCAGTGTTTGTTTGTGAATACTATGGATTTGGGATATACGCGATGAGATTTGCACTATATGAACAAGAGTTGAAATGATCTATTGTCTCGTCCGTTCAAGATGGAATATGGTTTGCAATAGGAGCAAAATGAGCAAAAGAATCAAGAAATGATGCATATGGTAGTGTAATAAAAAAATCCAAAGAGAAATAATGGTGTAATAAAACATGTAATGTTACTACAGCAAAGACCACACCTCTCGAAAGAAAAAGAAATTATATCTATTTTTTATTTAATTAATCTGTTATAGGTTTGAAAACAATTGTGTTATATTGTATTTGTAAATTTATGGTACAATTCGGAATATATATAACCAATCTTTTTCTATAACCTTTTTCATTAAAATGAAATATATCTAATTTTATGTTTAAAAGTTAATTCTAATTGTATTTGAATCGTAAACACTAATTTGATCATTCAAATATGCTAATGTTACATCCAAATAGTGTTTTATATACGTTTGAACAATATGCCAGTGAATATGTACACATATATAGCTAAACATTCAAATGAACAGAACTGAGGCATGTTCACATTTGTGACACAACATTCGAGTGTAAATATCTGCTTTTGAAGTTCATTGCACATGATACGCTCGAATATTGTACAAGTTATTTTCACACATATATAACAGTAGCATTCTAACGTCAACTCCAAAACATCCAAATGTTTATCATGTTTGGACATTTTTTATGTTCTTTGAATGTAATAGAGTTTATCGTGAGGATCAGTAATTAGGATTTTTCATTAAAAAACTAATTTGTCACATTATTAATTTCCTTTTATGTGGCAGTTTTATGCCATTACAAAAATTGTCATATGTTGTTTGTGATATATGTTCCTATCTTTTCTCACTCTACAATTTAGAACACAGTTATCAAGAACTTCAAATAAACCCTAGTAATGCAAAAATTATATGATGACTACGGCCAATTAGTACTAGTAACTCAAAAAGACCTTCACAAAATAAAATCACAAAATTGAGAATATATCATGAGTACTCTTCATTTTAAATTTCTCGTTTATAACCAAATTATTTGATATGATACATCATTTTGAGATCATGAAAATCTATCTAGCTAAAACATACCAAATCGATCAATATGATGTAAAAAATAATCTTTCTAACTATGAATCATATAAATCATCAGCATAACCAAGCTGAATGGATTTTTCAACTTTTGATATCATGAAAAGAAATTGCCAAAAAAAAAAAAACAAGTAGCTTATACTTTTAAACTTTCTCAAGCGATCGCACAAAAGAAGAAAAACAAATCGAGATTAATGTTTGGTGATCAAAGGAACAACGTACATACGTATGTACTAATGTACATATGTAGTTTGTAATAACTGTAATCATGTAAGACTGGATCAGCCCTGATCTTGAACTAGTAATCCGATTCGAATGGATCATTAATTAGTAACAAAACAAAGTTAATTTAATTGCACGAAATTAATTATATTTCATGCAAAAGTAGGAGGCCCTTGATCTCTTTCAGAAGGGCTCCTCCAAAAGCCGCCCTCGAGAAAACCTTTCCCACATTTCCTTCTCCAAATTGGCCGCATCGTTATTATTCATACCTATTCGACTCCCCCCCCTCTTCACGGCCTCCATCTCCAGCTCCAGCTCCAGCTCCATCTCCAAATCTCCTTCCTCGCACTTGTTACCACTATTTGTTAATAGCCCCATCGTCTTCTTCTTCTTCAAACGCTGCATTAATTTTTTCTTTCTCCAAGCTTTCCTACACAATCCCGCGGGCACCTTGTACACCGCCAATATCAGTAGGTTCATCACCGTACATGGAAAACAACAACATATCGCTGCGCATTCGGCTGCCGTCCCTCCGGCCACCTCCCCTACTCGTCGTCTCTCTTTCCCGACAGCCAGCTCGTTTTTCTTATGATCCTCAAGCAGGGGTTGTCGCCGATTCCGGCCCGCATAAGATCGCCACAAAACCTCTCGATTCATTGTGAGTCGATCTCAGGCGAGCGAGTCAACACTCAGACATAAGAACAAAAATGGAAAACAATATCAATCTCGGTAGAGATGTACGATTTATTTCGGATTAAATGAGGAAGGATATGGCCGGAAACTAGAGGGGGGAACAACAGGTTGAAGAACAACCGAATATTCCCGGATGAAGATAGTCGGCAACTCATTTCTTTGAACGTGCTATGAAAATTCTATAACCAGCCATGGGATTCAAGAAGCTGAGAGAAGGACAAAAAGCGTGGAGATGGAATACCTTTAATTAGGAGATCAAAAAATTACAATACGAGAGAGAGAGAGAGAGAGGAACAAACGGGATTTAAGGAGAGGGTAAGGTGGAGGAGAAAGAATGATTGGAAGCGATGTTAATTGTGGACCATTAGAAGGGTGTGGAGGTGTCAAAAGAGTAACTAATTTCTGACGTTCTAATAGCATGCAGAAACGGAAACCTACCTATTGTTACAGACGGATCTTGTGAGGTGGCCACCGCATACGTCTCTTTGTTTCCAGGAAAAATGTTTTGGCTACTTAACAAAATTACAGTATTTTTTTATCATACCCTTATGGTTTGTTCGAAGAGTTATACATACAGTATTCAAATAAGAATAAGGTTTCACATGCAACAGATCGATCACATTAGAATTTTTCGGTTTCCACTTTCAAACTGACAAATTCATATAACGAGTAACATTTATGAATAATATTAGATACAGTATTGATTGTGTAATTGTTGCACACTTCTTCTAAAAAAACAGTGAGATTTATTATTAAAAAATTAATTATTTTATATAATTTCTATATTTACTCACTTTTTCTAAAAACCGTATAAAGAGATACTTATGTACTCTATACAGGGTTAAAATAAAGATTTATTATGCCGCGACTTTATACATGGTTAAAATTGTTAACTTATTAATTAAGATAACTAGAGTTATTTCGTCTATTGAATGGTGTGTTAATATAGGAATCACTTTATTAAAAGAGCTTTTAACAAAAAACATCAAAATTCACCAAACTTTTGTTAAAACACAGATTTCAGTTTTTTCTTAGTATAAAAGCACTTTAATATAAAATCACCAAACATATACGTTTTATCATTAAAGTACTTTTAGGAGACTTAAAACAGTTTTCATACTTCCTATCGTAATCCCAACGTACACTTACTTTACCATCTGATTTGATGCTGGACCACCAGTCACACATTTCACATTTTCAAAAGGATAATTATGGCAATACAGAATTTTGTTGGGTGCCTGGAGTGCTCTGCCTTGGGGCATGATTAGCTATAACAGAATAGTTGTAGGAAACAGGGTACAATTATGGTTTCAGCCCTAAAGGTAATGGAATTAAATGGTTCTCATTATTTATGGAATAGTTTGCTAATTAAGATCGTATAATCTAATTGGCATACTTTGAAGTAGGCTGTTGGTGGAAAAAATTATGCAGTTTGGGATGGCATTCCATTGATCAGATTTCTTTAATTTGTAACTACTTCTGAAGAGTAAGATTGCTGTAACTACTTGAAACATTCTCCCATCAGATGTATGGGAATCAATCCTATAACATATGATGTAAAATGAGAAGAAGGTCTGAAAAAATGGTAGTGTATTAAGTCATCTTATAGTTTTTGTAGGCTGAGTTGTTGATGAAAAATATAATGATTTTAGGTTTTATATGTTTTTTTGTGGTTAGTATATGTTGAAGAGCTTATGTTTGTGATGGTTGCTAATGTGTCATTTGAATGAGTAGAACCTCTTTCTTAACCTAAACACATTTCTAGTCTTTCACGCCATCCTCTACCACGAACATACTGATACGGCATGTGCAGATGAAATCCTCCGCAATTTCACCATTTGCAAGAACATGATTCTGGTCCTCATATTTGTTTCCAATAGCACAGCACTCACATATAGATACCATTGGGATGCCCAAACGGAGAAGCCGATCATCAACAGAAAGACAAAAGTTTAAAAAAGCTTTCCACATCATGTGCAGACTTTCTTAAATCTTAGGCAGCGCATTATTCCAGACCCAGTCATTCCACTGCACTTTTATCAGCTCTTAAACCAATGAAACCCCAATATGCAGATTTGATGAAAAACAACCATCAGCACTCGGTGTCCATATCAGAACATCTGCACCCTCCTTATGACCACCCAGCTTTTCAATAATTTCCTCTGTTTTCTCCGATCCCACTAACTGATTAAGCTTATCTACTACATCCCATCCTTGTTCCAATCGGCATATTCTTTAATGGAGAGATTGGCATTGATCAACTAGTGGTCCAGATCAATCTAACCGTTTGTCTTTCCAAAACATAATATTTCCTTCTCTAACCCGCCATTTAGCACCCTCGATCAAGCACCTTTGGGAGAACACTAATAATATATTTCCAAAATCTTGACCTTTTTTTTTTCATTTAGTAGTGAAACATGCTGATTTTTAATGTATTTGGCTCAAAAAAAAATTAGACCACAAAGAGCCATCTGTCAAAATTAAGCTTCCAGGCAAATTTCATGTGAAGAGCACATTGGATATCTCTCAGATTCCTGATTCCTACTCCTTGCATTGGTTTGCACAACTTTTCCCATGCAATCCATTTTTTCTTTGGTTTCTCATCAGTAAAACCCCAGAAAAATGAGCTTACTAAGCGATTGATAGTCTGTAAAACCAGCTTCGGAGCATGCATGCATTACCGTGAGCAAGTGGACTGGAATACTGGAAAGTACATGGCGGATAAGCAAAAGCCTTGAGCCCGAAGACAATAACTTATTTTTCCAGCCTCCCATCTTGTCTCTGATCTTGGTAACCAAATAATCAAATTGTATACATTTGTGTCTACCAGTTACAATAGGAAGTAGGCATCCCAAGGTATTTTGTCGGAAATTGGCCTTCAATAAACCAGTCATGTTTAAGAGATTTCTCCGTCGGGCTCTAGTACATGACTTGGAGGTAAAAAAAAAAAAAAAAAAGATGAAGCCGACTTCTCCTTACTAACAATTTGACCAGACCACTTCCCATAAAGATTGAAAACCTCACAAATTCTTTTTAAAGAAAGCCGCCCGCCATTTGCAAATACAATAATATCATTAGCATATAAAAGATGAGAGATCAAAGGAGTACCTCTTGCCTGAACGAATGGCTTGATTTTACCTTGCTCAAAATTCTGTTTTAAGAGCTGACATAAAATCTCCTCCATCATGATAACCAAGTAAAACGATAAAGCATCTCCCTGTCGTAGACCACGACCGCTTTTGAAAAAACATTTAGAAGTTTCATTCATTACAATAGAATACAAAGGAGTTTCAAGTTTTCAACACTGTTTAATTAATCCCCTGACATCTTGCGAAAAACCATAAGCTTCGAACACATGAAATAAAACATCACAGTTAACAGTGTCATATGCCTCAGCTATATCCACTATAACTAGAACATTCCCATCTCTAGCCGGCTTATTGAGAGAGTGAACCATTTTTTGCGTTAAAGTGATATTGTCAAAAATACTCCTACTAGGAATAAAATCATCGTATTCTTGGAAAATAATTCCATTTAACAGCGGAGCGAGTCTACGAACCAGGATCTTAGAGCAAATTTTATAAACAACGAAGCATAAACTAATATGCCAGAATTTATCAAACCCAGACAGATTTGATACCTTGAGCAACAACACCACCGAAGAAGCTGTATAAAACCGAGGAAGAGGAGTCCCCTGAAAAAATCAATCACCGCCTCCACCACATCATGTCCCACAATCTCCCAGTATGCTCTAAAAAACCCATGAGCCAAACCTGCGCTACTTTCAATAGAATCTGAAATTCCTTTTTTATCTTTGTATGGTCAAATATATCTAACAATTTTTACAATCAAATTTATTAGATATCAATCGTGTGAATATTCATAAATATGCAATAAATAAATTATCAAGCATAAAACATCGATCGGTTATGAAGGAAAACATTTTGAAAAACTCTTCAAAAGTAAAATCCTACGGGACGACCAAACTCAGGAAAGTCATTTTTATTGATTGAAAATCAGTTTACAAGTAAGATATTCAATTACAAAACCTTTGTCAATTAACTCCCTTACTTAACCGGACAAACGACTCGTTTATCCCTACCGCGGTAGCAGCCGAAACATTTGACGATCTTCAATCTATGTCTTTCCTATTGGAACCTCCAGTGGATGATCACGTACACCAATCAACGATCTTCTCAAACCTTGAACAAGATCACACTCGCAAATGTATAAAAATCACAAAGAAAATTCTCCACTAATTTTCCTCTCAAATGGCTCTCAAATATGTCGAAAATCAATTTTGGCCGAAATCTCCTGCTAGGTTTACCATATGACTTGATTTAAATAGTCTATCCAAAAAGTGCTGCTGAAACGTGTCTACTGACAGATCATCCTTCATCAAAATCTATCTGCTGACATGTTACTAACAGACTTTCGGATTTACTGCTACAACTTGAATTTCGAATTTGCCTTCTGATTTTATCATTCCAGATTTCGAAATTCAACTATTCAGCCTCTTTAACAGACTCCTAGACACCTAAATGAATTCAAAATACTATAGATAAATCTCATAGTTTAAATTACATTCATTCAAAAATCAAAACTTATCCTATTTGAATTCAAACTCAACAATCTAAAATTATAGTTTTAGAGATAAGATGAAATCTTATCATATTTAAATTCAAATACTTCAACACTAATCCAAGCCAACAAAATCTACATTAACAATCTCCCCCTTTGGCTAATTGGTGACAAAATATTTTTTATGAATATATGTTTCTCACATATTCTGCTCGGGCTTGGTTTTCTTCCCCTTTATCAATGCTTCTCTCCCTTAGTTTGTACTATTGCTCTCCCTTACTCCTCACTTTTATCTCCCTTTTTGTCATCAATTTAGCCAAATTAATACCATGTAGAAATTGAAAATGCAGCCTCATTTGACGAATTAGGTGAGGGACGATTTCACCTTTTCCTTAGTTCTTATCTAAGCACAAACAACCAAAAGATTAAAGAAAATAAATACAAGTTAGTTTCATAGGAGAACCTTAGAATGAAGCATGCAGAAAAATTAAAAAAATAAGCAATATGCTTTGGTATTGAGCAAATATTAAGTGTCGTGCATGAGATATGCCTATTATGACCCAATGTGAAACAACTTTAACTTACTTGAAGCATCCGAATAGTGTCTCCTAGGGACTTAAACACAATATAAACTCATCAAGAGCACCATCTTTGTGTCCCACTGGTAAATATCCACTTTACATGAACATCAAGAAGCCCTAAAACAATGCCTCACATACACTTGCAAAATCAAAAATTGACCCAATTTTTTTTTAAATAACCTAGTCCAAAAATAAATGGCCAAAAAAAATGTTCATAAGCAATTTTTTTTTAAAACAAAAAACAATGGCAATGGGGCAAGTAGCATGAAGAGATGTATTCATGTTCAATCAAAGTGTTACTCACAAAATAAATTCAAGACTATACATCCTCTTGATTGCAACACCCACAATAGATTTTCACTCCTCATAAAATCATTAAAGTCAAGATTCATGTGAGTGTGTAAGTGAGCAACTTATAAAAGGTAGCAACTTTTTCTTAATGATTTTATTCCTTAATTTTTTCATGAATTTTTTTTTTTTAATCATCATTTTTAATAAGAATCTTCTTTTAAAATATGCTCCCAAGAGGTTGTCACTCACCTTAAGGCAAACTTTATGCTAGGGGCCTAGATACATAAGTGTCTCCTCCAAATACTTCATTTGCATAGCTCCTTTTTTGTTCATTTTTATTGCTCATCTTTTCCACAATGATAGGAACAATGATTTTTTCTATAAAAACTTCTAAAGTTAGATCCGTGTGGGGTGTAAGTTTTTTTCCGCAATGAATTTCACACCGATTTTTTCTATATGGATCAACAAGTGGTGTTTGGCAAATGGAGACCTTTTTTTTCATCGTTGTACTAGGTTCAACTAGTATTAGTCAATTTAAAGTTTGGACTCTCTCTATGATGAGCATCTCAATACACTTATTCAACTTTTATTTTTTAATTAAACAAAAGTGCATCTACACAAGTTTATCACAGTGTATTAAGAGTGAACATTTACTACGATGACCCATAGGGTTAGGATGCACAAGGTGAGATGCACAACACAAAAATAGTGCATGAGTGCAAGGATTTATAAAGTGAGTATCAACATGTTCAAAGCCTTCAACACACCATCAAACATGCACTCTATATCATTTGGCTGAAAAACACTTTTTTTTTAAAAAAAGTACAAAACCAAAACAAAATAAACCAACCAAAACAAATTCAATTTTTTTTAAAAAAAAAAAAACATATAAACAAAACGAAATACAATAAAAATGCATGTCCTATACTAAAGATATGCAAGAAATACAAGAACATGCATGTAGTCCTATAAACTAACGTGACACGACATCTTTTTTGACAACCCATTTTCCCTTGAAGTTTGGCTTGTCCTTTCCATTCTTTTGAATACATAGCCTAACCAATTCACTAAGCTCACGACTTACAAAATTAATTTGTTGGTCCATCTCATCAACTTGGTTTTGTAGGCTTATTCCACTCATCTTCAAAAATTGATGAGATGGACCAACACATTAAAGCAATGTGGTCTTATATGCCCAAAAATTCCACAATTATGACAAGTAGGAGTAAACTTACCTTCATACCTACCTTTCTTCATCATGGTCGATGGAGAATTTTTGTGCAAATCTCTTGAGTCGTCAGCTTTCAGCATGAGAGAATTGTTGTGGTTCTTTTTTTTACTTTCCTTTACAAATACAATACCTTTGGAGCTCAACGCAGCAGATAAGGGTATTTGTTTTCCTTTTCCTTTAGAAGCCACATATCCTAATCCCGTCCTATCACTGCTTGGTTTTTGAAATCTCAACATTTCATTTAATTTTTGAGTTGCTGAGTTTTTTCACACTCTTGAAAATTTTTCAATTTTTATTCTATTGCAACCTTTTGATTTTTTAGTCTCAACACCTCAACCTCAAAAACTTTTACAGTCTCAATCAAATTATTTTTCTCATTTTCTATAGCTATAAGGTTTTTATACAACTTTTTGTTGAGTTTTTTCAGCTTGACTACCTCTTCACACACTTCATTGTAAACATCTTGAATACTAAGTTCTTGGTTAGCATCAACTAGAGTAATGTCCAAATCACTAGAAACACAACTGATTTTGTTAGTGAATTTTCAGTCAAATCATTCACAATAGTAGAAAAAGTTACAAAAGATTTTTCATTATCGGAAGATGAGTTTTCACTTTCAGAATCTGAAGTATCACTAGAAGACACATTTTATGTTTTTCCTTTATTTCTCTTAAAGTTAGAACACTCAATTCTAATATGACCATAGCCTAAGCATTCATAACATTTTACCTTCTCATTTTTCTCAACTTTTTCTTTATTCTAATTTTCTAAATTTATTTTTCTTTGCTGAAAATTCTTTTGCTCTCTTTTGTTTTTCATTAGTCTTTTTCTTAAACATAAACTTTTTGAATTTCCTAGCAATAAGAGCTATATCCTCATCATTTAGACTCTCCTCACCACAAATATCATCATACTTTTTTTTCACAGTTTTTAAAGCAATAGATTTACCTTTTTTCGTTTGGGAAATAGATGATTCATACGTTTGTAAGAACCCGACGAGCTCTTCAACTTTAATTGTATCCAAGTATTTGCTTTTCTCAATGACTGTGACTTTGGGTTGGAATGTCTCAGGTAGAGACCTCAAGATTTTCCTTACGACTCTTGAGTTTTCAACCTTCTCTCCATGATTAAACCTGGAATTCACAATATCATTTAGTTTAGCATAAAAATCATTAATGCATTCATTTTCAAACATTTTAATTTCTTTAAATCTAGATGTTAACAATTGTAATTTAAAATTTTTCACAATCATTGCTCCTTCATGTGTGACTTCCAATATGTCTCATGCCTCCTTCGCTATCTCACACATGGAAATCCTTTTGAATTCTTCTTGAGATACCGCCATGAAGATGGCATTCAACTCCTTGCTATTGAAATTGTTATTATTTAACTCATCTTTCGACCAAATATCAATACTGGTCTCGGATTTCTTCCATCCTCTTTCAACGGCATATCATACTCGTTCATCCAATGACTTTAGGAATGCTCTTATACATACTTTCCAATACGCATAATTCTCACCATCAAATTATGGTAGAACATACAATAATGCCATCTCTACCAGGGGAATGAATCACACTCGGACGAGTGAACCTTCTCTGATTCCAATTGAAATTCCATTTTTACCCCTGTGTGGCCAAATATATCTAACAATTTTTACAAGTAAATTTGTTAGATATCAATCGTGTGAATATTCATAAATATGCAATAAATAAATTATCAAACATAACACACTGATTGGTTACGAAGGGAAACCTTTTGAAGAACTCTTCAAAAGTAAAACCCTACGGGACAACCAAACTCAGGAAAGTCATTTTTATTGATTGAAAATCAGTTTACAAAGCTATTCAATTACAAAACCTTTGTCAATTAACTCCCTTACTTAACCGGACAAACGACCGTTTATCCCTACCGCAGTAGCAGCCAGAACCTCTGACGATCTTCAATTTATGTCTTTCCTACTGGAACCTCCAGTGGTTGATCACGTATACTAATCAACGATCTTCTAAAATTTTGAGCAAGATTACACACGCAAGTGTATAAAAATTACAAGAAAAATTCTCTACTAATTTTCCTCTCAAATGGCTCTCAAATATGTCTAAAATAAGTTCTGGCCGAAATCCCCTGTTAGGGTTACCATATGACTTGATTTAAATAGTCTATCCAAAAAGTGCTACTGAAATGCGTTTGTTGGCAGGTCGTCCTTCATTAGAATCCGTCTACTGACAGGTTGCTAACAGACTTCCAGATTTACTGCTGTAATTTAAATTTCCCTTTTGATTTTATCATTCCAGATTTCGAAATTCAACCCTTCAACCTCTTTAACAGACTCCTAAACACCTAAATGAATTCAAAATACTATGGATAAATCTCATAGTTTAAATTACATTCATTCAAAAATCAAAACTTATCCTATTTGAATTCAAACTCAACAATCCAAAATTACAGCTTTAGAGATAAGATGAAATCTTATCCTATTTGAATTCAAATACTTCAACACTAATTCAATCCAACAAAATCTACATTAACAGAATCAAAAACATAGTTTCTTTGACTTCTTGGGTTGTAGGTAACGGGACCAAACAGTTGTTCTGAGCAGGAGATATTTTCTCCCCAATTAAACCATTAAGGTCTGGTATATGCCTTTCTTCTTGTTGACGGCTCAAGAAGTTCTCGAAATGTTCTACAGTAGCTAAATGAATAGCTTCCAGAGATGGTAATAGGTGACCATCTCTTAGTTGCATTTCCTTGACAACGTTATATATATATATATATATATATATTGTCGGTATTGCCCGGAAAAACTGCACATTGGCCTCCTCTTTTTAACATGTTGAGACAAACGAACTTGTTCTCTCTTCCATCCATATGGCCAGCTCTTCTTTGGCTATCAACATATTAGCTTCATCAACCTCCGAATAATCCTGTTGGAGTCTAGACTCAATTGTTTCTATACGATTTTGCAAGTTGCTTATATTACTATAAGAAATTTTAGTTTTAGGGACGAAATTTGTTAGGGATAAAATAAATTTCGTCCTTAAAAATGATTTTTAGAGACAAATTTTAGATTTCGTCCCAAAAATTGAACGAGTTACAAAATTCATTCAGACGAACAAAACTTCGTCCGAACAAGACATTTGATGACGAAACAAATCGTCTCAAAAAATAAAGAACCGTTCAGATAGATAATTATTTGTCCGAACAGGATATATTTGGAGGGAAACGTGGCGGGAAACTTGCAAGTCCGTCCAAACAGGAAATATACTGTTCGGACGGAAAATAGGTTGAAAATTAGATTTTAATTGTTCATCACCATTAATTTGTATATTTTTTTTTATATTAATTTCATTTTATCATTTTCAAAATATAAAAAATGTGTTTCTATTACATATTCTGATTTATGGAGCGTTTAAAATATTTATAAATGCACAAATAATTCTATGTAATTATTTTCAAAATGTTATTTATTTTATTATCACGAGCAGTAAGTAAAATGAGAAAAATAAAAAATAAACATTGTTATGAATACCAAAAATAAAAAACATAATAATTATATCTCAAATATATAATATTATTCAATATAACACATAAAGTAATTACTGCATAAAAATACTCCTACTATTTCGATATCAAATTTATGTCCTCCTGCATAGATTTGATCCGTACTTCTACATCATTTTTTCTCCTCAGGATGCAGTCCTCAGTCTCTGCTATCACACGGATCGCCACTCTCTCCACCACATGCTCGACCACACGCTCCACCACTGTCTCCAACTGCTCCAATGTAAATCTTGCAGGCTAGTTTTGAGTAAGCTGGGTAGCAATAATAGTAGTAGCATCAGTCAACCCTAGAGTCCTTGCATAGGGGTGCCCCTTACTCTTGCTGATAGATATCTTGTTGAGAGCCCCCATTTGAAGTTTTTTTTCTTATCCACCCATTTTGTAACTCCAGCTCGGAGTAGGAGGTCAAATATCATCACAAGCATGGCTTTCTACTTATGTTGATGCCCTCACTCGCACTTATTCTCCGATGTCAACAGCCTACTGAGTTAACGTTCCCGAAGATGTGAAAGATCAAATAAAAAATTGTTACATAGTAATGAGCTACATTCCAAGAAACTAAGTATAAATTAAATTTAAAGCTAATTGTATTTATAATAATTACTTATAATTTTTTTCAAAGATAAGTTTGATCTCAATTTTAGTTGACGAAAGAATCGAAAAGCAGTTGAGGAACTGATGTCGGGTGCATTCCAGAGATACAAAGGTCAGTGCATGCACAATTTGAGAAGTACAGCACTGCTGCAGAGACGTGCCAAAATTCATTTCAAGCAATACTACCAGCCAAATGGGAGAAGGTTTGTGATCTGTTTGAAGATCCTGCTAATAAGGTAATATCGCATTTATTTCTTTTTTTTTTTTAGTAGAAAATGATGGATATATTAGAATTTGAAACTTATAATCTAATTTTTGTTAGCAATGGAGTACTGTGAATAAAGCAAATAGATCAAATTTAAAAATACATTATCGTGCGGGTTCTCAATTTTTTCATCTTTTGCACAAAAAAATTGTCTGTACTACTAGTTCCGGTTTTATATTAAAATATGCACGTATCTCATTCAAGTTCTAATATAGTTTATATTTTGCAGCAAGCTGAAAGTTTTGGTGATTTTGATCTAACCCATTTATATGCTAAAGCACATAAAGATCGTAATGGTGTTTGGCCAGTCCTGAAGTTAAGGTAAATTATGTAAGTTTAAGTATATTAAGTCAAGTTTAATATAATATTCTTATTATTTATACAAACTTTATGATTTTTTTTTTGTAGGAAAAAATGAAATCCCAAAAGGACGCCGCTGCAGATCCATCTGATGAATCATCTGTTAAAAATGCTCAGATCCTATCTGAAGTTCTTGGATCCCGTTCTGGATATTTGAGGGACTTAGGGCGTTGTGTGAAGCCATCCTCCAATTCATCATTTTCTTCTAAGGCTAGATCCAATGAAGACAAGACTAAAGAGTTAAAGGCAACATAACTTGAGATAGAACGATTGAGATCCAAGAAATAAGAGTTGCTGATCAGAATAGATAAAGCAGCAAAATTATAGACAAGAATAAAAGAGATACTAGAGTTGAGGATCCAAGTAATGTTTGAAGAATGGCAGAGGATGTCCCAAAATGTTATGCCACCACCAAAATCTTAAAATTTGTTTTTTATATTAATTGTACAATTATTATTTTGTTTAATAACAATATTTGAACAAATTTGATAAACAAATTATATTTTTATTATAATAGTAATGCATTTTTTAATTAAATGTCAATCTATATAGCAATACCATTTGGACATTAAAAATACGTTTGAACGATACATTACAATTTAAAAATTCATCGGAACCATAAAGAATCTATTCAAACAAGATTAATTCCAATAAATTTATTCGTTTGAACATAGAATATCCGTTCGGATGCTTACCTCATTCGGACCAGACAATCTGTTCGAACCAAATATGTATCCGTTTGAATGGTGAGTGCCAGTTCAGACAGCCGAAATTTTAGTTCGAACGGGTTTCTGAGGCAAAAAAAAAATTCTCAAATAAAAAAATCCGTCCGAACAGATCTGGACGGGTAAGTGAGATTTCGTCTCTAAAAATCATTTTTAGGGCCAAAATTCAATTTTCATCCCTAAAAACTTTTTGAGATAGGCTTTTTTAAACAAATTTGAGACGAAATTTTTTTTTTTTATCTCTAAAGACATTTTGAGATGAAAAATAGACTTTTTGAGACAAAATAATTTATCTCAAAAAACTCATTCCCTTGTAGTGTGTACTGGCTTTTTTAATGACATGTCTTACTTAGATAGGAAGAGAATATATATCACATGATGTACCTATGGTAAAATTACCAATTTATAATAATAACACTCGCTGTTCCTTGTGAATTAAATTATTTTAATAATTTTTTATAAATCATGTACATATCTTACGATGATAGTTCTATTGCTAATTGCATAATATAAATTATGTCAGTTTGTGAATTTACTCATTTTTGAATCTATTTTTCCTACTAGTTGTTAATATATATATATATATATATATAATAGTTCACATTGACAATTAATTCAAAACTAATTGTCTGAATTGATTAGTGCATTAAGCTGATGAATGCACTGAAATGGTTTATTTTTTTCAATAGTTGGATTTTTGCCATGATAGAAATCTAGAAAACACTTGGATAGTCGCATGGTTGCAGCAAAGTTGTGGAAAACCTTTAGGAAATGAGTATCATCACAATATTAACTAGATTCTCTAACATACGAAACATTAATTGCTCCGATATGTAGTACTTAATTGCCTTCCATTAATGCACCCATACTAATGCATAGATCATGCCGTCAGAATCTAAAACCGTTACTATTGGATGATTGCTTATATGCTATTAAAGTTAAAATATTGGATGACTCTAATTTTTGATTTGGCATAAACATGAATATTGTAGTGCTTGTGAATATTATTGTACGTCAATATTATTGAAAAAGAGTTGGAACAAGATAAGATTAGCATTTGGGGATGTATACAGCCACATTGAACCCCAAAATATGTCTGCCAAAAAGTAGGTTAATTTGGCTATTTGTAGGGATTTAAAAATCTAAACGCTCTTTGTGGCAAAACTAAAATCTCCAAAAATATTAGCTATTTGTACTTTCGGCGAAAGAAAATCGCTGCAAATACATATTTTGGCAGACAAAGTTCGCTGCAACAAAAACACATGCAGTTGTAGAATCATCCCGGTTTTTGGGGCAAAATAGTAAAAACGCTACATCGCTTGGCTTATTACAGTGATTCACTGCGCTGTAACAAATGTAATCGTGGCCAGCTATAATTATTTGAAGCGACAAAGAAACGCCGGAATATGCCAACTACAGTGATTATAAACATCGCTAAAAAATAGAACCACTTTTTGTGGCAAAAATTAATGTTTTCACGTCAGCCAAATCCCGCCGCAACTAATTTTTTGCAGCGATTCGTGCTTGAAACTTAATGGACAATACCGGCAAAATGTGGCATTATTTATTTGCAACGGGAAAACTTGTTGGGATTAAATATTTATTGCCGTGATTTTTGGCAATCACAAATTCAACTTTATTGAATAACTCAGCCTTCACTCCAACTGAACGCCTAACAAGCGCAAAATCAAAAAAAGAAGTAACCACGTCAGATGATCCTCCAGAAGACTCTAGAGTCACTGAAATTTAGCATTTAGAATAATATTGTATTTCTTGTTGTATTACTTTGATTGGTTGTAACAAATGGTCAGAGAATATTCTAACAACCTCTACCTCTGCCAACATATTTGTATTCTAGTGCACAATAGGTGCTCGATGTTATGCACAAACCAATCTGTTGTGGCTGCCATATCTCTATAAATTCATCACAGAATACATACTGTATTCTGAATGAAAGATAAATATTTACAGAGCATCCTCTATTCAAATTCTATCAAACTTTTACGCACAGAGATATATATAACAGTGAAGAAAAGGCGGCGCTACTATAATCATTGGAAAACTTTAATCCCCCGATTTTAGGTGATTATTGTGGCAATTTATGGCACAGCAAAAGACGACTTTTCTCGTAGTATGTAGTGAATGCAGTAAATGTTGCTAAATCAGATTCCTTACGGCCAGGGCAAGTAAATTAAGATATTAAGCAAGTTTTGTCTTGCACCCAAGATGGTTACTTTCATTAATTGGTAGAGAGGGAAATCAGGCTACTCATGTTATAACAGGAATGTTTACTTTATGTGATCTCTTGATTTTGAATCTGTCTGGATGGAGGGGGGACCTGATGCAGTTAGTCCTTTTATTTCTTTCGACAAGTCTTGTATTGCTTGATTTCTTATGAGATAATTAGCTTTCATTTGAAAAGGAAAAAAAAAAGTGTATTTGTATTATTATTTACTTTTGATTGATATCATTATGGCTTTCAAAAAGAATTTGAATCGGCCATTGTATAATAAAATAATTTGTATAATATTACATAATACATCAATTTATTTTAATTTGTGGAATTGTTTTATAGACCAAATATTTACCGTACGTGAATACCATAATACTTTTGTAAAGTGAAATATGAAATTAGAATAAGTGAAGCAAACATGAATCATGTTAGTGTCCATTGCCATGATCATCAGAATGTTTTTAAGATGATCAAATTATATAAGGTTGCAGCTTTTTGAAGTTGCTATATGCATATATATAAGAGCATATATGATACAAAAAAAAAGGTGAAAAAGATGGATCAAAAGTCCTTAAAATTTTCTATTAATTATACAACAAGATTGAATGTACATTAAAAGGGAGATCAAAAGAAATAAAATAAAATAATAGAGAGTGATGATCAATCGACTTGGCGACGGCATGCTGGACATGTATTGGACTTGTGCAGCCAGGGCAGTATACAAGCACGATGATAAACATGTGAGCAATCCAATCGAAGAAGCTCTTCTGACCCATTCGAAGATCCAAACTCCTCCAAACATATGCTGCACATTCCCAACTCTTGATCGCTCTTGCTCGCAACAAAGCTCTCTTTCTCCATCAATCTCATGATCGAACTTCTTGATGCGCCGCCGCCGTTACTATCACGATGATTAACGTTGGCTTCCCAAATCGAATTAGAGGATCTCTCATCGCGAATTATTTCGTGGAAGAAACTCAACTCGACCGTCAGGAAATAGCCCGTTAACTGGGAGACCGCCTGATGCGGAAACAGGAACGACCAGATATTCTCGGCCACACTCGCGCGGAGTGGAGCGTCTCCGAAGTGGAGCCGTGAAGCGAGCGTGGAGTTAAGGTAGGCTTGGTGCCTTTCCGGGCTTGAGACCACATCGGGAGGGACTCGTATGAAAAGAACAGGTATCGAAAAGTAGTTGAAGTCATCATCGATCGGCCGGATGTAGCCGCCGTTGGGCGTCCGCACGAGTTCTCGGCAAGTACTGACGAAGAGAACTTCGATGTTGCCCCAGTCGTTCACTTCTCTTGCGCTAATTTGCATAGATATACCAAAGGATTCGGAAGAAGCCATGCATGGATTCGGTTCTCGTAATTCAGTAGGGATGGAAAAGCGAGAAATCAAAGATCGAAGGAATTGGATCAGAGGCAATATTATTAATCACAATTTCTTACTGTCTAATGAAAAACATGTACGCGATAATTAGTGAGAATTAATGAGATGATCACATACATATAGCATTAGAGCAACCGACTACTGCTAGATTTCCTAAACCGATTCCAAATAGGACTGCTTCAAATTTTATTCATCTATTTATTTTCTTTACGTATTATTATTATTATTATTATTATTAATTATGCAAACCAATAAATATATAAAATACAACTCAACTCCAATCTCTTTCAACCAATTAAAAGATAGAGATCAAATTGTGTATATTGATAATAGTTCCCTGATGAGTAACGATTTTTACGTACGTACAACTCAATTTTCTTACTTAACTCGTCATTTGTAAATATAAAATAAAGTAGTTTCTAGTAAACAAAAAAAATTGATATATTTCTTAATAGTGTTAGATATAATATATTTTTAAGATTTGCAAGTCCCACGCATTCCCTTTTGAGTTATTCACTTTTTGAAAAGATATATGTTATGCGCATGATAATCTTAGATAAGGAAATATATGGGGTCCGGTGTTGGGGCTCTTTTGCGCCCCTATAGGGCTTTTTAATTAAAAAAAATTAAAAATTAAAAAAACTACATATATTTATTTACATATATTATTTTATTATTTTTGTAAAAAAGATGAATTGAAAAAAAGTGTAAAAAAAAATTACACTATGAGAATGTAAAGGAACCCCAACGCCGAGATCCCATAGGATTGCCCATTGCCCATCTCATATATATACCCCATAAAGCTAAAACTCTGACTACACTTACAAGTCTTGTAAAGACGCATCTGCCTTTTCTATAGCTATTACTCATAGTTCCTTTAGCTAAGGCTGATCCTTTGCTCTAAGTTGGGTTTGTTAGTTTTGTTAATTTAGATTGAACAAAAAATACTAGTTGAGTACTATTTGCGATGTGCTTTTTATAACCCATATTTTTAAACTCTTGTCTGACCTTTTTAAGGTTGATTCTATATATTTGTCAGGTCTCATTTGAATTAAGAGATAAAATAAAATAACTTAATATAAATTTTGAAAGTTGAATAAAAATATTATTAAAATATTATTTTTTTAATATTATTATTATTTTAAAGTTTAAAAAAGTTGAATCGAGATTTAAAAAAGTTGTACTGAGATTTAAAAAAATTAAGTTGAGATTTGAAAATATAATGATAAGATTAAGATGCGATGAATTGAAATAAGTTGAATTAAGTTGAGTTAAGATAATTTCATAAAAAAAAGCATTAATATTTACAAGTTTTAATGTCAATAGGCTTGATATTGGGCTATTGGAGGACTCTTCATTTGTTGCAGAAGACCAAGCAGTTGTGCTAAAAGGATTACACAAGTAATGTATGGTACTTGAGTTTCTAGTTACCCATTTGATTTGAGAGCTAGCTAGCTAGGTTATCAGGAGAGCTGTGAAATTTTTAAAAAAAATTAATTTACAGAAATTAATGATTAAACTAAACAAAGATTTAAGGCATGCCATTTTTTTTGTCCAGAAGCAGGGGCTAGATGGAAGATTTGGATATTTGGATGGTTGTGGTGGTTACGTGTATACTAGTCTCAATTTTTACTACAAGAAAAATGAATATTTGTGATAAATTATAACAATATATCTTTTTGCGATTAAAATATACTTATTTTAATAAGAAATAACCAGTTTGGCAGAACCAAAAATTTGGTTTAAGGGGAGCAAGTAAAATTAAAAGTATAACAAAATATTTTTATCTTTTTTTAATATAAGTTTTTTAATATAAGTATTAAATCTAAATATAAATTCTTAGTTATTTCTCTTTCAATATAAAGAACTAAATTATTTGTTAGGAATTCATCTTCAATTTTGTTACGAAGTCTTGTAAAATTCATCTTCAATTTTGTTATGAAGTCTTGTTTTTACAATTTTCAATGTGTCATCATGTTATTAGATTATTTTATTTTATGTGAGTTGTATTTTATTTAATTTATTTTTAAATCAGATTAATTTTTTAAATTAGACTTGCAAGTAATTAATTTATAAAATTAAAATAATTTTGTAGAAAAATGGCTAAGATAATATTTTAGAAAAGAGGCCAACACAAGATGATATTAATATTATCTTATTAAATCATAAAAAAATAATATATATATATATATATATATATTTTCAAGACTAATATATATATATCAAAATCATAGGGGTAGGGGGCCATGGCCCTCCTTGCCCCTATGTAGTTCTGTCAGTGTAACTAATTACAAATAAGTAATTTTCTTGTAATTATGTATAGCTATTCTATCTATTTTCTATTGGAAATGTGGTGATGATTATATCAAGCATAGCAATAAGGAAGACAGAGTTATTAGAACAATAAACATCAGTATTAATGTGGTGATGATATCATTAAAGCAACATGAGCATCAACTAGAGATACCATTGAAGCAAATTAGGTCAACAAAGGTAAGTTCCTTCATTTTATTGACAAAATATGTTTTGTGAGGAATTTTCTATTATAATTCTATACCATTCTATTTGTTTCAGTATAAAAACTCTATAAAATACAAAATAAACAATTTCATTTAGGATATCAACATGCTATCATTTTTTAATTGGTGAGTGCATGGTGGCTATTTTCCGGAAAAGAAAAATTGGGGTCCAATTCACTTTCTGGTCCATTAAAAAATAAACATTTTCATTTACACTACATGATCATATAATTTATTGGAACCAAAATAGGTAAGGAATTAAGGCTTAATAGATTACTACTTTTTATTCCTTATTTTCAGTAGTTTATCATACAAACGATTAACTTTAGTCGAGTGAAGGATGCAATGAACAATAGGAATGAAATGGACTGGTTTGAGCCTCAAGACAGGATGCAATTCTGCACTAACATGGACAGCTAGTTGCTTTAGTGCACTATTGCTTTTAAACTCCCTTCATTTAACCACAATCCCAACTACATAAACTAAAGATACTAGTATTGAAGAGGACTTGTTAGAAACATCAATTTTTTTTTTTTTTTTTTTTTTAAGCACAGCATAAAACAGCAAGGAAAAATTCCTTATAAACCAGAAAATTCTTAAGATAAACTTACTAGTTTAAATAAAATCTTTGGTAGTTTACTAATACTATTAACTTCAGGAAAATGTTAAAAATGCATTCTCATCTCCACTAGTTTAACACATAAAAATAAAGGTTTAAACATAGTTAAGAACTTAATTCAAACTCAAGAGAAGCAAGGGAAGACCATAGCAGAATCTTCTTACAAAAACTACACAACTGATACGAAAACAGAGCAGAAAAGTTCATCTCACCTTCTCAACTGTGGGTTGCACGATGCTTACCATTTTTACCTTTCCTCCACTTAGTTATACACCCAAATAAACAAGAGTAAGAAGCAATATGTGACAAAAAATAAAACTTGGAAGTCACTAGGCAAAAGTCTGGACAGCAGCAAAATTAAAATTATTGTCTATTAGTACTCGTGATTTGTTTCTTCATTTTTTTTATAATAAAGAAATCAAGCAAAGGGGCCTTTTCTTTTTTAATAATTTGGCGTGTGTTCATCCAAAGGTTGGGAAAGTGAATGGCTCTCATTAAAAATATTGTCTTTGAAGTACTCATTTGTTTCTTCATTGACAAATTGTCTCTTTCAGATAAAGCAAAAAATACCATTTCAGTACACATTTAAGCCATAATGGGGAAGAAGCTATTCTGCTGTGAGTGGGTTTTTTGGCTTCTGTTTTCCTTTTTGTGGCAAAGTAAATTATTCCCATGTCATAGCTTGTATTTTCTGTAGCTTTGGTTTCTGAGATTAGGAAGTGAAACATCTTCCATTGATCTTCTGAGCTTGTGTTTATGCAACTGGAGATTCTGTTCTAATATTTGTTTTGAGTTGGTCTGTCACTTTTGGATTTGAGGTTGAGCTTTTACATCTATGAACTCAGCACTTAATCTAGATTGCCAAATATGAAAAATCTTAAACTAATTTGATTTGTTTATGATAAAACCTGGTCAGTGGTCACCCTCCAATTGTATGATATGGGATATACATAGTTTTATCTGGGAATTGGTATGGTATTTGATCTATTTTTGTACTGTAACTTTGATTTGCATTCTCAGCAAGTATGATATATTCAATTTGGTTCCTTGGCCGTTTCACATAACAACCATATATCATATTATGTAAACTTGTTTATGGTCATGTAATGCGTGAATAGACAGCTGATATGGTGGTTGGTTGTGATTTTGCAGGAATTTGATGGGGTCTATGCATGGCACTGTAATGTTAGGAAAGAATTTTGGGGCATTTGTAACGCATTCAGTTGGTGGATTTATGTACTTCTCAATGGATCAAAAATTATACATTCTCTTGTTGGCGAAAGATGTTTTTTGTGCAAATATTTCATTATTTTCATATATGAAAGATGATAAAATGGTCACCTGAATTTTGAATAAGAATCTTTGTTTATTGACCTCCTGCCTCATCCTAATAATCATGAATGCTAATTTAGCTTACTCCAGAGAGACGAGAAACCAGAGAAACGATAATGGTGTAATTCGAGTTTTATTTGGGAGGAGCGCGCTTTATAGGAGGAATATCATGACATAAATTTATTCATATATTTTGTTGAGAAAACTATTGCTACAATATCCAATGTCTTATAGTTTCCATATTATTCATAGTATTCGTACATTTGAGTTTTTTTTTTTTTTTTGAGTTTTTCTTATCTATAGATGCTTGTTAATTTTAAAATATATATATATTATTTTTGTAAAAGAGGCAACGTACTTTGCACGTTGTTCCCGACCTAATATGTATATATATATATATATGTGTGTGTGTGTGTGTATATATATAGAGAGAGAGAGGAACATGATACAAAAATTTTTAGTTAAGGTAAATGGTCTGACTTGTTTAATAAATGAATCTGGTAACTAGCATTGACCCATGCTGCAATTAAACTCTGTCAATTATACAATATGTAGATTAATATACAATTTTTTTTCTATCACAACACAAACAAATTAAGCTTGACATAAATAAATAAATAAAACATTGCATTAAATAGCTGGTTCACGATTGATTTATGAATAATTCGACCTCGGTTTGACATGATCAACTCATTAAATCCGAGAATAGCCATAATTTGCGGACATATAAATCTAACACACAGGAAAAGAAAAAAATAATAATAATAATAAGGAAAACATGAAGAAACAGAAGTACTCCTCATGGCATAAAAAGATCGATCAAAGGTCGTCCTCAAAATTCTCTATTAATTAACAAAAGGCAATATTTCTGGATCAAAGACTTAATTCCTAACAAGACTGAATGGATCAAAATTTCTGAAGTAATTAAAAGGGAGAAAAGAAAAGAAAACAGAGGTCACAGAAAATGGGAGCTAGCCAAGCCCAGTCAGTCCACTTGGCGACGACATGCTGGACATGTATTGGACTTGTGCAGCCAGGGCAGTATACAAGCACGATGATAAACATGTGAGCAATCCAAGCGAAGAAGCTCTTCTTCCCCATTCGAAGATCCAAACTCCTCCAAACATATACTGCACATTCCCAACTCTTGATCGCTCGCACTCGCAACAAAGCTCTCCTTCTCCATCAATCTCATGATCGCACTTTCTGATGCGCCGCCGCCGCCGCCATTGGGTGCCAAATCCCTATTCCTTTCACCGTTAACGACAGCTTCTGAAAACCTACGTCTTTCGCTCAGGTAGGTTCTAGGATTAGGGGATCTCTCATTGCGAAATATTTGGTTGTTGAAACTCAGATTGACCGTTATGAAATGCGAAGGTATCGAAAGCTGGTGGTTGACGTGGCCAATTTCGAGGTTGCCCCATCCGTTCACCACTCTTGTTGTCATTTGCAGAGATATACTAAAGGAATTGAAAGCCACTTCTTGGGAAGCCATGAATTCGGTTCGACGTTCAGTACTGGACGGAAAAGCGAGAACTGATCGAAGGTCGAATGAAGGATAAGAGGCAATAATCTTCACTTACTAGTGTCTAATGAAAAACATGTACGAGATCACATATATATAGCAATATTATAAGAGCAGAGCAGCGTCCAACGACTGCTAAGTTTCCTAAACCGATCCCAAAAAGGACTGCTTTATTAGTTAATTTCTTAGTGTCCTAACTGATCTAGTTAACCTGATACGAAGTAATTTGAAACAGAGTCTGCCTAGGTTTCTATCTCTCCTCTTATAACTAAATTTTAAAATCAGATGAGCCATCTAACCCACTACGCTAATTAAGAATATATAACCACTGTATTACCCCAGACAAATCTTTATTCGGGGCACATCGTTGTTGTTTTTGTTGTTAGAAGAGATGGCTTCGACATGCTAAGAAGAATACTCACTGCTCTGAGGCTTGGCCTGGTCCGATCCGATCGATTCGGTTGGTACACTCAATCTTTATACTATAACTTATACATATGTTATATTTATACTATAACTCTTATAATATGTTAATATATTAATATATATTAATACTATATATTATAGTTAATAATTACCCATTAAAAAATCGAATAATACTCTAATACTAAATAATATATATAAATAATATACATTATATAATTAATTATATACAACTATAATTATATAAATAATATATAAATAATAAAAATATATATTGAATTATTCGTTTGGTCCAGTCCGGTTCGAGATGAAAATTCCTTAGACCGGCACTGGACCAAATGTTTTTCGATCCTATAATATTTGGATCGAGACCAACCAAATCTAACTTTGGTCCGGTCCAGTTCGATTCAAAAAATTTGGTCTGGTCAATTTTTCAATTTGGACCAACAAAATCTCTCCCCTAATTGGTGGTCTAATACTTGAAGACTCAAGGCACATCCTAAATAGTTTTTGCACTTGGAAAGCAACCCATGTCTCCAGGAAAGTTAACAAAGCTGCTCACCAATTGGCTCAATCCGTCGTTTCAATTTCAAAAGATTTATATGATGTAGAAGATTATCTGATTGTATCCTATCTATTGTAACTTCTGAACTCATTTGAGATTATTAATGAAACCTGAGGTTCATTTCAAATATATATATATATATATATATATATATAAAAAGTCATATATTTCAGCCGAGCTAATCCAGTCAGGTGGCAAAACTCCACCTTGAAACTGGACCTAAAAAGTCAAATATATTTCAATCGATCTATCCAGTTTGGGTGGAAATAACCCACGGAAATAGAAGTGGCAAATCATGTTTTCAAGTCGTGTCAAGTTATGAATATTCGACTATATAGATAATCTAAACTCAAAGTTAAGTTAAACGTGTCAAACTTTCTAACTCTAACCCAATTCATTTAGATAACAAATCGTGTTGTATCATCCATTTTAACCGATTTAATAATTAATCGGAAACAGGCTAATATGACACGAGTCACTTACTCATTTGTCCCATGTAAATAGGTTAAAGTAAAACGCATAATTCATATGACCTAATTAATATAATTTCACATAAAAGTTAAAATCTATATTTATTAATAAACTCAATATCTTAAAAATGTATGTTAATATTTTTTAAATATTAAAATATAATAAAATTAATATTACAAACCATACAATAACAAATATGAGCATAGGTTCAAAATTACAATCTCAATAATAAATACAATAAAATATAAATTTATTGAAAAACACCAATATTACATCTTGACAATAAATAAAATTTTAATTTTAAAATAAATTCTAAACAAATCAAAATAAATTAATTTCGTGTTAAACAAGTTGCTTAGTTATTAACCCGTTTATAAATCATATATTAACAAAAATCCATTAATATCAAATGCAAACTCACTAATTTCGTATCATGTTTGTATTGGATTCACAAGTGTTGTCAATGTTTCCACCCCTACTCGGAACGAACCAAAGACTGAACTACAATCGATGGGAATATCACTTCTTAACCATTAAGTAAAAAATAAAAACAGTGCATCTTTAAGGCCGATCAGGGTAACAACAACATTTTGCTAGCCCACCATTCACGATGTACCACATCAGCAAGTTCACCCTTACCATTTTGAAACTGGCTATTTAGGATATACACGAGATCCCCTCTTTCGACGTCTCTCTCCATCTCTAGTCTCTACAGATTTGTTCCTTAATTCCCTCTTCTTCAATCCAACACCCAAGTGCATTTTTCGACGGGCTGAGTAATACACAATAATACACACAACAAATTTGTGATAGCCATTGTTTCCTGCAAAAGATATATATATATATATATAAATATATTCTATTTTTATTCCTCAACATCCTTAGTATGGGCTGGTCGTGCATTAAGATTGACTCTAAAAATTGGAAATTTCTCGTGTTTAAATGGTAAGATGAGTTTGGAGCACAGAAAATATTATGATTAGAAGGATTTAGGGAAGAAGTAGTAACTAAGCCAACATCGATCTCGTGCTCCTCCATTGGATCAGAGAAGTAGGTCATGTGAGTCGTCTCACCAACATCGAATCTTGTTTTGTTGTTGTATGGAGATGAGTCCATCAATGGAGGCAACCCTGAAATGTGGGTTTTCTTCCTAGCTGAGATTTTCTAGAAATTGTGCATATTACCCAATCGTTCTAGAGGAGAAACAAAGGCAAAACCATCAACAACGCAACATAAAAGAGAATCAGAAGAAATAGAGAAAAACAAATGAAGATAGAACAATAAAATTTTACCTTGGAAATCCTTCCTCTGTTTCGTAGAAGGAGAGGACACCAATAGCCAAATTGGCGAGAAAAGGTGGAGAGGTTAACGTTGTTCGGGTTTCGAAGGATTGATTTCTAAATTTGAATTGAGGAAGAGTAACACAAGATTTCACTTAATGTTCTGCTGTAGTCGAGCCTACAAACACTATACAGAAATGTATGACGTGGCACAGTATGAATGGTGGGCTAGTAAAATGATGCTGCTAGCCAGACCGATTATAAGATATTTCCTAATAAAAAATACAATTAGTGGTTTTTATTAGGGGAGAACATTGTCCGGTCGAAAAGACCGGACCAAATAGGTTATTTTGGACCAGACTTAGACCGGACCAAGGCATCCTTAGTCCGGTCTCGATCCAAAAACTTAGGACCGAAATAGGTTTGGTCTGGTCCCGGTCCAAGCATTTTTAGGCCTGGACCGAATCGGACCGGACCGATTATACAATATATTATATTTTTTAAAAATTATATATATTATATAAACTATAATTATAAATTATTTATATAATATATATTATTTATTATTTATGTATATTATTTAATATCAAAGTATTATTGTATTATTTGATGTATAATTATTTACTATATATCATAATAAATAGTATTAGTATTAGTAAATACTAAATAGTACTAAGTCTAAAGTTTATAACTTTATATATTTAATAAATTAGTTTCAATGTGTTATTATATTTTTTAATGTATAATTATAATATATAATACTAGTATATATTAATAAATTAATGTCAACACTTAACATATTATAAGAGTTGTAGTATAAATTATAATATATGTATAAATTTATTTTTGTAAAAAATAAATTTTGAGTTGCATGGTCCGGACCGAATAGACCAGACCGGACCAGACCGGTCAGGGACCGATCTGGTCCACTCCCATTTAAAGTTCGGTCTGATCCAGGTTTGGAAAAGCTTGGACCGAATCGGTCCAGTCCATCAAAGTCCTCCAAAACCGACCGGACGGGACCGATCTCCCCCCTAGTTTTTATCTAGACCTACCATTGATAAGAATATCATTTCCCTTAGTGTGTACCTAGCATTGTCCTTAATAGTTTTTGAGTTGTTTATAGAGACTTTAGAGCATAGACCTTAAATTCTAAATTCTAGACCCTAGACCCTAGAGTAGAACCGGTTTGTTTTGGGGATGAAACTAAAAATCTCAAACTTATCTCAAACTTATCATTACATTTTTTCAAATTCCTATACAAAATATGATAAAAAAAATCTACTTTTTCAAATTTTCATAAAAATTAATATTCCAAAATTTTTTATAATAATTTTTTATTATTTTTTTAATTTTTATCTCATTTCATCTCATTTCATTTCTAAAAATAAACAAGGTCAACAGCATCCCGCACACCACTCCCAAGAGATTCTTGATGTTCTACTCCACCTTCCCACACGACAGTGATCCACAAGCACCATTGTGGATGCATGTGGCAACTTTTTGGCACCACATCAGGAAGGGCTATGCTAGGCAACAGCCGGGCTTCCCCCAATATTTTTTCCGTCAGGAAATATGGGGCGCTTTTTTTGTAGCTATTTCCCACCTTATTTTCCTTTTGAGCGGTGCTACAGTGCCCGCTGCTATGAACTATTAGGCCAAGTTCATCTTTTTATTTTTTCAGATTTTCTTTCTATATTTTTTTATCCTTTTAAAATATTTTAAATTATATATATATATAAATATCAATATATTAATAGTCACTTCTTTAATTAGTAAGTAAAATAAAAATATTTAAAAAATAAATAAATGCATGAGCGGTCAAAATGAATAGACAAAATAGTATTATTCTTTTCTTTTTGCTTTATATAATTTTTTTGAAGTTTCTCTTCTTACCGTTCGTCCCACCTTTTATTTTCTTTTCTTCTAATATAATGTTTATTTTGCTCAAACAAACGACATAATGTAATTGTTTTGTGTTTTGATTTGATTTTATGTGACATTGATAAATGAGGTCAGTTTATATCAACATGAAAGAGGTTTAGGACATCACCTTGATTCTTGACCAAAGAAAGAGATGAGAAAAAGCAAAGAAATTTTCGTTTAGATCTTGGGCTACAATCTTGTGTATCTCATTGTTATGGGAAGGCTGAGGTGTCTGCCTCCCATTGGGTGTAAAAACTACCCTTTTTATGCCGTCAACCGTGTCTTATTCAAAAGTGGACTCTAAAGGCATTTGAAGTCAACATTGTTTGTTTGCTTATTGCTTTTGGGTAAATAAATGTTGTTTTTTTTTCAAATTAGACGTACGGAATCTCACTCATCCTTAATTTGCACACTTTTTGAAGTGCAAGGCCATCTGTTCCATCTACCATCTATTTTACATGGCACAAAGCCACCAGTTTTATCATCGAAGCATACCATTTAAGAAAAAAAGAAGTAATCAATAAAATTTGAACTTCCAAATGCTTAGATAAAATAATATCCTTCTTTTACAAAGAGTAGAGAAAATAAGTTCCCTAATTGGGGTCTCCTTTGGATTCCCTACCCCCACTGTAATATACTCTATGTTGAAGATCAATAAGTTTCTAAAAACCAAATAATTCCCTTAAACATACATTTTTTTTTTTTGCTTAAGTTTAAAAAAAAATCATTTTTTATTGCTAAAATGAGAAAGTATTCCATGGCGTGGCACCAAATTGTGTTGCATTATGTTTATCCAGATTCCACTAATATACCGCT
The DNA here is from genome assembly GCA_036559045.1 of Platycarya longipes. Taxonomy (NCBI): domain Eukaryota; kingdom Viridiplantae; phylum Streptophyta; class Magnoliopsida; order Fagales; family Juglandaceae; genus Platycarya; species Platycarya longipes. The sequence goes on from CM071801.1 coordinate 10,842,528, forward strand.
CCCGCCCTGGTTTCCTCATATCCCCTTTCTTCATCTCAACTAAACCCTGCAGCATTACTTTTCCCTTTTCTCATCGTGCTCGTCAGTCATATACACAAATATCGGCCCATTAGCCACCAATGTATCCCAGCCGATGAAGGATCATTGCTAAAATGAGCATGCATATAGCCAGAATCAATCCAGGCCTTCCCAGCAGCCATTTCTTTGTCTTCTTTGCACCTTCCACTCCCCTTTGGATCCTGTCTGCCCAATGCATCTGCAACAACAATTCACCACAAATCGATTCTTTCGTATTAGCCACCAATTATGGCACATTTTGAACACTTTAGACATGGTGAACTAGGTGAGCTTTCTAAAGAGCACTCTTTCATATCTTCTAATTTCAAGGGACCACAGTAACTTCCAACTATTGGTTTTTGAGTAAACCTTCATAAACCTCTCAAGCAATCATATCAAATTTCAGTTTGATAATTTCACTCTGTTAAGGTTCCCAAAAAAAAAAAAAATCAATATTCCCTTCCCCACAAGGGAGGGGGCGGATTTTTCTTGAGATCCAGTCTAAAAGACTTGTTCTCTTCTGGCCATCAGTGTAGCTGAGCTTCTCGGGACTATGTGGTTAGGCCCAGAAGAGCTATCAAGTAAATAAAATAAAATTTTAAAATATTTATATATATCTTTGGGGGGGGGGGGGGGGGGGGGGGGGGAAGATGTTTCTTGAGATCCAGTCTAAAAGACTAGTTCTCTTCTGGACATCAGTGTAGCTGACCTTCTCCGGACTCTCTGTAGTTAGGCCCAGAAGAGTTATTCCAAAAAAAAAGGGAGGGGGGGCAGCAAAGGAAGGCCCATGCTGAAGAATGAGAAGTTAGCATCCAAGCATATCTACAAATAAGCTAATGGCAACTTGAACAAACAACATTCATTAGACATTAAAAAAAATATTTGCCATTTTCAATGATAAAGCATGAGTAAAAGAAGGTACCATTCTATCCAAGTCCTCTGGTGATAATGATGACATGGCTGCTTGAGCTTTTACTGCATCTTCTCGAGAAAGTTTCAAACCGAATTGTTCGCTCATGTTTGCCATCATGTCGGGGCTCATGTTCTTCATCATTGATGTAAACATCTGTAAAGTATATAAAAGAAAATATTAAGGTCTACATAGAGACCATACAAGATCATGGAGATCTCATTTTATGAACTTCTTAGACACAAACAAAATAATGCCGTTCAACAGTGCATTTTAAACAAAGGCACAAACTCATCTTTAAGAACTTGAAATTTCTTCAGAAACAATAAGCAGCCACTCACAAGAGCGAGCCAAAAATTGATGACAAGTATATAAACTTAAGAATATTTGTAATTCCGATTGTAAATGTAGGAGAAATCTTACAAATAAAGTTCTAAAAAAATTTCAGTTGAAGTCTAAACATAATTATAGAATTCCATCAACCTATGACATCCATACATCTTATCTGTTACCATAAAAAGTTTGTTGACTGATCAATAAAATATCTGTTACTTTATAAAAAGAACAAACCTGCTGCATTGCTGGATCTTTCATTTGGTTTCTCATCTGCTCTTGCAAATCAGAAGTTGAGGTTGGGAAGCTTGACTGAGAAGTATTTATTGAATCTGAAAATACACCACGAGCTGAACTAGATTCACCCACAGCACTGCTCCTATTTTCTAAAGGATTTTTCTGGTCTCCTGAAGATTTTGGCCCACTATATGAACCATTTACAGCTGTTGCCATTGGAGCTGAGTCTTTCCCTCTGAAAGAGGACGCCATTTCAAACATCTTCTGCAAGTCCCCTGGTGACATTTTGCTCATCATATCACTTGCTGTTTTAAGCATGTCAGGTGTGACATTAGGAGGAACTGACCCAGGTTTAAAGTCGTTCAAATCACTTCCGGATGAACCTCCAACAAAATTCGGTGTCTCCCCCTGAAATGATGAAGCCAAGTCAAGCATTTTCTGAAGTTCTTCGGGTGACATCTTGCCAATCATATTTGAAGCAGTCTTGATCATTTCAGGAGGTATCTCCCCAGATTTTCCAGGATTCAAAGCAGCCAGTGTGTCCGGATCAGTGTTTGAAATGAAATTCTGGAAAGATCTACAAAGCAAATACACAAGCACACAAATGTTAATCTCTTTTGAATTTATCTCCCAACGATTGTCCAGAAATCAATAACAGAATCGTCCAAAGCGACAAGAGAACCTTTATATATCACCAGGAAACAAAAAGATAAGCATATTTCCAACAGCACCGCATCTTATTTCAAATATCAGTTCAGTCCTGAGATACTTTCTTTAAAAAAGAGCCTAGAAGTATTAAGGAAGGGGATTTCCTTTCAAATTGAATGCACTGCTTCAGAGCAGCAGTCAAAGGAGAACTATTTTTATCCAATGTCAACTTTTAATGCCTTTTATTTATATCTTTTTTTTTTGTAGTGAGGAATCCAGGAGACCATGTAACACTCTTAATGAGATTTATTCTAGCAGAATCATCCAATGTATGTAGCTTGGCACGCTATCCTAGTCCCTCCCTCCCACCCTCCTTGCAAATAAGATTTGTTTCAGCAGTACATAAGTATATTAATCTTGGCAATAATTTTAACCACTAACTGCGTAGTATCATCTTAGCAATAATTTTCATGAGGTTCAATCTCAATTCAAAATTTATATATTAATGATAGTTAAAAACATAATTCAACACAGAAAACAATAACAAAGACGTCACCTAATCTCCAAATTTCAAATTAAAGAAATGTATGAAGTGTTATGTGGACACACAAGCAATATCTTCAACATAAAATTGTTAGTAGACGGCGGTTAACAACTCTTTTATGGATGCAAACAAACCTTATAGCTTCCGAGTCATCTTTCAAAGCATGCAAAGCCTCAGAATTTGTCTTGATACCCCCATTGTTAGCTGCACTTTGATTCTTAGTAGAGTTATTTAGCTGTGAGTTTTCCGTGCATGACCTTTTATTATTTGCAGGTATCGCAGCATCAACATCTTCAGTTATTTCTTCAATAACTACTCCTATTAAACAATAAGAATCGGATGAATTAAAATACTGAAAATTAAGTACGTATATTTATATATGCTATAGTCACATTTTTTTCGAGGTTAATAAGTACCAAAAATAATGAGAACGGAAAAACGAGAGTCAACAACCAAGAAATAAACATACCTCTTGCCAAACGTCCACCACCTTCTTCGGACAATCTTTCCTTGGCATCCCTGTGACAACATTTCAATGCCATATAGCATGACAAATTAGCCAGCTCAGATTCATTATGTTGCCACGGACATTTTCAATACTTAAGAGGGAAGATGAACTCTACCAAATCAGCAATGTAGATTTTATACTGACTTAAAGTATGAAGCAAAGGCTTAAATACTTGTGTGAATGCCACAGCACATTACAAATAACAGCAAGATTCTTTCATTGTGAAAGAGTTTGAGAGAGGCGCCGCACCTTAAAACATCTGAAATGGTTTCATCAGGGGACACTTCAAGTGCCTTGCTCAAATCAGAGATGGCATCCTAAGATATTAAAAATGACATCAGCTAACACAATGAGATCGGAATCCATTGACATAAAAATAAGCATCCCTTAAAAGTATAATATGGAAAATACAGCAAACAAATCATGTAAATGCATGAAACTCACTTCTAATTGACCAAGTTCTTTGTATGCTTGACCTCTTCGGTATAGAGCTTTGACATTCTTTGTATCATATGCCAAAACCTGAAGCAGTGGGAAAAATAAATAACTGAAATTAAAGAAGGCAAAGATGGTGGGAATGAAAGAAACTAACTAAGATATGTTAGTGTCCATTTATAAAGCCAGTGGTAAAAGAAGCCAATAAGAAGTTTTAGTTTATGCTGTCTATTGATCTTCCTACATATGTATAACATGTTCCCTTCATGTTTATATTTCCAGAGTGTCATAATGCCTCCATAGTAAATTTGTTTCTGTTGCTGACATTTTTTTCTCAAAAGATGCGTCACTTTTGAATGTTAGGATACAGACATCATAAGTGGATGACTAATACCAAATTACATGATTAGATCAGAAGAGAAAATTGAATTCTCATACCTCCGAGCCTTCTCTTACGCACTCACCATACTGCCTTGTTTTCAAGTAACACGACATCAAGTTGAGTGAGCATGCCAATAATAGTGTTCTGCCTTTGGAGGATGGAATGCCTTGCAGATTTTTCTTTGCCTAAGTTTAGATAGAAAAAAGATGCAAAATAATATTCAGTCAATAAGGAAAACCCTACAGCCAGCAAAATAAATAAAATGTTCAGAAGAACATAGAGGTGCCCTTACAAGTAAATATTTCTGCAAGGCATCATCAAACCTTCCCAGTCTGTGAAGCTCATTACCCTGTTAAATTAATAATAAATCCACAAATACATGGTAGACAACAATACAGTGCATAAAAGTATATAGAAGCAGAAGCAGATTTTGCTAATTCAGTCAGCCTTGATGCATTAATATACCTAGATGCCCAGGCCTATTCCAAGGCAGAGTTACGTAGGACCTAGAAAGTATTCCAAGTAGTTAGAGCCTGTATCTTCATTTTTTTTTCTCAATAAAATTACAGTAATATTTATCTTGTGGAAGCATTATTTCAATATAGCGTTTTGCCAAGTCAATTTCCTTTTCTCAGAGATATATAGAGGTCTTATGGATTAAAAAAAAATGGGCCATACAGTGTTGCATCAAACCACGGATTATCATTTTGTATTCATTTTTATTTCACATATTTCTTTTCTCTGTTCAGTTCAGATAAATGATCATATCATCAAAGATGCCAAAAATAGGAGTTCAACACAAGCATGTGGATAATGCTTTTACAGATTTAATAAGCCTACCTTAAATTGGGAAACAGGAATCAAGTTCCCACTTAAAAATACATCTTATTGGGAAAAAAGGGGAACCGAATACAACATATATTTCAGCCTCATAAATCAAGAATAATCAAGCAAAACTCCATACTATTGGATAAGATAAATTTGAGAACGTCAAGGCTGGATAGATTTCTAATTTCCACATCTTGGGATTCGAAGTTCCCGGAGTTATGCCAAAAGAGATTGCCCCAGGTTTGCTCTGATCACTTCTCCATTTTGTTAGATCGTGGGGGTATTCATGGAGGTAAAAGCTACTTCAAATTTGAAAATATGTGGTTACAAGTGGCTGACTTCAAGGAAAGGGTTAGAGATTGGTGGGCTTCCTATTCCTTTCATGGCACTTCCAGTTTCATTGTGGCTAGTAAGCTTAAAGCTCTCAAGGTAGACTTAAAAGAAATGGAATTGGGAGGTGTTTAGACACACGGATGAGCAAAAAGACTACTTTGGGAGGAGTTAAACTCTCTTGAAGATAGAGGGGGTAATGATGAGTCCTCGTTGAGAAAGATGGAGGTGGAGGCAGAAATTGAGCAGGTTTTGTTGTTGGAGGAGATTACTTAGAGACAAAAATCGAGGTTGACTTGGTTGAAGGAGGGAGATAAATGCACCAAGTTCTTTCATAAAATGGCCAACTCCCATAGGCGGAACAATGCTATCAAGGTTATTCATTCAGGAACACGGTACTTCAAGCCCAAGCAGAGATCCAAGCACATATAGAGAACTATTATGACAAGCTTCTCAAAGAAATGGAAACATGGTGTCCTAAACTGGATGGATTAGTGTTTGACCAGCTGGATGATTGTGTTGCTAGTTGGTTGGACAAATTGTGTTGCTAATTGGTTGGACAGACCCTCTAAAGAAGCCGAAGTATACCAGGTGGTGCGTCACATGGGGAAAGATAAAACTCCGGGGCCCGACAGCTTTTCCTTGGCATTCTTTCAAGAGTGTTGGGAGGTGGTGAAGGATGAAATAATGCGGGTTTTTCATGAGTTTCACCTCAGGCATAAGTTTGAGAAATCTCTCAACGCCACATTTATTGCTTTGATCCCAAAGATTGTGGGAGCTACAGAGTTAAAGGATTTCCGACCTATTAGCTTGGTTGGCGGGTTATATAAAATCATCTCGAAGGTGCTTGCTTGTCGTATGAGTTATGTGATGGACAAGATAATCTCAACACCTCAAAATGCCTTCGTGTGGGGTCGACAAATTCTGGATTCAATCTTGATAGCTAATGAGTTCTTGGATGGTAGGTTGAGGGATGGTATTTCTAGAGTACTTTGCAAGCTCGACGTGGAAAAGACTTATGATCATGTGAGCTGGAATTTTTTGCTTTACATGTTAAAGAGATGCAGCTTTGGAGATAGGTGGTGTGGTTGGGTTAACCATTGTATTTTTATGGCTCAATTTTCTGTGTTAGTCAATGGCAAACCGTGTGGCTTTTTCTCGAGTTCAAGGGGTTTGAGACAAGGAAACCCACTCTCTCCTTTTCTATTTGTCATAGTAATGGAGGCGCTAAGCCATATGATGAATGCTGCAACCCGGGATTCTTTTTTGTCAGGATTTGCAGTGGGTAATGGGTTGTCCACCACCTATTTACTCTATGCATATGACACTTTAATTTTTTGTGATGCAGATAGCAACCACATTCAAGCGCTAAGGGCCATACTTCTATGTTTTAAGGCAGTTTCGGGCCTTATAGTCAACTTAGCAAAGTCGGAATTAGTTCCAGTAGGGGAAGTTGAGAATATCAACCATTTAGCCAGATTGTTGGGTTGTAGAGTGACCACCCTTCCTATGAAGTATCTTGGACTCCCTTTGGGAGCTACTTTTAAAGCAAGATCTATATGAGACGGGGTTGTAGAGAAGGTTGAAAAAAGATTGTCAGGATGGAAGTGGCTTTATCTATCAAATGGTGGGAGATTAACCCTCATCCAAAGCCCGCTCTCTAACCTCCCTACATACTACCTTTCTTTGTTCCCTCTCCTGGCGGAGGTAGCAAATCGAATTGAAAGACTATTTAGAGACTTCTTGTGGGAGGGCCTGGAGGAGGAGCATAAATTTCATCTAGTGGGTTGGTCCAAAGTGTGTATGCCAAAGGAGTTGGGTGGCTTGGGAGTGCAGAATTTGACTACTTTCAACAAAGCTCTTTTAGGAAAGTGGTTGTGGAGATTTCAGTTGGAAGAAGGGTCGTTGTGGAGAAGGGTCGTGGAGAGGAAATATGGTTGTGACCAGGAGATGGTGACTAAGGAGGGCAGAGGGACTTATGGAGTGAGCCTTTAGAAATATATTAGGAAGGGGTGGAGTGCATTTTCAACACACATTAGGTTTGAGGTTGGCAAGGGTGCAAAAATCAGATTTGGGTTTGATAAATTGTGTGGAGAAAGCGCTCTTTTTACTGCATTTCCACAAGTTTTCAGTTTAATTGAAGACCAACAAGTTGTCAGATGTGCTGTGCAGAGCCAATGGCACAATGTACTGGAATATGACTTTTTCTAGAAACCTGCAGGATTGAGAAGTTGAGGAGATTGCGAATTTTTATAGCTTCCTTTATTCTAGGCAGGTTGGGGGAAATGGGAGGGATAGAATGCTGTGCAACCACTCCGGAAACAAAAAATTCAATGTCAAGTCTTTCTACTAGGTGTTGCAAACTGGCCAGCCAGGTGGGTTTCCTTGGAAGGGTATATGTAAAGCTCCAGCGCCTCCAAAAGTTGCCTTTTTTGTCTGGACAACGGTGTTGAGTAAGATTTTGATGGCTGACAACTTAAAAAAAAGAGGGATGATGATCATGGAATGGTGCTACTTGTGCAAGAAAAGTGGGGAATCGATCGATCATCTCTTTTTGCATTGCGAAGTAGCAAGGATGTTATGGGATGGTATCATTAGTAGGGTTGGGCTGAACTGGGTCATGCCCAAAAGTGTGGCGGATCTCCTAGCATGCTGAAATCGACATCATCAATGCAATCAATTGGCTGCAACGTGGAGGATGATCCCTTCGTGTCTACTGTGATGTCTCTGGATGGAAAGAAATGAAAGATGTTTCAATAGTAAGGAGAGGTCCATAGGGGAAAGTTGGGACTTTTTTGTGTCAACTTTGGTACAATGGTTTTCGGCCCTTGTACTAAAGGAAGGGAATGTTCATGATTTTTTGACTAATTTTCAGTTTGCTAGAGTGTAACTAGGTCTTTTTTATATACTACCTGTGTACATGGGCTCTGCCTAGTTGCATTCAATCAATAAAGATTATTACTTATAGAAAAAAAAAGATAAATTTGATGATGCATTTGGATGTTCCATGAAAATAAGACAACTCCAATTTCCATCAACATTTCAAGTTTTAAAATCCATCAGTAAAACAGAGTCATCAACATAATCAAACAAAAACACTATAGAAACTTGTAGGAGACAAGGGCTATTGGGTGACATTGGAAAAAGTGGAGGGTAAGCACGCTCCTCACGTGTTGCATGGCTACATGGGTGCCTCTACCGGATGTTTGAGGGTGGGAGAAGTGGAGGGGGTCTTGTAGGCTATCAGAGCTCAATTGATGGGAGTTATGGAGAATGTGAGAGATCTAAAGATTAAAGTGGATACGGGGCTGGACTTGGTCCTAGGTTTGGATGGCGGGCTGAAAACAGATGAGGGGGGTTTGAAGGCCTCAAGTTCGCTGGCATAGGGCACCTCGACAGTCACAAATAGGGTCATCGGATGCTGGTATCACTATTTACGCCAATGTCACTTAGGTCATCCCCACATTGTCGTCTGATTGCCCTCAGTCACCATTTGTAAATGGGGTTGGTACTTTTTTCAAGGGTTCATTTTCAGTTGAAGATGGGTCTCCTTCCAAGGTTTTCAGTACTTTGGAAGAAGCGGACGAGTCTCTTTCAAAAGATGAAAAGGGTGTAATAGAATGTAGTCTTTCATCACTTGTTTCAGGAGGCATAGATGAGCCTAGCCCTATATGTTATATGCCTCTTGAGGGAGTTGTAGGGCTTGATGAAGCGACACAAAAAGGGTCGTCAGGGGGTGGCGCACCTACAAGCAATATTCTCGTCAATTGAACGGCAGCACCTAAGCTAGAGGTGAAGGAACCTTCAATGGTGACAGCAACAATATAGCTACTGAGGAGCCTAGGGATTTGAATGCAGGAGATGGTGGGGAGGAAACTATGGGTTTTGTCATTGATGCCTTGTGAGGAGATGGTGGGGAGGAAACTATGGGTTTTGTCATTGGTGCCTTGTGAGGAGGAATGCTTATGATCGGGAGTGCAGTTGAGAGCTGTGTTTGGGGAAAATATTGTTCCCCTAGTATCTCTTCCTCCGATAAATAATATAGCAGGTTCATCATCGAATTGGGTTCTACATTAGGTTAACGAGATTCAGTAGTGTGTGGGACTTTCATATAAAGGATGCAAAAACCACTATGTCCCAGCAATCGTGGTAAAAATTCATCGAAAACCCATCAGGACCCGGGGCTTTATCCTTAGCCATCCCACGAATCACCGAACGACCACCTCCGATTCAAATGGTCTCTCCAACCACATAGAGCTTAGCTGGTCAATAGTCTCAAAAGGCATACCATCGAGTTTGGATCTCCAAGAGGCTTTTCAGCAAGAAGATCTGTATAAAAACTGAAAATGTGTTTCTTAATAGCATCATGATCCGAGTAAAGCGGGCCCTCAACTTGAATCATATCGATGGTATTATTTCTACGATGAGAATTAAATTAGCCACCCGGTAGAAAAATCTAGTACATTTGTCCCATTCCTTCAACCATAGGGCTCATGAGTTTTGTCTCCATGAAATTTCCTCCATAAGAAGCACCTTCTCGAGGTCCGAAGTGTTGACTGATTTCCTGCAAGAGTCCTCAATGGAAAGAGAAATGCTCATCTCCCTTTCCTCCAAACCCCTTAGTTCCTCCATAAGGGACTGTTTTTTATTATTAAGGTCCAAAGACTTCAATATTCCACCTTCTCAATCCCTTTTTAATGCTTTCAACTTTCCCACTAATACAAAGCTTGGTGATCCCTCAAAGAAATACGAGAACCACCACAACCTTACCTTCTCTACAAAACCCTCGGCTTTCATCCACATATTGGCATTCTTGAATTATTAGAAGGTTAAGAACATTCTTGAACTTATAAGGGAGGGGGTGTTACAACCAAAAAGCTCCAGGGCTTTTTCCTTCACGTAAATGCATTTCTTTTTACAATGTTAGCATGTATGTTAAGAGCCCTCACAAGCGATTTATCATTAAAGCTCTAAAGCCCGCTATGATGTCTATCAATCACCTCAGTATTCTATCCTTTATCCTACTCGAAATCAGTTTCAAGCATAGTTTCTTAACCAGTGTAAAGACAGGTTCAATGATTCATGTTTCTTGTACAAAATATGAATGTTCTAACTTGAGATTCTTGCTACTTGCCTTTTGCTTTAGCATCTCAGCTGCATTCAGTTCATAGGTGATCTGGGCATCAGCACGGGCACGCATGGCTGCCATCTCTTCAGGCGATGCATTAGCCATCTTCTGACCAATCTCAGCCATCTCCTCTGGACGGGTATGCTTCAACTGTTCTGCAGCCATTTTAAAATCTTCAGGTCTCATGTTCTTCATGCTTTCATTGGCCATCCTCATCAAGTCCGGATTGGCCATCATCTGCAATGCAAATTATCAGAGATGGCTATCAAAATATAGGAGACTCGTACCTCTTACCAAAACTATACAGATAAACAAAATGAGCAAGAGATTGTTAAATGCCATCTTATTGAGAGCTTAATATGCACTTGATTTTTGTTTCTCGGGGAACAGTACAGGAAAAAGTTCAAAACGAACTCCATGGCCATTTAGAAATAAAGCGCCACACCCATAGAATATATTTGAAAGAATAATACATAGACACTGCAATAACAAGGATATGATTGAAAATTAGAGATTGATTGAATAAAGGTGATTAAAAAAAAAAGAAAAAATTAGAAAATAAAATAATCCTCGAATTCCAAACGAACAACCACCACTATACAAAGGAACGAAAAGTCCCCCTACAAATGAAAGGGAAAAAATAGATAATAAAGCTACAATTCCTAGTCCCAACTCAAAATGAGCAACCAAATCGAAGAAACGCATAGATTCTCGTCAGCCATCGGAAAGGAAATATGTTTCACCGCACAATATCACAAAATTAGACTGAATTACACACACACAGAGAGAGAGAGAGAGAGAGAGAGAGATCAATAAAGAGAGAAAACAAATAAAAGAAAGGGAAACCGACCTGCTGTTGGATCCGAGCAAGCTCGGCGGGTGACATCCGACTCATCTGCTCCTGAGCGAGCCTTATCATCTCCGGATCCATCATCCCGTTAAACATTCCGTCTCTTCCTCTAAAAAATTTTCAAAATCAAACGGATCAGAAAAAACTCAACCGCCAAAACCGAACGACTTTCTTCCTCTTCAAATGCTTTCTCCAGAGATTTGGGAAACGTTGGAGGACCCAAGAATTACTTGGGAACAGAAAGAAAACACGGAATAAGAAAGAATGTTGTATTCGGAAAGCTGGGAAGGGAGTCGATATTGTTATGGGGGGGAATCGCCCACCAACCCTGAACGAATAATGTACGGATGGACGGATGCTATAGAAGAGGGTGCGAAACGGAGACCGGTCCAAGACCTGAACATGCGTTTCATAGCATCCAAAATCAAATTACCTTATTTACCATTTTTACTTCATCTAATTCCCAAACTTATCCACTTAAATTTTAATGTATCAATCCATCTATCCGCATCACACCGCACTCTCCCCGTTCGTTGTGCTCTTTTAGTGGAACCCACGTCACACCGCACCGTCATTTTGGTGCCTTTTCTTTCTTCTTTCTTCTTTCTTCTTTTTTTATTTTTCATCATTTTGGTGCGTTCTACTTTGATGACCAGGATAATCGACTCGAGTTCATCTTTTAACTTATTGAGCTCGGATCGATTTAAAATATTCGAATTGGAGTTCAAAATTTATATTTATTTTTTATTTGAATTCGACTTAATAAATTAAATGTTTAACTTGAGTTCGAATTTAACTTTTTTTTTTTTTTGAATAAAATTTAATAATTAACAAATTAGATAAATAAAAAAAATCTAATATTAAATTATACAACTAATAAGTTGAACATCCATTAAACTATAAAAATTTAAAAATTTATAAGTAATTAATATCTAACTAGTTGATATTTATCTATAATAACAATATGATATGAAGTTGATGGCTACATATATTATTAATACATACACAAAATATGATAGCATATTTTGATTTTATATATAGTTTTCACATACTAGTATAAGAAATTATTAAATATTTTTGATTAATTATTAAACAAATTATAAAATATAACTATGAAGTATATTTAATATATAGACATAAATAAATAGGTTACATATTATATATTTAATTATAGAAGTACTAGACTTATATTATTAACTAATACATACATATATATGTGTGTGTGTAGATATACATAGGTGTATGAATATATTATCAATATATGAATGAACTTTAATCAAATCGAGCCAACGAGTTGACTTGAGCATAAACGAGCGAATTTTAATGAGCTTCAGTTGAGTTGAGTCAAGTTTTGTCGAGTATTTGTCATTTACTAATCGAGTGGGTATCTGTTTTCACGAACGAACTCTTTATATAGGTCTCATGTGCAAATATGCATTAAACTGAAAAATATTGTAAATTTTACGTATAAAGAGATTTTAAATTAATGGATTTAGTGATTTGAAAATTAGAAGTTTGGATGTTAGACTGAACTTGAAATTAGACTGAAATTGTCTGAGATGGATTTTATAAACCTCACTTCACATTTTCAACTCACTATTATTCATTAAAAATTCAACTCATCTCAACCCAACTCAATATTCAAATTCAAATCTTTAAGAAAAAGAAATCAAATACAACCTTAAAAAATATGAAGTTTAAACCCAAAAGCTATTTTTATTAACATATTTTTAGAGGGAAACGTTGTTGGCCAATCGGGCTGCTTATATGAGAATAGCAACGCACCAATCACAATATACCACGTCATACATTTCACAATATTCTCAATAGTCTCATCCACACCTAATAACTTGCAAAAAATAACTCTTCCTCATTCTTCGTTTTTCTCTTCTTCATTTCGATCAGAAGTTGAGTTTTCTTCTACAAGTGCTGAAATGAGCACATATATGTAAAGGGCAATGCTAGGGGGCATGTTAGTGTGCCCTGTAGCTTGCCCGTTAGTGTTAAGTTATAGTCTTTGTATTTTTCTTTTTTTTACATTATTTTTTAATATGTTTTAATATTTTTAAAAAAGAAAAAATTTACAATATTATTAAACAATATTTTCTTAATCAAAAAGTTAAAAAATAAAAATAAAAACATAGAGCGGGGCCAAAAGCATTTTCCATATGCAAATGATCTCTATGAAAATGTAAAAATTAAAATATGCATTCCATTGCGTTTATGATCTACAAGTGAAACTAGAATTGAAACCATCATAGAGAAATTATTTTGAATGGGTGGGTTTGAAATGCATGAACTGAACAGAAAATCACTAAAAGCATTTACATTGGTCTCATCAAAATAAGTCATCAAAATTTGATAAAAAGTACAAATTAATCAAATTTGATGATTTACTATTTAAAAGTTAAGAAAAAAGTACTTTAATGATATTCTCCACACTTTCTTTTCCTCATTTTTGATCAAATATGATAAAAAAAATTTGATATGTGTACAAATTTATATTTTTCATTAAATTTTAATTATTTATTTTGATGAGATCAATAGGATGCTCTAACTTTATAAAAAATTAATGAAATCCAACCAACAAAGAGAATGACGATCTGTAAGGAGCAGATATACACCGAGTTAATAACAAAGTGTTGTTTGGCAGTGAAGACAAACTAGACACAAAGACCTTAGCTACTTCTTTCTCATCTTCTTCCTCTTCGTATCCTTTTACTCCGATGTTGAACTGTTTGAATCCACAATATTATTGTGCCCAACGTCTTCTTGTCAAGATTGGCTTCAGATTTTTCTACATGTGAAAAAGATTACTGAAAAACATTATGAATATTTGTTAGGGAGTCGCGAGATGGGAGATCCATGGGAATCGCAGGACCTAGGGTTCGCATATGGAGCTTGTAGTCAGGAAGTGGAGAAGTGAATGGATTCGTGTGTTGTGTCCAACAGAAGTGAGTTAAGGGAACTCTAAACGCACCGTTTAGATGCACAAGGGTCTTTAGTGATGCAGTTTAGGCCGTGGGCTTGAAGTGAACAGGCTGGGTCTTTGTTACTGTTGTTATGTTTTGAGTTTAAGAAATAAGTTGTAAACGAATCGTTTAATGTGTTTAAACAGTGAGTTTCATAATGATTCTAGAAGTAATCTGTAGGGGCTTTTTAGTAAGCTTCTTTGGTGTGGTTTCTGTTAAGTTTCATGCCAGAGCTGTGAGGCATTATTCAGGAGCATTTTGTTATTGTAAGCCTTGACTTCTATGGAGGAATTAGGGACCTCGAATCCCCTAAACCGTGAATGCATTTGAGATATTTTTATCAATTATGTGTTAAATATCTCTGCTGCTTTACTCTTATTAGTACTGCATTACTATTCATCTATGAGATTCATTATAATTGGTATTATTTGAGCATCGATCTGGCCCATACCCATCCCAATTCCCTGCTGCATTACTGTAGCTACTGTTCATCTACAGTTTCGGCCACAACCCGTCTTATCCTCACCCACTTGTACCTGTTTTATACTCAAATACATTCATCCAAATTTTGAACATTTCCGACTAAACCCAACATCACCCAGAAACCCATTAGCCCACATAGACATCTCAATTTACATTTCCGTCTATAATTCTAGTACACACCATCCATTAAACTCATACATAACACTCATGCCTAAATCCATACAGTCCACTCCCCAACCCAGAAAGTACCTCCCATGGCTGATAATACCAGTGCCAAATAGCAACAAGAGGCCACACAGAAATAGCTTGCTGACCATTCCCAGCAACTTGCTTATGTCAACACTCGTCTTGATGAGATGAATGCTACCATTTCTACCATGATGGAGTCCTTCAACAGGTTCTCTTTTTAGGAAGCCAACCCGAACCGCGAACTTGAAGTGTTTGACCATCGACAAATCTGTGCAAGGGGAGTCAAGTTAGAGTTTCTACCCTTTGAGAGCAAAAATCTCATTGAGTAGGTTTCCAAGGCAAACCAATATTTTGATTTCCATCAAACAATTGATGCTCATAAGTTACTCATGGATTCTTGTCATTTGAATGGGAGGCACTTACATAGTACTAGGATTCTACGAGTTCTCAACCGTTTCGAAACTGGGAGGCTTTCATTACCACCCTGCAGGGTCGTTTTGGGGGTACTTCGTTCGATGATCCCATGGGATCTTTGGCTAAACTGAAGCAAACTTTTTCAGTTAGTGCCTATAAAGCACAATTTGAAACCATGTCTAACCGTGTGACTAGCTTTGTAGAGAACCACAAATTGAGCTACTTTTTTAGTGGGTTGAAAGAAGAGATAAGGCTGCATGTTCAAATATTCAATCCAACTAGTTTAAATGCTGCTTATGGGCTTGCTAAATTGCAGGATGAGTATTTGGTGAGATTGTTAACATGCAAAAGGTCCAATCCAGTGGGGGAAAAGCATACTACTGGCAGTGAGGGCAGCTACCAAATGAAACCATTTGAAAGTCACATCAAGTGGGGTAAAGCCTCTAATCCTCCTAGGAAAATTTCGTCAAGACACATGGATGATAAACGTCATAAAGGGTTATATTTTCATTGTGATGAGAAGTGGAATCCCCAACATATTTGCAAAAACCCAAGGGTCTATCTTTTGCAAGGGGTGGAGGAAGATGTTGAGGAGTACAACAGGGAATCAGCCCCAATAATGCCTCAATCAGAAGGGGAAGAAGAGGTTCCTAATGAAGAGAATAAATTGGAAGTTTCCCTCCATGCTATGATTGGAACTTCGAGTGCTACAACAATAAGAGTGGAGGGGACTGTTGATGGTAAATCAATTTCAATTTTATTAGACACGGGAAGTACTCATAGCTTCTTTAAGTCAATCGTGGCACGTAAATTACCCCTAAAAATTGGCCCTACAGCCAAGCTTAATGTGCATGTGGCCAATGGGACAATGTGGAAGAGTGAAGGCTTTTGTGCAGCAGCTCTAATTAAAATACAGGGGAATTCCTTCTCTATTCTCATTCACATTTTTGAATTAGGGGGTTGTGACTTGGTATCCAGTTCTAATTGGCTATCCACCTTTGGCCCTATTATTTTGGACATTTCTAAGTTGACTATGGAATTTGAGAGTGAAGGGAAGAAAATTAGACTATTGGGCCTCAAACAACAACCTTGTACATGGGTGGATACTAGCAAATCGTTGTTGGCCTCTCTGGCCAATGGAACAGGTATGCTACTGCAAATTTGTGGGCAAGAAATTGAACCCCAAGAGCAGACCACTAGCGATGATTTGGAGGAATTATTGAGTGCTTTCAGCGATGTTTTCTGGGAACCTCAAGGCTTACCACCCCCTCGATCAACTAGGCCCTACCGTTACCCGTTTTACCAGAAATCAGAAATTGAGAAAATTGTTTCATATTTACTCGAAAGTGGGGTGGTGAGGCCAAGTTCCAACCCATTTTCATCTCCAAATTTACTAGTTCGGAAGGCAAACGGGGGATGGCGAATGTGTGTGGATTACCGTGCTTTGAATCAGGAGACGGTAAAAAATAAATTTTCTATTCTGGTGATTGACGAGTTGTTAGATGAATTGGAGGGTGCCACGATATTCTCAAAGCTGGATTTGAGATCAGGATATCATCAAATCAGGGTGGTACCTGAGGATGTGCCTAAAACAGCGTTTCGAACTCATGAAGGCCATTATAAGTTCTTGGTGATGCCTTTCGCGCTCACTAATGCCCCATCTACGTTTCAAGGGCTTGTGAATTAGGTGTTTAGGCTGTTTTTGAGAAAGTTTGTTCTGGAATTTTTTTATGATATTTTTGTTTATAGTAAGAGTTGGTTGGAGCACTTGGACCATTTGAAACTGTTTTTACAATTGTTACAAGACCATACATTGTTTGCCAAAAGATCTAAGTGTTAGTTTGGGGTGAGAGAGGTGGCTAATTTGGGCCACATAATTTCTGGACAGGGGGTGAAAGCCGACCTCGCTAAAATTCAGTCCATGTTGGAATGGCCAGTCCCTAAGTCATCTAAAGCCTTGAGCGGATTCCTAGGGTTAACTAGTTATTACAAGAAATTTATAAAGAATTATGGGGTGATAGCAGGTCCCCTTACTCAGTTGTTGACAAAGAATGGGTTTGTGTGGACCCAAGACGCGAAGCAAGCTTTTATAAAGCTTAAGGAAGCAGTGACGTGGCCATCTGTCCTTGTCTTGCCAGATTTTTCAAGACCATTTATCGTGAAATCTGATGCTAGCCGGAAGGGAATAGGTGTGCTCTTACTCTTTACTTATGAGAAGGAAATTTTTGGCTGTAGTAACAACTGAGCAGAAATGACGTCCCTATCTGCTGGGGCAAACGCTTATCATTAAAATAGACCAACAAGCACTAAAATTTCTATTGGAGCAGAAAATTGGAACTGAAGCTCAGCATAAGTGGCTTAGCAAGCTCTTAGGGTACGAATTTAAGATAGAATACAAGAAGGGAAGAGAGAACTTGGCGGCTGACGCCTTGTCGAGATAAGGGGAACCCGAGAAGGAAGAGGTAGCATTGCTGGCCCAGATTTCATTTCCTACTACTGATTGGGTAGATGAGCTGAAATTAAGCTACAAGAATGATATGGAAGCTTTAGATTTAATAGAAAAGTTGTTGAACCAGCAAGATGTGCCTAAGGGAACATCCCTACAACAGGGAATAATTATAAGGAATGGGAGAATTTTTATCATGCCATATTCACCCTTCAAATGAAAGGTATTGCAGTTCATTCACTCTGATCCTATGGTTGGTCACTCGGGGTATTTAAATACTTATCAAATGGCCAAAAGAGACTTCTACTGGCCAGGGATGAAGAAAGACATTAAGAAGTTGGTGAGGGAGTGTGAGATCTGCTAGGCTTTTAAGTATGAGGCATTACCTCCAGCTGGATTGTTACAACCCATTCCTATACCTCAACAAGTTTGGGTTGACATTTCAATGGATTTCGTGGAAAGGTTACCAAAATCTAGGGGATATTCAGTAATTTTTGTGGTGGTAGATAGGTTTACTAAATATGTGCATTTCATGGCCCTATCTCAGCCCTATACAGCCCAAGAAGTTGCCAAGGTATTTCTCGGGTCAATGTTCAAGTTGCACGGGTTTCCCAAAACAATTGTATCGGATAGGGATCCAGTGTTTTTGAGTTCATTTTGGAAGGAGTTATTTACACTCCAGGGGACTTCCCTAGACTATAGCTTGGCATACCATTCGCAAAGCGATGGTCAAACGGAAACAATAAATAAGGTGGTTAAGGGCTATTTGAGGTCTTATGCGAGTTCTAAACCTACAGGATGGAGTCAGTGGTTTTCGTTAGCTGAATGGTGGTATAACAGTACCTATCACAGTTCAACAAAAATGACCACTTTTGAGGCACTCTATGGGTACCCTCCCTCAAGGCTACTCGACCATATTTTGGGTACAGCAAACAACACAACAATTGACCAATTATTACACAGCAAGGCATAAATTTTGAATCTTTTGAAGAGTAATCTAACAGCAGCCTAAGCGAGGATAAAACATTATGCTGACCAAAGGAAAAGTGAAATACATTTTGAAGAAGGTGATTGGGTATACCTTTGTTTGCAGCCGTATCGTCAAAGCACGGTGGCCCTGCGCCGAAATATAAAATTAGCTCCACACTTCTATGGTCCGTTCAAGGTGTTGCAGAAGGTCGGATATGTGGCCTATAAGCTTGAGCTACCTTCCTCTTCACGGATCCACCCCATTTTTCATGTTTTGTGTTTGAAAATGAAACTTGGAGACCGAATCCACCCACTGGCTACTCTTCCTCCCACTAACAACGACGATGAAGTAATCCCTAAGCCAGAAGGCATGCGTCATCGGCGATTGAAGAAACAAGGAGACCGAGCGGTGACTGAGTTGTTGATCAAGTGGGTCGACCTTTCAAAGGATGAAAATACTTGGGAAAGTTTATAGAAACTTAGGGTTTTGTATCCACACCTTGTGAACAAGGTTCTATAAGGGAGGAGAATGTTAGGGAACCGCGAGATGGAAGATCCATAGGAGGAGAATCGCAGGACCTAGGGTTCGCATATGGAGCTTGAAGACAAGAAGTGGAGAAGTGAATGGATTCGTGTGTTGTGTCCGACAGAAGTGAGTTAAGGGAACTCTAAACGCACCATTTAGATACACAGGGGGCTTAAGTGATGCAATTTAGGTGGTGGGCTTGAAGTGAACCGGCTGGGCCTTTGTTACCGCTATTATGTTTTGATTTTAAGATATAAGTTGTAAACGAATCATTTAGTGCATGCTGGGGTTGCGGTGAGAAATATTACTTTTAGCTTAAGGCTTATAGCTTAAAACTTAATGCAATAAACTCTACTACTAAAAAGTCATTTACTGTTTGGGATCCATATGTCTAAAGCACTTTTAGAATTAGTTAAGGTAGTTTTTTAAAAATATTTAGTTATCTGCAAGAACTTTTTGATAAAAGCTCTAATTTTGTGCTTATTGAAAAATGTGATTTTTAGTTTTTTCAACCGACTAAAGCGCTTTTAATAAAGTTACCCAAACAGCTCATTTTTCTTTAAAAGTACTTTTAACTGCTTAAAAGTACTTTTAAAGCTTTGAAACGCAATCTCAAACATACTCTTAATGTGTTTAAATGGTGAGTTTCATAGTGATTCTAGAAGTAATTTGTAGGGACTTTTTAGTAAGTTTCTTTGGTGTGGTTTCTGTTAAGTTTCATACTAGAGTCGTGAGGCATTATCCTGGAGCATTTTGTTATTGTAAGCCTTGGTTTCTATGGAGGAACTAGGGACCTCGAATCTCCTAAACCGTAAATGCATTTAAGGTATTTTTATCAGTTATGTGTTAAATATCTTTGCTGCTTTACTCTTATTAGTGATGCATTACTGTTCATCTGTGAAATTCATTACAATATTGCATCCTTCCTCAAACAAATGGTGAAGGTTTGTATAAAGAAATCTATCGCAAGGGTTTGAAAGACCCCCTCATCCTTTTGCTAATTAATGACCAAGTAATATTTGTCCACATATTACAATTTCATGGTTGACTTTGATCTTTACCATCGAACCTAACAGCATCGTCGATTGCAATAAGTGTCGTCGATTGTAAGCGGAAGGGGAGGGGGGAAGTTGCAAGGGGGGGAATGACCGATTTGGTGGGGATGATTTGGGGGTAAATAGTGGTTGTTTGGTGCGGTGCTGTATATAGGAGATAAATGGATTTCTTAATTGGCATCTTCGTATTTGGGAGCTGTTATTTAGGGATAAATGGTTTGACCGATTGGTAAGATTTCTCATTTTGGGATCGAAAAATGCTAATTTCTCATTTATTTAGACATTTCAATTTAATATCTCATACATTTTAATTTTTTTATTTAGTAATTAAGAATGTGATTATTTATGTATTGATATTTTTTTATATTTTTTAAAAATATTTTTAAATGATAAAGAATTAAAGTAAGCTGGAACAATAAGTTTGTTTTATGGTATCATAACACCATCCTTTTTAGATCAACTTTAATTACTATTCCAGCTGTCTCTGGCGATTACCAGCTCAAGAGACTGTTGGAATTAGTCCTAATCGGAGTCGAACTCCATTTTGCTGATACCGATGTGCTGCTGTTGTGGTCAAATTTTCCACCGCCGGCCTTGAACAAATCCTATCGGTTTAGATTGACCAGTATGGTTGGTTCTAAATAGGCCTGTTCATCCGGGTCGGTTTGTACTCGGCCCAGTTTGAAATTTTAATATATTTTTTAATATTTTAATTTTTTTTTTCAAAAATATTGAAGAAAATTTTAAATCCGGATTCTGGATTTGGGAATCCGGAACCCGGATGAACACCCCTAGTTCTAAAGCTGGCGTCCAAATTTGGTGCCACGCCAACTTCGAAGCCACCTCAAAAGGGGTGGGTCCAGTAATTTACGCCTCGTCGAAATTGTCACTTGCCAGTTGCTACTGGATGGCGTCATTTGAGGCCTCTATAGTATAAGATCCAGCGTATTCCACTCCTCAACAGCGTTAGAGGTCAGCCACCAATGGCAATACTTAGCTCTTCATTAGAGCGTGTAAAATATCCAATTCGTTAGGTCTAACGTATTTTTTTAGTTAAATTGAATTGAATTGAGTTAAATTTAAATAAAAATTAAAAATTAAATAATATATTTTTAATATATTTTTTTAATATTAATTTTGTTTTAATATCTAAAAAAAATTAAATTTTTTATTTTATTTTATTTTATTTTATTTAAAAAATTAAAAAAATTATAATAATTAGATGAGATGAATAAGTTAAATTGAAATGAATTCAAAAAATAAATCAAGTTAAATCTTGTTTAGTTATACACACGAGATTAGATGATAAAAAAAATTAAAAATTGAATCAAATATTAATAAAGTATTATTTTTATTTTGAGATTTGAAGAAATTTTATTATTTTTTATATTTTATTTAAATATTTAAAAAATTGTCATGATTAAGAGATGAAATAATTTATAAAAATAAAATTTAGGTTTTTGCTTTTTCTTTTACCTTGTGCAAAAATGTCAAATGACAAATCCAAGTTAGATTCTTTGCAACTACTAAGCTAGGTTTGGCAATAAACTATTTTCAAATATTTTCAAACACTTTTTATTACTATTCATTATTTATTATTATTTTTTACTTATTTTTTTTACTATTCATTACTTTTTTATTACTATTCAATATTTTATTATTACTTTATATCTATTTTTTACTATTATTCATAAATATTTTCAAATATTCTTAAATATTTTTGACATCTAAACGTAAGCTAAATCTAAAAAGCATGAAATATTCGATACTTGACAACGGACCTCCAAAAGTTTGTCTCAACTCTAAACAATCCCCTAAACTTCAATGTTTTACGTTTATTTTTCTTTTTTGTTTTTCGATAGTTTACGTTTTCTGTTTTTTTAATTTTTTAATTGTTTTTTCCTTCACCCATTGTTTTTGTTTTTCCTTTGGTTTTCTCCTTTTTCTTATTTGGTTTCTTAGGTTTTTTGTCTTTCTGTTTATATTTTTTTATTTATTTATTTTGATTTAGTTTTATCTTTCTTTAATTTTTTTGAGCACAAGATATCTCACACGCCTCCATAATTAGGCAAGTTGACCTGGCATGGTCCCGCATAGTCTGCTAAGAGTTTTGCACCAAAGGTCCAAGACCTAACCATGAAATTACTAAAAAAACTAATGTTATTATTATTACATGATCTTTTATTTTTCAAAAAATACATATAAAAAAAAATTGATAGATAATGTCAATTCATCATAGAGAGATAAAAATGAGATAATAGTGTAATATATAATGATTTTACAACTAATTTATAATATGAAATGAAGAATAATATTATAAAATTAAAATTTATTTTTTAATTAAGTCGGATGATTGCATTAGTTTGATTTTTGTAAAATGAATTATAAAGAAGTACGCTGTAGCTACATCATCATCCATAAGAGTTTTGCTATAAAGAACTGGGCGTGTTAACTGTTAACAGACCATTTACAGTAAAATTTATTATAATTTTCAAAAAATTAAAGAATTAATAATTTTTTTACATAAATGTTGAAAAAAGTTTTCACATTATATAGGTTTGTACTGATTTATTTTTAGAGATGAGATGAGATAAATTGATATTAAAATAAAAAGTTAAATAAAATATTATTATAATTTTTTTTTAATATGATTTTTACATTGTGATTTGAAAATATTAAATTGTTTGTATTATTTTATATTAGGATTTGAAAAATGTAATATTAGATAAGATGAGATAAAATAAAATGAGATTTTTTTTTTAAAATAAATGAGGCATTTTCTGAATAGGTTTTTTCTTAACCGCAAATTTTTAATGATATTTGTAGGAGTTTTCAGTTAGATATGAAAACTCTTAAACTTTACATTATGACTTTTACCGTTTAAAAGCTCATTGATTAAACTTATGATTAAATGCAAAATACTCATTGAACAAATATTTTTAATTTTAGGAAGTTATTTTTAAGATGGGGATTGCTATAGTTAGAAAGAGATTACGCAGTAATTTTACAAACTGACATAGTTTTATAAGATCTATTCAATCTACTTTATGATAAAAATAGCTTACAATCCGGCAAATCATATGAAAGCACATCAAGTTATAAAATTAATTTCATGTAATTCATTTGTAATTAAAGTATTTTTCTTTTAAGATTATAAATATTATAAGAGGGCTACTACTTACACAAAAAAAGCATACAAATAATTCTCGCAAATTGATTTAGTTTTATTTGGTTTGTTAGATTTATTCATAATATAAGTAATTTTATAATTTGATAAAGTACATCAAATTATATTAATTTATAATATTATTTTTATAAAAACACTTTATAATTAGAATATTTTTCATTCTATAATTATCTCATTTCATCCCACATTTGTTAGTTTTCTTTGCGGGAGATAAGATACATGTGATTAATGTCACGTAAGACTCGATAAGAAGTCAACACACGATCCTTGTATGCCACTTCAGTGGTTCAGCCACCTCCATAAAAAATCTTATTTTAAAAAATAAAAAGTAAAGATCAAATAGCCTAAAATAAGAAGGTAACTATTTTTAGATTAAGAAAATGCTCAAAAAAAAATTAAGAAAAACCTAGAGAGCTAAGAGTGTTAGAACTAAAGAATAAAGTTAATTTTATAAAACAAAGTTACAAAGGGACCGGAAGGCTTTTTACCTTTAAACATTTTCTTCTTGATGAAGTATCAGGTATAATAGATACAATTGCATAAACATAAATCTTATTTTATGAATTAAAGAGAATATGTGTAAAATCTTTATTTGTTTTAAAAGTTTAAATTGATGAAAATAGATAGATTTTATTTATAAATAATTGTACATACAACCGTAAGGTGCATAAATATCGAATAACTGCTTTGAAAAAGAGGGAGTCCACTATTAAAAAATTAGTTTTTTTCATCTAGATCTCATGTTTCCTTCATTTTTTTCAAAATGGTTACGTGACCGTTATCCAATCAACGGTTGCATAAATATTTTCCCTATATTATTTTATATCCTAACATTTTATCTCATTTGTGGATCAAATTTTTCCTCAATTAATAAGTCCAACAAGTAGAATATTTAATTAAATAAAGATTGCGTGTAGAGTCAAGATTCAAAGTCAAAACTTCTGCTCTGATATTATATGAGATCATCATTTATTCCAAAAAATTAAACTTATATAACGAAATAAATTTTATTATTTTATATCTTAACAATCTACATAAGCATTCATTACATCTCTCCAAATCATATTCTATCAAAATCATAAATTAAAACATCTATACATTATTTAGGTCTTTGCCTCTTTTCCCTTGAATCATCTTGTCCAACAACCTTTGTCAAAGCATTTTGTTTAAGATAATCACACAAAAAATAAAAATAAGTTGAATACCTACTAAGAAGTGAAAACAACCTCATATTGTAAATATATATATATGTATATATATATATATCTTTATACTTAAAAAGCATCTATCATAATTTAAACAGTAATAAACAGTAATTATTGTTTAACTTTCATAAGTTCAAAATTGCCCCTTGAGTTACACAGAAGAGCACCCATTTATCACATAAATGCCATTCGGACCTCCTTTGGCTATGTATGCAACCAGCTAGAGCTAGGCTTTACTGCCGGCCATCTAGGCTCACCGCAGTCTCCGGCATCTCCCCCATGCTCCAACGAACAAATTCTCACCGTCAAATGCCCTTGCCTAGCCCTTCCTTAGCCGCACACAAGCAGAACCCGAAACGAGTTCCATAAGAATTCATCCACATCGCGCACGCAACCAGCCAGTGCTAGGCTTTATCGCCGGCCATCTGACCTCACCGTTGACTCCAGCATCTGCCCATACTCTGACAAACAAGTCTCCACCGTCGAATGTCATTGCCAGGCCCTTCCAATTTTCGGATTCAAATAGGATTTGAAGAAGAAAAATCAAACTTGAGTTGAGAAGGAAATAGCTCTAAAAAGATGAATAAACACACAACTTTCGAAGGGGAAAGGAGAGCATTTTCAGAGTGGTTTGAAGCAAGGGTCGATCACCCATTTTACAGACGTGAAACCAGCACAACACAATGATTTTTCAGATGGGATAAATCACATGAAACACAACCATACCAGAGCCAAGACAAGCAAGCTAAAAAATGAAAGATTCTTCAGCTTTTTAGAAGAGAAACGAAGGCAAAAATATGGGTTGAAGCTCATGGTTTTGCTGGAAATCCGGGCACGTGACTTACGGATTCGAGATGAAAACAGAGGGGAAATTAATAGTGAGATACCAGGTCTTTGATAATGCAACGCGTGGATGAAATGAAGATGAAAAAAGCTACAAAGATTCGATTTTTGCTCATGGCTTGCAGTAGACGAACAGGGGAACGAAAATGAAAAGAAATGGAAGAAGAAGAAGAAGAAAAAAAAAAAAGAAGAGAACGCTGGCTGAACACGTAATGGAGAAGGTTTAGAATTTCATTACTTCACTAAGTCAAACGTTGCCGTTTGAAACAAAAGAAAGGGGCTAGGTTATGGGCTACGGGCTGGCTGCAAAACAAACTTAAACATAGCCCAAAACATAATAAAACCCAAACTCAACACAACTAAACATAAATAGGCCCATCCGAAAATCAATTAAAATCAAATCAAATCAGATACATTAAATCAAATACTAACTATAATAAAACAAGGAGATTAAATCCAAGCATTAAAATAAAAGCACCACAATAAAATAATATGAGAAAATAAATTTTAACTGAAGATGAAATATCCAAATATTTAAACACAAGCACAACAAACTAATATTAATAGCAACTAACTCATAACATCCAATAAATTAAAATATTAAAATATGAAAGTATTAAAATACTAAGGGGATAAAATTACGGGTCTTCACAGTCTAAACTTATAATTAATGCATTCTATTGTTCAAATTCAATTACTTTCCAAAAATATGTACTTGATTTGAATTTTTTCTTTGTTGTGTAGTATGTGCCTGCTGAATTTGCTACAAAATATCTATCGAAGAACCAAAAAGTCAAATTTCAAATATTTGATGATACAAAAGAATGACATATTGTTTGATCTTATAATAACAGCGATTGTTCATCAATGAGAATGATAAAGGAATGGAATGTATTTGTAAGAGAAAATAATTTGAAAGAGATGCTTTTGTTTTTGAGCTCATCAAAAGGAAGTCTATTGTACTAAAAGTCTATTTATTTCATGTAACTGACTATATAAATTTTTTTTGGTAAGTTCTTTCCTTTCAGTTTCAAGTGACTTTCTTTTTAATCTAAACAAATTAGTAATCTCCTTCTTTCTTCTTCTGGACACATCATTTATTTTTCATATTTTGCGTAATTTAGTATTTTAGAAAACTTAGATAAGTTAGTATTTTTGGCAATTTCATAATCTATATCTAGCATATCTGATGATAAATATTTGGAATGTAGATTTTATTCACCATCGTGATAAATATTTCTAATCATGCTTTGTGTTCTCAAAATATTTTTCAGTATGCATTACTAAATCGTTTAATATGATTTAATACTTGTGGAGACAAATTTAATATAATGCATTATTGTTGGAATTGATAGAGTTGGATATTTCTTATATAGTTCTTATATTTCTTACTATATTTTGGAGGATTTGGAAATATAAAAATCTTATATTGCTTGAATATACAAATAGCTAACTTTTGATCCAAGTCCTAAACCTGATGAAGATAAATTATTATTTATTATTTTGCATTTATTTATTTATTTATTTATTTTGTCTTTGTAACTATCACTATACTTTAGTTTCTATTTATCATTTTGGCTTATTTTTTACTTTTTCATGTCGATCAACTCATGTATCATGAGATTCTTTTACTGTGAGGGTTATATTATGTTCTCTTTAAACATTTTTTTGTATTGTTCTTAGAAGTTTTTGATAAACAATAATTTTTGTCTCACTTTTTTTTTAATCTCATTTTTTTGTTCTCCCTATATTCTTTCCCCTATCTTTCTTATTTTTCCCCCAATCTTTCTTGCTTCTCTTTATTTCAAAAATCATTAATCATTTCTTTTATTTTACTTTTAAGGTATGCTTTTTTATGCAGTCTTTGGGTTGGACGAAAACCACCATAAAGATGCAGAGGATGCAATCCATGATTTAGATGATACGGTTCACAATTTTAAAGTTCTTTTTATGACTGTGTCTTTTCTACTTTTTAATACAATTCATGATATTTGTAAGAAGTTCTTTCACTAGATAATCACTACCTACAAAATGTTAAATTATTAACTTGCAACTTAATTGAAATATGTTGTTTCAATTCATTCAAAGTTTCTCTATACTAAATGTTTATATTATTTTAATTTATTTTATAATGATATCGGATGCGAGCACGTTGCGCCACTACTAATATATATATATATGTATATATATATATATGAATACAGGTGTTACAACCCGATCTATTGACAGGATCGAAGTTTGGATAATTATATCAGCTTAACGGGTCATATTGAAAAAGCCGGCAATTATAATTTATTGATGTTAGTTAAAAATTTTAATTAGATCCAAAGATTCAAAAAAAATGGATTGAAAAATTATATTTATAGTTATAGAATATGCAAATATCACACCATCGTTTAAAAAAATTTAATTAATATAAAATTCACATAAAATAATAAAAATTAATTTTTTAATAATAAATTCTACTTTTTTATTTTAATAATAGAACAGTTAGATGATGCATAACTGGTGGGTCATGGTTGGCACATCGGTCGCTCGATGATACTGTTGAAACAGGTTGAACAAATGTCAAACCGATCAGTAAAAAACGTCACGCAACTCTAGCTCCAAAGAGAACGCAACTGATATCCAACTCTAGCTAATTCTCCGAAAGCAAGTCCACCAAATCAACAACAACAAACTCAAGGATAATGCACTTGAAATTCTCAAACCGGATGTATTTCTTAATCAATGTCAAAAGATAGATATAGGAGTAGATCATAGCGTTTATCCTAATGACACTTGGTCCCATTTGATAGAGAAAGTATTTCATTTCATCATTATAATTTTTTTAAATTTATATATAAAATATAATAAACAATTCAATTTTTTTAAATTTTAAAAAAATAATAATATTATAAAAAAAATTATTCAACTTTTATCTAAAATCATCACATCTTATCTCATCGGATTAGCTAAACCACACCCTAGTATAGCATGTGTAACAACCATACTGCATTTTGAATATTATAAATGATATAGAGTACCCGCTACGAATTTGGAGAAAAATTTCAGAAAATCCTTTCACAAAATCTACCGCCAACTTTACCTCTCAATAAATTTTTATCACTGTTCAATCATATTTTACTCAAATTCATGCAGATTAGTGCGCCATTTTTATTGGGTTTTGGTATATTGTGAGTATTATTTGAAGTTTCAAGCCCATTTTGGCATTTTGAGTTTGGTTTTATAGTTTACGAAGGTTATATATAATCTATTATTGGCTCAATCTTTCGACCTAATGTGGCCATTTATTGGTTTTATAACATTATCAAACCATTGTGGCCACAACTCTATATTTGATATTTTAGCTACCAGTCGCTCCATCACCAACGCCACTTTTATCATCTCATCTGCAATAAATGTCCACTACCTGCCTAAATGCACCTTCCTCCTCCGTCATGTCCTGGCCCCATCGTTCACCTATCCCTTCTAAATTTAGTCGTGATAATTATCTTAATTATAAAGCCCAACACTTACACTACCTTCATGGAAAGAAACTCTCTGGTTATATTGATGGCAGCCACCCTACTCTAATATAAGTTATAATTTTATATAGATAATAGAATCACTAGGGATGAATAGTGATGTCCTACTATCTCGTCCCTGTCCGCGCCGCCCCCGCATGTATAACTCTATATATATATATATATATATATATATTATATTTATATGTACAAAAACTTAATTTCATAAATACATATTTATATATTTATATTTTAAAAATTATGTATATATAAATATCCCGCCTGCCCCACCCCCATCTAAGCCCCCTAGCAGGGGTGAGGGCCGGGAAGAGCCCCACCCCGTCCCGCATTTATCTTGTCCGCCCCCTCACATATATATATATGTATTATATTTATATGTACAAAAATACAAAGATATAAACATAAATAAATATTTATATTTATATTTTACAAATTGTGTATATATAAATATATATTACAATTTCTTAAACTTGTTTACAAAGTATGCACTAGAAAATTTAAAAATTATCTAGTTTGAAAACTACTACACTATAATTTACACATTATATGCACTTGCAAATTTAATAATTACATAATTTTTAAATTATAGTCACATTTACAAAATTTAAATTTATAATTTAGGTCTATAAATGTATTTTTGATCACTTTTAAACTTAAAAATAAGTTTTATATCCAATATAATATAGTTATTTTTTTAAGTAAACATGAAGTGAGGCGGATTACGAATCCACCCCTCGCCCTACCCCCAAGATGCAGGGGCAGAGGCTAGGGGTGAAACCCCACCCCCTGCCCCATGTGGGAAGTGGTTATCCCGTCCGTATGTTTTAATTTACATTATGAATTTAAGTCTTTAGTATTAGGACTTTTATAACTTATGTGGGATACAAAACTAACAATGAAGATGAATAAAAAATAATGCTAATTGGCCCTTTAGTTAGGCAGCTGACTAGCAGGACTTAAATATAAAATTATGGGTATAACTAATCCAATATTATTCAATTTTGGACAAAATTAGAACCGAATTGATATAAACAAGTTTTGCATTTTCAAAACTTGATTATGCACTGGGTGTCCCCCTAAATCGATTCTTATATATAATTAAATTTTATGTTTAAAGCATAAGATCAATTAAATTTTCGTGATTAAGATTAAATTTTTATGTTTAGATTATAATAACATTATCTTATATATAATTATAATTTATATTAATATATATAGAAAAAATTATATACAATATATAAAAATATTATATATAATATTATACATAATATTAAAAAACTAATTTAAAATAAATATTATATCGAACCAGTCCAATCTAGTCCTTAAAAAGCTTAGAATCAAAATTGGACTACTACCAACCGATTTTGACATTACGAAAACCAATTTTGAACCAAACCATTTCAAAATTGGATCGATTTCACTGATCAGATTGATCCGATTGGGTTTTTTTGTTTTTCGATTTTTTCGTTCTTCTATATAAAACTAATGGGGCATAAAAATTGGATCAAGCCCAAAAATAGGTTGAAAAATGCCCAGTCTGACCAAGTGAACTAACCCAACTCTAAATTGAGCTTTGACTCCAATGTACTCCTTTAGCAACTCTGATCAAAGTCCGAATCAGATCCTAATCAGAATTAGCGTCGATCTCAAATTCAACTTAAGTCAGAGTCGAAAAGTCAGAGTTGACCAATCCAACTCTGTTGAAGTCTAAACAACTAAACCCCACCCTATGTGTCAATAAAAGTTTTAAGAGGGTTGAATAGGATTGGTTAAAGTTATAATTTAAAATAATTGTAACAATCCTTGTCTTTTCTTTTTTACAACGAGGAATACTATTTATCAGTCTATATCTCATACTTTATAAAATTAGTTTTTATTTTGTTATTTTATTTTATTAATTTTTATGGCAAAACTCTACATCAGTGTGCTTAGTATTTGATGTGTTTAGTATGTTTATAAATAAGCTTGCAAATAAATTTAATACCAATTATAAAACCTTCCTAAGAATTGGGAAAATAAAATTGCAATCATCTTTCCAATTAATTGTTTCAAGTCCCACTGCACTAGATGACAATTACGAACATAAAATCTTGTCCATGTAGATAATTGTTTTGTTCTTAGACGAATAAACGAATAATACAACAACAAAAAAAACAAAAACAAATCTATTTATCATTCATTTTCTTATCACCCTCTCATCATCTTATAATGTGACATCAGATGATTGCTTCATAAGTAAAATATAGTCTCAAACCATCTAATGCCACATCATAAGATGATGAGAAGATTATAAGAATTAAAATAATGAGTAGTATTACTCATGTAAGAACATACTTCAAGGAGATTGAAAGTTCCCTTGCAATCGTAGTCCCTGGATCCTTGCTGCCAAGAGACAAAGCAGACTGATGATGTTCTGGTTCTGTCAGAACATTCCAAGGTATATATTTGAAGGAATGTCATACTACAATGTTCGGTCTATTAACAGAAGAGAAAGAAACACTGAAAACTACTCATTACAGAGTCATAAGAACGGTAATGATTGTGGATAATAACGAGTGCTTTAACCACAGTTTTTGCATATATGCATGGAATATTTAGTGCACGCTGTAATAACAGTAAAGCAAAAGACACTAACTTTCACTTCACTTGCCTTCCCCCAGCAATGACTTCGCCTCAATAACAGACACCCGGACACTTTGCAGCTCTTTGTTCATCTTTTCCGAAAAGCAGCATGAATTACACCAAGGGCCTTCCAATAATTGGGTAATCTCCTCAATGGCAGTAGACCTGGCTGTTCCTAATTCTTCTATCCTTCTCAACTCCGCCTGTAGTTCTTCCTCAATAATTCTCATCTCAGACTCCTTCAAATCTGCTTCAAACACATGCTGCTGGTATTCAAGAATCATCTTTTCAATCTCAGTCTTCCCATTCTCTCTAATCTCCAACAGTGCCGCCTTCTCTTGTATTACACCCTGAAGTGCAAGCTCCTTCTCTTCCACAGAAAATAAAAGTTTCTCCATCTCAGCTTGAGCTGCTTGCATCTGAGAATCTAACTTTTCGTGCTTTGATTTCAAACCATCAGATTCCCTTCTCATGTCCCCAAGTTTTTCCAGAGATAGCTTCATCTCAGTTTGCAACTTGGTTTTCTCTTCCTCCGACTTGAGCAATTCAGTAGCTTTGCCACCCAAATGCCATAACTTCTGAGAAGGATCTATTTTCTCAATATTTTCTGTGGCAAATAAAATCTTTTCATTCACTTGTTTCCTGTTTTCTTCTTCCACTTTTGTTTTCAAGCATGCAAGGTTGTCCCTTAATTCAAATTCAGTCTGTTTAATCTTCCTATGTGCCTTCTCAATTTCATCCTTCTGGGTCCGAAGACAGGCCAATTCATCTTTCTTTCGGTCCAAGTAAGATGTCGAAGCAGTGACTCTTGATCTTGCCCGGGCTTCTCGTTGTTCAAAATATAATACAGACGAAGAGAAGCTTGCTAGAGAGTATTTGAGAGCAGATAACTTCTTGTCAGTACAAGCCCTTCTTTCTTTCATTTCTGCAGCAGTGAGTTTAAGTGATTCATGTTGTTGCCTCTTATCCTCAAGTCCATCTTTCATTTCTTCAACTTTTCTTGAGAGCTTCTCAACCTCACTAATTTGTTTCTCAAGTGAGCCAAGCATAGTAATACTTTTAGCAGAGTCTAATAGTTGTTCATCTGCCCTTGCCAGCTTCATTCTGACCAAATTCAGATCTGAGAGCTTAGCTGAACTAAGATTTGGTGGGTCTGCTTCCATATATAAAAGGTTCCCAACATTAGTCTGATTTGCAGAATCTGCATGACAATCTAAAGGATGTAGGTCAGACATGACAGCATCTTCATCCGAAATTTTGATTTCACTAGATAAAATAGGTTCAACTAACTCTCTACATTCCG
Organism: Platycarya longipes; assembly: GCA_036559045.1. NCBI lineage: Eukaryota > Viridiplantae > Streptophyta > Magnoliopsida > Fagales > Juglandaceae > Platycarya > Platycarya longipes. The sequence continues at coordinate 10,875,459 of CM071801.1, forward strand.
CCACTGACATGTTTTCTCTAACAATGCAAGGAGGCCCATCTGACAGACAAGAAGAATCAGTTTGATTTTCTTTCATTATTTGGGAATTCCCAAAACCTTGACTGGACCCAACTTGAAGATCTAATTCTGCAAAATCACTTTCAGCCTGAAGAACTTCCACGCCTCCAGATATATTAGGTTTCTCAAATGCATGACTTCTATCCTGCAGGCTTGAGTCTGGGAGAGCAGCCTCCACAGTTAAATCTCTAACCTCCAAAGACATAGGGGGTTCACCTGACTCAATATGATCCACATTATCAACTTCTACAAGCTTTTCTGGACAATCAAATCCTAATTTGTTTTCAACTCTTCTCTGTCCACAAGAAAGCATTCTTTTGAGTTCATCCCTTTCTTGCATGGCTTTTTCATACAAACCCAATAATTTTTCGTTCTCTTCATTAATTTCTATAAGCTGATGCTGTAGGTTCTCAACCACTTCTTTCAAACCCGTCTCTTTTTCTTTTACAAGTTTAGTGAAACTGTCACTATTTTGAACTTCAATACCTTCAGCATTCTCAGCTTTGTATGTACTTTTGTAGTCACTTTCAGCAGCAGCCCTTTCATACAATTCAATGAGTTTGTTGTTATCCTCAATCAAGACCTTGAGCTTCATCCGCAATTCATCATTCTCTTTAGATAACATAATTGCTGTCTCATGAGCTTCAGCTTCTCTTTGACTTGCAGCAGCAATGGCATCAACCATTGTTTTCAGCTCCATTTGGTCATTCAAATTAATAATGGGAGCATTGATTGACAGAGAAGGAAGCTCAACTTGCAGTGTTCCTTCTTTTGTGGCCCTGGAAGTTCTCTCTTCCTCAAGTTTTACTACCAAATCATTGACATGCCTGAAAGATTTGACAATTAATACTATTCACAATCGAATTGATATGCATTATTTCATTCTTAGTGACAAAGGAAAAAATGCAATACGAAACTCATGGAAAAAGACAAAGATTGCAGAAGCAATCACTGGCCCAAAATAAAAGTAGGTCAAGGTATAACATAGCAATTGGTTTACTACCTATTAAAACATCAAATTTAAATTAATACTGAGATATTCCTATCACACCATTACCTTTCCATTTTTTCTTTCTCTTCAATGCAAAATTCAAGTTCCTTGTGGAGTGTGTCCATTTCTGCTTGATTATGAATAGCCTGTGATAGATGAAATTTAATGTATTCAATGAGATAAGAACCATTTCTATCAAATAAGACAAATTCGAAGCCAAAAGCAAGATAATTGTCAAACAAAGAAGCACATGTTCTACCTGCATGCGGAGGAATTCATTCTCGTCACTAATTGGAGACCTCCTGGCTGATCCTCCCTCCTGTATTGAAAGATGTAAAAAGCATTGTATAAATGTTTACAAATGCAAATATTTTTGTATGCAAGCATGGGAGAGTTCAACCATAATGTAAAGAAGCTGAATCCATTCCCAAAGTTGAGAAAATACTTGGGACAATTTACCTAAATGGAATATACCTATGTTTTCAACCTAAAAGATTTCACATAAGCTAATATCATTGCTGTTGATGATAATGACAAACTGGTCTCGTCTTCATCAATGGTAGTAATGATTTGCCAATTTGTAATTGATGACAGGCTAGCAAAATGGACTTTTGCTTTTATATTTTATTTTTATTTTATTTTTTGGGTAAGGATTCAAGCTTTCAGTTTGATATTTAGAAAAGATATTCTCCTTCCAAGGTTACTGGAATAGTGTCTTAAATTTCCATAATTTGTGGACAAATAATTCAGGATGAACTTCACATGACAAACTATTTTTGGTAAGTCTTATCCAATGTCATTCTAGCATGATCCTACGGTTTCAAAGAATCGCTTTCACTAGTGCGGAATGCCATGCCCTACCACATGGACAAGGAAGAAACATGAAATTAGTATAGACCCTGATCGCTTCCCAAAATCAAGAATATAGCTATCAACAGCAACTGTTGCATATTTAAGGACATGGAAGAGAAGACATCTTTTTGTGAGGCTTAAGTTCTTCACCTTTCTCATTGAACTTCTCTACTTAAGTTATGACTACTGCTCACATCCATATCGATGCAATACTTCATAGTTCACGAAAGTCTTAAAAAGTAACTATTTTAGGACGTTTGTGCATTGGATTAAATCATTCAGATTTGAGGAGTAAACAGAAACAGAGCTGCTCACTCTTCATCGGTACTTCAAAAGTAAAGTCTGGAGAGATTAACTACTGGACACCACCGAGAAAGAATAAGATGAAACTCGATCTCACCTGATTGGAAATCAGTAGATTATCATCACCCTGCACTTCTTCGATCACCACATCTGAAACTTCTTTCTACAGCATCACAATTTTCAGATATTCCAGTTAAAATCAAAACTTGCAGGAATAAGATTACCACAAGATTTCAAGACAATGGATAAGAATAACCTGAACAATTCTGGTGTCTGACTCATGCATAAGTTTCCAATCCAGTGCTTCCAGCAACTGCAAATTTATGCACAAGACATGCATTTAATTCCAGAATACATTCACTTCAAAAAGAAAAATTCCAGAAAACATTGCTGTGAACTTTGAAATGAGTCCAGCAATTTTTTACCTTGTTTTGTAACACCAGAATCTGTTCGTTCATCATATCCCGTTCACCTTCCTCATAAAATGACTTTAACCTGTAGGTTAAAGGATGAATAAGCAACAGAGGTATAAAGCTTGGAATTTTAAATTAATTTTTGATAAAAATGCCACCAAAAAACTGTAACATGAAGATAAAACCAAATATATAATAAATTACAAAAAAAAAAAAAAATCATTGAAGTAAATGAGGCAAACACCTAATCATGGATCCTAAAACCTGTAATGTTACTCCGAATAGAACTAAGAGGCATCTGGTAGCCATTAATGTTGTCATTCTTAATCATAATAATTTTCTCATGAAAACATGTTAAGTTAATTTTCTGCTTGCACCAATGGACAAAAAACCAACAAAGAATAAATAAAATTTTGAGTGAAACAGTAAGATTTAAACAGCATAATATGACAAACCTTCTAATTTCTTCTTTTAGCCGGAGATTTTCCATGGCAAATCTGGTCACTTCTTGGTTTCGATCAACCCGTGCACGAAGAATTTCAATTTCCTTCAAGTGTTCCTCCTTTTCTTTCAGTAAGTGTGTCTCAGCTTTGATCTTCCCAGAGGCAACCGCTTCTAGCCGCTTTATTGCAGCTTCTCGAAAACCTAGCCTCATTTTTAGGCCTTGTATCTCATCCTCTCTTTGTTTGGCCTATATCACCCCAAAACAGGATGGTTTAATTTCAAGAATAGTTTGAATTCATATCATAACTTAAGGAATCCTATTATATACAAATGCTCAATACATCATGCAGAAGTAACAGCACTTATTGAATGCCATGACCACTAAATTCAATCCAAGGATCTAATATTCAGCAAATGCTTTTGCCAATGACAAAGCCATTTCTAGCTGACTTTATTGTTACCCACCTAATTAACCTACAACATTATTTAAGGGTCTTGCTACACACATGGCATGCACGGAATGTATACAGAAGAAGGCACAATAGTTTTTTTTCTTTTTTGCCTTGATCCGTGTGCCTCCATCCATGCAGTCTGTCTACAGCATTTCTCTTATGTTAAGTGTTTCCAGAGGTTAGCAGATTTACCAGCTGCACAGCTGCCTGATTTTCAGTAGTCAGAGCCCGTAAGGCAATGTCTTTATCCTTCTCCCTCCTGAAAGCCCCAACAAGGGCAACTTCATAATCTTTTTTCTGAGAAAACAATATAACTACTTAGTAATCAACAATTATAAACTGTAGCATTTCTCAAGCTTAAGAAAGAATAACGCATACTCGAGACATCCTTTTGCCGGAGGCAAGCGGACTAGAAGATCCATATAATCCTTCCCACTTAAAGGATCCTGGAGATCCAGGAAAGCTTTCTGCCAATGTATCATTGTCCTGTTTTTCTGATCCACTTACTAACCCTCGAAGGCGAGATACTTCTTTCTGAAAATGCACAAATCATACACATAAGAATGATTACAGATCACCAGAAGTCTATAAGTTACAAACCTAGTTGGTCTTGGGCACTCATCTATTAATGGTCAACAAAAGAGCATAGTTTTGATGATGCAATTGACCAATTCACTGGCCGGAAACAATACCGAATAATATGGTCATCCATTACTGTTATAAATGGTGAAGAGCAAGTTTTATCATTTGTTCTAAACATGCAAGTGATTACATAAAGAGCCAGTATTATGAAGGTACCGACTACCCTGTTCGTTAAGTCTCTACTGGGTCATACAACTGATTTCCACCTTCATCAGAGAAGGTACAAACTTGTAGATAGTGGAAGGGCCACACTAAGAGCTGATTGTGACTTATACCAACCCAAAAACAATCAATTAATATCCCAAAAACAAAAAAGTCCAGAAAGGAATTGGCTATGGAAGTAGAGTAGATAAACCGGGATAGCAGGGTCAAGGAGTTTAACATCCTCACCTTGAACTAAAACAATTATGTCGAAAATAAAACCAGCCACCACCCAAAGTGAAAACAAAGAAAATGAAAAGGAAACCGGACAACACCAAGTCAAAAATTTTCCTCAAAGTTACACTCTTTGCATGGTGTGATAAAAATAATAATTTCAATACAAGGCACAGTGACCAGTTTAGTTCAAAGACTTAAAAGGAAAGACCTCGAGGAAAAAATATCAGCACAAGTGACATGTAACAAAAATGTATCAGAAGTTTAGCACCAGAGATCAAATGGACAAAGAAATCTGCAAGTTACCTTGAGTTGTTGAATTTGCATCCTCATGGCAATAACATCTCCAGATGCATCCTCATTCACCATTGCCTGAAAATATATAACCGAATGCTTTCAGTAAGCAACTAAAGCATGAGACCAGGAAGTATCTCTTATCAAAATTACATGAGATCCATCGTAATTGTGGTTTCAAATGAATGGGTCAATTAAGCTTTTTTTCATCTTATAGAGAACCAGAGTAGAAAAATAGAAATAGATACAACTCGCTTTATCACATACATTGTTCTTAATAAATTTAGCACGTTGTGCAAATTTCAGCGTGCTCAGTGTCTCCAAGGAACAGCTGTAGAGGACCCAAAACAAAGTCATATGTAAACAAAGTCAGCTGAATAATTAAAGGTTATTGAAATATAGAGAACAAGAAATCCATGCACTTTGATGGAACAATGTGTTCATGGAAGACAACAATCTTTCAAACAATCGGAAACCACAAATGAAAGAACAAGATTTAACATTAGAAAGAGAACTTTTTACTAGAAAAATGACAGTAAATCCAAGAGCATAACATACTTTATATAGATAGAGCCAGAAGATAAAAGGCAGATATTTAAAAGAAAAGGAAGGTTTCCAGACCAACTAGAAGGACTGATATTTGCAATGATAGTTGTTTTTGAATTTCCTCCAAGAGAATCCTGAAAAAGAGACCAAAAAGTTTATTAGAGAAATTTAATCATTGCAGCATGTCTTTAAAATATACAATGAAAACCGACTAAGATATCATTTTTCCATAAAAAGCATATAAATGTATAAGCAACTACTTCTTATCATTTCAACCTAAAATTTCAACCACCTGGACAACAAAATTTCACATACTTGATGAAATTATATTGCAAACTAAAAACATGGAAGAGAAGTGCTTTTTCACATAAAAATAAGCCAAAATTGTAGATAGGTCTTCTATTTGTATACCTCCCGCATATTTGAACAACACCTATTCTCTTTTGCCAACAAAATTTCATTTTACCTATAAAATAAATTGCCTATAAACAAGAGCTTACTGTATACAAGTTGGTAGTAGTGACTACAGATATATTTGCAACATTAAGCGAGCTCTATATTGTTTATGAAACAGCTCTACAAAACTCTCCACTTAAATTAATCCAAAACATTAGTTTTGCTAACATAAAATTAATACAAAATAATATTATCTTGTTCAAACTTCAAAAATCAATATGCTCTCCACTTCAAGCAATTAGTATCAATAATAGTAGCAGAGAATCTTAAATTATCATCTCAAAGGTTTCATCACCTACCTGAAGCAAAAAAGTTAGCTTAGAATCCCGGTAAGGAACATGGAGAGACTTTCCATTGGATAAATTCACTAGGTTCATGATCACAAGGCTGTAGATAATAATACCAACTGTATGAACAAATTGTAATAACTTGCTTCCAAATAAACCCTTGATGAAAAAAAATATGAACTATAGATGAAAGCGGCAACAACACACCCCAATGTCGAAAGAGATTTATTAATATTAGTAGCTTCCTTGAGACGTTCACCCTCAGCACCAGAACTCTTTTGCCTGTACGTAAAATACACACAGCAACATGAAAGCATAAGTTAAGATTATTTAGGATAATTGTACTTACGATCTGAGAAATTGTTCTTTGCATCAGATCACCTTTCAGATCCAGCTAAATCCACAAGATTAAGCTGAGCAAATCGATGATGAGTTACACCTTGGGATTCCCACTGATAAGAAAAAAGTTATATCAAACCAACGTGACATTTGGAAACAGAGTAAACAACACAATAAAATAGCAAATCAAAATATTCCAAAAATTTACTCACCTTACTTTCAATGATACATGTAAATACACTATGAGAACGGCTGCTAGCATGATTCATATTAGTGGCGGCTACCTTTCTGTTGGTTGCCCCCTGGAAACGTATGAACAACGAGGAGCAATATAAAAGTTGTGTGCCAACTAATAGCAAGAACCTCTATGTATCAGGCTTATAAAACTTTAAAAAAAGTATATATCAAATAGAAGAAATTAGAATTGTCTACAGTCTTCAACTTAAGAGTATGCGTAGGACATTTATAATCCTTTTAACTATAAAGATAAAGTGATAATAATATTGTTTTTTGCATATGATTTACTTAAAGGATATAATTATTTTAGACTCCAAATACTTAAAAGCGCCATATTACTATAAACGATTGAATCAGAACAAATAAAAGAGTAGGTTGTAAAGGTGTTATTTACCTGAATAAGTAGTTGTATAACATCTCTAGCACTTGTAACTTCTGTTTCCTTCAGGTTCTCTACGTAGACCCCTTTCTTAATGTCTTCTCTTATCTGTAACATAGGCATAATAAATTCAGGGTTTTCTAACAGTCATATTAACACAAGGAGCAACTCAAAAGGACTTAAAATGCTCTTAATTGCCTTATCAATTCAATAGGAGACATCGTATTATATTTTTAAGTCGTCATATATGTAACGAGTCATATATGTAACGAAGGGGACGTTCCAGAAACTGAAAGGCAGTTCCATCACTATAGAGTGGGTTTTCTGTGGGCATAACTGGTTGGTAAAAAAATTCAGCAGAAGATTTACCCATACCTGCAAGTTGTTAGATGATGGATCCAAAAGATCAAGAATCTGTTCATTGTATATCTCCAAAAATGAGCATCTGCAAGTAAATCTTAACTTCTCATCCCTACGAGCTTCTTTTTTCCTGCATACCAAAATTGGGGAATTAACAACTGTATTTAGTCTCTTGCCAAAAAAAAAATACAATGGAACTTATAGAACTAAATCTTATATCAATGAAGCACCTTAGAAGCAAGAAAGTAACTGAAAAATCAGATTATGGTCGAAGGTTTATCTATCTATCTGCATATAGAATTAGACACAAAAAAAGCTCACACATCCATAAATGATCTGGTAGACGACAGATTTCAATATATTGCCTCTCGAGAAAAATAAAATCATTTCACAGGAAATCCATACAATGAGGTCAAGCAAAAGGACTCTTGTAATCCCACACAGATACAACATAATTCCTTCCACCTAAAACCTATAGTAGGAAGGCACATACCTTTTGAATGCTGGAGAATAAATGTTCAAAGACTCTAGGTGTCATCCCACTATTGACACTATGCCTTCGAGTGCCTCCCTCAATGTCTCCAAGCATAGTATGAGTCTTTCCACTTCCAGTCTAAAGATGCAAAATTAAAAATCACCAATTATAATAATTATAAAAAGAATGCAAATAAATTGAGAACGGATTATCTGGGACTCATTTCCTAATAATTTAGAAAGCTTTCAAACAAAATAACTGTTACAAGGTCCGGAAAAGAAATTATGGAAGATATCTGAACTATCCAACATCTTTCTTAACCTAACCAAACAAACTAGAATAACACAAAAAATGAGCTGGTTCGGAACCCACTTGGCCATAAGCAAACATGCAACTGTTGTAGCCTCCCATGCAGTTCTCTACCATTGGTAATCCAGCCACTTTGAATAGTTTCTCCTGTTGCATCACTTAAATGAAGTCCGTGGCATGGAAAGATAACTCAGAGCAATAGATTAGATAACAATCTAAAAGTACCTGGCTAACATTCTCATCTGCGACAAGGTCAAAGGTGAAGCGTGACTCAGGATGCCCGGTCCAAGTGATAGTCTGACAGCTTTCTTGCCTAACGCATTTTCTGTAACCTTGTAGGGATATTTCAGTAGTATTAACCGGACGGACTCTGATGATAACCTGCATAGTTAATAAATGAAATTTAGGAATTCTGATTCCAGCAACAAGAAAAATTTCTTCAATAGCCTTTTTTGTAATATTTTTCTTTCAGCTCATAGAAATCTTGATCTATTCAAAAGATTATAAATTACTATGCGTTCCCTTCTAGTTGCACTCCATTATACAACACCCACTCAAACGACAAGAAAGTAACATCAATTAATGACTGTTATTAATTAGAACCCTAAAAAAGCTTCACATGATTGGCAGCATGAAATTGGAGCTTTGGAACGGAACTGGAGGACTAAATCCAGATGAGTTTGTATAGAATGTTGCCTCCATCTTCATTCCATTCAAGCCCGATACGTGACGCAAGACTCGGCAAGGAAAGTTTGGAGTTTACATAGGAATCAAACAAGTAAAGCAAACAAGAAAGCTCAACAATGCCTTCGCGTTTACTACCTGCACATTGTGATCCTTCCAGAACGAAGGGTCCTCGCAGAAGTCGAAACTCTGGCTCATCGGCCCGATACTGCTACTGGTTCCCCCTTCGTCCCCATCCCAATTACTGATACTCCGAACTGCCGAAGAAGACTGCGCAAGATTCTCTTCCGATGCAGATTTTTTCAGAATAGTTGGAGTGCTACGGACCGATGGCGTGGAGTCCAACGAGGAATGTTCATGGAACCCAAACCGGCTCTTGATTGCGCTCGTCGTGTCCGAGATGAACGGCATTCTATGATTCGCTGAAGAAGTGGAACAGAGGGTTTTGGGGAACTCTTGACCGCTGGGATTCGTCTGAGAAGGAGAGAAAATGGAGTGTAGGCGTGGGATTTTGAAATTCGGGGGGAGGGGGTTAAGGAAGAGGAGATGGGGGTACGATCGGGCGGTGGAGAGTGGTCTGGATGAACGGTCGAGATTATTGGAAGTTGAAAGTTGCGGACCGTTCGAGATCGGGATTTCAAATTTTCGGACATGGAGCCATTGATGTTGTGGCTGCATATGTAATTACGGATATCTCCCCGCCCTGCTCCTCGTAACTTTTAAGAAATTTTAAGGCCATTTTTGTTTTTGCGGACAGAAAAAAATGAGATTAGAAAAATTAAATAAAATATTTTTATTTTAATATTATTTTTATTTTAAAATTTGAATAATTGAATAGTCTCATTTATTTTTATAATCATTCTTATTTTATCTTATTTTATTTTTTTATACACAGGAGATATATAAATTATAAACAAATTATTTACTACATTCTAGAACCAAGAAAAAAAAAAACAGATCCAGTATATAATCATCATCCCTTACAAAAAATCCTTGCCCACAAACCCAAAATAAGTAGAAAAGAAAAAATTCTGAAGTTCACCTAGAGAGCACACTTTGTTTTCAAAACATCTTTCATTTCTTTCTAATTAAATACACCACATTAAACACACATGAATTATATTTCATCTAGTAGCCATAGATTTCCTTCCCACAAAACCTCTCCTATATGCAAGAAAATATATCACTTCCTTTGGCATCACCTAATATAGACCTATTCGAATAATAGATGATTTATAGTTTCACCATCCTTCTTGCACATGATATACCAATTAGCCATGCACATACCACATCAAGACTCTCCCAAGAGCAATCACCTAACTGAAAAATGTCACCTTAGTAGAAACCTTCAGTCTCCAAATGACTTTCCAAGAGAAATCACAACTAATAAGGATGTAACTGGTCTGGTTCGATATAATTTTGAATAAAATTAAAATTCGAATCGATACCACCGGTTTTGTATTTCTTAAACCAGATTATGCCCTTATTGTTACCCAAAAACAGTAGTACTAGTTTTATCGATTCTGATCCTGTTTTAATAAGAGCGGTCTGGTTTTAATAAAATATGCTTTTCTTTAAAAAAAAAAATGGTTGCAAAAATCTGTTTTAGTAAAAAAATTATAATCCATTACAGAAATATGTTTTAGTAAAAATAATTTGTTGTTAAAAAAATTGTTATAAAATAAAAACTATTCTATAAAAAATAAAAATAAAAACTGTTTTAATAAAAAAATCTGTTATATAAAAAAAATCTACATTAAATTTACACCCCTAGCAACCAAGATAAAAGTCAACACCTTCTAAAAAGAACTAATAGAAAACCTGGACTTTCCAGCATGATCCCGTGGTAAGTTGTCTTCTCTTCCCTACCTCACTTTTCTCAACTCTACTCTCGTCCAAGGTAGGTTTTTCCTCTCAACAACCAAAGGGATTTCTGGAGTTGTGTTCTAGAAATTCTAAGCAAGAGTTTGAGAGGGTGGAAGTGGAGGTTATTTTGGGAGATGAGGATCTAAGTGATAACGTCTCTGGGACTATCATGGAGTATGATTCTGGTGTCCCATGTAACCTAATATCCATTGTTGAGATGCAGAGAGCTTTCGGTGGGGAGGACACTAAGGCATGTGAGACAAGGGAGTTGAGGGAGATTGATCATGATTTGGATCTTGATTCGCTAAGTTCTATCCACCTAAAAAGTGGATGAAATTAAAGAATGTATGGGAATCTTGTGTTAGTTTTGAAGAACAATTTAAATCTCTATTAATAGCTTTAAAGGCTGATCAACCCCTTTTGACTAGATCAACTACTAAGAAGGAAAGAAAATTGAAGAGATTATCATGTTCTATAAATTTTAATCGTAAGGGTGGTAGTGTCTTTAGAAATAAAGGCAATGAAAGGGCTGCCTATAATCACCCATGAAACCTTCGATCATATCATGGAATATGAGATGACTAAATGACTATAGAAAATGCATTTAGGTTAAGAATTTGCTTCGTAAGAAGAGGTCTGATGTTATTTACTTTCAAGAAACTGAGCTAAAAATGGTTTATCGAGCAATCATTAACAACTTATGTAGTTGTCATAGCGTGGGGTGGGTTGATTTAATTTCGAAAATGGCCTCAAGTGGTTTTATTATTATGTGAGATATGAAGGTAGTGAAGATGACAGATCATTATGTGAAAGAATTTTTGGAAGCTTGTCATTTCAAGAGTATGGATAATAGTTTTGAATGGGCTTACGGGGGGTTTAATGGTCCTAATGGAGATAATATTAAGAGAATGTTATGGGAGGAAATAACAGGAGTTAGCTATTGTTAAGATGTACTTTGATACTTTGGTGGGGGTTTCACTATTACTAGGTCTTCTAGTGAGCGAGTGGGGGATAATTATTTCAATTATGCCATGTATACTTTTTTAGATTTGATTTTAAGCTAGATTTGATCAATTTACTAATGATTGGAGGGGATTTTATGTTGTCTAATGGAATAGCATGTTCTAGGCTAAACAAGCTTTTGGTTTTGATTTCTTGGAAAGTTTGCTTTCTTGATTTGAGCCATAAAACATCACTCAAATTATGTTATGACCATTTTTCTTTAATGCTAGAATGTGGGGGCATTGTGAGAGGGCTTAAATACTTTGAGTCTGCGAATATGTGGTTGGAAGATGAAGGTTTTGTAAAAAAGGTGAGGTTGTGGTGACATTCATACTATTTTCTAGTAACTCGAGCTTTGTATTGGCTAGTAAACTCAAAACTTTAAAACAAGATTTGAAAAAGTAAAATGTGGAAGAGATTGGGAGTACGAAAAACAAGAGGAAACTTTTGATACAACAATTGCTAAGTTTGGAGGAAATGGAGCTTATAGGAGATACATCCAGTGTAGATTTGGAGAGAAAGAAAGTAGTGATGGATGAACTAGAAAATATCTCGTTTATGAAGAAAATCTCTTAGAGGCGGAAATCTCGAATTCTTTGGTTGAAGGAAGTGACAAGCGTACGGAATTTTTTCATCACATTACAAACTTTCATAGAAGATAAAATGCAATTAAGGTTATTCATGGTAGTGACAACATACTTTGAGATCAAGAGCTTATTAAGGATCATATTGTAAAATTTTATGTGAAGATATTTAGGAAAGAGTACGTGTGGAGACCAAAGTTTGATGACTACTTTTTTACTCCATTGATCATATTAGTACGGATTGGATGGATAGAGCTTTTGAAGATGATGAAGTTTTTGATGTGATTAGATAAGGCTCTAGATCTAGATGGTTTCTTAATGGCTTTTTTTCAAGCTTGTTGGGATGAACTCTTGAATTTGACACTTTTATTGAATTTTTTGAATCTTATTTTATTTCATCTCATCTAATTATTATAATTTTTTTAAAATTTTATATAAAATAAAATAAACAATTCAATTTTTTTAAGTTTCAAAACAAAAACAATATTAAAAAATTATTTATTATAATAATATTTTATTAAATTTTTAAATTTTATCTTAACTCATTTTGTTTCATCTGCAAAAATAAATGAGATCTAATTATTCAACCAAAAACTCATATAATATTAAAGACACGTGCTAATGACATTAATGCCATCAATGCGCATGCGCATCGTTTGCTATTTTGTTAGAAAGCCTGATATTGCGTTTGGCAACAAAGAATACTTTAGATATTTTTAAAATATTTCACAATTATTTATTACTTTATTATTATTTTTTATTTACTTTTATTACTATTAATTACTTTTTTATTGTTATTCAATATTCTATTATTATTTTTCACCTATTTTTTACTGTTATTTATAACTTTTCTCAACATCCAAACTTGAGGATAGAAGAGATTTATATGATGTTAAATAAAACTAATGATATGCTTAGGCCACATTTAGATAGTGAGATGACATGAGAAGATTTTAAATAAAAATTTAAAATTGAATAAAATATTGTGAGATTTTTATTTTTTAATATTATAATTATTTTGAAATTTAAAAATATTGAATTATTTATTATATTTTGTTTGAGAATTTAAAAAATTGTAATAATGGAATAAGATGAAATCATTTTTGCATTCAAACGAGATCTTTGAGATGAAATGAATTGAGATTGTTTGTGAATAGTAATGAAATTGTTAGTTAAAATGAGATGATATGATTTCATCTCACCTCTGTATTAAAACGGACCTTAATCTGGTTTGGAAAAAAATTAGAAAGAAAAGTTGGTCAAGTCAGGTTGCGTTTTGAGCTGAATTCTGCATAAATAGTAGTGAGTTGAGATGGTTGAATGAATTTTGTGGGACCCGATTAAATAAATTTAAAATATATTTGGATGTTTAGATGAATTTAGATATATTTATGAAAAAACGTGAATGTGGGACCCAATTTAATTACTATCCCCACGCGCTGCAAAGGGATTTAAGGCCCGGTTTGGATTTAAGAATGAGCTCAACTCATTTCAATTCATCTCTATTTCATTATTACACTTTTTCAATTTCTCATACAAAACACAAATCTCAATACAATTTTTTCAATTTCCAATACACATTTTTCAAAGGGAAATAATACTTACACTACACTTTTTATAACAAATTTCACAATAACACTTACGTGTCACCTTTTCTATCACAACAGCACTTAACCCGAGTGATGGCATCAACAGACTACACCGGTACGTTGTAATTAATGGCAAAGACCGTTGGATATCATGGGATCCCTAAGATGTCAATACGAAATTAAAATTAAATATTATATATATTTATAATTTTATGAAAAAATGTATGTACAATCCTCAATTGTGCCGCAACTATTTAAAAAAAAATATGGGATCACAGGAAAAAAATTAATTTTTTAATAATAAATTTTATTTTTTCAAGTGATCATACAATGTTTATGCATCTCACAATTATATATATAATTACTCTAGTTTTATATGTATAGTTATAAATATATGTCAACGTGTGAGTCATTAATATTATAAAATTTAAAAAATAACTCAATAAAATAAATAATAATTATATATAATATGGTACCTAAAATTATAGATTAACGTACATACAAAAATAGTTGTAAATTTGTCCCAATAAACCATGATATATAATATGATGCTGCAGCCATTATAAAAAGTTGTTCGTACCTTTTTTTGGATGAAATTTCGTGAGTGGTTTTTGGGGTAGTGAAGAATGGGAGACAAATGCATATGCGCATCTCATGGCGGAATGGCTTCAATCATGGTTTATTGGAACAAATTTACAATCATTTTTGTACGTACGTCGATCTATAATTTTAGGTACCATAATATAGAAAAATGCTGTTCACCCCGATGAATAGCACTCCGATCCTATCCCGACTTAATTATTTTTTTCAATTTTTTTTAATGTAATTTTGAAGTAAGTGTTTTTTAATAATATTGTGATTTTTTTTTATAATTTTTAAATATGTTTTAAGATGTTAAAAATCATGTAAAAAATATATTTTTTACATAATTTTTTTAACATATTAAAATATTTTTTAAAAATATTAAAATAAACCCCAATATTATTTAAAAATATTTATTTAAAAATCATATATAAAAAATTGAAAAATAAATATAAACGGGATGAGATCGAGATGCTATTCATGGGAGTGAATAGCACTTTCCTATTATATATAATTATTATTTAGTTTACCGAATTATGTTTAAAATTTTATGACATGAATGACTCACACGTTGTCATATATTTATAATTATACATATAAAATTAAAGTAATTATATATTTAATTGTGAGATATGTAAACATTACATGATTACTTAAAAAAATGAAATTTATTATTAAAAAATTAATTAATTTTTTTATGTGATCCCATATATATATATATATATATATCTATATTTAAGTAGTTACGGCACAATTGAGGATTGTACATATATTTTTCATAAAAATACAAATATATATAATATTTTAATTTTAATTTCAAACTGGCATCTTAGGTATCCCGTAATATCTAGTGGATTTTGTCATTAATAACAACGTATCGTAAAGTCTATTGATGCCATCCCTCGGGTTAAGTGCTGTTGTGAAAGAAAAATGTGACACGTAAGTATTATTGTGAAATTTGTTATAAAAAGTTTAGCGGGGATATCATTTTTTTTTAAATTTTAATTCAACTTTTTTAAATTTTAAAATAATAATAATATTAAAAAATAAATTAAATTCATCTCAATTCATTTTATCTTATAATTCAAACAATATTTAAAATAAACAATATTTCAATCCCACTTATTAATTACTGATTGATAGAAAGAGTGTGCCCACTTATTAATTACTGATTGAGAGAGAAAAAGAGAGAGTACGTAGGTTTGGGTGGTGAAAATTATTGAAAATAGTTGTGAATAGTAATAAAAAGTATGTAAAAAATAATAATAAAATATAAAATAATAATATAAAATAATAAATAATAATAAAATAATAAATAATAATAAAATTTATAAAAATACCTAAAATATTCTTCCTAGCCAAGCGCAATCCAGTTGGCAGTAACAAAAAACATAAATAAAATGAAAAGATGCGATTTGACCAAAAGCTGAAGTGAGTGTCTCGCTGTCTACAGTGCGCTACAACACCTAAGTTCATCGAGTTCTCTTTAGCTGAGTAAAATTGACGTGTTTTAATAATTAAATGAGTCTAAAGTAGACTATACTAATACACTACACTGAGTGCGATTTGGAAACTAAACGAAGTCTTAGTATGTCATGTTGGACACTTGTCAAGATTCTAGGATAGGGAGTTGCTTCTTTTGCCTTAGTTGGGTTTAGTTTCTTAACTGTATTGGGTGTAGTTTCCTTTAAAATATTTTAACTACTCAAACATCCCCAGTTAACTCAGTTGAAGATGAATTTAGTGAACTCACGTAGAGGGGACATGACTAAACCAAAAAGCTACAGATTTTCCTTTTTTTTTTTTTTTTTGGGTTTCTGTTCTCTACCAATGATAAAAAAATACTTTTACTTTTTCACTGTAAATTCTCCCTTTATTTGTGCCAATGGACAAATTCTTTTTGTTCATAAATCTACTGCTGCTTAATAGCATGTGGGGCAAAAATTGTAAGAATTTGATTATTGGATGTCACAAATTTTATATATTTTTATAAATATTAGATAAAAGTAACATGTAAAATACGTTTATCTAGTTTAATTTCTAACAAATAATAGAAGATAATTCATAATTAAATGAATGATAAATAATTATACTTTTTTATATATTATAAAAAAAAGTATTAATAAAAATAATAAGATAATCTCATAAATAAATATAACCTATAGTTTTATCAAATTTGTTAAAGATAATTTTGATTGAAACTTTAATAAAAGATTCCTTCAAAATATTATATTTTTATAATTCTAAGACGATGATCTAATATTTGCGTTATTTTGCACAGCCTCAAAAGAGAGGACATTAAAATACCTATATTTTTAGTTTTTGAGTTTTTCTAAATCTACATAAACTTGAATCATCCATAATTTTTTTAGTTATGTGATTATTTTTAAGAAATAATATAATTTTAAAAAAAAATTATGTAGTTTATAATTTATATAAAAAAAATGTTATATTATAATTTATAACATGAAATTTTAATCTTAAATATGTAAATTTATTAGATCATATATATTTCAATTAAATATCAAACATATATAATATATTAATTATATTTATTGTCTATTATTACTAATTTAGTATAATTATAGTTAATTGTATATACCGTATATTTATCATCTAAAAAAAAAATACATTCATTTTAAAATTATAAAATAATTTTTAAAGAATGAAATTATTAATCATATAATAGAAATAAATTTTCATGAATAAAATTAAACTCTCTAACGTATAAATTAACATCTCTAAGTGAGGATTGCATTGTTATATTGTTATGAATGATTTATTTATATATATTGTTATATATTATATACTATTATTATGTAATTCTATACTATTATTATTATTCTATATTTATTTTACATAAAAAAAAATTTAAAATGAAAAGTTTATCGTTATAGAAAATTGAAATTGTGTAATTAAATTTAATGTCAAGAACATTATTTCGATGATTAATAGAATTAATAGATTAGATTTAAAATAATATTTCTTATTAAATGCAGTATTTATTTTAACAAAAATAGATGAAAAGTGTTAAATTTAACAAAAAAACAAAATTTTTCGTTAAAATAAGATTTTTCGTTAAATAGCCACTTTATATATATATAAATATTTTAACTCATTTAAACATATTTTAAACTTATCTAAATAAGTTTTATAAAACTTATTTAACCATATTCACTTATTATTATTTATAAAAAATTTAAATCAATTTAATTCATCTTGATATCTAAATACAATCTTAATTTCAATCTCACACATTTAGCTGTTCAAGAGGGCTTAGTGGACGTGCCACATCAGTCTCATTTTAAATAAAATTTACATGCTTTAAAAGAGATTAATTCATTTTTGTCTTGTTTTGTTTTTTTTAATTTGACACCTTGAGTATCCTTGAAAAATTTCGGAAGATTTTGACGCACACGATTTTTCCTACGTTTTAAAGCCGGCTCACCCGATTATGTTTTTGTTTTCCCTTGCACAGCTGACCATCCGAGCATAAAGTTAAAAAACTAGTCTTAAGCCCGTTGGATGTAGGAGTGAGATAAGTTCATCTTAATTTATTCTTATTTTATTTTTATTTTTTTTATACAAAATATAAATTTCTATATACCTTTTTCAAATTTCAATACACATTTTTTAAATTCCAATACATATTTTTTAAATTCTAATATACTTTTTTCGAATTCTAAAATAATAATAATATTAAAAAATAAATTAAACTCATTTCAACTCATCTCATTTCCAAATTCAAACAGGGCCTTAAAGCTTCGGCATGCTTGCATCACAAGGTTAACCAGATCAAAATTTTGAATTTTGTTTTAGTGATAGTTCTTGTTGAAGTACTGAAATAAATTATTTTAATATTAATCTATTTTGATGGGTCATTTCAAGATTAATTATATATTATATATAAATATTTAGATGTATATATAAATTAACAACTAATAGAATAAATAAATATATATAAGTATATATTATATATATGTGTACATATTAGAAGAATTGAATATTTATAAAATGAATATAAGTAGAAAAAATACAAACTTGAGTTGAGACACAAAAACAAATAAAATAAAATAAAATAATGGATAAAATATTAAAAAATAATGATATTAAAAAAGAGAACCTATTTAAAGTTACAAAGTATATAAATATATTTTATATTCTATAATTAATTAAATACTAATTAAACTAATAAATTTTTTTAAAAAATATCATTCAAACATAAGAAAATTATAAAAATAATCCAAAACAGAATAGAAATTAGAATGGCCGAAATTTGGACCGAAATAACTGGAATTTGGATTAGAATAGAACAATAACATATAATACACCCAATACTATATCGAAATGGAAAATTTCGACCGTAACGAAATGAAATTCAAAACCTTTGATCCAGACATTCATCATAGCATCAAACAATGCCTCTACTACCCTACCTTGTGTCCATTGCATGCGAAGGATCACAGGAAGATATAGATTCTAATTTTGATTCTTCAACCATTTTTCTTTCCTTTCACAAGTACTAATATTATGTTTAGATGTTGAGAGTGTTTGTGAATAATAATAAAAAATAGGTAAAGAAGTAATAATAAAATACTGAATAATAATGAAAAAATAATAAATAGTAATAAAAGTAAGTAAAATGTAATAATAAAATAGTAAATAGTAGTAGAAAGTGTTTGAGACACTCTACTTTCCAAACCTGCCCTTAACGCATACCTTTCTAAATCTTGTGGCTGGACAAGTTTATAGAAAGAATGAGGAAAAAAAATTAGCTACTCAATATCTTCAACTTATAGAATAATATATTAATAATCATAAGACACTTGGGTTTGAGTTTTTATTTCTTATCTTATAATCTCCAAGTATAATAATGTTATCACGATTTTCTTTCACCATACGTAAGGATTTTATTAATAAATTTGAAGTAAGAATTACTATTAGACATGTAACCCTGATTCTTCGCTAAAAAAAATTAAGAATAGTGATTCTTCGCTAAAAAAAATTAAGAATAATAATCATAAGACACCACAAGATGGTCCTAGAAAATTCATGATCTAAAACGAAAATGAAGTCATACATCAAATTTACAAAAGGGGGCAGGAGGGAATTCAGAAATGTAAGAAATAAAAGGAATAATGAAATGAAGGATTTGGATGAAAGAGAGAAGCTAGGACAAATCTTACAGATTGGAAATCGAGAAAAGCAAATAAAAAAAACCTCAGAAAAATGCCAGTGAGAAGAAGAAAAAAAATTCTGAACGAGCTCAAAGCCGTTTAGAATATCCAGAACCTCCACATTTCTTGCAAAATATCAATCCTACAGGTAGACAATTAACTTAAGTGTGAGAAGAAAGGCCAAGAAGTTGATATTAAATGACATTAAACAAATAAGCAACAATTTAAAAATAAAATAAACACTCTCATCTCATCAAATTACTACTTTCCTAAATTTCCAGACAAAATTAAATAAAAAATTCAACTTGTTCAAATCCCAAAACAAAGCTGATATTAAAAAAAAGAATATTATTATAATATTTTATTCAATTTTTAACTTTTATCTCATCTTATTTATGAAAATAAACCAGGCCTAAAATTTTGAGGTTAATGCACCACCTTGTTTGTCACTAAAAGCTAATAGAATAGCTGCATGATTTCTATTCCAACGACACATGAAAATAGGTCATTCCATGGAGTTTCACATTGCATCTGAATGCATGGTTTGATAATTTAAAACTGAAGGCTATATAAAAATATGTAGAAAGATGTTCCAATAAAATCCTTGAATGGATTGAGACACTTGATAACAAAGACTTCATCAAAATCCTTGATTAGCATAATCAAGTAACCCATTCAAACCTATACAGAACACAAACGGGGAAATTAACTAATATTTGATTTTCAAAAACCCAGTCATTTAATCTATTTCAGATGTATCTGAAAATCAGAAATTAATACCTGCACCTTTGCACACCTTACAATCAACCAAACCCATCTCTTGCTTCATCTTACCATTGTTACAGAAAACACATTTGGTGCCACCTGCCCATCAAAAAGCTCTTTTACAAACATGCTATTTTCCTTGAACAGCAAATACAAAATTTTGGGTCACTTTAAATTTTATAGTTTACTACAACCAGAAAGGAGACAATAAGACGAAGAATTATAGACCATTGATGAACAAAGTGAAAATTTTCAACAACCAAAACATGAAGAAAATTATAAAAGACAAGACCATAAAAAACTGTTTTGATGAACATCGTAGATTTGGGGGCAGTGAGTAGTTTGAAATGCACATTTATACAATAACAGAGCAATAATCAACAAAATAAAGCATAGTTAACCACCGTATACTCTCTAAATTGCTCATTAATCCTTCATTTTGCTTGGAACTATCCAATTTCTGGATGTCCAGCATTAGTCCAACTGGGAGACACAGTCATACACAGAGGATTAGTTGTGCTTACAAGGAAGCAAAAGATCATTTGCTGTAAGAGTAGACAACAGAACACTGGGCAAAAAAGAAACTAAAAAGAAAACAAATTCCCACAAAACTACATTTTAAATGATGATGTATGTACAGCCTAAAGAAATAATAACTCATGAGGTATGCAGCCAAGGACTATTATGATTAATTTTCTTTTACAGTCAAGTCAGATTGGTAGTTTAGTAATCCCTAATTCTAGCAAGTTGTTTCTTTTGACAGATTTATTGATGTCAGTAGGCAAAGCTAAGTACACTGGATGCATACAAGAGATAAGTTCTGGCATGTTTGCAGTTGTGTTAAGTATATTGAGTGATTCCTAGACCATAAAAGAAGGAACATAAGAAAGTATCTTGATAACAAAGTGCGGCATATTTCACAAAACTAAAATGATTCTATCTTTTCTATGTCAAATGGCTACAATTAAAAGAGTTAAAAATTGCACAAATGTATTAATAATATGCGGTTCCCCGAGAGAGTCCAGGTTATTGTGCTGCAGCAAAATATGCCAAAGCTAATTAGTCTCACCATAAGGTTGCTTTGCCTAGATGGTAGACAACTACTCATTTACAATCAGCGGTCCATGTCACATTAATTTCAGTGAGTTCTCTTCAGCAACAAAGTAGGGCTGCATGTGAAATCATCTTGTATCACATTGGCAACTTTGTGGTCATTATCCCATCTTGTGCTTTACCAGGCATAATGTTTTCTTTCTTCCTTAAATAACAAATTATTAAAGTATGATCTCATCATGCATTACTATCAACATGATGGAACTCAACAAATCGTGCTTCCTTTTTCCAAGTGAAGTAGCTATCGTTTAGATTGTTTTGCAGAAGCATATTAAAGGAAATGGATTTACCTCCACAAACTAGAATAAGATGCTAATACAATATGGATAATAGATTAGTACTTTCTCTGATTTAGTTAATTGAATGGATTTTTTTAGGCATCTTTTGAAGTCATAATAGTCAGTGAGATTCGATCCCCGGATCCATACAGCCTTACCCCAACTGCCCCATGGGACGGTGAGAAGTTCCATCAGACCAATGGCCAAGTGGAAGCTAATTAACTGGCCTAATAAAGTCCATACTTCCAGTTTGCCAACAAGCACATTTTTCTAGTAATTACTTAGACCAGATTTACAAACTTTCTAGGTATTTAGAGACCAGAGACTAAATTACTACCTTTAAGTAGAAGCATTCTAAGCCATGTACACTAAACCCACTACAAAATTGTTTAAACAACAGATTAAGTCCAACAAGACCGCCTCTTTCTTTGTTAAATTCCGGTCATTGTCTAAACATGGACATCATTGTGAAAGCAAGATGTGCAAAGCTTCCACCAGAATATATGGTGGGTACCTTTCTCACAAGAATTTTGGATCCGTCCTAGAAGGTTTGCTGGATCTCCCATACGTTCCACAAGAATGATGCAATATTGTGTATATATCCCCTCGAGGTGACTATATCCGAACAACCACCATTTACTAATGTCCAAAGGTACAATTAGAACGAAAGACAGACCACAGAGTGACAAAAACACAGTGAAATACATGTTAAACCATAGAGTGAGAGACAAGAGCACCTTGCAGGCATGTCCAGTATATTGGAAATCAACATTGATCACTTCTTTCAAAAATTCATGTCAAAAGAAGACTTGAGTACAGAAAAGTAATTACCATTGCCAGCACACCGTTCACATGGTACAGGATCTCCCTGCGAAAAAAAGACCCAACAATAAATCATCAGCCCCATGATATTTAAGATTAAACCCGCGAAATTTTCCCACCATAGGCCTTTTATTTTGTCTGATACATTCTTTGAAACCATGTTCTTTTTACTCGAAGTAAATATGTAGGTAAGTAATCCTGAATGTGTGTCTCTCAGCATTTACACTTACGTAGCCAGCGTAAGAGATTCATTTTAGGAAAATATCAAGTTTCCCCGAAACAAACAAAACCCAGAATTGCAGTGAAGTTAAAGGAGCAGAAACTGTCACCTTGAGACCAAGAAAAAGAGTAAGAGCAATGGCGGCCAAGACACTGATAGTGGCCAGCAATGTTTGGGTATCCAATGGGCTATCGAAGCCGCTGAAGAGCAGAACGGGGTGGACGAAGATCCTTGATGGTGGAATGGCTCTGGGTAGTCTACACGAGCAGCGGGACTGGGCGGGGATTTCTGGTTTAGCTGGGGATTGCTGTGGAAGAGAATGAGTGGTTACAAGAGATGTCGTTGAAGCAGACGAAGAAGAACAAGAGAGAGAAGATACTGGGTGGAGAGAGCATGAGAGTGTCGCCATGGATAGAATCATAGAAAAGAAAGAATTTGTGGCGCTTAACTTTGTTTTCTGTTTTTTCTATTTTGGTTCTCATGATTTCTTTTCTGTTTTTTTTTTTTTTTTTCCAGATAATTTCACTTTAGATCCAATTTCCAAACATCTTCTTCAAAAATAATTGATATCATTTCTTTTACTTCAATTTTTTTTTTTAATTTTATTAATCTTTTAAAAATCATCTGCTCGTTTGCTATGTGCAAACACATAAAAATAAAAAAGTTGTAAAATCTAAAGAATAAAATCTTAACAAACTTTTCGCTCCATGTATATTTTGAATGAGCCCATTTTTACAAATATAATAAAACCATATTTCTAACTTTTTTTCAATCCTAATATATTTTCTACGAATTTCATCCATTTTGACAAAGTCTCCCAAAAAATTCGCCTCAAAGTCTGTATTTTCAAAAAAAAATTATTTGTAACACCTCGCTTTTTTATATAGATAAAATTGAATAAGATAAAAATCTATAAATAGAAGTGAGATAGTTTGTAAATAATAATAAAATAGTTTGAGTTGAGATATTTTATAGACTTTTAAAAAATGAGAGAGAAAAAATCAAATTAAAATATTATTATTTGTAATTTTTAAATATTATTTTGTTATAAAATTTAATAAATATAAGTCAATTTTTGTATCTCTATAGAAAAAAGTTATAATAATTAGATGAAAAATTTTTAAATTAAAAATTGAAAAATGTTTGTATTTAAATAGTATTTAGATGTTGTAATTTGAGATTGGATAAAATGAATTGAGATCATTTGTTAAACTAAACAGGACTAAGTCTTTGTTGGTTAAGTCTAGAATAAACTCTTTGAAAAAACGTGAGATCTATTTGAAAGTTTTTTTTATAGGTCATACTTTTTTTGTTTTGAAATGCTTGCTCTACACTTCGAGAATTATATCTAAGAATGATTTTACGGTCATGAATATGCAAACTCCACGGACTCTTATTTTTATATAGGTCCTAAATTTATTTAGTTCTGTCAAAATGAGTATAAGTAACTTACCTTAAATATTGGGTTTTGGAAATTGGTAGTTAACTTTAAAGCAGTTGCCTCCTGGATCGAAGGAAAGTGATAGAAATTCAACAATAAAAGATAGTCGTGAAAGCACCCATAAGCTCAATTGATTGATTAATTCATAGTCTTCTCGTTCAATTCAATATCCACCATAGGCAATAGAGATTTTAAAGATAAACTACGACTATGACGACTTCTCTCATTACATTTTTATCATATCTTTCGACTCTCCATAAATGCTCAATTTTACTAATAAGATTAATTATATGGGTTATTCTCCAATATTGCCTTCATTGGTTGAAGTCTAACTCCGATAATATTCGATCTGGATAAAGGAATTTTCTTCTTTTCATTGGAAGAGACGAGATGAGCCACCTCTCGAAATAGATAACTTTTGTTCTGGTGTTGCTTGTCCAGAGAACCTCGAATTTGCCTTCGAAAGTCTCTCTACATTTCGGAAGCAGAGCATGTAAAATCGAGCAATCAATTTTAGAAAAATGAAATTTTGAATGGCACGATTGTTTCAATTTTTTTGTTGGCATTTGAGTTGTTTCCCCTCCTCTTTCAATTGACACACTTGATGCAAATAGGCTTTAATGGTTTCAACTTCTACTTCTATCAAGTGGTAACAAACCCCTACCACGTTTTTTCAAAAACTTATTTTTCAAGACTCAATAGACCTTAGGGTTGTGCAAGCCTTCCACCACCTCTAACTCTAGTCAACCTCCATTCTAGTTCTAGTTCCGACTCTGACGGAGTTGGGTAGTAGGAATTCGAAGTTGGAGTTAGATTACCTTCAAAATCTCATGTCGGAGCCTAGATGTGCTTTGAACTCTAGCTTTTTGTTTTGAAGAATCATATGTAAAATGATGTCGTGTGATGAAGGGTTGATGGGAGGGTTACTTGTGGAAGATACTAGTGTGATGGAGTACTTGCACCTGATGGAGTGAGGCTTGGTTTTTGGCTTGAGTGGTGGGCTAACATGGGATGTACGTTGATGGTTGAACAATTCAAGTGATAGCTTGCTTGTAAAATGTATTAGCTCAAGTTGTGAAAAGATGGCAATCTGGTTAGGTGGAATTGCTTACATCCGGTGGAGTGGAGAGGGCTTGGTTTGATGTTTTGGAACTCATTATGGGGTTGTTCTTGCTTAAGTGTAGGAGGGTTTTTTAGGGCTAAAAAATTTGCCCTTGTGTAGGGCATGACCGGTATAGTTGATACAAGGGAATGGATTTAGGTTACTTGCAATTGGAACTAGCTTAAGTGAAGAGAAAATTAATTGGCTTAAGGCCTTGGGTGACTCAATTTTAGGGTTTCAAATTCAAATCCAATGGGTACTAGTCATGAGCGGTGCAAGGAATTAGTGTTAAGGGCATGGACACATGGTGTATGTAAGAGAGGTATAGGTTTGTAAGAGAAGCATGTGTATAACTTGTTTCACACTCTTCCTTTTTACACATGTGTGCTAAACTTGACATGTGTAAATGAGGTCTAAATGGAGGGTGGTGATGGTGTCATGTGTCAATGAAGTTTCATAGTGTTTATAGGTTGACTTGGGTATCCTACATATGGCAAGATTGTAGCTAGTTGATGATGTGGCATGCTAAATGTCACATGGCGCTCTCCAATTGGTCAATTTGGCATCCTAAAAATCACAAAACTTTTTTCTGGATCATAAAATCCTAAAATCTCATACGAATCTAATAGTACAATCCATTTGATCTAATTATGATCTTAAGTGCTTAAAAAATTCAAAAGTCACGTTGCTCCCTTATTGGATCATAATTAGACCATGCTAGCAAACCAAAAACCTTAGTCCACGAATTTTATCCTAAGTTTTCATGGCATATATAATGTCTAAATAAAATAAATTATTTCCATTCACATTTTTTTTTTTGGCGCTATAGAACTCTGGTGCAATTTTTAGATTGAGAGAAATTAAGGCTAAGTACTAAGACAATACCTTTAGTAAAGGTCTTGTGGGGGAATCTAGAAGCTCCAAAAATACATGGGTACTAGAAGAATATACGAGGGAATAGTAACCTCACTTGTTTGGGTATTTGTAATTCAGCAAATATGCGTGCAATAAAGCTGGAACCTTAATACAATTATTGAATTGTCTGTTTTGGTTGCAATCAAGTAGTGTCATCTGATTTTGAAGGCGACATTTTCTTTTAAGGAGGAGGATGTCAAAACCAATTTGAGTATTAGAATGAACCACTTACGTAGTAGTCAAGTAACCATGTCAACCCTTGTAACTTCTAGAGTAAGGAAAAGTTATACCATGTAAACAAGCAGACAAAATCCTACGCAAGGAAAGGCTTAGACAAGCTAGAGTAACCAACCACATCATTCGATTAAGTAAAGACTTGGGGTTGAACAAGCAATGTTTTGTAAGTAAAGTAAACGATACAACGTATTGGGTTAGCAATAACACGAGCAAGCAAGGAATAAACGTGTATAGTGAAATATGGGCAATGAATAAGCAACATGCAACCAATGTGCAATACAAACACAAAAAAAGGGCGCGCAACAAACGAAGTGGTATAAGTCCAAGTAAATGTTCATGAATGGTTTTCCCGCCTTACTAGGAGACCAGACTAGTGCCATGACACTTTTTCCTTGTAGAGATTTAAGTTTAAATAAGCAACTAAAAACTTGGAATACTTGAAAACAAATACGATACCGTTACAAGCAAGATTACATACTCACTTTCCGTTTGGCCTTACACAGAGACTTTATTACCACATGCGCTACATTCACAAACAGTGTGACGACCTGAGATTTTTGTTTTTTACTATTTTATTTAACTATTTATTTTAATAATAAATTTGGTAAATTAGGTTGATAAGGATGGAGGTTTGGGCCTAGAATTAGACTTTGGGTAGCATGTACTAAAGTAGTGGCCCAAAGTATGGTATGTAAGCCCTTATGCCCACAAGAGTAACCTATTAGTCAACCAAGCCCAAGCATGAATACATATGTCACTCTAGGAGAATTATATTCTAAGACTAGTAGATGAGAAGAAGAGAAGTGCTGGTGGTTGAAAAATTGACTAGTTGTTCTTTTGGAGGAAGGAGGGTGAAATCTCATTATGAGGTTTTCTCATCATTGGACAACTAGGGAGGTGTGTAGGGCTAGGAGAGATCTTCCATTTTAGTCTCCTTAGGATCTTATCAAATCTACCACATGATGGATATGGGGAGAGGAGAAGTGGAAGAATGGACTGAATGGAAGTGGAAGCATGTTCAGGTAATGGAGTAGTCGAACCCTTTTGGGGTGTTCCCATATAATCTTATCCAAATCTAGATGAATGACTCTTGAGGGATCTTGAAGAGACATATGAGAGCATGGTGAATGATCTAGTGAGTGATGGAACAAGTGAAGAAAAGAAAATCATGAGAAAGAGAATAGGGAGTTTTGGCTATGCACATTCGAGGGGGTAGCCGAATATATCCTTTTAAAGCTCTTCCAATTGTTTCCAAATCCAAGTGATTGGACACATGAGGTTGTATAAGAGTGTGAAAGACGTGTGTAAGGGTGTAGGATGGAATGATGATGTGATAAGATGATTGATAGTTGTTTGAGAAGAGAGAAGACCATGGGAGAAGGGAGGTGGTCTCGAATTAGACTAGAAATGGGCTAGTCGAGAATGGCATGCTCATTTTCCCAAAATATAATCTTGAAATCTTGTAAGATGACTCATGAATTGATAGATGAGTGTGAAAGGAGTGATGTGAAGTGGTGAAAGGGCTTAGAACCCTTGAGAGGCGCTGGCCATAGGAAGAAAGAGGAAAAGAGGTTTTAACTCAAGTGCAACCTAACTTAGGCATGACCATACCCTATTGATAGAAGTCAATTAAAGAGTCTTTCAAACCCATCAAATATCAATCCTAGGAGTAGGAAAATGATTGCCTAAAGCATCTAGAAACCCTCATGACCAAATGGCCTATGGCTTTGGTCTTCCTCACTTGGTTGCTTCACTTGCACACACACACTCATTTCCTACCTCTCGGCCAACACTCTCTCCTACTCCACTATCTTTTGCTTCACTTTCTTATATCCTTTAAATACAAGAATATTTTAAGTGTAGTGGAGCTAAGTCACATTTTTGAGTGGGAAGTGTTGAAGAGGTAAGTGCTTAAGTTGATCCAAGTATAAGTATAACACACACCACACCTATGTTCTTATTTCAAAAATCTTCTCTTCAAGCCTCCATGTTTATAGTTAATCTAATGAAATATTATATATATATATATATATTTTTTTTCAGATTTAAGCTAAGCCTACTAAGAGTATTGTAATTATATTCTTATTTTGCCTTTAGTATTTTTAATATATTTTTAAGAGAATTTGATTGTATTGTTTGAATCCTTGATTGTTGATGTTAAGATGAAATTCTTTAGTGAAAATGATATGCTTAGCTAGATATGAGCCCATGCTTAAATCTTATGATTTCTTTAGGCTTGAGAATATAATATGATTGATGGATTTAGTTAACTTGTCTCCAAGAGATCAACATGATGTATGGATTGATGAAATGCATGCATGATTATGGTTAAACTTGTTGGATATTGGATGATGTATGATAGATTACTTGAAGAAAATGTTTTGTTTATTTAGTGGCAAAACCTATATTCGATTAATGTACCATTTTAAGTTAAATTTAATGTTATATTTGTGGATTTAGATACTTTGTTGCAAAGGTAGAATGTGGCATGATTGATATGATGAATAGTGAGAATATGCATGCATGTTAAGATAGAGCTTGGAGTTGAAAATGTTTAGATTGGTACACATATAAGTTTCGAATTTAAGAGCTTAGGGTTGGAATTTAAGTGATTAACTATTATTTTATATGATGATCAAGTCTTGAATACTTGGAAAGTTTGGAGCATGAAAAACTAGAAGGTTTCAATAACATGAAATTCGGTTTCCACGTGTACGATTAAGTGTGCTATTTTGGTGGAAAGAAAAGTGATTAAAGTGTTAAATTTAGGGTCTCTAAGCTTCGGTCAACCCTATTTAGAAACTATAAAAATATTTTAGATGATCTCATCAAGGTTTAGTGAATGCATAGAAAGGAATAGGAGAAGAAAATCTTAGAATGTAACTTGGGAGGGTCTCATCCCAACCCTAGGGGGAGAGGCCAAGCACCCCTTCTTCCTACCAACCTTATTTGTGAGTTTTGAAATAAGAAAGAAGTGGAATCCTATGGTGTTTGACTTGTGAATGAGGATGACACTTGGTACATGTGCGTTCGTCTTACGTTTCGCCTGCTAAGTATTAAAAGTTTGCATAACTTATGCATGAAGCACGAAAATCATGTTGTTAAGTCAAACATGTTTTTTAAAAAAAATAATAAATTAAAGTTTCATAAGAACCCCAAAATCTGGGACGGGGTAATGTCCTAGTAGAACCTTTCTGTTCACTCATGAGTGATTAAAGTTGAGTGAAAACTCCTGGGTCGACAAAGAACAATCGGCGTACCATGTATAGTTCCAGAAGGTGTCTGGAGCGTGGTCACACCTAAAACTAATGGGTGCCCAATGGCGGCGTTGGCTTTTGCCTTACCGTATAAGAATAAGGATGTAATCGCTCAGTTTGAATAGTCACTGAGTGATAAAGAGCGAAAGTTCACAAAACATTTTCACTTAGTCTTGAATGGTCACCTGGTTATATGGTAACTAGTGGGGAACACACAGTGCATAGGGGAATCGTGAGGTGTCCA
Organism: Platycarya longipes; assembly: GCA_036559045.1. Lineage (NCBI taxonomy): Eukaryota > Viridiplantae > Streptophyta > Magnoliopsida > Fagales > Juglandaceae > Platycarya > Platycarya longipes. The sequence continues at coordinate 10,905,548 of CM071801.1, forward strand.
ATAAAAAGAAGAAGTCATGACGAAAAGAACGGCTTTCGAGCCCAATATATGACAATATATGATAAGTAAGTGGCGCCTAATATAAGAAAAGAAAAAGTGTTTGAAAATGATGAATTTTGAAAAGATGTTTAAGGTGTTTTGTCTCATGAATTTATAAGCAAGTACATGAAAAAGTTAAAGAATATAAGTTGATGAAAGCTGACATGAGCATGAGCATGAGCATGTGCATCAGTAAAGTCATGAGTCCTATAATGCATGATGTATATAGGTTGTTTGTTATTCGCTTAATTATATGCTTGAGATGCTTTCATTGAAATGATTATGTACTTATTGAAAATTTTCGAAATCTCACCCTTTTATATTCCCACTATCATTCCTTGTTGGAGACGATAAAAGTAGTTGCAGGAGTTGATGGCGATAGAGACAGCGAAGATTAGGGAGACTCCCCAGACACCTAATGGTCTGGTGACCTCACCCTTTTTTGATGTGGTGGCTCCCGTTTTGTATAAGCGACTGGTAGAGGACATGCGGCAGAGTATGCTGGCGGAGCCCGTGGATCGCCAATGTGTAGGGTGTTACTTGTCACTAGGGATTGACGGGTCCTTATTCATGGATCGCGTCTATGTCTCAGAAGCAGGGAAGAGCCTCCTATGGGGCGAGCAAGTCGGCCTTACCAAGTTTCTTTTTGTCCCCGATATTAAGGAAATCAAAGACGAGCCTCCTTCTAGGTAGAGGGTCGTGGGGTCAACACCTGTCTATTTTGTTTAAGTATTTTGGGTCTTCCGTTGTTTTGGAAGTAAGAACAATTATGAATTAACCCCTTACGTTATTATTATTTTGATGAAATGTATTTGGGATATTAGAATTATGAAACCATGTGATGATTCAATTAGAAGGGTGACCTTTTTCCGCTGCGAATACCTTTATTTATTGTTCTTGTTATATATATATATATATATATACAATACGACGATGGGTAAACTTTCTTGTGATGCTTATCTTCGATGTCTTGATTTACGTGAGATCCCAAGCGTAAGCGGGGGCGTCGACAAGAGACATACTAAAGGACCAACCCCACTTGAGGAGTCCATTTCTCCTTCGTCAAGCTTATAGAATATGATAGTGTTAAGGATAAAACTAAAATTGATATTCAAAGTAAAGATAAAGCTAAAATCAATCAAGATAAGATGGAATAGTAGTTGTAAACTTTCATGACTATACCAGTTGAGTTTGTTATTTGTTATTATGCTTGAATTGAATTGTTTTTGTCTTATCATTCTATTATTATTCCACTGAATGTAATTTTCATTTTCTCTATTAATAAGAACATCATCACATGATATTTGTGTGGTTGTATTTTCCTCATCATGGTATCGTGAGCCTAAGACTATCGTCACCAATGGTCGATCCTCAAACACCAATATTCGAGACCAATGTCTCTTCTCCTTTTCCTAATCCTCCCATCTTTACCTCAAACACCTTCCCTTTCTAAGTTATTCCTCTCCTAAATTTCACTCCTTTCAAATTTATCTGAGACAATTATTTATTATAAAAGATGCAGATTAACACCTTTTTGCATTCGTTGATGGGCCCTTTCTAGGCCCTTCTCCTATGCTCACCACTGCCACAAACCAAAATATGCCCAACCCAACATTTTGGCAATGGGATTTACAAGATCAGTTGATCCTTTCGGTACTAAATTCGTCCCTTTTCTGAAACTATGCTCGCACATGTCACCAAATGTCAAACTTCCCGTGAAGTTTGGTCAACATTAGAGAGGATGTTCACCTCAACATCTCAAGTCCACTCCATTCAACCTCTATTATCAATTATCTACACTCAAGAAAGGAGGATCCTCAATATCAAATTATTTCTACAAATTCACCACCTTAGCCGTAGCCAACCAACCCCTAAATGAGTTCGAATTAATCTATTTGTTGCTTGCAGGCCTTAGACCAGAGTATGACTCATTTGTTACTTCTGTAATAACTCGATTTGGTCCATTATCACTGGATGATCTCTACGGTCACATCCTAGCTCATGAGTTACGCCTAGAACATCACCAAATAACCACCTCAAATCTCTCTCAAGTCGGCGCCAACACTGCATCACGATCATGTGGAGCTTGTGGTGATCTTAGTTTCAATTCTGGCCATGGCTCCAATCATGTAGCTCGTGATTCCAGTCACAACAATCATGGTAGGGGCTGAGGTTATAGCAATTATGGCTCATCTAAATCTCGGCCAGTCTACTAAGTATGCAATAAAACTAGTCATATTACTTTACGATACTATTATCGGTACGATGATACCTATGATCGTGAGTCCTCTCCACGATCGTATTGTATTGGCTCCTTTCAACTCAACAACATGAACTGATACCCCGACATCAATGCTAACCATCACTTGACTTCGGATTTCTCTAATCTCAACATCAATGCTAAAGAATGTAATGGCTCGAATCAAATCTGCATTAGTAATGGCACTAGTTTAACCATCACACACTTTGGCACTTCAAAACTCACCACACCTACATTTTCCTTTTTATTTCATAATTTGCTTTATGTGCCACAAATTACGAAGAACTTATTACCCTTTCAAAAATTTAATGTAGCCACTAATACCTTTTTTGAATTTCACTCTACTTGTTTTTTGTTAATGATTGAACACCGTAGAAAATTCTACTGCACAGGCTGAGTAAGAATGGATTTTACTCTTTATCTGTTTCAAATAAAAATTTCACTCCCACTGTTCTTGTCGGGGAACGTACCTCTCTCTCTCTCAATGGCATTCTCAGATGGGTCATCGTACTTTTTAAATTATTTGTCATGTCTTGTCGCAATTTTCTTTACCAATCGTAGAGTCTAAGTCTCGTATATTATGCTCTGCATGTTTGAGTTCTAAGAGTCGTCAATTATGATTTTCTGAGCCATATAATCGTGCCACGGCACCACTTGAATTGATTTTTAGTTATGTTTGGGTCTGTCTCTTATTATTTCTCATAATAGTTTCAAATATTTATTGTTATACATGGCTCTACTCTATAACGTGCAAGAGTGACGTTATCAATAATTTTCGCCAATTTCCAACCTTTGTTTAACAAAAATTTAGTTGCAAAATAAAATCGATTCAATTTGAATGAGGTGGTGAGTTTCATTCCCTATCCTCATTCTTTACATATCTTAGCATCTTTTATCGTCAATCTTATCCTCATATTCATAAACAAAATGGTACCATTAAACGTAAATACCGTCACATCATTGAGACTGGATTGGCTCTCTTAACCCATAGTTATGTCCCACACAAATATTGGGATGATGCATTTTCATGACTTGTTATTTAATAAATCAAATATCATCTCTCATCTCTCACAACCAATCCCCCTTAATAAATATTGGGATGATGCGTTTGCCACTGCTTGTTACTTAATAAATCGAATGTCATCTCTTGTCTCCCCCAACCAATCCCCCTTAATAAATATTGGGATGATGCGTTTGCCACTGCTTGTTACTTAATAAATCGAATGTCATCTCTCGTCTCTCACAACCAATCCCCCTTTACTTGTTTCTTCAAAAGTGATCCTGACTACTCCTTCCTTCATGTCTTTGGTTGTGTCTGTTGGCCTAACCTATGACCATATAATCATCACAAATTATAATCTTAGTCTACCTGTTGTATCTTCCTTGGATATAGTCTCTACCATAAAGGTTATCGTTGTCTCAATGTTCTCATTGGTAAAATTATTATCTCCCACAATGTAGTCTTTAAGGAGTTTGTTTTTCCATTCAAACTTGTGTCACCCCCACAAACTCTAGCAGAATCTCCCTTGGCACCTTTTGTTATACCCATCATCCGACCCATTTCTTACTCACCAAATACAAAAGGATGTCTCCTGGTTGTGCCAAGCACTCCACAAGATTCAAACAACCCAGCCCATCAAGACCATTTGGCCTCCTATCCCTTGATCAACACTGGACCAGACCAGTTGTCCCAGACCGAATTCTCGAATAGAATTCGGTCTGGTCCGGTCCGGTTCAAATTTTACATGGACCGATTAATTCCGGTCCGATCCATGCACCTTTCTCCCCTTCCGCATCACCACTCCCATCAAATCCCAGCCCTTTCGACAAATCGAACACCTTGCCAGCTGTACCCACTCTCCAACCCCATTATACCATGATCACTAGATCAAAGAATAATTTCACCAAATCTAAAATTCACACAGATGGGACAATTCGATACCCACTCTCTAAAGCGCTCCCTGCTGAAATCGAAACTATCATGATTGAACCCTCTTATTGTACCAATGTTGTCAAACATCCTCAATGGTGCCATGTCATGAACTAAGAGTTTGATACCCTGCTAAAAAATGGTAGCTAGACTCTAGTACCACTTATGGTTGCCCAAAACATCATTGGTTCAAAATAGGTCTATTGGACTAAAAAAAGAGAAATGGTGATGTGAGACGCTATAATGTGCGTTTAGTAGCCAATGATTACCTTCAACAAGTAGGGGTTGATTTCCTTGACACCTATAGTCCAGTGATCAAACTCACAATGGTAAGAATAGTTTTATCTATTGTTATTTCTCCAGATTAGGAGATTAGACAAATTTATGTTCATAATACCTTCTTATGTGAAAAACTTTATGAGGAGGTCTTTAAGACTCAACTTCAAAGGTATGTTCACCCTCAATTCCCACATCATGTATGTAAGCTACAAAAGGCCTCATATGGTGTAAAACAAGCCATTTGGGCTTGGTTCTCACACCTTAGTAATCGACTCCTTACCCTATGCTTTCATGGGTCACATTTTGATACTTCTCTATTTATTCATACATCATTCAAGTTCACCATGTATATTCTTATTTATGTTAATGACATTTTGATCTCATGCTCTCACAAACAAGCCATTGATGTTTTATTGAAGACTTTGCATGGTGACTTTGCAATAAAAGATTTGGGCAATCTAAATTTTTTATTGGGAATTGAGGGAATTTACTTTAAAGGGGCATCTCCTATTATCTCAACAATGATATATCATGGACATACTCCAAAAGACGAAAATGCATGAGGCAAAACCAATCAGTACTCCTGTGGCTACCTCCACCAACCTGAGTGCACTTGACAAGGAGGATTTTAGTGATCCCGCCTTATTTCGCAGTACAATTGGAGCTTTACAATATCTATCAGTCACTTAGTTGGATTTAGCATTTATAGTTAACGAGTTATTTCAATTCATACACAAACCACAACTATCTCATTGGTAGGCTGCAAAACGTCTTCTTCGATATTTTAAACAAACAATTAGTTATGGTTTGTCATTCAACAAATCAACCACCACTACTTTTCAAGCATCTTTTTATGCTAATTGGGTGGATTCTCATGATGATAGATGCCAATTGGAGATTTTTGTGTGTTCCTAGGATTGAATTTTATCTCATGGAGTTACAAAAAGCAAGCTACTATAGCTTGATCAAGTACTAAAATTGAATATAAAGTGCTTGCCAATACCCCAACTGAACTTCAATGTCTTCAATTCCTATTGCATGAACTTGGCTTTAAAGTCTCATCTCCTCCTATTTTATGGTATGACAACATAGGCGTTACTTATTTATCAGCAATTATAATTCACTTTGTGCATGATATGGTAGCTAAGAAACTCGTTGAAATCAAATTATTATCTTCAAAAGATCAATTCAAGGACATTTTTACGAACCCTCTTCGATCATTCCGGTTTGCAACACTTCGTTCCAAGCTTAGTGTAGTTTCTACTTCATTGGACTTGTGGGGGCGTGTTAAGGATAAAAAGCTGAAGTTGATATTCAAAACAAAGATAAAGCTGAAACCGATCAAGATAAGATGGAGTAGTAGCTGTAGTTTATCATGACAGTACCAGTTGAGTTTGTTATTTGTTATTATGTTTGAATTGATTTGTTTTTATCTTATCATTATGTTAGAGATTCCATTGAATGTAATGTTTATTCTCTTTATTAATAAGAGCATCACCACACAGTGTTTGTGTAATTGTATTTTCCTTAACAGGTAGGATACATCATAATAGTCAATGTCACCTCTCTCAATCCAGTGTACACCTGGACAGTTGGGAACTTTCTGAGCAATGGATTAATTTCAACTCTTATGATAAAGGACTAATGAAATTTCCTTATTCCTTTTTTATTTTTTTATGCTGGCCATCTCTTTCACTCACCTTCTTTCTAAAAGCTGAAAGCATCATTCTCCTTGTGTCTCTTCTCTGTCATTTATCTTAACTTCTTTTCAAAGATAAGAGCCTTACTTATGTGAAGCTTAAACTGAAACATGCTTGGATGTTCGAGGTCATCCTTAAACTGACTATGAAGGCCAATTCGCTAATGACTAGGCTCAGGAAAAATAAATGATGCTAATTACAAAAGAATAAACTTTTTGTTTGAAATTGAAAAAGAAATGATGCTAATTTTTTTTTTAATATTTGAATTGTTTTAAATTTAAAAATAGAGTCTAATATATCTATAGATAGCTAATATGATATCTTTAGGATTACACAACTATAAGCTTTATTACATTCATCCATCAAAAGCTCACAATTTCTCTTTTCTAGCATTAAGCTTTAACACTTGTTTATCTTGAGAGAGATATAATTTGCATTGTATTATTTCATTTTACTCGTTGAAGGATGTACTCAGATAATATACGTATTATCAGCTCATCTAAACACTAAAAGGGTGTGAGTAACCTTTGTGAGTGTAATAAGTGTTCTATAAAGAGAATAGCTAAATCACCATTCATAAGATGATTGTAAGCGTAAAAGATATCCTAATAAAAGGTTTCGAAGCAGTTTTCTCAATAGTGTAATAGACTTTTATTTCTACTTGAGAGAGACTGAATGATGAATTTGAGAATACTCAATGAGTAGTTTAAGGCATGGACGTAGGCTTTTATATCTCGTTAAAATATTAATTTGCGTCTTTCTTATCCTTGCTTTTATATTTACTGTTATTCAATATTCTATTTACATTTTATATTGTGTATTTAATATATAAATATTTTTATTTAAAACAAACACAATTCACATTCCTTTTGTTTCTCTAAGTCATATAGACAATAATTGATATCAGTGCAATAACTCTATTAGAAGAGTAATTGAATTTTGAGTTACAAATCTTATGGCTAACATTTCAAGAGCTACGTTTGGTGAAGTGCATCACCACATATCTCGACTTCTACTATTTTGTTGAAACGATTGCATGTGTTGAAAAGTTAAAATGAGAATACTTATTTATATTCTCAAATTTGGAGACACTTTGTTAAATGACCTTATATTTTAGAAAAAAGTTGTTTGGAATTAAAGTTACAAAAGAAGAAGAAAATTTGAACAATGAAGATAGGAAATTTGCTCAATTGAATGTAGAGGCCACAAGTTGGTTATATTGTGCTCTCAATGAGAATAAGTTCAACAAAATAATGAGTTGCAAATAGGTAAAGAAATTTTGGGATATGTTGGAATTAACTTATGAAAAATTTTTACAATTTGAGCAATAAAAAATTTACATTCTTATTCATGAATATGAAATGTTTAAAATGACTTATAAGTATTTCATATCCATTATGTAAACTCATTTTGCTAATATTATAAAGAGTTTAATAACTTTTGACAATGTTCATTCTAACTTGGAGATGACAAATAAATTATCCAGTGTCTTCCAAAAAACTAGGAGTCAAAAGTAATAGCAATTATTGAAGATAAAGTTTTTATGAAATCTGAAATAAATGAATTCTTCAAGTCACTTACTATTTATAAATATACATTAAAAAGATAAGTAAAAGAAGGAAAGTTAAAAAAGAACTTGACACTTAGGTTTTTCACATAAAAGCTAGAGTGAACGAGATAAAGAAAATGACAAATACAAAGAAGTTTCAATGTTAACAAAAAGAAGTTGCAATATTTAAGCGATTCTTCAAAAAAGATAAAAGTTTTTTCCAAGAAATATTTCAAAAGATTTTCAAAAAAAAATGCACGTAAAAATGATTCTAACATGTAAAAAGTGCAATAAGTATAAATTATCCAATGGATATTATCCTATGGATATTATCCTCTACTAAAGAAAAGTGAAAACAAGAAAAAAAGTAATATTTAGAACGATGATTCAAGTAACTTTAATAACAAAACAAGAAACACAACAATAAATTTTTGTCATATGACTAAAGATAACTTTAAGATAACAATTATTGACAATGTTTTAAGTGAAAAGCCTTTATACGAGGAATTGTGGCATACTTTTAAAGATTTACATGAAGAATTTGAAAATTTAGGAATAAAATACATTACTTTAATCGAATTTTAAAGTTTTGAGTGAAAGAGATAGGCATGTAAAATAGATTTCAGCGTATTAATAACCGTTTGGGTGTATTTGTCGAATGATATTAAATGCTAATAACATTCGCTCGCAAGTCTATTTCTCTTCTACTCTCACCTCAGAATTTAACAAAAATATATTAAGGGTCATTTATGTCAAAAATTTCTAATCTAATTTCCTTTCTAAACCTTACTTAAACATAAATATAAATATATTTTTATTTTTTAATTTTCAATTTTTTTTTTATCTCACCATTATCTAACCATTATGATTTTATTCAATTTTTATATAAAATACTAAAATAATTCAGATTCTTATATTATAATAATACTTTTATTCAAGTTTTTCTTTTTTATTTTCTAAAACTTAATAAAATATCTTAATTCGAATTATATTATTATTATTTATAAATTATTTCACTATTATTTACAAGATTCTTATATCATCCCATACACCTAATCACTCTTTAAATGTTTTAAGTGTCGTTTGAATCGTGAGTTGAGACAAAATGAGTTTAGATGATAGAGAAAAGTTAAACGTTAAATAAAATATTATTTAATATTATTATTTTAAAATTTAAAAAATTATTATGGTTTAGGTAGAAATCTAAAAGCTTATAATAATAAAATAAAATGAAACAAGTGAAATCTTTTTTGGCAGACGCTGGAGTACGGTCAGACTGCACCGAGCGTCTTTGCAGCTTATTCCCTCCCCACTCTTAAACTCTTATAATTATTATAAAAACATAATAAAAAATATTAAAAAATATAAAAATATAATAAAATTTTAAAAATAATAAAAAACACAATAAAATAATAAATGAAGAAAACATAATAAAAAACATAATAAAAAAATAAAATAAAGAAGAATTTTTAAGGAAAATTCGGTTTTATCCAGTTTTCTCTGTGGTGGGCAATACCGCCCATCTCATTGGGACCGACGGGAGCTGGCGATCTCACCCCTGAGACGACGAGTTTTGACAATCTCTATTGTATTCTCGATAATCTTAAACTCGAAAATAAGTTCTACGATGGGATGGTTGTTATCGTCCACTGTCAACAGAATTAGCAGGGACTACAAACAGACCGAATCTCAAATTTTCTCATATTTTTTTCCTATACTTAATTCGGAACAGTGCATAACGGAATTCAAATATTTGATAGAAAACTCTTGTGCTGTTCGAAGGCACCCAAAACAACGAAACAAACCCATTACACATTTTTGTGGCCTTTCCTCTCCCCTTCCCTTGACACCCCCCAAAGCAATAATTCAAAACCCTAATCTCCTATTCCATGAAAATCTCTCTCTAATATCTATTGGCCCATCCTAACTGCTCTCCCTTGCTGTTTAATTCTTGCTTTGCTTTCTCCATTAGAAATCCAACATTTTTGCCAGTGTTTACTTGAAAACAAAAACAACTCTTACCCGAATTCGATACATGCCCAAATGATTTGAGAAATCACTGCTTGTTTCTTCTTAATCAGTGAGGCGTACGGTAGCAATGTCGGACGACATGCTCATACATTTCTCGTCCAACTCCTCCAATCAGTCCGACCAGTCCCTACCCACCAAGATTGCCAAGCTTGAGGCCCGCATGGTCGGCAAGGCCTCCTCAGTCCCTCCAGCTCAGCCACCGCAACAGTCACAGCCACAGCCACAGCCGCCACAGCAGCAGCAGCCCGCTTGGCCCGCCATTTCGTCAGGTGCCACCAAATTTGTAGGAATCGAGGACTTGGCTGAGGCATCGAGCTCGAGTGACTCGGATGATAATGTAAGACTGTTTTAAGTCCACTTATACAGCAATGTGTATGAATTTGATTTTATTTTTGGGTAGATAGTTGGATGAATAGACTCAATTCCCGTTGACTAGTATTAATGGAATATTAAACACATCTGTATGGTTATTATGTGCTTAGGCATGCTATGGCTGTGCTGTTAGAGAATCTCGCAGTAATAGGAACTGCAGATGCCAAAAGTGCATCAAAGCTATCTGTATCTATGTGATGTGTGAAAGACGAAAGTAGTGGTGTACATATTTTTGGTTCTCATGATATTTGCTCAGTTACGTGAATCTATCAAATTCTGATCCATTTGTTGGTATTCATAAGATAGTTGTATTGAAAAACGATGCATTTTCTTGCTAGTGGCTATTTTCCTAACACTTTTGGTCTAGGACTTTGTTGTTACTGTTATTGCTTTGCCTTTATGAGTTATTTGTGCATATTATAGGCCTGTGTACCTTGTAACTGGCTTCTGCCTTATTAATAAACTTTTACTTATAAAAAAAAAAGTTATTTGTGGATATATTGCTCCAGTGAATATCCCAATGTGAGTTTTGAGGTGTTAGATCGAGTGGCTCTGGATTGGAGTGTAGGCACCCTAGGATTCTTAGAGCTGCCCAAGATTGGGATTGACTTGACATGACCATATACAAGGATCTGACCATGAACTTTCTGTTCTCTGGGTGACTCAAAGCAAGTTATCCTCCTCACCACTACCAATGTTAGAAGCATACAACAAGCTGAATATTTCAGAAATTATCACTCACTTCCCAATCTTGGGCAGCCCTAAGAACCTAGACCTTCAATTGTAAAGAACCACTAGGATTTCCCAAATATATTTTTTTTTATAGGTAATAAGAGAAATTTTAGTTCAAGTAAATAGGCATAGCCCAAGTACACAGAGAGTATACAATTGAGAGACACCTAGTTACAAGCTAAGATTGGAGAATTAGAACAAGTCTAAACAGCCATTCCCATCTCTTACAAGATTAGTAATCCAAAATCTGAAAGTACAAAAGAAGAAAACCCTTAATTCCTCTAAGGAACGTTCACGATTATCAAAACATCTTCTGATACGTTCAACCCACAAGCACCACAAAAGACAAGAGGAAATGATCTTCATGACAGCAGGCTTAATGTCTTTCCCAACAATTCTTGGCCAAATTGCAAAAACATCCAACACGTGTAAGGGCATCACCCAAGAAAAACCAGCCCTCGAAGATATTGCATTCCAAAACCATGTGGCCACCTCACAATGAAGAAAAAGGTGATCAATAGATTTGTCCTCCTTCTTGCACATATAACACCATTCGATGGTCTGAAAGCCTTTCTTCTTCAAATTGTCAATAGTCAGAATTTTTCCAATGGAAACTAGCCAAGAAAAGAAAGCAACCTTACTAGGTACTTTTGGTTTCCAAATACTCTTTGGAGGGTAATCCACAACCCCATGACTTGTTAAGGCCTTGTAATAAGAACTCATGGTAAATCTGGAGTTATTAGAGTGCTGCCACAGCAACCTATCTTCTTGGTTCTGAACAATCTTCTTCTCGTACAATTTTTCCAAAAAATCTAAAACTTCATTAGCTCCCCAATCTTGGATGTCTCTAGCAAATTCCACATTCAAACAAATCAAATTGTTGGAGATGGAATAAGAATCAGCAATGGTAGCCCCTTTGTTTTTAGCAATCCTGAAAAGATTGGGAAAAATATCTTTAAGAGGAGAATCCCCACACCAAATATTATGCCAAAATAAAATCTTTGCCCCATTCCCCATTTTAAGGGTAGTATGCTTAATGAAAACATCCAATTCTGTTTGAATAGACTTCCATAAGCCCACTCCAAAAGGCCCTCTAACTTCCTTTGAACACCAATTCCCCCAAGATTTTCCACGACTGTCATTCACAATAGTTCTTCATAGAGCACTTCTCTCAAGTTGGTATCTCCAAAGCCATTTACCAAGGAGAGTTTTATTGAAAAGTCTTAGGTTGCGCACACCTAAGCTCCCTAGAGAAACGGGAAGACAAACTTTTTTCCAACTCACCAAATGAATTTTTTCTTCCTCCCCAAAACCATCCCACAGGAAATTCCTATAGAGACTCTCAATGGTTTTGGCAACTCCAGTTGGTAATGGAAAAAGAGAGAGGAAGTAGGTGGAAAGATTAGTCAATGTACTCTTAATAAGAGTAACTCTGCCCCCTTAGACAAATACAGCTTTTTCCAGCCGGCTAGCCTCCTCTTGATCTTCTCGATCACATCTTCCCAAATGGCAACAGATTTATGGGAAGTCCCCAAGGGTAAGCCAAGATATTTCATAGGAAGAACAGCTATCTTGCAACCCAAAATGTTTGGCCAAGTCTGAGATATTTCTAACCGAACCCACAGGAATTATTTCAGATTTGGATAGGTTAATTCTTAAACCAGAAACAGCTTCAAAACAAAGAAGGAGAGCTTTCAGAGCCCAAAGATGATCTTTGTTGCTATCACATAAAATTAATGTATCATTGGCAAAGAGAAAATGAGAAATTGTAGTGATGCCCTTGGACTCATTTCCCAACTCGAAACCAGACAAAAATCTACCTCCAACAGTCGCATCCAACATATGACTTAGAGCATCCATGACAACAACGAAAATAAAAGGAGATAAGGGGTCTCATTGCCTCAAACCCCGAGAGCTATTAAAAAATTCAACCTGATTGCCATTTACTAAGATTGAAAATCTGGCTGAGGAAACACAAAATTTGATGCAATTAAAATTGAATCAAGAATTTGTCTATTCCTTACAAAAGCATTTTGAAGTTTAGAAATGATATTGTCCATGACTTTGCGAGTACGGTTGGCCAGCATCTTGGCAATGATTTTATAGACCTCGTTCACCAAACTAATGGGGTGAAAAACCCTCAACTCCATTGCCAAAGGGATGTATGAGAAGTTTTGAGTTACAGTAAAAGTAAGGGATCCTTCAAATTTGAATGATTTTTGTTCACCCATCAAATATGTATTTTATTCAAGTTAATCCGCAACGGTCATTTTTACCTACAATATTTAATCTGAATGTTGGCTATATTATGAAATATATATTGATGGTTCAGTTAATTTTCTCTCAAGGTATTGATGCCTTTTGGCTATTAATCTGGTAATAATATTGGCTATTAACAATAATTTAAGTATCAAGTTAAATTATTAACGTATATATGTTTAGTGTAATTGCAAAATATGAAAAAAAAATTAAAATATTATAATTATTAAAAAAAATAATATTATATTATTATTTTGATGAATCTAATGGCTAATCCAATGTGGGGTTATGGATAAAGAGGTTTGGATTTCTGAAAACATGTACTTTTCGTCAAATTTTAAAAAAGACTTTGATGAAGTCAATGCTATTGCTCTAATGGTGGCAGAAATGAAATTGCTTATCAAAATTTGTCATAGTTTCTTGATATCATACTTGTTAAAGTAATTTTTTTTTTTTGATTTCATGTGCATGACACTTACAATTATTGAGAATTTATGTGATGGTTCCTATTTGATGTGAAATATGCCTACTTTTGACCTCTTTGCCGTTACACACAAGTATGTAATCTTAGAGTTTAAGGCCCCGTTTGGTTATGCAGTTCAGATGAGATGGGATATTTTGGATGGTAGTGAGATTTTTTTAGTTAAGATGAGATGGGATAGTTTGTAGAAAAGTATATATTTAGATAATGAGATGAGATGAGATAATTTTGACTTATAGATGAAATAGAGATGAAATACAGATATGAAACTCACCGTTTGGATAGACAAAATTATACCATTTGTACAGACCAGATGGGATAAAACACTCTCATCTGGCTATCCAAAACAGGTCTAAGAAGCTTTGGTGATATTTGTCAGAGCTATGCATGTTTTCTTGGCAAAAAGTTGTGGAATGTTTGTCGAATTTTGGTGTTTGTAATATTTTAATCTGTTGAAAAAGTATTTGTTTTGTGATAATTCTTTATTTGACTGGGCCCATTATACAAGTATATGGATACATTCTTGTGCATTAACATGCATGTCAACAAAAGAATACACATGAATGAATATATTGTTTTCATTAATGATTTTGTTGCCATTGTCCTTTGCCAGAATGGAGGGGAGTTTCTAATACAAGCCAACACACAAAAGCGCCAAAAACTTCAAGAAGACGACAACTCAGCTTTTTTAGAAAGTGTTGAGGTATGTTCCTTTTTTATGGTATATATGATTGTGGGTTGATGCCTGTAGTTGCTTGTTTTTTGGGCTATACTTGCATAATCCATTGAATATCAAATTATTTGCTGATTCTTTGCAATTCATTTGGAGGATTTGTGTTGGGTTATTCTCTTCCTTTCAATTTTTTTTTTTTGCAAGTTGAATGAATTTAGATAAAAATTGTGTTAATATGATACCCAAAGCCTTGTTAAACTCTTGATCAAGTTGTTATAATCATCTGAAATCTTAATTTATTACAAACCTTTCTCTTGTTCCCTCCCAAAAGGATGACAGAAAACATTGCTCAATCAACCTGTGTCTGGAAAAGAGTGTTTTTAAGGGTCCAGAGTATGATTAATCAAGCAAATTGTAAATCCTGAAAATATGTGTTCGTACTTGGCTTCTGGTGCTGATTTAAAACATGTTCTTAGACGAACTAATGCGTGCAGAATTTGCGATAAAAAAGATATGAACCTTAAGTTGTTACATTGAGTGGATCATAGGTTGGATTTCAGGCACCTTGGGATGCATAACTTCTATCGCTACTTCTTTGGTCGTCATTCCCAAGGCTTTGTATTGGCAATTGATTAGTTACATGTACAGGGAGCTGCACATTCGCCGAGATAACTTGGTTACTAAAAGGGACTTGGAGACCTCATTGATAAAGAAAAAGGAAATAGAATATGGTGAAACAGAAATCAGAAAGGGGTGAGGGGGGAAGTTGAGGACACTTGTGGGTATCCTGATCCTATCTTGGCTCCACTATAAACCCAAGATTTTTTCTTAGAGGTTTATATATATTTTTTGTCTTTATTTTGACAAACTGTCTTGCCACACATTTGACAAACAAGCTTTGAATAAGCATTTGTGACATATTATGCTTGATAAATAATCTTCTGTATACACTTAGGCTTTTAATTTCAAATAAATACTACATATGCTATGTCATCTATTTGTGAGACAAAAAAGCAGAATCAAAGGGATTTTAGGATAATTAGAGGATAGGGATGAAAGTTATTGTGGAAGTACTCCAGTTGCTTGCCATTATGTGCATGATTATTAGCCTTTTGTGGGAATTCTTGTTCACTTGATGGTTTCCATAATTGGTTAGGAATTAGCCCTCATAAGACCTGCATATGTGTTTTCACATACTGCGTTTTAAGGAGCTTGAATAATTAACTTACAGAAAACAGAAGCTTTAATTATTATTTTAAGATCATTATTTTCCTTTTAACACGTTCAAGGCGGATCAGTGTACTCAGCTTTATTTTATGTATTTTCCAGGCGATATTTGCTGCAATGTTATTCATTGTACTAGTAGTGCTGTCATATAGTTACTAACAAGTTCTAGCTCAACTGCCACTTTTTTCTGCCGTAAGAACAAGGTGAAGGGTGAGGTGATGTGAGTACACTACTATTTGATGCATATCTAACTTAACAATAAAAAGACGCGCTTGTCACATTGTCTATTGAAGGAATGTTCCTTCTTTCAAATACTATAATTTATGGCCTTGTTCACTATATATTTGCACATATGAACCCACACAAATATCCTGGCAGAATGGAGGAAAGTTTCTATCCAACAATAGAAGTGCCAAAAATTTTAAGAAGATGAAACTCGGCTATTTCTGAACATTATGAAGGTTCTCACTTGAAGAATTTGTATGTTTGAAATGGTTCGATAGGCAATTTCCTTTTCTGGTTGACTCCATGACTCATTACTGCAGTTGCTTTGTTTTGCCCCCCACTCCCCCCCACCTTTCTCTCTCCCCACACATTCGCACATATGATCTCTGCCTTGGTGGGTTTTAGTATTATTTTATAACATTTTTGGAGGTACTGATGTTGAGTCCCATTTTGTGCTGCTGTTGTTTAGATCTTGTCAAACTCAGTTGTTTTTAATTTTTTCTTGATGCATTTATATTTCAATTTCTCTATACATTTTATTTCAAGAAAATGTATGCATGCTAATGGTTGGGGAGAAAAATAAAACCTTTCAGGCAGTGGCTGATGGGAGGCAAATGGTTGTCGAAACGTTGAATTCCAAAGCTAATTCTGATGTAAATAGGAAAAAACAAGGTCGTGGAAGGGGGCACTCTGTTTCCGGTCGTGGCCGCGGTTCTAGAATTAATGATCAGACAAGATCACAAGGTTCGGCTTCAACTGTTTCACCTTCAAATGGTCAGCTCGAGAATTCATATCCTAAGGTAGGATAATTGACATTAAATGTTTTTGTTTCATTCCGTATTGCTTTATTGCAATTTCTTTGATTGGTAAACAAGAATTTTATTGATGAGAATAATAGGCATTGCCCAAGTACACGGCTTATCTTAGGTCTTCCTAGTACACACCTAATGTGGAGCTTAGTGCTTGTGAATATAATGTCTTCACATTGGTAGCATGCTTCATTTTCACGACCTATGGAATTTGCTAGATACTTCTACTTATATAAAAAAAAAAAAATTGCTAGATACTTCTGCTTGTCAAAAAAATAAAATAAAATTTGCTGGATACTTCTAATGCCATACCTTGAAAACACTATGCAACTATGTTATAAAGGCGTGTCGTTTACCGTACATACGTGTAAGGGTATGATTGTGCTACTTACTTCGTAGCATTAATTCAATATTTCTGGGGTGAAGCCGTTTTCCTGTAAAATAGGCAAGTAACTTATATAAATTTCGAACTTAAAACATGTACTTTGTAAAAACCTGAAATACTTAAATAACCTATATTTCCATAAACCCAAAATCTCTATAACCCCAAAATCACATAAACTCCATAGATTGGTCTTATAACCCAAACAATATTTAAACCTAATGATTCATCAACCCGAAATGGTCCATGCATATGAACTCGATAATAACACCCAGGAAATCATCAAGCCTCAATCCATTCGTATCCCCCAAATTCCTTCCATAGATTGGTCTTATAGTCCAAACAATATTTAAACTTGATGATCATCAACCCGAAATGGTGCATCCATATGAACTCGAATAATAACACCTAGGAAATCATCAAAGCCTAAATCCATTCGTACCACCTGAATTCCTTGCTCGGCTTGTAACCCCTACTCAAGGCAATTAAACTTTAAACATATACTAACTAGTGACCATTAACCCACTTAAATCATGTTGCAAGACCAAAACTTAAACATGTAGTTCTGGACCCTATTTATTTGTGTAGCCCCTTTCCACTTCTCTTCAAGACCAACTTGTAATATGCATGAGAGAGAGAGAGAGAGAGAGAGAGAGAGAGAGAGAGAGAGAGAGAGAGAGGCTTACGATGTAGTCTCGACAAGGTGGTGTTGTGCATACTTGGATGCTTGCTTATCACGGTTGCATAGGAGTGGTTTGGTGTTGGACATCACTTGCAGTGGGTTGCTTCGGCAAGGTGATGAAGCTTCCATCGTTGGCATTGCAAGTGCAATGGCTAGGTTGAGGTGCTCTGTTTTGATAGGGGCTGCATCGGTATTGCGTGGGACTGGTTTTTGCAGTGTTAGATGGTTGTGGACAGCGGTGTGGAGGGTGGTGCAAGGTGGCAGCGGTGTGGAGGGCTTGTTGTGTAGAGGTGGGTCTTAGACTAGTTCTCTTCCAAACCGAGGCTACCGTGTGGTGAACCAGGTGAGGTGTTGCGGCTTGAACAATGGAGGTTGATGGTTGTTGCTGTGAGGAGTGCGGCAGGGCTGGTGTGGGCTTTTGGTGGACAGCAACAACGTGAGGCTTGGCGGAAAGGTGGGTCAACGACAACCCTAGTAGCAGTTGGAATTTCTCTACGTGCATGAGGGGGTCAGATTGTGTGAATGTGTGTACTTATGTGTGTGTGTGTAATGTTGTAGTGTGTTTGCAGATGAAGATGTTCTTAAATTTGGAGTTTATAAACAAACCGGTCCTTGGTTTTCATTGGTTTGGGACCATTCATGGCCAAGCATTCAATAAATTTCAACGAGCCTGGTTTTGAGTCCAAAATATGCCCAACTCGTCCAAATAATATTTTTGGGCTTTTGAATTTTTTTTTATAAGTAAACAAGTATTATTAATGAAAGAATGGGCATAAATGCCAGTTACAAAAATCATGTGACCCATCAAGTAGGCACATTAGAAACAAGGAAATCATGTAGGGCCATGCATTAAAGTCCACGACACTGGTCCAAGTACATAGGTTCGAAAAAATAAAACTTGAGCTCCTCCTTTGTTCTCTTATTGTCTTCAAATGTCTGCTCATTCCGCTCCTACCACAAGCACCACATGATACAGGTAGGGATCATCTTTCAAATCTCTTTAACTTGTCGCTTGCCACGGATCGAAGTCCAACACGCTATAACTACCACCATGGTTTTCGGCATAACCCATGCAAGATCCAGTCTTCTAAACACTTCGTCCCAAAGTACCTTGGCGGTCTCACAGTGTAGAAATAGATGATTGACTGACTCACCGACCTATTTGCACATGCAACACCAGTATGCTATGATGATCCTCATTTTTCTTAAATTATCAGTGGTGAGAATCTTGTCGAGTGAAGCTGTTTAAACAAAAAATGCTGCTTTGGAAGGTGCCTTATGTCGCTACAACTTTTTCTACGGAATCTGAATATTGTGCTCTTGTGTAAGAACCTTGTAGAATGACTGCACAGTAAAGACCCCCTTTTTTTTACAGGTATCCACCACAAGCTGTCCTCTTGCTGAATGTTCGGATCGAAAGCATAAATAAGGCTATAGAGATCCATAAAACTATTCATCTCCCAATCCTGTGCTGCCTTATTAAAAATAATATTCCAATGGTTCCTCCCTCCTGCATACCTCAAAACCTCAGCCACTGTGATATCTTTGGTGTTTGCAATCTGGAAAAGTGAAGGAAACAGATTTTGTAATGCACTACTACCACATTAGACATTCTTCCAGAATCTAATCCTTGTTCCTGCACCTACATGAAGCCTAATATGTCTATTAAAATCCCCCCACCCTCTCCTGCTGTTTTTCCACAATCCCACTACTCCAACCCCCTTACTTCACTAGTGCACCAACCCCCTCCCATACTTCCATATTTATTTGCTATCACATTTTTCCATAGCGAGTCCGGTTCCGTATTAAACCTCCACAGCCATTTGCCAAGTAGCACCTGGTTAAACATCCTCAAGTTTCGTATACCCAGCCCTGCATTTGAAAAAGGGCGACATACCGTCTCCCACTTGACAAGATGAAACTTAAGCTCCTCTCCCAAACCTCCCCACAAGAAATCACGTTGTAGTTTCTCAATGTGGCCGGCCACTCTTGCCGGTATCGGAAATAGTGATAAGAAATACGTGGGTAAGTTTGAGAGAGTACTCTTAATAAGAGTAATACGCCCTCCTTTGGACAAATATATTCTCTTCCACCCTACTAATTTCCTCTCAATTTTTTCAATTACTGTGTCTCATATTGTTGTCGTCCGCAAAATTATCCCCAATGAAAGTCCCAAGTAGGTCATAGGAAAAGAGGCAATCTTGCATACCAATGTTCTGGTCAACTCTCGAATGTTACGAACATCGCCAACTATTACCATCTCTGATTTGTCATAATTCACTTTCAGACCAGACGCTGCTTCAAAACATAGAAGTAATGCCTTCAATGCCCGTACTTGGTCTCGATCAGCCTCGCACATAATGAGTATATCATCTGCAAACAACAAATGAGATATATTAGTGACACCCCTTGCAGGGGTTCCAATAGGAAACCCACTTACAAAGCCATGGCCGACCAAAGCCGATGTCATCTTGCTGAGTGCCTCCATAACAATAACGAACAGCATGGGGGATAACGGGTCCCCTTGTTTTAGACCTTGAGAACTCTGGTAGAAACCTTCTGGATTGCCATTGATCAACACCGAAAATCTATCTGTAGAGATACACCAACTTATCCAACTCCTCCACCTTTTCCCAAAATCGCATCTACTTAGCATATATAGAAGGAAGTCTCAGTTGACATGGCCATACGCTTTTTTCATGTCTAACTTACACAAGATCCCTGTACTTCTAGCCTTCAATCTACTATCTACACACTCGTTGGCGATGAGCTTTGCATTAAGAATCTGCCTTCCTTTAACGAATGCATTTTGGGGTTTAGTAATAATCTTCCCAATGACCTCACTTAGACGATTAGCAAACACTTTTGCAACTATCTTGTTGACCCCATTTACTAGGCTAATAGGCCGAAAATCAGAAATTTCGATTGCCCCCACCTGTTTGGGTATTAGAGCAAGGAAGGTATGGTTAAGGCTTTTTTCAAATTTCCCAACTGAGAATAGCTCTTGGAAAACCTTCAAAAGGTTTTCTTTAATCACATCCCCGCAATCTTGAAAGAATCCCATAGAGAAACCGTCTGGACCGAGAGCCTCATCCTTGGTCATTTTTCTTACAACCTCATACACCTCGTCCTCATCGAATGCTCTCTCCAAACGTAATACATCACTATGCTCAATGGAGGTGAAGGCCAGTCCATCAAGTGTAGGCCTCCAACCCACTTGTTCCGCTAGGAGCTTCTCATAAAAGTCAATGGCATGGTTTTGAATGACTCATTCGTCTCTTCTCTCAACCCCATCAATCTTCAATACCTCAATGTTGTTATTTCTTCTATGAGAGTTTGCAACTCTATGGAAAAACTTCGTGCGGCGATCCCCTTCCTGAAGCCACAATGCTCTCGATTTTTGGCGCCATGACATTTCTTCTAACAAAATAATCCTTTCGAGATTTGCGACAAATAAAGTCTTATGATGTTCTTGTTCCTCTTGGGTGAGAGGCCACCCCTCCTGTATCCGGTCAAGTTCCTGGATTGCCATCCATATGTCATTCTTATTCTCCCTTATGTTTTCAAAAGATTGGATATTCCACTCCTTCAGGTCTCTTTTTAGAGCTTTCAATTTATTAGCAAAAATGAAACTAGGGGTGCCGCTGAATTGATAAGACGACCACTATTGGTTAACCCTATCCACCCTATCCACAAAGCTTTCTGACTTCAACCACATATTCTCGAACTTGAAGTACTGGCAACCATTCGAAATCCTCTACAATCAAGCAAAATGGGCCAATGATCCAAGGATAAATGGTCCAATCGCTTTTGCCATACATCTTGAAAGTGACATTCCCACTCTAGTGAAATTAGGAAATGGTCCAATCTAAACCAAGTTTGATTATTCGCCCAGGTAGCTGGTCCCCCTGCAAGTGGTAAGTCAATTAAGTTCAAGTCGGAGATACATTCCGAGAACTCCAAACTCGCATGCCTCACTCTACGGTGACCCAAACTTTCGCTCGGGAATCTGACAACATTGAATGAAGTCCGCCCCCCCCCCCCCCCCCCCCCCCCCCCAAAAAAAAAAAATCAAAGAAAAGCACCACGGAAGATTATTGTGGGATGAACTAGCGGGTAGGTATAATGCCCAATATAATCTTCTAACTTCTCTACCACCCGCCTGTCCCACATCATTAAAATTCCTTCCGATGCCCCATTAGAGGCCATGAAAACCCAGCCAACGTGATTGTCACTCCATAAACTCCGCACTGTATTCCTATTAACCATCCTCAACTTTGTCTCCTGTAAACAATGTCCGCTTTCCATTCACGAAGCAAATGCCGAATCCGAAGATGCTTATTTGTCTCGTTGAGTACACACATTCCAAGAAACTATCTTGGGTTTTGTCATTGAGGAACAACCTGCCCCTTCCCTTTATTTCTTCCCCTACTTGTGTTGCTTTCGTTCAATGACCATATCAACCGATTTAGCTCCCGATTTTTCTTCGGGACCCTTTTCTTCTTTTCTTTGTGCCCTCTTCAAGAGCAGTTAACAAAGCTATGAATTGCTCTTCATATCCGTCACACTTAATCCCCAAATAACGATAAAGATTTTTCATTTTATTCATTATCCAATCCGAAACTTGATTTGGAAAGTAAAAATCCTTAGGGGAGGGGTTCCCCATCCCATCCTGGGACTCCTCTCCAAAAGAAAATTCATCTAATCCTATCTGGTTGTGTGTTTTAGCCAAGAACATCTTGTTTTCTACTAAGTGCATAAAGTCATCTGAGTCATTGTCCATCTCAGTCTCGAAATCATCATAAGGTTGGTCAGAAGTGTTTACCAGGTTCGGGTCTTGACTCATCAGAATTATCTGTGCCTTTCTCGATTCCGGCACTGTTTGACCTCCCTCGATTCCAGCATTATCAAACTCAAATATCGAGTTTTGAACAAACTGCACCATCGGAGTTTGTTGTCGACACCACCGATAGCACCGTTTGACCTTCCCCCACCGGAGCCGCCTTCATCGGTAAGGTCTCCAGCACGAACCCATGCCCCGTCAAGTCCGCGGTTGAGCTGCTAGGGATTCCTTTGTTTCACATGAGATTGGGCTGGATATTGGCCGGCCTAGACCCAAGCGTAGCGCTTGACGAAGCCTTTAGGTTTACATCTGCTTGTGCCTTAGTCTGGGTTCTGGGCTTTGAAGGCCCAGCCCCTTCGTTCATAGGCTCACGGCGTTGAAGCCATTGTTTGGGCTTTTAGGCCTAGGCCCATCCCTTTTCCAATTGGCCCGCTTTTGTGCAGTTCTGGCAGACCCATTACCTTTCTGACCCGCTTCCCTTCCAGATTATACAACTTTGTCCTCATCACCTTCCTTAAACAGGCCGACAAAAGACACCAGCTTTATCACGTCTCTCTACAACAGCCAAAGTTGGCCCTGCATTTCCAGCAGCAGGCGCCTATTCTTCCATGCAGTTGGACTTGCCACATACCCTCTGCGATGGGTATGTCTTACCAATTAAATAGGGTCCACTTTTGTCCATGAATATTAACTGGACTCAAACTTAATTATTAAGCCCAATAAAATCCCATAATCCACCATAATACTTTCTCAGGCTCGTAGCCAATTCAAAATTATCCAATAAACCTCAATTCAGTTTTCCATCAATATTGGCTTTAATACCATCCAAAATCATCCACTAAACCTTAATAGGTTTTAAAATAAAATTTTTGGCCTTACTAGAATTCTTAGCCAACCTCAATAAATAATAGTTCATGGGTTTATCCAATATAGCTACTATTAACTTAATTTAAGTCTGATAAAATTATCTGTATTTCATCCATAATATGGATCGGCTCATTATACAATCCTTGGGTGCAAGCAATTTCTAGAGGCCATCGAACTAGGGGAAATTTCCCTTGTCAAATTAACCAAGGTGGACTTGCGGAAAAGTCCTTGCCGCTTGTGCACCCTTGGGATTAGTTGAAACTTTGTTCTCGCACACCTGGTGCCAATAAAGAAAATTTTGTGGTCTTTTGGGACCATGATATGCATAAGGTGCATATATAGTTATCTAAGGATGCCATGGAAAACTGTTGGATGCTGCTTGTAATATGGAAAGTTCTTATGTGAACAATTATTATGTTGCCATTCACTTAACTGGCATGCCCTTTCTCCAATTGTTGCAGGATGGTAGGCCCAAAGAGCAGTTTCAGAATGAGAATTGTTCCCAATTAGAGGTAAAAATTTTAACCGTTTTGGAGTCATGTGGTAAGAATATGTTTCTTCTACTTTTAGCCAAATATTATTAAATGAGCAAAAGGAAGAGGAGTCTCAATCAATGCTCAATTATTTTCAGACTAGGGCAAACTAAGTTTTTAATTTTTCTGCCAAATTAAATTAGGAGGAGGTTGCATCTTTGCGTGCAAAAGTTGCCAGACTAGAGGAGGAGCTACGTAAATCACTTCAAGAGGTCTCTGATTATCAAAATCTTTGCCGCCAATTGGAAAAGGTAATTGAGTGATACTAAAAGGTATTTAAAGCTTACTATACACTTTACAGTGCCGTATAATTCACATGTCAATATGATGCCAATTTTTGGACTTTGTTTTTTCCTTTCTGAATTACTATGTTCATTTGTGAGACCGTTATACAGCACTTTCCTTTCTTTGTATGATTTCTGGCAGGAATTGAAGGACCTCAAAGACAATGATCAGCAAATGAAGCCTAAGGTGTGCTTCTTTAAGGACCTTAATTATGAACCCTTCCATTTTACGTATTGGTGAACAACTTGGTTTATATTTCCATGCTGAATGAGACATACGATATGTGATACCATATATTAAGTGATTATAGGTGGTGAATATGATTGGATGGAGAAGTTCTTGCTCTTTATAATGGTGAGAATTACTTCATCGACACCAGAGTCCTACAAAAGTTATTTTACACTTTGATGTGTCAGTCAGTTTTCTCCTGACTTGAAATTTTGGCTTAAGTTGTAAAAAACTTGTTTAGAAAGTCTTTCTCTTTAATCATTCTATGGGGCTCCAATTGTACCATTGACTAATTATTTTTGGAATATGGGCCTAGATGTGGCTTGAGCCTTCTTTGGATTGTAAAAAATAACATCAAGTCCAATCCCAACTAGAAATGTAGACTTGAGCCATGTCACCTATGATGGAATGGTTCGACGAGGATGTCAGGAAATTTGGGGGGTGGGGGAGGTTGTGATATATTGAGTGTAGGTGGTGATATATTGAGTGTAGGTGGTGAATGGAATTTCACATTACTTGGGAGGAAGAAATTCTTACTCTTTATGACAATTCCAATGCACTCCAGTTGTTGCATTGATTGGTCTTTTTGGAGTATGGCCGATATGAAACTTGTGCATTCTATTGGGGCATTCCATGATACAATATATGCTATATGCTTATTCATATCCTCCATAGAGGTTTCATTGACTTTAAATTTCAAATATGATTATATTTTTGTTGTTTTTATTATTATTATTTTTTGATAGGTAAAAGTAAACTTTATTGATAGAAATAAAGTACACTAGTAGTATACAAGTAGGACATGCAAATTGCCCCTATTACAAATGATGGCCGAAACCAAGAAAATAAAGTATTGAAGAAGAATCGCTTCAGCTCATCCAAAGAACGCTCCATGTCTTCAAAGCACCTCTTATTTCTCTCTTAACCACAAGCACCACATAATGCAATGAGGGACCTTCTCCACACCGTAGCTGTTTGTGAATTTTCCCCTCATTCCTATCCAATACCCTAGAATATCCCTAACTATTCTAGGCATAACCCAAGCCACCCTTGTCCTATCAAGGATCTCATTCCATAAACTCCTTACCACCTCACAATGTAATAGAAGATGATCCACTGATTCCCCCATCACTTTTGCACAAGAAACACCAATTTGTTATGATAAGACCACGTTTTCTCAAATTATCCGACATGAGGATCCGCCCAATGGATGCAGTTCATACAAAGAAAGCGACCTTAGACGGAACTTTACTTTGCCATATAGCCTTCCAAGGAAAATTATGGACATTAGAAACTCCCAAGAGGGCCTTGTAGAAAGAGCGGACCGAAAATCTGTTGTTTCCATTAAAAAACCAGATCATTTTATCCTTGGTCTCGCTGCCCATCAATGTTGCATATAGCGAGTCAAAAAAATCAGCAAACATATCCAAGTCCCAATCATGAGCAGCTCTCGAGAAGCTTACTTCCCAATGGACTATACCATTAGAACTTACCACTAAGTCAGCCACGACAACCTCTTTGCTGCTGGAAATCTGAAAGAGTTTAGGAAAAACCTGCTTTAGGACCTGTTCAACGCACCAAGCATCATGCCAAATGTAAACTCTATCACCTCTTCCAATTGCAAATCTAAAACACTTGGAAAATCTACCCCATGCCGCTCTAATATTTTTCCACAAGCCCACACCATGTGTCCCTCTAACTTCCTTGGAACACCAGCCCCCATCACACTCCCATACCTAGCATCTATCACTCTCGCCATAAAACCCTCCCCTTCCTTATGATATCTCCACAACCATTTCCCCAAACATGCTTTGTTGAAGACCCTCACATTAGATACCCCCAACCCCCCACATTGAATTGGTACTTAAGTGTTTTTATTATTGTTTACCTTTTTTACCCTCCAGAGTGCTCATTTAGTTGCTGATATATGTCTTTTAACATTGTTGGCCTGTTCCTTCTTGGATTTGGTCTACTGGGGTTGAATTTGAAGCAAGCCCTCTGCTTGTATGCTTTGATTTAAATTATTTTATACTGGTACGTAATGTGTTCGTATGTATGACGCAAGGGAGAATGAAAAATATAGAACTTTTAAGAAGTTAAAATGTGTTTTAAAACTTACATAGAAAGGCGCGATGATTTGTGATTGTTTAGTTTTTAAGGTTAGGTGGTCGATAGTTATAATCCTATCACCACCAAAGGTAATGGTGTTGTGAATTTATCATTGGGGGATTGTCTGTTGACTACTAATTTGAATCAGGAAAACCGAGAAAAATTAGCTTTTATGTGAAGGTGGGGGGCTGAGGGCAGGGGTGTTGTTGCTTTATATTTTTTAACGTTGCCATTAATTTTGGTTAATTTAGTTTGCTATGGATCTTGTCTCTTGTGATTGTTTCTTTCAGGTAGGATGTCTGAAGGAATACTGGTAAAGGCAGTATAGTGGGATAAAACCATTAAATGCCATCTTGATCTGTGCTTATTTTTTGAAGTCAAAGTATATTATACATTTTTTCATGTTTCCATGACATAATTGATGGTTTATAAGCTTCCATAGCCTCTATGGATCTGAGGAAGAACAGATTGTAAATTTAACTGGTTCTAATGGTATTGCATGTTTCCACATGCTCTCCTTGATGGGAGGAAAGCCTATTATATTCCCAATTAAACATTCTCATTGCATTGGCTAAAAGCCAAATCCAATTAGAATTTGGACATTAAAACTCATTTTAAGTCCACATTGGATTGTTCAAAAGCCAAATAATTTAGCTTTTGTGAATAGTAAATCCAAACCAAATGCCAAATATTGATTAGTAATTTAATTTAAATATAATATGATTACTAATTATTTATTTAAATTCATAATTTAATTAAAATATGATTATTAATTAATATATAATAGATAGAATAGTTAAATATGATAAAATTAATTAATTTAATAATTGCAAATAATTAATAAAAATTAATAATTAATTACTCATTATTATGTATTTTCATAAATGGACAATCCAATGTGGAGATTTGATGTGAATAGTCAAAGTCAAAAGTTAGTTATATTATTTTATTTTTAAATTTTTAAAAAATAGCTATTTCAATGTGGGGAGTTATGTGAATGTAATGACCAAAAGTCAAAATGGGGGTTACATTGGCTAAAAGTGTACTTTAGCAATGGCCAATCCAATGAGAGTGCTCTTAGTGGTTTTGGTATATATCATACTGTAGTCGTGATTGAATACACTGGAAAGAATTTCTTATTTTTAAAAAGATTTTTACTAACATTGTGATGCTCTAAAATTCTCGTGAGCTATTGGGCTCATGTGTGCATGTAATGCTTTATGGATTAGAAATTTAGATGAAACTTCACTGTGAATGTAACAATCACTTAGCATATAGTTGGCACATTTTTGTGATCACCATGGTGGTTTTTCTTCCCATGCAGAGAACGAAAATAGTATCTGATCTACTGATATCTGTTTCAAAAGCTGAGAGACAGGAAGCTAGAATGAAGGTACGGCAGGACTCTTTGAGACTCGGCAATGTGGGTGTAATCAGGTATGCCATTAATTGATTTTGCTTCTGTTAATAGTAACTCTGAATAGATTTTTATGCCCTTTTGGCGATCACAATATATTCAGAGAAAGTACAAGATGAGAAAACATGGTCAAAGAAAAGACAATGAATTTTTAATGATGTTAGGTTGCACAAAGAAATTAAAAAAAAAAAAAAATCCCTCAAATAGTATGCAAACAAACTTTTGTAGACAGAAGTATAAAATATAATGACGAAATGTGGAAGAAGAACTAAATATTCCACTACTTTGAAAAAGGATTACATTCCCTTTAAATAGATGATAATTTTCATCTAATTACTAGGGATATTTACAACTTACCTACAATAGAATCAATCCTATTTAAAACAGAAAGCAGTAAACAAGGAAATATCTATCTAAGGATCTGGTAACATGCTATCAGAATCCCCTAAAATCGTGGAACCAAAAATGCCTATGTTAGCTGTAAATCTCCTAAATATCAGCCTGTAAATCTGCTCAATATCAGCCCCTAATAAATACAGACAGATATCCAATAATTCTACATATTACAAATACTAACATCTTCTAAATATCAGCCTGTAAATCTGCTCAATATCAGCCCCTAATAAATACAGACAGATATGCAATACTTCTACATATAACAAACACTAACATGCTGCTTCCAGTGAGCAACATATCATATAACTATTGATCTATCAAAGGGTGCAATTATAAACTATTATCAAGTCCAGAAAAGTCCCTATTTAAGGATTTTACAGTCGTTACTAAAGGAAAGAGGGGGGATTGAAGAATGAAGTTTTTACAAAGACTAACCAATTCACATAGGACCAACGCCATTGAGATGTTGAACATCAATGGGGCTGTTTCTACAGAGTTTTCCGTGATAAAGGAGCATATTGCTGGTTTTTACGAACAATTGCTTATCGAGTAGGTGGAGTAGAGGCCAAAAGCTCAATGGGCTAGCTTTAAGACCACTGAGCATCAAAGTGCTTCCAGGCTATAGAGGCCCTTAGATGAGGCAAAGGTTCATGAAGTGGTGAGGAGGATGGTCAATGATAAAGCACCTGGTCTTGACGGTTTTTTTATGAAATTCTTCCAATCCTATTGAGAAGTGGTGAAGGATGGTTTTGATGAAGGTCTTCTAGGAATTTTTCTCGTTTGGGAAATTTGAGAAAAACCTCAATGTCGCTTTTATTGGGGCTTACTCCCAAGAAGGCTAGGGCTTTAAATATCAAGGATTTCCAGCCTATTAGTCTTATGAATGGGGGAAGACAAATAAAGCATCCACTACTATTTTCCAATGAATGTTTAGATAGCAAACTAAATATGGTAATTCAGGTATTTATGCAAGCTAGACATGGAGAAGGTTTGTGATTACGTAACTGAGACTACTTACCATACTTGCTTGGGAGGTGTGGATTTGGGGAGTGATGGTGCTCATGTATTAGGTCTTGCATCTTCATAGTGAGGTTCTTCGTTTTGGTGAATGGTAGTCTAGTTTGGTTTCTTTAACAACCATCGCAGGCTAAGGCAGGGAGATTCTTTGTCCCCTCTTCTTTTTGACATTGTTATGGAAGCACATAGTAGAATGATGTTTGCTATGGTTGGAAATGGCTTTATGGCTGGGTTTTTAATAGTGACATCGATTGAGGTTCTTTACATTTCACAATTGTTGTTTGCAGATGATACTTTGAATTTTTGTCAGGTAAAGCAAAATTAGATCCGTTCATTAAGGGCACTCGTACTTTGCTTTGAAGCCTTGTTCATTTTGAAAGTGAAGTTATCCAAGTTGGAGTTGGTTCTGATTGGAAATGTTCATGATCTCCAAATGTTGGTTAACACTCTAGGATGCAAAGTCTCCTCGTTTATCATGAAATGCCTTGGCCTTCCTTTTAGGCATCTCTTTCATGTCTAAATCTATTTGGGATGAAGTAATAGAGAAGATCAAATGCAGATTGGCAGGCTGGAAGAGATTGTATTTGTCAAAAAGCAGTAGGACCACACTAATCAAATGCACTTTGTCCAATTCCCAACTTTATCTTTGTTCCTAATTCCAGTTAGTGTGGTGATCCGGATTGAGAAACCGCAACTTGACATCCTCTGGAGCGGGTTAGGTGATGAATAAGTTTGATCTGGTCAAGTGGGATAAGTTATGCTCTCCAATCTCTGTTAATGGGTTGGGGATAATAAATTTGAGGGGTATTCAATCGCTCTTCTTGGGAAATGGTTGTGGCGGTATAACATTGAGCTGGAGGCTTTGTGGAATCTGGTCATTGATTTGAAGTATGTGGGTATGTTGGGGGGTGCACTAGGGAGGTTCAGGAGGTGTATGGGGGCGGGAGTCTAGAAGCATATTAGTAGAGGTTGGGGGGTTTTTGCTAACATACTAGAATTGTGATGGGAGGCGGATCTATTATAAAATTTTGGCATGATGAATGGTTTGGAGATAGAGCCCTTAAGGATACATTCCCTACAATTTTCAGGATTACATGGGAAAAGGAGGCGTCCGTGGCAGACCTCATGGAGATGTCAAGTGGCTCAATCCAATGGAATGTGAACTTTATTAAGATGGCCTATGATTGTAAAGTTGTCAGCTGTCTAATTATTTCAGCCTCATCTATGCCATGAAGTTGAGAACTTAGGGAATTTGATGGGTGCCCGCTAGAAAAGGTGCATACTAGATTGTGATGGGAGACAGATCTAGAATTAAGTTTTGGCGTGATGTATGGTGTGGAGATAGAGCCCTTAAGGATACATTCCCTACAATTTTCAGGATTATATGTAAAAAGGAGGCATCGGTGGTGGATCTCATGGAGATGTCGGCTGGTCGGGTGGCTTAATCAAATGGAGTGTGAACTTTATTAGGGTGCTCATGATTGGAAAGTTGGCAGCTTTTCAAAATTTTTCAGCCTCTTGTATTTCATGAGGTTGAGAACTTAAGGAATTGATCAGATTTGGTGGGTACTCACAAGAAGAGGAGGATAATATGATAGCACTATGTGCTTTCTGGAGGATCTCGGGTTTCACCTTCTCAGAGGAGGATGAAGATGGTTTCTCTTCCAAGGAAAAGGAAACCACCTTCTTGTCTCCAAGAAGGGCATCCTAAAGCCCTTGTGGCACTAGAAGTGCATGCATCTTGATCCTCCAAAGACTGAAGTCATTTTTGCCCGTAAGCTTTTCTATATCAAACTTAGTAGTCCCCATTGAAACCTAGCTCTAGATACCACTTGTTACGTTATCTTTCAAGTTATTTATTAACTTAGATTCAAAAGATAACTTTGATTAGGGTTTTGAAACCTAAACTTGATCAGAAAAGCAAGAACAATATAAATCGCAAAGAACAAAACAAGGAATAAAGATCAAAAGGAAATACAAGCATATATACACGGGATTTACATGGTTCGACCCTAATGGTCTACATCCATTGCAGGAGTAGCACCTATGAGATCTTCCATTGATGGAGATGAAATGTTAAAAAAATCAAGCCCCTTCTCTATACAGTATATCATAGATTTGGCTCTCGAGATATCACAAACCCTAACCCTAGCTTAATCGCCAGAGCCTTCTAAGATTTTCTCTCTCTCTTGATTTTTGTCAAATACAACAAATGAATTAATTTTGTACAGTGTTCATCGCATTCTATATATACAAGAATGTAAAATGACAACAATGCCCCTCAGAACCCTAAAGCATTTGCCAGCAGCTCATTTCTTCATTTGTGACCGTCAGATGCAAAATCTTGTACACGTGTCCAGATCTGGAAGCTTGACATACTTATAACACAAAATATAGGTCACTTTTATGAAAGCTAATATACATCGGAAAAGTGTTGAGGGAAGGGGTAGAGGGATAAAATAGTTTGTGCTGCACGTTCTCTATATTAGTTTTACACTAAAGATACTTTGATGCTACAGTTAAACTTGAGGTACAATCTCATGAGATGTGTTTTTTCCCCTCTTACAAAAAGTCCCCTTTTTGGAGTAGAAAAAATCTCTTGTTGAGGGTCTTCTATTATTCCATGTGATCTTGCAGAGCCTGCTTTGTGAGGTTTATTATTTCATTAATTATTGAAGTAGAGGTTTGATATTCAATGGTACAAACAAGGAATATACAAAGTAATGGTTTATTTATTTCTTGACATTTATTCCACAAATGATAAGATCTGAGCCACATGGCTGTATTATGCTAATGACCATATCACCAAACTGAAGAATACTCATGTTAAGTGCGTGCAACCATTTTGTATGGAATTTTTAGAGTTTTTATTTTATTTTATAATTTTTATGTAAAACATAATTGATTAGAAGTAATTAGGCATAGCCCAAGTACACAAGAACACCTAATTACAAATTAGGAGCTATAAAGGAATTTTGACAGATGATATGCCATTAGTCATGAGTTTCAGGAACCTCTAGTCAATTCTACGCTATATACCCAAAACGAATAGTCAATACTTTTTGAAATCTAACATCGATGTGCCAGTGCTTTCCGGGTTGTGTAATGGCAGACCATCTCCTGCATTGCGATGTGGCACATGAGAGATGATCGTTAATTTTTAACTCTACTTGGGGCGTTAAGGCATCTCTTTGGTTATACTGATTTTGGTTTAAAAAAATGAGGTTTGTGATCAAGAGATTTGTTTGGTTTGCTAGGCAGTTTTGCTTCCCGTTAATGGGCAATATGGTGGGAAAGAAATAGCTGTACATTCAAAGAAATAGCCGTTCTACAGTCTGTCTGGTGGAATGTGTATATAATGGTTTTTGAATTTTTCAGTGTAATTTGTTTAAATAAATTACTTGGTTTTCCCTTTACAATGTTTCATCTTTTTTTTTTTTTTTGATAATTTAGAATATTTATTGATCCTCATAATTTGGCAAAGCATAAGTATACAGGTAGTATACAAGAGAGAAGTACCTAATTACAGCCTACGAACTAGAAAAAGGATCATAAAAATCATTAAAGTTGACCCCCTCTAATACAATAGCCTTAGCCCAGTGTAACAAAGAATGGAAAAATAAGCTCTAATCCCCCCCAATGAGGATTCTTCCTCTCATTCCATATGCACCACATAAGATGTAATGGCACCATCTTCCAAAAAGCCACTACTTGACGATCTCCTGAATTCCACTCCAACAAGCCAAAAGATCCATCGGACCATCACCGTCTTGGGCATCACCCAAGCAATGTCCAGCCTAACAAAGATCTCATCCCATAAAGCCTTCACCACCTCACAATGGAGAAGAAGATGTTCCGCCAATTCACCATTCCTTTTACACATAAAGCACCAATCCTTAATAAAAATACCATGCTTCCTCAACTTATCAATGGTCAAGATTTTATCATGAGAGGCCAGCCAGCCAAAGAAGGCAACTTTCAGAGGCACTTTACTTTTTCAAATGTGCTTTCAAAGGAAAAATAGTAGATGAATAGGATGCCATAATATTGTATAATGTATAGGGATCTGACTCAGAAATTCTTGTTCCCGGGGTAAATCCACAGCAATTTATCCTCCCCACTGCACTCCAACTTCAATGCATACAAGGTGCTATAAAAATCAGAAATAACCCCCACCCCCCCCCCCCCCCCCCCCAAACCAACACTCCCAATCTTTAACAGCTCTAATGAATCTCACATTGCACTGCACCGGGCCATTCAAAGTGTCCATGTATTCAAATACAGAAGCTTCCTTATTCAATGCAATTCTGAAAAGCAAAGGGAAAGCCTCCTGTAAAGCAACATCTCCGTACCAAACACCAAACCAGAATCTGACCCTGGTTCCTCGATCCACCACAAATCTGAAATTATGAATGAAATCCTCCCAACCATTCCTAATAAATTTCTACACTCCGACACCATATGCTCCTTGCACTTCATTTGAGTTCCAACCTCCCCAAATGCTCCCAAATTTAGTGTCAACAACAATCCTCCATAAAGCATCTCTTTCTTGATGGTACTGTGGCAATCATCTCCCAAGTAATCCTCCATAGATTCTCGTTCTCAAGACTGACTGAATGTAATCAGGGTTAAATTTGACTTAATTGCTGAAAAGGGGTAAATGACTTGTAATAGGTTAAACTTAGCCCCTAGGGGTTGACTCAAGTGGTAAGGGCCTCGGTCTTGGTTGTACGCTCTCTCCAGCTTTAAGGTTCGAACCTTTAGGTGCAAACAATTTCTAGGGGCCATTGAACTGGGTGAGTTTCCCCTTAATTACATGAGATGCATTTGTGGGAGACTCCTTACCTGAGATGCATTAGTTAGGATTTGTTCCCGACCTAGTTCGAATAAAAAAAAGTTAAAAGTAAAAATGTTTAAAAATGAACATGCATTGATACTACTGTCTTCATGAATGTTCTGTGGTTTTATTTAATAAATCCTTTCGGCAAACAATGCTAACAGGTGGCATGTTTCCAAATGAAACTTAAACTTCCCTATCTGTGGGCATCTCCATTTTTTGCTTTATACTTCATTGATCGTGTTCTCTTATGGATTGCAGAGCTGGAACTGTCATATCAGAGACTTGGGAAGACGGGCAAGTGTTGAAAGATCTCAATGCTCATCTTGTATGCTGTTTTTGGACTTACTTTTTACTGGCTGAAAATAAATTTTATTACTTTTGGTTTTTCTCCATTTGCTAATGGTCTTTGGACCAATTGACATTGCCTCTCCTACTTATATACACATACTTAAGCACTACGTGTCAGAAGTTTATCTTGTTTCTTAACTGGTCAAACAACTTCTATAGATTATTATTGTGGATGAGATACTGGATTGTTATTGCTAGAAAGCAAAGAAGCATCCCTTATCGTTCTTTCTGATTTAGGATGAGTTTTTTTTTTTTTATCAATGTCGCTTTTTATCATATCTTGTATTTTATAGCAGCTTAATAATGTGAGAAAGCAAGTAACTATTCTTCTTTACTGCTTTACCATGTCCTCTTCATTTTCCATGATTTGTTATTATTTATCTTTTGAAGAGCCTTGCCTTGGTGAAGTTACCTGTTATCTAAAAAATGTAATAGATTTATCTAAATCAAATAAGTACTTTGTCCTGAAAAATGAGACAGTAAAAATATACAGCTACAAAGATGTCTCATTTTTTATTTTGAGAGTTTTGAGCATATTGCTTAGGAAGTGCTAGTGACATTTTCCCATAATCAAAATATTGTATTGTGGATGTTTCCCAAAATTCCTTTTGTGTTTTTTAGATTCATTGGAAATTGAATCTGAGCTTAGTACTCTGTACTGGACCTTAATGTTAACATGGTTATGCCTTTTACTAGAGACAATTACTCGAATCTAAGGAAGCTGTTGAGCGGCAGCGGAAATCATTGAAGAAAAAACAGTCAGGTAAACTTTCATCTTTCTGAAATTTGAAAATCCCTACTTCCATGTTCTTCTGGTATTTACTTATGGAAGGTCTAAATCTAAATCTGCGATCCAAGAATATCTCAATTGTCTATTAGGTCCATTTTTTCATGTGGATGTGTTCATTTAAGCTGCCTCGGGAAATTCCCCCTCCCACTCCTTCCCTCATTCATAGTTTGTATCAGAACCAAGCTGGCATGTGCACACATCGGACCATTTAGACAAACAATTTACTTTTCTGACTTGAGCTCTGATATTTTTGGTGCTGCAAAGTTTTCCCTCCCCCCCCCCAAAAAAACCTTTTTTCCTTGGTTTCTTCCAGCCCTTTTGCTAGTATTGATCCTGCTGTATTGTCTCGGGCATCAATCTGTCTAGGCGTGTAATGCAGACCTAGACGATTGATGCTTGAGTGGTACTGTCTGAGGTCTGATATTTTTGCTTGTTTGCTGTCTGGTTTCTTCATATAGCTGTGTATGTGAAACAATTTCTTCATTTCTCACTTTTTCAAAGGGAAATATCAACCTCTAAACCAGTGAATTTTTCACCCCATGCATGTGTACCATCTAGAGAAATATATATATGTATATGCACACACCGATATCCACATATAGAATAGTCAGACTTTGTTGTTTAAAAAATTTTCTGAGCGCTATAGCACTTGATGCTTTTGAAGATAAGGGCGATGCAGCTGATACTGAAATAGGACTGCAAGAAGAAGATTCTCTCATCCAAGATGAGATCTATAGATCCCGTTTAGCCAGCATCAAACGTGTAAGATAACTGCATCAGTTATTTCTGTCTGCTACAATTAATGATTGCACAGATGCTAGATAAGCAAGTAAATACACTATTATTGAGCTTGGATTTTTCTGTAGGAGGAGGAAGTTATTATGCGTGAGAGGGATCGCTATGAACTGGAGAAGGGAAGGCTCATCCGAGAAATGAAACGTATAAGAGATGAGGATGGTTCCCGTTTTAATAATTTTCAGATTCTTAACCATAGATATGCCCTTTTAAACCTTCTTGGAAAAGGAGGATTTAGCGAGGTTTACAAGGTCAGAACTTTGGTGAAGTATTATGTTATTTGATAAATTTAGATATCTTACACCATGATTTTCACCAGGCCTTCTGGTTGCTAAAACAAAAGTTTAGATCATTCCTTTGCCTGTAATGGCAATTGTAAAGATATACCTTTTTGCAGTGATTTGAAGTAAGAAATTTCCAGCAGGCTTATGACTTGGTTGAGCATAGATACGTTGCATGTAAGCTTCATGGTTTAAACGCCCAGTGGAGTGAAGAGAAGAAGCAAAGTTACATACGACATGCAATTCGGGAGTACAATATTCACAAGACCTTGGTGCATCACCACATTGTTCGGCTTTGGGATATCTTTGAGATTGATCAAAATACATTCTGCACTGTCCTAGAGTACTGTAGTGGTATATGTATTTCCACATTTATAGTCTGATGGTTCTAGGCTTGGCCCTGAATTACAGAGAATCTGTCCCTCTTATTTTTTCTTCTCTTATTTTTTATTTTGTTTTCTCAGGGAAAGATCTTGACGCTGTGCTTAAAGCAACGCCTGTATTGCCTGAGAGGGAAGCTAGGATAGTTATCGTGCAGATATTCCAAGGCCTTGTATACTTGAACAAAAGAACTCAGAAAATTATTCATTATGATTTGAAGCCTGGAAATGTTCTAATTGATGAGTTTGGTGTTGCTAAAGTGACTGATTTTGGTCTTAGCAAGATTGTGGAAAATGATGTTGGATCCCAGGGTATGGAACTTACATCCCAGGGAGCTGGAACATATTGGTGAGTGATGCAGATGAGCATCTTTTCTTGCTTTCGATATTTGAAGTTACTTCAGCGGATTGTATGCCACAAACTTATCTGCGTCTGCTTCAGCTTCTTCACTTCAAGTGTATTTATAACATTTTGTTAGCTAGGTTTATGAACCTTCTACTTTCCAATGACTATAAGTCTGTAACTGTAATTTCTTCTGATTTTGGATCAGTTTCTTTACTTCAATTTTATTGATAAATGTTGATTACCTATCAAAAAAAAATTTATTGATAAATGTTTTTTTACACTATTTTCCAACTGTAGCTGAGCCATTTGAAATGTGAGTTCATGTTAAAGCCACTTCTTGTAACTGGAACTAGGCCCGTTCATCCGGGCCGGATTTTGCCTAGTCTGGTCCTGAAATTTTCTTTCTTTTTCAATAGTTTTGGCACTTTCATTTAAGAAGTTCAAGAAAATTACTCATCATTCAAATCCGGAGTTCTAGATCTAGAACCTGGATGAACAGGCCTAGCTGGAACATGTTTTCCAGTATTTGTGAATCACAAATGTTTGTTGTTAACAATGCTAATTTTGTTGGGAAGGTTTGAACAGAAATTTATGTGTGATTTTAGGCTTTGTTCTTTGTTGCGAAGCGGTCTACCTCTTTCCTCTTCTTGTTGACATTTTCCTCACTTATTTTGATGAGGACCATCATGCTTATTCTTCTTGTTACTCGCAGGTACTTGCCTCCTGAATGCTTTGAGCTTAGCAAGACACCGCTCATATCATCAAAGGTGAAAGATATTCTGAACTGCATATTTCCTTAAGATTATGCTTAGCAACTCTAATACCATCAAAGGCTCTTTACTGATTGGCCACTCCGTCTCAATAAGTGCTTTTGCTTGACAGATTAGCTTTTCCTGTGTGAACTGTTTTTACTTCACCTTGTTCTTATTCATTTGGTCACTCTTTTCTGACATGTCTTTGGAAAGCAGGTTGATGTTTGGTCAGCTGGTATTCTATTTTACCAAATGCTTTTTGGCAGACGTCCTTTCGGGCATGACCAGACACAAGAACGAATACTGCGTGAAGACACAATAATCAAAGCACGCAAGGTTGAATTCCCTTCTAGACCTGCCGTGTCAAATGAGGCAAAGGTGAGTTAGGCCAATGGATAAAAGTCTGTTTAAGTTGTAATCTTAGTGCTGGGGAAGAAAAGAAAACCATGCTCTAGTATTTACTGAAAAGAAGAATCATGTGGTCTTGGATCATGCTTTAGGTTACCTTTAAGTTTAGCTCTTTTTTCATACAAAATAGCAGAATGCTACACTATCAATTGAACACTTCCCGTCACAGATCATTGGCTTGCTGGATTTCCTCCATTTCATTTTCCTTGCTTTGGCGGACAAGTTTCAGGAAGAAAATAAAAGTTTCATGAACTTGAAGTATTTACTTGACCCAAAAAGTAACATGGAGTTATCATCTTTGCACCATGGTTTAAAAATCAATGCATTAAGCAAACAGTTTTCAGTTTCTTGCTTTTGTTGATTGAAGTTTTCTAGGTTCTCATTTTATTGTTCTGCTTCAACCACTAGAAATTTTTTGTTAATATGGAGAGGGATTGTTGAATTTAACTACCTTGATTTTATCATGTCAATGAGAATGCAGAAAAATTATGAGTAGCATAACGATGGGTTTTTGCATACATTTGTCACGCAGGAATTAATTCGCCGCTGTCTAACATATAACCAAGCAGAGAGGCCAGATGTTTTAACAATTGCTCAAGATCCATATCTCACATACACGAAGAAACAAAAGTTTGTAGAACAAGACAGGTAAGGGGGCTGTTTAACATTGATGAATGGAGAAATTCCCGAGCAATTATATGGAATTTTGTATAGTTTGTAAAGGTTACTGGAATTGTAGTTGGGGGGCCCTTATCCCCTGCTCCAGAAGTGATGGAATCCGGGGTTAAACTTAGGATGTGTTGACCCTGTGATTGGGTTAGGCCAATCACTGCCATAGGGTTGCCTTTTTTAATTGCTTGTGTATTTTTTTTTTCTTCCTTTGATTTGCTTATCTTTGATTTATTTACATTTTTCGTTTTGCCAAAAAGAAAGGGAAAAGAGCACGAAAGAATAGTAAATGTGGGTTTACTTAGGTGGATTTTTTTTTAACCAATGTTATGTGAGCTCGGTGTTTATGAAATGTTGTGGGGGATTAAAAGTTATTTATTTTTTCATTGGTTCTCGCGTCCAGATTAATATGCTGAATAATTGGCTTGCACACAAGGAAACGTATTAGAAGATCATGATATAAAAACTATGTTACAGTAAATTATATCAGCTGGCCTGAGGCAGAGTAGTAACTGTTTCACACTTGACATTTGACTTATCTTTAGGGCTTTAGTTTAGCTAAATCATTAGGTTAAGTTGGGCTAGAGCTTAGAACGCCACTTTTTGCGCTTTTGGTTATCCATTCACCAATGTTGGATTCACCATCTTACTCTATAAAGTAATTTTTTATTTTTATTTTATTTTATTTTTTGTACATTTTAATTGCAGTTTTTTTATTTGTTTTGTTAAATATTTTTTTATCGTCATTTCAACAACATATACATAAAAATTTATAAATTTGTCAAGGAATCTAAATTAACTTCATTCCCAACGCCATCAAAATGTATAAAATTGGTTTTGTGATTATATCCAGCAAATCAAATAGATAAAACTCTAAAAATTCTGAAATGCGATTGAAATAGAGGCGATACTCTCTAGAGTAGAGGCTATTTTACTGCCCAGTGCAGTTTGTGTTTTCGCTCAGTTTGTTATAATATGGATGACGATCTGAACAAGTTGTATTAATGGCTATTGCTAATGGACGAAGAGAACTTTGAGATGGTTCTTGACCTGGATGAGTTGGAAGATGCATTGTTATGTGGTGGGAAGTGTTTGATTGTAAAGCTCTTTACTGAGAAACACTATAATAAGGAAATGTTCAAGGCCACAATGAAGAAAGTATGGCGGACTCAACAGCATGTTCGTTTTAGGGATCTTAGTTCTGAGATGTTCTTGGTCGAATTTGATGATATTTGAGGGAAAAAAAAGGTCATCTGTGAAGGCCCTTGGTATTTTGATAAACTTCTCATTCTGATGAAGGAAGTCGATGAAAGTCAGTAGGTCCACCAGATTACCTTTACAGATGCATCATTTTGGGCATTTTGGGCATTTTGGGTATGTCTTCATGATCTTCCCTTTCAGGCAAGAAATGAGTATACAGGTCAACTAATTGGTAACAGGTTTGGCAAGGTAGAGGAAGTGGATTTAGTAGATGGCGAAATTGCTTGGGGCGAATTTACGCGTGTATGTGTGACCATTAATGTCCTTAAGCCATTGCTGAGGGGATCGAAGATAAGTATTGGTACTGGCCAACCCTTTTGGGTCTAATTTTCTCATGAGCGGATGCCCAATTTTTGTTACAAATGTGGATGCATTGGCCACACTGAGAAAGAATGCTCTATGATGGGTTCTTTGCCATCCTTTGCCTCTACACAACTTCCTTATGGTGCTTGGTTGCGGGCTACAGTGGCAAGTGAACATGGGAAAGTGTTTAATATGAAAGACTCTACTAGTAGATCCCCACTGAATGCAGTTTTGGTTATGGAAACTTCTCCGGCTCCAGTGGACAAGCTGATCCCGTTAGTGATGCCTAGTAACTTTTCCGTTGAGGAAACAGGCGGCGTGTCAATGACAAGGGTCAAGGCAATTACAGTGTAGTTGGTTGTGGGTTCAACAAAACAAGATACGTTGAAACATAGCAAGTAGTTGCCACATTCTTAAGAGATTATCAGGGAAGATAACTACTGTGGGCCAACAAGATTCTCTCAAGTCAATTGCTCTCCACTCAGTTTCGCAGGGTCCAAAATCATCTTTGGGAAGGTCTTTTGATGGGCTTCCCAATGGGTCGATGCAGATCAATGATTCGGAACCAGAGCAGTTCTTAATTGGGCCAGTGGTAGACAGTGGGTTGTTTAAAGTGAGTAATGTGTCAAGTGGTTCACAGGTAGTTCATGTGATCAGTGAGCCTAATGGTGACTCCAGTTGAAATGGAAGAGGCTTCATGAAGTTAATCCACTGGTCAAGTCCCTGAATTGTGAAGTTTCTCCTTTGAAGTCCCAAAAGAGGAAAATAGACTCTATTGCGGTGGAGTTAGGGTTCTTTGATGATGGTCATGCTAAGGGGCAAAATTTGATCAGGTCAGCTAAGGGCAAGATTTTAGGTGGCTCTACAACTTGATTGGTAGTGGCTGGGCTCTAACGCTATTAGACAATACGAGGATTATGAGTTGGAATGCCTGTGGGCTTGGAAACTCATGGGGCATTCGAACCCTTTGCGATTTAATCCGGAGGGAAGTTCTCGACATACTGTTTTTGCAGGAAACATGATTGCCTGTTTGTGAATTTCAGCACTGTAAGTATAAATTTGGGTTTTCATGTTGTTTACTGATTGGTTCTTATGGGAGGAAAGAGGGTTTAACTTTATCATGGACTAAAGATGTGAGCTTATCTATTGTTAATTATTCAACTTTTCATATTCATGTTGTTATTCAAACTCCTTCATTTTCTTAGTTTTTGTCTAGAATTTATGGTCACCTTGAGTATGGTAAACGATTTCAAACTTGGGCGTTGTTGAGGTCCTTGCCAGTAGTGAATTCCATCCCCTGGCTGGTTTTAGGAGATTTTAATAAGATCTTATCTCATTTAGAAAAAAGGGGGACGACCTTGAGCTGAGAGACAGGTTGAATCTTTTCGAACAAAGGTTGAGCATTGTGGTTTGAAAGATTTGGATTTTCGAGGCTACTAGTTTACCTAGTCTAATAGATGAGAAGGAGGTCACTGTGTTTACAAACGATTGGATACAGGCCTTGGAAACATTCCATGGGTGACCGTGTTTCCAAATGCCACTATTACTCATGGTTTGGCTGTTTACTCGGACTATGTTTCGATATGGGTTGATCTGGAGGAGGTGATTGAGGTGATTGAGGTCTCTCGCCAAAAACGACAATTCAAATTTGAGGCTATGTGGGTAAGTGGGCCGATTTGTGAAAGGATAATTTCATATGCTTGGAATTGCTACGGTTCTGTCTCTGATTTTTCTCAAGTTATGAATGTCACTAAATGTTGTGGAACTTAGTTGCAAGCTTGAAACAAACACTCCTTTGGACATGTATAGAAGAATCTTAATACAAGAAGAAAAAATTTGCCCTGCTTCATGATCAAAACCGTGATGGTTTGGGTAGGGAGGAGTATGAGACTACAAGGGAAGAAGTTCGAAAATGGCTTGAACGGGATGAGATAATGTGGCGGCAACGGTCCAAAGCATTGTGGCTGAAAGAAGGTGACCATAATTCCAAGTATTCTCATATGAAAGTTTCTCAACGGAGATGAAAGAACAAGATCCTTAAAATCCAAGATAATTTGGGGATTTGGCATGCATCTCAAGGGAGGGACAAAATTATTTTGGACTACTTTTAGAATCTATTTACTTGCTCTAATCAAAGTGGTTCTTTGCAATTTTTAGATTCCTTATCAGGAAGAGTGACCGCTGAAATGAATGAGGAGTTGACTTGGGAGGACACGACAAACGAGGTCAAGAGAGCAACTTGATTAGATGGGTCCCTCTAAGGCTCTGGGTCTAGATGGTATGTCCCCAATCTTTTATTAGAAATATTGGCATGTTGTGGGTACTCAGTCACTTTAGCTATGCTGAATGCTTTAAATTCTGGCCATTTTTTAGCCCCGTTAAATTGTATTTTTATCTCCCTTATTCCTAAAAAGAAATTCCCTAACAAGATTAGTGACTTTAGGCCCATTATTCTTTGTAATGCGCCTACAAGTTTATTGCTAAGGTAATTTCTAACAGGTTGAAATCTATTTTGAATTGGGTTATTGAAGAGAGCCAAAGCACTTTTGTCCCTGGTCGTATGATTACAGATAATGTTCTAATTGCTTATGAGTTAGTTCATTATCTTAAGAGAAAGAAGACAGGGAAGAAAGAGTTTATGTCTATAAAATTAGATATGAGCAAGGTGTATGATAAAGTAGAATGAAGTCTTATTAAATCAGTTATGGAAGTAATGAGCTTCAGTCTGACTTTCATTAATCTGATCATTTATTGTATTAGTTCTATTTCCTACTCTACCTTAATCAATAGTGATCCAAAAGGCTCGATGATCCCAACTAGAGGTTTGCGCCCAGGGGACTCTTTATCTCTTTACTTATTCTTGCTTTGTATGGAAGATTTGATCTCTTTGTTACGGGAAGCTGGATTAAAAGGGGAAATTTATGGATTGAGGATTTGTAGAGGTGTCCCAAGCATTTGCTCTTTGCAGATGATAATGTTATATTTTGTAAGGTGGAAGTGGGAGATAACCGTAGAGTGCAAGCCATCTTGCATAGATATGGCCAGCGTGTATTAATAAAGAGAAGATATTAATGGTGTTAAGTAACAATGTCTCAAGGGAAACTAGAAATGCCATCAAGTAGCTTTGGAGAAATAGTGAGATTCAACAGTATGAACGTTATCTTGGTCTTCCTCCTATTGTGGGTTGGTTAAAACATCGAGCTTTTCATTCCATAAATCAAAAAGAATGGGAAAAGCTCTGGTGTTAGAAAGAGAAGCTATTGTCCTAACGGCGCGGCGGGGCGGGGCGGGATAAGGAAGTCCTCTTGAAAACCGTGGCACTTTCTATACCTTCCTTCTCTATTAACTGTTTTTTACTCCTCTCTTCCTTTTTTATTTGGAATTGGAAAGATTAATAGCTAAGTTTTAGTGGGGTTAAAGATAGGAGGAGAGAAAGATCCATGAGGTGAGTTGGTCTCAGATGTGTGAATCTAAAGCTTGTGGGGAAATGAGCTTTAAGGAACTTAGATTGCTCAATCTAGATCTTTTGGCTAAGCAAGGGTGACATTTGCTGAAAAATGATGATTC
Source organism: Platycarya longipes (assembly GCA_036559045.1). Lineage (NCBI taxonomy): Eukaryota > Viridiplantae > Streptophyta > Magnoliopsida > Fagales > Juglandaceae > Platycarya > Platycarya longipes. The sequence continues at coordinate 10,949,612 of CM071801.1, forward strand.
ACTCATCTTCAAACTTTTTAAGGCAAGATATTTTCCTAATTCTACTCTTGAACGGGCTGTTTTAGGACGAAATCCATCTTACACTTAGTGAGGAATTTGTGAAGCAAAGAAGTGGATGTTTGAGTAAATGGCGGGTTGGTGATGGAAATACAGTTAGGATTTGGTTGGATTAGTGGATACCTGGGCATGGGTCTCTAATTTTAGAAGGGTTGGGCATGGAAAATCTGAATAATGAAGTGGTAGTCAATTCTCTTTTTGAACCTGGTACAAAATGTTGGAAATTGCAAAAGTCGAGAATTTTATTCAACCCAAATGTAGTGGCTGATATTCTCAAAATAGTTCTCAGTCCGCGTTCGGCTGCTAATAGGCAACTTTGGACTCATAAACGTAATGGTCTTTTTTCGGTAAAAAGCTGCTATAGAATTCTTAAAACTTGGCTAGGGTCCTATGGTGTAGAATCCTCTCCAAATTGCCCATCTAAAGTTGTTTGGAAATAGATTTGGAAGATGCCCGTACCTAGTAAAGTGAGGTTTTTACCTGGAGAGCTTGTAAAGATGGTCTTCCTTCAAAAGATAATTTGTTTAAAAGGAAAGTGTTATCTGAAACACAGTGCAATTTTTGTGGTTTTGAGCGGGAAGATCTCACTCATGTTCTCTTGACCCGTGTTGATATTCAACAAGTCTGGCTTGAGGTTCTACCCGAGGTCTATTTGACTCCTGAGATGAAGTTTTATTATGTTGCTTTTAAGATTTGCCAAGATGCTTCAGCTGAAAAATTGCCAAGGTTATTTCTTGTTGGTTGGAGTTTGTGGAATAGGCGCAATAAGATACTTCATGACTAGTAACTTTAAATACTAGATGTGCAGTTGACAACACTTCAGCTGAGATATAAATCAAATGTCCAGCTGAGATCTCATTTCCGATGAAGACCTCCCATAGGCTTTCTGAAATTTAATATTAATGTGGCTACTTTCAGGAAAGCTGGAAAATTTGGTCTAGGTTGTATTTTACGTGATGATCATGATAAAGTTCTCATGGCAGCTTCCAAGTTGGAATAAGAGGTGAAGGGACTTGGAGTAATAGAACTTGCTATTTTCCGTGGTCTACAACTTTGCATTACTATAGGTACTAGGTAGATTCAATTGGAGTTTGATTGTCTACTGGCTATTGAAGCTCTCCAAAGTCATTTCATGGAAAATTCAATACTTGAGTTGTTATACAGAGAGATCAAATTACTTTCTTTGCATTTTAGTGATTGTAAATTTATCTATGCTCATAGAGATCAAGGGAATAGCATACGGGTGTAAGAAAAAATCGAAAAATCGGACCAAGTCAGTCCAAATCGGTAGAATCTATTCGGTTTTGGGTCAGTATCGGTCCGAAATCGGTTCTCGTAATGTCAAAACCGATAGATATCAGTCTGGTTTCGGTTCTAATTTTTTTAGAACTAGACCGGATCAGTTCAATATAATATATATTTTAAAATAATTTTTTTAATATTGTATGTAATATAAAATAATATTTTTTTATATTATATATAATATTTTATACATTAGTATATAATGTAAATTAGTTACAATTTATATTTTATGGTCTAATAATAATAGTCTAATACTATATTACTTTTACTAATATACTTTAAATCTATATATAAATTATTATACTAAATAATTACATCTGAAATAATGATATAATAACATTAATATATATAATTATTCTAATCACTATAATTAATATTATTATATATATTAATACTAACAAAATTGAACTAATTTTGTCTAAAATCAAATCGAATCGGACCGATTTCACTTTTAAGAATGGGACAACCTATGGTTTAGCTAGGGCATTAATGTAGTTGATATTGCTGTATGATGGGATGATATTTCAGACTTTCTTTCTCAGACTTATAGCTTGCCAAATGTCTGTAATCTCTTTTTGATTAATGAAAGTTGTGATTCCTTTATTAAAAAAAAAAAAAGATAAAACTCAAGAATTTGTGATAAAATGTGTAGTGAAAATTTTACCGTTTGGCTAGAGAGAGAAAATAGCATAAAAAATTATTACAATTTATTAAATTGTTATAAATATATATATTTTTATAAAATTTCTGTGGTTAAACGGATTATTTGTTGGTATAATATAATACAAGTATAAAAAGTCTGAACCAACTCAACGAACTTGCAGACCGAGAGCCACACAAACAATATCCTTATTTCTAATACGGTGCTAGTGCTAATGGCATCATCACTCTCTTCTACTGCAAGAATTCCGTGCTGCTTTTCCTCCATCTCTCGTGGCACTACTCCTTCAACCTCAGTACCGTTAATCCGCCTAAGCTGCATTCAGACTCGAATTCCAACTGCATGTACGTTTACAGTGAAATGTGAATCGAAAGACCCTCCATCTGAGTTAGGGTTACCCTCGGCAAAGACTTCAAAGCTTGAGATAGGGTCCCCAGTTATTGTCATCGAGGCTCCCAAATTGATAAAGACCGCAGCATCTGTTCCTTGCCTTAGAGTGAATTCCGGGTTAGTCAACCCTGGAGATGTGGGAAGGTACTCCATCCTTCTCCATCCCCTTGCATATATATAGATATATATATATATATATATATATATATATATATTTTGTTTGAGCGATAGATATATACATTAATTACATCTTATACGATCGTACATATTGCAATTAATGATGCAGAATTGTGTCGAGAAAGCCCAAGGATGTATGGGCAGTTCGTCTCGCCATTGGTACTTATCTCATAGATGGGAAATATTTCAAGCCTTTGGAGCTTGATGCTCAATGATTCGGGAGGCTATATGTGGAGCATTAATGGAGGAAACTGGACTGTACCCTATCTTCTTCAAAGCTTTATTACAAAAAATAAAAATAAAAAAAACTCTGTATTTATAATCAGTTATTTCTTGTGAAAATATTTTTTTTTTAATTTTAAATAGTTATTATCATCACAAATAATTTATAACAAATATGTTTTTTTTGAAATGGTGAGATTTTTCAAAAATTACATTTGGAAGTAGTACTTTTGTATGCATTGTTTTCTTTGATGAAGGCAGCTTACATAATTTTGTAGTATTTGCAGTAGAGAATGTATGTTTAACATTTCAATCCAAACAAATGGGGATCTACTTCTTATTCTACAAGAAGGAAAAGTTATTTTTCTATAAAAAAAAATAGATATTTGTAATTAATTATTTATAATAAAAATAACTATTTATTATAAAAATAAATTTGTCTTAATTATAAATAATTATTTTGTTAGAAATAATTGACCGTCATAAATAAGCAATCTCTTTATAGTATTTTTTGAATAGTTCAGGCTGATTTTACATTCCAGCCAAATACCATTAGATTTTGAGCTGAGTTCCCGACGACCGAACTTCGGCTGAATCGGCTCAGTAGGCAAAAAAAAAAGTCATCAACAATTACATATACGTCAGAATCGACCCTCACAAAATTTGGCCAACCGCTTAAGAGCACTGATATTGCCTTCAATACATCTTTAAAGTTTGGCTAAATAACAATAAAATGGTTTGCATTAGGATAGTTAAAACGAGAAAGCTTTACATATAAGCTAAAATTTTCTTCAAATTTGAAGATATACTGTTCATCTTCAGAAGAATTATTTTATTCTAAAAATATACACCAACAAAATTATTTCATTTTTTAAAGTAAAAAACTAATATATTGCTCAAGCAGTAATTGATATACAAGCCTGAGGTAAGGTACCTGTACATGTGCAGAAAAAACATGTACAATTTTGTGCAATACACAAGCAGGTCAGGTTCGGAACCTTACCTATCATGCACATTTTTTCATGTACATATATATATTTTTTGAGAAAATCTATTTGCAAGCATGTACACTAATATGTGCATCAATCTGATGTGATTGGTCAAAAAATAGATTTTATTAAAAATAGTGCTAAGTTAAATTTTAAATATGAAGTAATTAGTATTGGTACGCAGATTAGTGCACGACTTTACTTGTATGTAACACAATTCATATTTTTACGATTTTGTGCAAATTAATATACAAGTAGGAGGTAAGGTTCTTGCATATTTTTTATAGATGAAAAATACTAGGTTGAGGGAAAAAAATAATTGGGAAACAAATAAGCTTAATTAAAAATTAAATTATTAGTTAATATATGATTAGTGTAGTTGCAAGATATGAAAAAATTAAAATTATTATTATTAAAAAAATAATATTAAATTACCTTTTGGCGGGATTATATCTTGAATGATTTTAGTTTTATAGAGAATATGTATTTTTAGTTAAATTTTGAGATGATTTTGATAAAACTAATAGGTCCTGTTTGGTTTCGGAGTTGAGATGAGATGAATTGAGATGAGTTTTGAAAGTTGAATAAAATATTATTGTTATTATTTTAGAATTTAAAAAAGTTGAATTGAGATTTGAAAAAATTATGTTAGAATTTGAAAAAATTATATTGAGATTTATATTTTGTATGAGAATTTAAAAAAATGTAATGACAAGTTTGAGATGAGTTGAGACGAGCTTAACTCGTCTCTAAATCCAAACGGGGCCTAAGAATGAGGAGGATTTGTAGAATGGACGTGGAACAGCCACATGCCCATAAAAATAATTAAAAAAAGAGTAATATTAGGGATAGACAATCTCGTATGCCTTTTACAAAATTAGTGACATAACAATAATATCACATTAATCAAAATATTAAAAAAATATAAAAACATGATGGGCAAAAAATAAAAAATTAAATTAGAGAATGTATAAAAATTATATTTATATACAGTGCGTATATAAAAGGTGTATAAATCGTATATAAATAAAATTTTTGCTTAAAAATAGATAAAATAGACCTAGGATTTTGGACTGGCCGGCGCTGCAGCACCGGCCTCTTGCTTAAATCATAATTAAAGGTAATTTTAAGCTAGTTATAACATAACTACATATTTTAATTTTTTAGATATATTTTTTGAATAATGATATACTAACTATCTATTTACCATTCTTCTACCACTTATTTTATTTTATTTTTATTTATTTTTATTTTATAGTTAAGAAAGTGATTATTAGTGAAATCATAATTTTTTAAGATTTTTTTCTTAATGATTAAGAATGTGAAAAAAATATTTAAAAAAATAATAAAAAATTAATGCACTAATAGTAATAAACAAGTGATAAATCAATAATAAGTATATCATTTCACATATGTTTTTGCTTGTCTTTTTTAAAAAAAGAAAAAGATTCTTTATTATTATTATTTTTTTTCACAAAATACCTCTGCAGTTTTGTTGAAGGGAAACAATTGAATTACACGTAGTTCTAACATTAAAGAGAGAAATTCTTTTGAACTTTTAGGTTATTTTAGGATAAAAAAGTTGCGACATCTACTTTTTGTAAAAATTAAGATATATCATACTCAAATTCGGGATCTTGACAGTGATTTTTTGAAGAAAAAATTTAGTGGTTAAGAAAATATTTTTAATGATGTTATAATATTTTTTAAAAATATTTTAAAAATATTAAAAAATATACGAAAAAAGCTTTTTAAAAAAAATGTATTGTCGGGATCTCCATATGTGACTTTGGTTTTATTTTTTAAACTAATTGAATTTTTCTTCTCAATATATATATATATATATATATCACATATTTGATAAGAGAAACAAATTTAAAATATATGATATATAGTGTATGAGAATTATGAATAGAATTTTTTAACATCCTCCTTCCCATAAAATGGTCCTCGGCTAAATTATAAGAAAAAAACAAGAAAAGTGAGTTACATTCGGCTCTCCAAAGTCCAAACTAACTGTTGATTATAGGATTGTTACAGTTGCTGTATGGCAAGCTTAAATCATTCTTTTGAGTTTTTGTTCAAATTTCATAATATATATTTAGATATATTTATTATTCTTATGCTTCTTCAAAACTAGAAACAATATCATAAAAATCAAATTTTCTTATTTTTGTTAATGTGAGGTAGATTACATTTTTATATCTTTCATTAATATTAAATAAAGAAGTCTTTACTAAACACTGAACTAATTTTTATTAGCAAACACACATTTCCACGGTGTTATGTACTATTTCAATTCCCTACTAATTTTAAAATTTATCCATTACAATATATATATATATAAAATGTATTTAAGATATTCGCTAGAGATTAGTAGTTCAAATAAGAAAAAATACAAAAGCAGGAGTGATTAAGAATCTTGTAAAGGGATTAAGAGAAAAATAATAATAAAAAAATAAAGAAATTAGATAAAATAATAATAACAAAATAACACAAAATTTATTAACCTTTTGTTTTTGGCTTTTCTTCCACAGTAGTTGAAGTGCACGTGCAAGGTACGTGTTACATATTCATATAAAGGCATCATTTGGTTATATAACACAAACAATTTTATTTCATTTTATTATTATATATATTTTTAAATTCTTACAAATATAATAAAAATATAACATTTTTAAAATTTAAAATTTAAAATTTAAATATTAATAATATTTTATTTAATTTTTAATATTTATCTCCTCTCATTTGTATAATTAATGAGATTTTTTTAAAAATAAAAATAAAAATGAGAGCGACCAACATATCAAAAGTAAATGGAGTGTTTTATTCCAAATCTCTTCAAAAAAAAAAAAAAAAATACTACTCCAAATGCGAATCCGTCATCTTAACATCTCTAAAATATTCAATTGATCTAAACTACTATCTCATGATTTAAAAGTCAAATTTTGTTGTTACAAGTAATTAAAACTTATGTCCTAATTCAAAATTCTAATCCTGAAATCATCAACGATCAGCTCGTAACGAGTGAGCTACGACGTTAACCAAACGAGGCCTAAATTTAAATCCAAATTTCGTGTTGGTTTGGATTGGGATCTGTCCCGTATTCGGCAACCTCGATACTTCCCGCATTCTGTATTTTTAAGGCTAAAATGCAAAATCCATCGTTCTGTTTTGCCGCCCTTGCCTCCAACTCCAACCCTGGATTAGCTGAATCTTTGGCGTTCGAATCAGCACTCTAACTACCTCCAACTTTCCTTACCTTCTTGTTTTCGGAAGCTTCCTCAGAAAGTCAGAAGTCAGAACACTTGCCCTTCTTTCGGCTCGGGTCTATCTCCGTCTCTCACTCTCACTCTCTGGAATAGATGTGTTACGTTTCCAGCTTCATCTGGTAAGCATTTTCTGACGTATTCCACTTCTCCTACTGTGAGTTTTAGCTTCAACTGTGCGCGGCAAAACTTAATAGAAATTTTGCTGTTAGTGAAACCCTAGAGCCAACTCCGACCAAGGTTTTCTCTCACTTCTGCGCCTTTGCTCTTAATTTCGGACACATACTTTGTTTTCAGCACGAGAAGTAGGCTAGCCTTGGAGCTCAATTAACCAGCTCTTGCTTTGAATTCGGTTCTCCTTCTGTGAATTTGAGCTTCAACTGGGCAAAGAAAAATATAATAGACATTTTGCAGTTTGTGAAACCCTAGAGTCATATCCGAACAAGGTTTCCTCTGCGCCTTTTCCCTTTAATTTCGGACACATAGTTCGTTTTCAGCGTGAGAATTAGGCTAGCCTCGGAGTCCAATTAGCCAGCTCTTGCTTTGGATTCAGAACCGTCACCTATGCGGGTGTTTTAGATTTATATGGCTGTTTATGGAGTTGGTCTTCTCGCTTCAGAAGCAGAAAGCGCTTAGGTTTTAGGGTTTAGAAAGCATATGAAGTAATTCACACGCTGATATGCGTAATTCTTATTTCTTTAGCATCTAGGAAGTATGTCTGTGATAGAATTCTATCATTGCGGTGTTTTTTTTTTTTCAGAACAGCTTGAAAAGTACTTTTGACACGCTGATACAGCGATTAACTTGGGCATTGCTTGGCTGGTATTTTGAAAGTACTACACTGTATCGAAAAGAAATTCCAGTCAAACGGAATGTAAAGCCGTTGCAAAATAATTATCCCGCAGTTCTTAACTTTTTTCTTGCTTTTAGATAAGTAAGAAGATCTTTATTAATAAGTGCAAATGTGCATTCCAATTCTACAGTTCTTAGCTTGGGAGTTGTTTAGTTAGCATTTAGGAACTGCTTAACATCGTGGCTTGTTTTTGGATGTGCTAACTATATGGATTATAAGGCTTGTACAACTCCAAGGATTTGGCCCAAGTGGTTAAGGCTTTGGTCTTGGGCATTCAAATTCGACAGCTGCCTGATAGTCTTTCATTCCAATTCTCATGCAGAGGTTGGATAATCTGCTAACTTCAGCATGTACATCAAGCAGGTAATAAGAAGACATTTAAAGTGTTGTCGTATGTTTTTTTGATGGTCCCTTTCAGTTAAATTATTAGATATCTTTTGACATCTGCGGTTTAAAATTTAGGTTATAATTGAAGGGTTTAAGAGCTACAGAGAACAAGTTGCAACTGAGCCTTTCAGTTCTAAAATTAATTGTGTTGGTAATGCTTTTCTACCTTGGATATTATAATTTTCCTGCTTTTGCTCAGCACTTTTTATTTCCTGATGAAGTAGTATAAAACATTTCATGTCTGTTTGTTTATTGCTACTTTAGCTCCGTATGAAATGAGAAATATAATTTAGTTCTGGTTAATAGTGACTAATACCCGGTATGAGCTTCTGAGGGTTTTGTGGGAGAAAATATGGGCTGTTCTTCCCTAAGGCTGGCAGCATACATTAGAAGTGTATGTCTGATTTTCAAAGAAATCTTTAGGTTTTCAATGAGAAATGGGCGACAGGCAGAGCAGGTGTTATTAGAAGATGAGTTCAGTTTTTGAGCAGGTTTAGGACTCCTAATTGATTCTGGATTGTCTCTTAGTCTCCTAATAAGGTTTGGATTGGGGATCTGTAAATTGGTCCGTTGTTTGTACACCAATTTTTTAGGGAGGATTGGGGGTTTGTAACTTGATGAAGTTCAACCAAGCCTTGTTGGGTAAATGGTTTTGGTCTTCTCTAGTGGCTTCCTTCAATGGAATATAGACATTATTAGGGTAGAACAAGATTGAGAGTTGGAGGCTATCACAAGTTCTATGCGTTATTGTACTCCGTAAACATGACCGAGGGTACCATAGATTAGATGAATTGGAGCCTTCCCTTAATTAGGTGTTTTCTTATTGTATGCATCCAATGTACCATGGTTGCACCCCTAACGCTTTTAATAAAATCTGTGCCTTCACTTACAAAATTTCTATGTAAAAGACACTATGAGCTTCAACTTCAATGGTGCTTCCTATTGTTGTAAAATTAAAGTAGAGGGTGAAATTGTGGGTTCAAAACTCACTAGGGCGCATCTAACTCACCAATAAGAGCAAAAAATATCTATATAAATAAATATGTGTTCCTACTTAATATGTTTTTGGAATATTAGTATATGCTTTAGAGACCTAAAGTATTTATCCGATCCTTATTGGTATTATTGTTATTATTGGTTTTAAATGTGTATGACTATCCTCTTCAGTTGGTGCCAATGGATCTGGAAAAACGAACTTTTTCCATGGTGAGTGACTACATGCTTTTGGTGATTTTTTAAAATTTGATTACTGGTGATTTTATTGCAAAAATAATAAATCTCCTTTTTGATATGTCTTTACAGCGATTAGATTTGTACTTAGTGATCTCTTCCAGAACCTGCGTAGTGAAGATAGGCATGCCCTGCTTCATGTATGGTTCAACACATATTGTTCATTTTCAAGCAACCATGTTGAGTTGTTTTGATTTTACTTATTCAAGATTTAATGTATTTTTTTTGTACCATTATTAACAGGAAGGTGCAGGACACCAAGTTTTATCTGCATTCGTGGAGATTGTGTTTGACAATTCCGACAATCGCATCCCGGTAACACTTTGTAACATAACACTTTGTCTTTTTTCCTGGATGCATCTTTTAAATCCTAGGTAGCTTTATTTTTGATTAGTAATAATGAATTATATTAACAAAAAGGGCAAAAGCCAATTATACTAAAGTAGTCCTAGCTAAGCTAGCTAGGGACATTTGAAACAAGAAAATCATGAAGGTCCATGCCGTGAAAATCCACAGCAATGGCCCATGTACGAAGAGTTCTAAAAAATAAGACTTTAAGCTCCTCTACTGATCTTTCCTTATCCTTAGAGGTCTAGTCGTTGTGTTCTTGCCACAGACATCACATAATGCATAGAGAGACCCATCTTTCAAATCGCCCTGATTTGAAGAGGGGCTCGAATAATAGTCTAGCTCTCCATAGTCGCCTTTACAGTCCCCGACATAACCCAGGCTAGGTCTAGTCTGTTGAACACCTCGTTCCACAGCTCCCGTGCTATCTCACAGTGTAGAAGAAGGTGGTCCTGTAACACCTCGTTCCCAAATATAACATTTTCAAAATATTTTAGGGAGCCAGTGTGCTACTAAAACTTTTCTTTACAAAACGCATCATATATGAACGTTTTATAATAAATGAAACAATTTTTATAAAATTTAAAGAGAGTCAATGAAAGCATTTGTTTAAAATATTGAAATCACGTGTTTACAAAAATATTTTATTTTTCATTGAAAATCATAAATATACGACTAATACTTTATCTAGGCCTCAACATCGTTTCTTTGAGTCAAATCCTGTCTGCAGTGCATCTTTATCACCTGGGATGGTTTATAAAAGAAAACATGGAAAATATATAAATAAAAATAAAATGAGTTGAATACTCAATAAGCAACACATCATACAGTAAAAATAATAATCATTGGTTTTCATGCATATTTATAGATACACACGTAATAACATGAATATGATCTTTTCATAAATACTGAATATGAGTTTTTCATTAAATATTGAAACATGATCTTTTAAAAAATGCATATGTAAAAACATGAACATGAACTTGAACTTGAATTTATCTTACTTATCATATCATATCATAAGCTGTTACCCACTGTTGACCCCTGTAAGTTAGGGTTAGCGAGTCTAAAAAGATTATGATTCCGTCCGTGGTCGTGGGTTGTGGAATCCATACATAAGGAAGACATACTGGGTGCACTACCAACATGTACGATCTGGCAATGCAATATGCCCATACATAGGTGCTGATTTCATATCATACATAGGCTGCTTACATATTTTGTCACACTTACATATTTATTATAATGTAGATTTCAAAAGAAATCACATACTTTCATAACATGTCGTGATGCATGCTTCCTCATATGAATTCATGATTTTTCATAAGTAATGTTATGCATACTCTTACATAAAATCATGTCTTTTCATAAATAATTTTAATGCATAAAATCATGGGGTTTCATAAATATCTTAATACATGAACTTTTCATAAATCATGCATGATTTTTCATAATTTTTTCATGACTTGGATACATAAAAATGGGCTTCCAATAATGGCCATACATACATAATAATTTTTATAAAACGTGTCATTTACCGTACGTGCATGAAATGTATGATCATGCTACTTACCTCTTAGTACTACGTCCTGAATTCATGTTGTAGCTCGTACCCTATATGAGACACTAATCGTTACTAAGTTTCGTAGAAAATCCTGTTGTGATGTTTATAAATACTTAAAATCATACTGTAGAATAATTTAATAGACTTATATATAATTTAGAAATACTTTAAAACCCTTTAAAAAATAGGAAGGCCCAAAAACAATTTTGCAAGACTAAAGGAATTGACCCAATGCTTTTATTTAAGAAAACTAGGCCCACTATATAAAAACACTAGGTCAAGTGGGCTTAAAGGGGCATGAGGGTAATTATCAAATTAAAGGAGGGGCTTTTAGAAAAGTATGGCAATAAAGCATGTAAAAGGAAAAAGGAACAACGTAAACAATGGAAGAGAGGTTCTTCATGCGAGAGAGTGATGCCGGGCGAAGACACGGAGCTTACCGAGAAGAAAACAGACGAGCTGCAGCACAGGGGGTTGGCCGAGGTTCACGGCGGCCCAACTGGAGGTTCTCTAGCAAGGTGGTGCGACATAGGAGTGGAAGAGAAAGCGTGTTTGAGAGAACACTACCAAACCGAAAGCCAAGAGGAGGGGAGGGATTTTCGTCAAGGACTCACTGGAAAAATGTGGGTTCACTAGGAAAAAGATGGCTGGCAGTTTCTGGGCAGCAGGGAGTGTGCTCCGACGCCTTGGGGTGGCTGTTGGGGATGCTCTGTTTTGAGAGGCCAAAAAAGAGGTATGTTTGATGAATGTCGGTGGTTTGGTTCGGTTTTGTTCAGTGGGCTTCACGGTGGAGGGAGGCTGTGTGCTAGGAGAATGCTGCGGCAGGAGGCTTTGTAGTGGCTGCCAAGGTGGAAGGTGCTGATTTATGCAATGCGAGGGACAAAAGCATCTATATATTGGTGGAAGGGAACCCTAAAGAAGAAAGGAGGAGAGATGTGCATGCGAAATCTGTGCATGGAGACGTGCGACAGTATAATTTTTGCATATGTGAGGAACTATATTCAAGATGTTTATAGGAGGTTGGAAACAAAACCCTATAGATAAGAGAGAAACGTACGTGCATGGAAGTGGGAAACTAGGAATATATTAATGGTGTTCATCGAAATAAAGGTTGGTCAAAAAGTAGAGAGGGTGATGATTTTAAGATAAAACATAATTCTAATTTCAAACAACTAATCTCTCATTTTAAAAATAAATGATTTATCTCGTTTAAGAGTTATCTATGGAGTTTTAAAATAAATAAAGTAACTAAAATGGAGCCTAAACTCTTAAGTTCATAAGATATAGATATACTTATCTGAAATAAAACCACTTCATAAGAAAGAATATTTAATCAAAAGAAAAATCTAATTATCAAGCCCAAAAAAATAAACCCTATCTTAAAACATATTTCAAAATAAATAGTAGTAGTAGTAGTAATACTAATAATACTAATAATAATAAAATAAATAGTAAAAACTAATCAATAAATCCCAAAAATTTTGGGTCGGGATGTTATAGGTACTCTTTATACACATATAACATCAGTCAGTAATGATAATTTGCCTTTTCCTCAGATTGTCAGTAGTAAGGGTCTTGCCTAAAGCAGCAGTCCACACAAAGAAGGAAATTTTAGGGGATGCCTTATGTTTCCATATTCTTTTCCACGAAAACTGTGTAGTAGGCTCTAGGGTGAGCATGCTATAGTAAGAACGAATAGAGAAGGCACCTTTCCTAGCAGGTACCCACCATAAGTCATTCCCCTGATGGGTATTTGGCTGAATGGAATATAGGAGACTGAACAAATCTGCGAAATTACTCAACTCCCAATCTTGTGCCACCCTTGAAAAATTGATGTTCCAATAAAGGTTCTCTCCCGAGGTTCCCATAACTTCCGCCACTGTGACGTCTTTAGTGCTTGCGATCTAGAAAAGAGTTGGGAATAGGTCTTGCAAGGCTCGATCCCCACACCAACTATCTTTCTAGAAGTGAATCCGATTTTCTGCACCTAGTTGAATTCTGACGTGATGGTTGAAAACCTCCCACCCTCTTCTAATATGTTTCCACAAACCCACCCCTGTGGCACCTTGCACCTCTCTAGTGTACCAACCAACCCCCCCTCCCCCCTATAATTGCCGTATTTGTAATCAATCACCAATTTCCAAAGTGTTGTTGGTTCCTTATTATAACGCCACAACTATTTATCGAGAAGCGCCCGATTAAAAGTCCTCAAGTTTCTAATCCCTAAGCCCCCATTAGAGATTGGACGACACACCATCTCCTATTTAACCAGATGATGTTTGAATTCTTCCCCCATTCTCCCCTATACGAAGTCACGTTGTGGCTTCTCGATACAAGAAGCCACACTAATCGGGATGGGGAAAAGAGAAAGGAAGTAGGTAGGCATATTTGATAGGGTACTTTTTATCAGGGTAATCCTACCACCTTTCAATAAGTACATCCTCTTCTAACCTGCCAACCTCCTCTCTATGTTTTCAATCACAGTGTCCCACATGGTGATCGTCCTTGATGCAATCCCCAGAGGAAGGCCTAAATAAGTCATAGACTAAGAAGCAATTTTACAGCCCAGCGTGGTTGCCAGTTGTCTTACATTATGAACCTCACCAACCGGCACTAATTCTGATTTATCAAAGTTTACTTTCAGTCCAGAAATGGCTTCATAGCACGGTAGCAAAGCCTTCAATTTTCGGACCTGTTGAGATCGGCATCACGCAGCAGCAAAGTATCATCTGCAAACAACAAATGAGAAATGGTAGTAGTGCCTCTTACCGAAGAGCCTATGACAAAACCGTTTACCAAACCGTTTGCCACCAACGCTGAGGTCATTCTGCTCAGGGTCTCCATAACAATAATAAGCAACAAAGGGGACAGCGGGTCCCCCTGCTCAGGGCCTCCTAGGTAGCTTATTATTTTCATTTTACACTAAGCTTGTGAAACAAAAAATTCACCAAGTTTTTCTACATTTATTTTCAGAAGCAGGTAGTACATGACACTGGTGCATTTGTTGGATCTAGATGATTATCCTTGAGTCTGCTACTATACTTATTCTTTTGCATATCGATCGGAAAATGGTTTTGGTTATTGAAATAACTTGGGGAAAAATGATAACGACTAATGCAAGTTAAGTAAGGAAGCTATTTTTAAGGTTCTTTCTTTCCAGGGTTGTGACAAAATCACATTAGTTAGTGGTAGGCAGGACCCTGTCCACATTGCCTCCTATATTATGAGTTCTACCAAAGATGAGAGCTTTTTTGGTGTGAAGCCAGAATAATGACTCTTTTGATTTCTCCACTCTCTGTTTGGACGGTAGACTTAACTGAGATCAACTCAGTTCAGTCTAATTTTAACTTGAGTTTAACATCCAAACAGTCAACTCTCAAATTACTAATCTCAACTCAAAACCTTTTTACACGTGGGATTTATAACATTTTTTAACTCAACACTTATTTACACGCGGCACCCACGATATTTTTCAACTTCTCATAAAGAAAAAAAATCCCTAATATCCCCTAAAGAATGATTACAATTATCAAAATATCTCTCGTTCCTTTTTGCCCATAAACATCAAAGTAAGCACAAGGGAATCATCTTCATAGCAACAGAATTACTCTCTCCCCACAATGCCTGGCTAGATTGCAAAAAGATCCAACACATGCAAAGGCATCACCAAAAAAAAAAAAAAAAAAAAAAAAAAACCAGCCTTGGCAGAAATCTCATCCCATTACGATGTTGCTACCTCACGATGAAGAAAAAGATGATCAATAGATTTACCGTCCTTCTTGCACATGAAACACCATTCAGCCACCTCAACAACTCTCTTCCTCAAATTATCAATGGTCGGAAATCGGAATTTTACCAAGGGACACCAGCCAACTGAAAAAGGCAACCTTTCTAGGCACCTAAGTTCTCCAAATGCTTCTCCATGGATAGTCTTCGACCCCATGACTGGTAAGTGACTTGTGATAAGAGCTCACAGAAAATTTGGAATTATTAGTGTGAACCCACAACAAACTATCCTCCCTGCTCTGATCAATCTTCTTCTCATACAATCTTCCTAGAAAATTTGAAACTTCATTTACTTCCCAATCCTGAATATCTCTAGTAAATTTCACATTCCAGAAGATCAAATTGTTGGAAAAGAAATAATAATCGGCTACAACAGCCCCTTTCTCCGTAGCAATCGTGAAGAGATTAGGGAAATGATGTGACTTAAATAGATGAAGCAATTTGAATAATTGAGAGCTTGGGTGCCAAACTAATAATTTGAAAGTTTAATCTCCTACCTTGCCCAGCAAAAGAGCATAATTAAGTTGATTGCTTTAATTGTCTAGTATAATTCATTGTATTATTTTCGTGAGACCCAACTCTTTATCCTTATCTTTGCATTCCATGTTTTGAACATTCGGTCAGATGCCTTGTCTTGACTTTGTCATATCTGCACTTGGTACTTGTATTGGTGTCCATATAAAATGCTACCCAGGCATGCATGCAGGCCCCTGAAGTGATGAGATACTTGACAAGGTTATCTTAGGGGAAGGTTTACAATCGTGGTTTTATACCTATCAAAAAAAAAAAAAAAAACAATTGTGGTTTTATCAGATCCGAATTGTAGTTCGTGTATACGAAAACCACACACACTCTCTTTCTCTCTACATAAGAAGCTTATGCCATATTTGATGGTACTGTGAAATATTCTGTCCTTAGTTGTAATTACAGGGTATGCTGGATGCTTTCTTGGCTGGGCTCTTCTTGTTTGTCTACTATCTTAGTGCTCTTCACCTCTTTTCAGGTTGACAAGGAGGAAGTTCGCTTGCGTCGAACGATTGGCTTGAAGAAGGATGAGTATTTCTTAGATGGAAAGCACATAACGTGAGTATTGAACAAATTTTGGAAACTCATATTTTACATTATACATGGTTTTGTTTATAAATAAGCATCTTGGACTTCCTGCTGAATGATGAAGCCTAACACAGGTAACATGATTTGCAGGAAAACGGAAGTTATGAACTTATTGGAAAGTGCTGGGTTCTCTCGCTCAAACCCTTACTATGTTGTGCAGCAAGGAAAGGTACGGGCAATGTTTGAACTAAATTAAATTTCAGTGTTAACTCCAAGGGGTTGGCCCAAGTGGTGAAGGCCTTGGTCTTGGAGTATCACTCCCTTCAAGGTCCAAGGTTTAACATCTCATGGGTGTAAACAATCCTTTGGGGCCACACCTCCTGGTGAAAAGCCAGCAATTTAACTAGGTCTGTGTAGGAAAACTTTCAAAAGTGCGGTGCACGTGACCGGAGTTTACTCTGCATGGGTGGGTCCGAAAGGCCTTGCCTTGGAGAGGTTTTCCAACATAAAAGAAAATTTCAGTGTTTCTGCTTTATGATTCATGTGACACATGGTTATTTTATTATTGGATATATTTTATCCTTCTCTGATTGTATCTGGAACCTTTTCTTATAGATAGCATCATTGACATTGATGAAAGACTCTGAGAGGTTGGATTTATTAAAGGAAATCGGTGGCACTCGGGTTTATGAGGAGAGACGACGTGAAAGTTTGAAAATCATGCAAGAAACTGGTGAGTCATTTCTTTCTTTTTTTCTATTATGTATGTAAGATGTATACATGACTTTATTTTATGCTTGTGCATCAGGAAATAAAAGAAAGCAAATAATTCAAGTTGTTCAGTACTTGGATGAGAGATTAAAGGAGCTGGATGAAGAGAAAGAGGAACTGAGAAAATATCAGCAGCTTGACAAGCAGCGAAAATCTCTGGAGTATACCATTTATGATAAGGAACTTCATGATGCCCGACAAAAACTAGCAGAGGTCAGTTAGTTTGGAATGCTTGGATGTGGAGTATTATTTTCATTTCTGTTTTCAATACTTGAATGAGCTCAAGAACTTTATCAACACTCTTTTCCGTTGGACTGTATCTGTAGACTTTAACAGTCTCAACTTGCACGAATGTTTAGCATCCTTTTCAGCTTCTAGATAGGTGTCTCTCTTGTATACTACTGTATACTTGAGTTGCACTTCTTAGTTTTTGCACTTAAAAAATGTTTCTATGTCAAGGTGTAACATATGGTATTCAGGATCTATGTTATACACGTGAATTATTTATTCATGTATAAATTCAAAAATTTTGTATAGCAATTGCTTTGTTGCTGAAGGTTATACAATATTGGTTCCAGGTCGAAGAGGCACGGAACAAAGTTTCTGAAACATCGGCAAAGATGTATAACAGTGTGCTGGATGCCCATGAAAAGTCTAAGGACTTGGAGGAGACGTTGAAAGATCTAACAAAAGAAGTTCAAGGTTTGATCAAAGAGAAAGAAGCAGTGGAAAAGCGACGGACTGAAACAATAAAGAAACACACAGAACTTGAACTTGATGTCAAAGACCTACAAGAAAAGATCTCTGGAAATAACCGGGCTAAAGTAATGTCATGGTCAATTCTTCATAGTATATTAGTATATATATACACATAAGTATTTGTCAAAAAAAAAACATACCTATTTGTATGTGTGTCTATATATATATATAGGTATGCATATATGTGAGTGTAGATACATATTCATGCACAAGTGCATTTACATAAGAATTTGGCAAATGTTGATACTGAAATTGCGTGCTTCAGGAGGATGCTATGAGACAGCTGGGGACTTTACAGAGAGAAATTCAGGACTCAATGGATGAGCTTGAAAAAATACGTCCCTTTTATGAGAATCAAGTCATAATGGAAAAGGAGATAGCAAAAGGGTATGTCTATCCTGGTTAGTAGATAACAAGTTTTTCATTGTGAAAAATCTATTTACAACTCCGATTAATGACACTCTTTTTTGATAAGTAACTTGATTAATGACACACCCAACACAATAATGATGTAGAAGCTTTCTACATCAGCTAGCATTACAAAATATTGGTGTTTGAACTCTTTTTAACTGTAATGGGTTTCACAGCGAGTGGTGTGTTCACACAATGGCTTGTAAGTAGCTGAACTCTTTTCATTATATTTGCCTACTTTTTAATGCTGTAATCTGTGTTTTTTTCTCCTTTTAGGATTCAATTTGTTTAGTTCTTTTATCTTAATATGGTGAGATATGTACACGTGTACATATATACCTATATAATAATAGAACTTCTAATAGTAGTAATAGTAATAATAATAATAAAATAATAATATAGGAATAATATACTAAGGCAGTGGCATCCTATTGGCCAAACTGGGCTTGCTTGACCAACACGTTATAGTGGAAATAAATCTTTGGATAGTTACACCACTCCCGCCCATGTCCCTTCTGTTTCATTAATGTCATATCTGATCGTTTTGGATTGGCTTGGTTATTGCATTGCACACTGAAGAACATTTTAGACGAGTCGTGTTTACAATCACTAAAGTTATTGCTTAATTTCTTTTATCCCTTTTATTTTTATGGGTGTTCCTTTTTATTTATCTAAACTGCGTCCTAGCAAAAATAACGTGATAAAAGGGGTGGACAAAGATAAAGCTCTGGCTGCAGACAGTTTTTGGGGCTTTTTTTTTTTCCAGACCTGTTAGGACATTGTTTAGGAGGACATCATGAAGGTCTCTTGAATTCTAGTCGTTTATGAAATTTGTAAAAAGGCTTAATGCAACTTTAATTGCACTCATTCCCAAAAAGGCAGGGTCAGTAGAAGTGAAAGATTTCCACCCCACTAGTCTTGTGAATGAAGTGTAGAAGATCATATCGAAGGTTTTTGCAAATCGTAAGAGTGTGGTTATGGAGAAGATCATTTCGAAAATGCAAAATGCATTTGTAAAGGGAGACAAGTACTCAATTCAGTGCTTATTGCTAATGAATGCTCAGAAAGTAGAATCAGAGGCCGAGATCCATATATTCTCTGCTAATTGATATGGAGAAGGCTTATGATCATGTTGATTGGATTTTCTATTGTACTTACATGAAAGGTATGGACTTAGGGAGAGGTGGTGGAAGTGGATGAAAAGTAATGTATTACCACTGCTAGATTTTCAATTTTGGTGAATGGCATGCCCATGGGTTTTTTTAATAGTTCCCGTGGTTTGAGAGAAGGGGGTCATTTGTCTCTTTTCCTCCTCATTTTAATAATGTATGTTTTGAGTAGAATGTTGGAGGCGGTGGTGGATGAGAGTTTTGTTTTAGGTTTTGGGATGGGGGTTCATCTTATGGCAACATTTTTATGTATTACATCTACTCTTTGCTGATGACACATTAATTTTTAATGTGTCGAATCATGAAAAGAGTCGTTCGCTACAGACCCTTTTACTTTCTTTTGAAGCTGTTTCAGGTCTAAAGTTGAATTTGACAAGTCTGAAATAGTAGCTGTTGGTTTCGTACATGATATATGGGATTTGGTCAATATTCTGGGTTGCAAGGTGTTATCTTCACCCATGAAGTATCTTGGTTTCCCCTTGGGGCCCCCTCATAAGTCAAAGGTGATGTGGAATGGTGTTGTTGAAAATATTTGAGAAGAGATTGGCAAGATGAAAATGATGTACTTGTCTAAATGGGGAAGAATCACCTTAACCAAGAGCACTTTATCTACCTTCCTTTATTTTTTGATAAGTAATAATATTATATATATCAAAAGGAGTAACCAAGTACACTAGATGTATACAAGAAAACCTATCTCGTGCTAGAGAGCTCCTAATGACCCCAAAAAACCCGTGAGAAACTACCCCCATTACATCAAGCCCGAGTAGGAATGAACCACACCTCCCAACCAATCTCGTGAAAAACTACCCCCAATACATCAAGCCCGAATAGAAATAAAACATAGCTCCCAACCCCATCCCAATGTTCCCTTATACTAAAACCCCATCCCCAATCCAATCTTCATGATGCCCTCCCTTTAGTCTTCCCTCAACTTGAGCTATTGCCCAAAGTGTCGTAGTTAATTCCCTATGAAAGACGTTCCATCTCCCTGCTTTTCATAAACTTTGATTTGGAGTCACGCGAGTGACTCGCCTCAATCTCAGTGAGTAGTGTTTTAAATTGGTCTTCACATCCTCCATGTGAGATTCCCACGATATGTTGAATCTTGTTAACTTTTGGCAAAATCCAATCCGAAGATGATCCAACTATATTGTTTAAGGGAGGAATAGATACCAAGGGCACAATGTTTTCTCTTGATACACCGGGTCCTAAGCCTTTATCCCGAGCCTTCTCAACAACTCCAATGGTACTCTCCATTGCAGATTCTGGGTTAGCATCAAGTCCCTTCACCTCTGGCGACCCTATGTGAGCAACTTCAACGTACTACATCTCCTTCAGACTTCGGCAATACACCATCATCTTTCAACTCCGGTGGAGAAGTCATAGTTTTTTCGGGGCTAACCAAGGGTGTAACACTAACTATTCGTTTTTCCTAAATCACCTGTGGCGAAGGGCATTCCATTATGGATGTCTCAACACCAATACCCGATGTAGAACCCACTTCAAATATCCTGCTTTTCCTCTTAACCCGCCACACTTTTCTAGGTCTGGTTATAGGGATAAGGCCGAATTCACTTTTCCGTTTTCCTTTATCTAAGCTTAAAGGATTCGGGCCTATCTTAGACTTATTTCTTACGACCATGTTGCCTCTAATTGAAAGCAAATCTAT
The DNA here is from genome assembly GCA_036559045.1 of Platycarya longipes. Lineage (NCBI taxonomy): Eukaryota > Viridiplantae > Streptophyta > Magnoliopsida > Fagales > Juglandaceae > Platycarya > Platycarya longipes. Next base: position 10,970,682 of record CM071801.1, read on the forward strand.
CTTCTTAGTCAAGAAAGCGATCGATGCCTTCACCTCAATAAGCTAGTTTTCCATCTCGTTTAATGTTTTATGCATCCCAACAAGCTGGTTTTGAGCTTGCGTGATTTGCATGCCACTTACACAGTCTTCCTCACATTGAATCACCAAAGCTTGACCTGACTTTAAAACCGCCGCATAAGATTGCATCGCCACCTTGGTTGTGCTTGAGTCATTTTGTTCCAACTCCAAGTTGATGTGCTCATGATCGGATGCCCTCTTCTGCCTTTCTTTCCTTGACCCAAAGGTAAAAAATATATCTGCAACTTTGCGTAACTCAATAGCAAACTTTTCCCAACCCTGACCTTCATACCCTTCTGGAATGATTGCAACATTCCATTGGCCTCCTCCACCATGTTCGGGAATAGTTAGATACCTACCATGAATATTGGAGCATCGTTGAGCCACGAATGCTCGATCCCTTTCGTGCAAGTGTTTGGAGAATTCTGATTTTTTCGTCTTTAGAACTGCTTCCACCATTGCGACCAGCCATCCTATACCACTACGATCCATAGTTAGAGACCTCCAAACCCTTCTGCTTCTCTCCACAATTTTTAACGAGGACCTCCATGCTTTTGGTAAAGCCTTAGAGGTTCCACCCAAAAAAGAACCACCTCTCCCATAATAGTTATAAAGCTTCAGATTCGTATTAGCGATTTCTAATTTTCATTCCTGATGAGGAATGACAATTTCCTGAAGAAAATCCGATCGCTGGAGGTGGGGCTGCTGCCGGAGTGTCTTCTGAGGAGTCGCCTGAGGCCTGCAGTGAAGTCTGTGGTGGTGGGAGCAACAGATCCGGCGAAAACCTCCTCAACAACTGGGATCACAATCGGATCCCAAGAGTTGAGCCAGAGGACCTCCTTTGCAGTTGTCGCGTCGCCGGTGGTAGAACTAAAGTTGGAGTGATTTCAGATGGGTCGCCAGCGCCCATCGATCTGGTCTGTGTAGGTGAGGCACATGTGCGACGATCAAAGACGACTCCGAGAGAGAAAACTCCAAGGTTTACGAGAGAAAAGGGAACTTTTCAGGTCGCTGAAGGGCGGTCCGACGACTAAGTCTGTGTCAGTGGTGGTGGGTGGCGCCAGACAGTGCCTAGGTTGAAGGGTGATGGCGGCGGGATGTTTTAGGGTTTCCTTTTGTGTGTATGGAGAGAAAAGCAGATCTTTGTATAAGGCTGTGTCATATCAACCCCCCAATGACTTTCGTTGGAAGTGCATGTGGAGGAGCAAAGTGCCTTGCAAGGTTGCTATTTTCGGCTGGCTGGCTTCTCCTGGGGAAATTCTGACAACCAATAATTTGAGAAAGTATGGTCTCATTATTATGGATTGGTGCTTCATGTGTAAAACGAATGAAGAATTCGTGGATCACCGACTTCTACATTGGGAAGTGGCAAAGGGTCTCTAGGATGAGAGTTTTAATATGATTGGTATGGCTTGGGTGATGCCTAGGAGGGCAGTGGATCTTCTGGCTTGTTGGAGAGGAATTCAGGAATAAGCGCCATATTGCTGCCATTTGGAAGATGGTTCCCTTATATTTGATGTGATGTATTTGGCTTGAGAGGATTAAGTGTTGTTTTGAAGATAGAGAACACTTGTTGGGAGGATTAGAGAATTTTTCTACCATACGGTATTTTTCTGGGCATCGGCTATTGTATTGGATGGGACCTGTTTTCATGATTTCTTTGTTGCTTTCACTAGTTCTTAGCTTGTAATTAGGTGTTTTCTCTTGTAATACCCCCTGTGTACTTGGGCTATGACTCTTGACGTGGTTTTAATAAATTTATTTTTACCTATAAAACAAATATTATGCAAATGCATGTGTATTTTCTTTAGGGTGATATTCTTGCTAGAGCGATTGAGCTTTTTGTGTGCTTTGGAGAAAACTTGCTACTAGTTGCTAATATCTTTTCCTCATCATAACTGTGACACAGGATAATGGAGCGAGAAAAGCAGCTTAGCATTCTTTATCAAAAACAAGGCCGTGCTACCCAGTTTGCGAGTAAAGCTGCTCGTGATAAATGGCTTCAAAAGGAAATTGACGATCTTAACCGGGTCCTTTCTTCAAACTTGGTGCAGGTAAGAAATCACAACAATTTGGATGCAATATAGTGTTGTCTAGATATTCTATCTTGATAGCAATTAGACACTTAAATTTGTTTTGTTTGGTGAAGAGCTATCTAGAGAAATACCATAGTAGGGAGGCACTTAAATTTGTTTTGTTTGGTGAAGAGCTACCTGGAAAAATACCATAAGAGAAGTAAAGTGGAGTTCTAAAAGTTGAGAAAAGGTGTGGAAGAGGAGAAAAAGAGGTGGAAATGTGAAAAAGGAGTCAGTTACTATTGACTGTCAGCATACATGTTTTACACTATAGTAACTATAACATAAATACAACAATACCATTAATTTCTAAGAGTGACAAGTTCCTATACAAAATATGACAGTTCTAACAATACTCCTCGGGCTGGAGCATACAAATCAAATGCCCAACTTGTTGGAGAACTGCTGAAAGGTGGCATGAGATAATGGTTTGGTAAGAATATCAACCAGCTGATCTTCAGAGTGAATATGGGGAGTCACAAGACGTTTCTGCATCAATAAATCTCGAATAAAATGACAACCAACTTTGATATGGTTATTAAAATCATGGAAAGGATTATTGGCAATAAAGATTGCAGCTAGATTGTCACAGTGAATCTGGCATAGGAGTAGGAACATCAAAACCTAAGTCGCAAAGGAAGGAGCAAACCCATAACATCTCAGAACCAGTATGAGCCATAGCTCTATAATTGAGCTTGAGCACTAGAGCAGGCATCAACGTTGTGCTTTTTACTATGCCATATAACAAGTTACCACCAACGAAGGTACAAATAGCCAGAAGTGGAGCGTGTATCAGACCGACTTCGAGCCCAATCAACATCACACCTGTGATAGAAAATTTAATAGCTGGTTTGCATAAAAAGCCTCGACCAGGGGCACCCTTAAGAACAACAAGCAACTTCAATCCCAAGAAAATAGCGAAGAGCACCCAAGTCCTTGGTACGAAATTGCATACTAAAATATTGTTTCAAATTGGTAGTGCTTGTTGAATCACTGTCAGAGATAAATATGTCATCCACATAAACAATCAAGACAATGATGCCAATGGAAGAGTGTTGAACAAGGACAGAATGGTCAGCATTGGAATGCTAGATAAGATCTACATGAAGGAAGGTCTTTATATCAAGTTGGTATAAGGGCCAAGAATGACTAATAGCAATTGAAAGCAGATTCTGAACAGAGTTGAGATGGGCATTGGGGAGATAGTCTCTAGATAATTAACACCATATGTTTGAGTGTACCCTTTTGCAACCTATCATGCCTCAAGGCGCTCAATAGAACCATCTGGTAGCATAAACCCAGTGACAATGAACTGATTGCTTCCCTAGGGGAAGAGTAGCAAGCTCCCAGGGCCGATTCTTGTGAAGTGCATTCATTTCCTCATTCATAGCATGCTTCCATCCGGATGAAGCCAAGGCCTGCTTTTAAGTTAAGAGAATGAAGATAAATTGTGATACCCCATACTGACTGATGATTGTAGGTGATGGATGGGATCCTACGTTACATGAGAGGGAGAAGTTCTTGCTCTTTATGCTCCAATGGTACCATTGACCAATATTTTACTACATCTTCCTGATTGCTGGTGGTCTAGTTCTTCTGCCTTTTGGTCATTTGGACTACGATAATGATGCTTTTTATTGTTTAGAGAAACAGAGATCATACATACATGATTAATTAGTTGACTTCTCTATAGCACCTTCCTTCCAGCTCTCAAATTGTTTCATATCCTTGTATTTCATTTTCAAGTTCGTTTCTTTCCTGGTAATTACTGTCATTTAAATATTTTGTAATTTGTAAATGACTTTGCAATCATCTATAGATAACTTTAAAATGTTTTATTGCCTTCTCTTTTATTTTGGCTGCAGGAGGAAAAACTTCAGGATGAAATTCAGCGGCTTGACAGCGAGTTAAAAGAGAGGGATGTCTACATTGATGGTCGCAAAACTGAAATTGCTGCTGTAGAATCCCTTATCTCTCAGTCGCGTGAAGGTTTTAGTCATCATAAAGTTCAGAGAGACAAGCTGCAAAATGAGCGGAAGTATGGTCTTTTGCTCCTTTGTTTTTGATTAAGGCTACTCAAATATTCCGATATGCTTAAGGTGGTTAATTTTGTAGGAGCTTATGGGCCAAAGAGAGTGAACTTTCTTCAGAAATTGATAAGCTGAGAACAGAAGTTGAGAAGGGAGAAAAGAGCCTTGATCACGCAACTCCTGGTGTGAGTAATTGCATCTTGAGTTCTTTTACTTCTTTTTTGTGAATCATGGTTGTCAAATTGCCTTGGGAAACCTACATACAAGTAACATAATCAAAAGTTTCCATCTTGCCTCAAATTTTATCTGCACAGTTGCTGTAGTATTGAATGATAAGTAACCATGCATTTTGCAAGTATAAATTTCTACTTTTGATAAAAATCAATAAATTAAAAGCACAGATTCTTGCTACCTGTGTTCATATGAAGCATACAAGATGAAACACTCAACTAGGGGAAGAAGAAAAAGAACAAAAATTAAAAAAAAAATCTAGAAAATTACAGAAATGGGAGCTGTTGTGAGGAGCCAACTAACCATACAAGGGATAAAACATATGATTTAACTCTTATCACTGTTCTTTTGCAATATTCACAGGCTTGAGCATTACAATCTTGACAAATTCAACACATTAAGCACAAAAGAATCATCTTCCAAACTTCTAATTGCAATAACCTCCAATGGAGTTTTCCAACAAGCCATAGTTCCACAACCTATTGAGGCATGAGCCACTTGATCCCAGACAAACAGAAAAACAATATTAGTAAGTCCCTAGTTAGGCGATCAATAGTTTCACTATCTACAAATATGTACAACACCATTCTGTTATTATGAGTTGTCAAGTGATGTGAAAGTGTTGAAACAAGGATTTTACACAATTATAAAGTATCAATGAATGATCTAATGAAGGCATGGCCCAAGTACAAAGGAAGCATACAAGAGGACACCTAATCAGAAATAGGAAAAGAAATAAGAAAATCGTGGAAGCTTAGCACATGAAAATCTATAAAATCATAAAAGCTGCCCAAAGAAATGAAGTATTGAAAAAGAATTTTTTTTTTTTTTTTATAAGTAGTATTGAACAAGAAAGTTCAAAGCTTTTTTATCTTCCACTCTTGACCTGCAAAATTTGTTCCATTCATTTCCCTTCAAATGCACCACACCAGACAACTATCCACTCTATCATCCACTCTCGATCTGCAAAATTTGTACCATTCATTTCCCTTCAAATGCACCACACTAGACAACTATCCTCTTCTACTGTGTTTCAATTTGTGGGCTGCTACATTACGCTTTCCCATTGGCAAAGAGATTTACAATTATCTCGGCATTGCCCAAGCCAGTCCAATTAGACTAAAAAGATCATTCCACTAGGAATTGCAATCTCACAATGGAGTAAAATATTTTGTACATAATCCATGCTCTTTCTGCACATATGGCACCACTTTGTCACGTGATAGACTTTTCCTTAGCCACCACTGAAAGGGCCATGTAGAAAACTACTACCAACTGCAGCTGATGAAATTTTGCTGAGAGCCTATGTTATAAAAACAAAAAGTTATGATGACAATGGATCTCCGTCTTGAACCACATGAAATAATCTGTCGGTAGCATTACCATAGCAGTTGACTTAAATAGTTGAAACAAGATCCATAAGTTGACTACGATTCAAATTGAATATAGGTTGACAAGAGTGATCTTAGCCTTTATCCTAAAATATAATGAAATATAAACTTTTCATCTGCTTCTCAATTTTGAAAGTGATACATTATCATAATTAAGAAAGTGACAAATAATGCCAGAGTTCCTGTAATGCTTATGTTTTAGATATCACAAATTGTACACAATAAGTGACGAAGGCTTTTGATTTAATTAATCTAATTATTTAGTAATTTTCTACAGAATGTTAATTTGTGTAATTATGTTTTTTTTTATTCTCTCTCTCTCTCTCTCTCTCTCTCATTTGACCCTTCTGAGTGGTTAGATGAATAATTTGGATTATAGTTCTTCATTAAGGCGGTGTTGTATCTACTACATTTTTTTTCAATTACACTTATCAATGCACAGGATGTGAGGAGAGGGCTGAAAACAGTTAAATATATCTGCAAAGAGTATGACATTCGTGGGGTGTTTGGTCCAATTATTGAGTTGCTTGATTGTGATGAAAGGTTTTTCACTGCGGTTGAAGTTACTGCTGGAAACAGGTACATACAATCTCTGTTTGTTTTTTCTGGCCTTTCTTGGAGCTGCATGTACTGTAATATGGAGTTGGGCACCTAATCTAGCTAGTGGTGTCATGAGCTTCTGTTTTATTCAATGTTTGATTTATTTATTGTTAAATATTTGTTGTCTCTACAGCTTATTTCATGTGGTGGTCGAAAATGATGAAATATCAACAATGATAATTAAGCACCTTAATTCATTGAAAGGGGGACGAGTTACTTTTATACCTCTGAACAGGGTGAGGGCTCCTCATGTATCTTATCCACAGAGTTCTGATGTGGTTCCCCTATTGAAGAAATTGAAGTTTTCTCCCAATTATAATCCAGCATTTGCACAGGTTAGCATTTGCATACTTGTAGACTTTGGCTACGCATAGTGTATGACGCTATTTCTGAGAACACCCACATGTGTGTATACACGAGTGAAATGGAGATTGTAAAAGGAATAATATATATATATATATATATATTTGATAAGTTAAAACTTTATTCATAAAAAAGAAATAGGTGTAGCCCATATACACAGGATGTATACAAAAGAAACATCTAGTTTCATTCCAAAGCTAAGAAAGTGAAGACAAGAACTCATTGACTGCCCCACCATTAAGAACAATAGCAGCAAACCAACTAAGCAAAATATTGGTAAAATACTTTCAGGTTTCATCTACATTACGTTCCCTATCATTAAAACAATTCTCATTTCTTTTCAACCAAAGGCACCACATAGCACACAAAAGAATCATCTTCCATGCAGCAGCCACTTGGGGGCAAGAAGAAAGGCTGGACCAGCTGGCTAATAAATCAACCACTGGTTTTGGCATAACCCAACTCAGACTAACTCGACCAAGCACTCCATCCCACAATCCTTTTGCCACCTCACAATGTAGGAGAAGGTGGTTCACTGATTCCGCTTATTTCTTGCACATAAAACACAAATCCATGACAATCATTCCACGCATTTTCAAGTTATCTGTAGTCTGAATATTCCCTAAAGCTGCTGTCCATACAAAGAAAGCCACCCTAGATGGAACCCGAGCCTTCTATATCCGCTTCCAAGGGAAACAAATATGTTGCTGGTTTAACAACACCTTGTAGTAGAATCGAACGATAAACTTTTTAGAAGCTGTAAGACTCCAACATAATTGATCTTTGCTTTGGCCTCTAGGAATATAATATATAATTAATGTTTATATATCTATTAGATGTGGGAGTGCAAATATATAGTTAAATCTTTGTGTATGATGTTTATCTTTTTATTATTATTATTTAATATTATCTGGTCCAAAGCTTCTTTCTATATCACATTCCTAGCATCATGGGTGCTCTCTCTTAGTGTGGCTACATAGGTGGGCTTGCCTCGTCTCACACCCTTCTTGAGGGCGTTAATCAACACGTCGTCACTTCCCTTAGATATGGTTGGGACCATGTAGGGGTTGTCGCTCATCATCTCGGATCGCAGGATTGAATTGGTTGTATCCGAGGCCCAGAAGCTTGAAGCATTCCACGTAAGAAGAGATGCTTCTAGTTCCAAAGGCCTTGATGCTCGTCACTTGGATTCTTTTGGCTTGCTATAAAAGGTCCCCTTGTCTGTCCTCAAATAAGATATTAGCTGTGCCCAACTCATTTCTTTTGGCTTGCTACACCCGTATAGTCAACTTGAAATATGAGAGCCATCATGCTTTAGAAGGGATGGGTAAGCTGTTTCTAGCCACACTAGATTCAAGATGGGTGGTGGCTCTCAGACAGGTGCGGTTTGGATAGTGAGATGAGATGAGATTGTTTTAGATGAAAGTTGAATAAAATATAATTAGAATATAATTTTTTAATATTATTATTGTTTTGGAATTTGAAAAAGTTATAATGATGAGATGAGATGAGATGAGATAAAATACTTTCATTATCCAAACAAGGCCTAAATTTTGATAAGACTTATAATGTGGAGACAGTTAATTAATGGAAGCTTTCCCAATAGTATATAATTTAGCAAGAATGTGCTAGGCTTTACGAGTCGAATTATTGGATTCTTCTAATGGGTTGCCTCTGTGGAATATTAGTTTTTTAGAGCAACTCATGACTAGGGTTGGCAACGGGGGATCCGTCCCTTGCATACTTGTCCTATTCGCCCCGCCCCCGTCTGGGCGGGGTGGTGGCTCTGCCTTGCACAGTGGGGGATGGGGCACCCCACTCTGTTCTAAGTAAACCAACGGAGGCGGGGGGCGGATGGGAGTAGCCCCCACCCTGCTAGTTTTACAAATATATATAATAATACATATATACATTTATATGCCTATATTTTTTTAAAAAAAAAAAGGAGCCAAAATGATGTCTTCGGATTTTTAAAACTAATCCCAGGCAAAACGGCCTGGGGTTTTAAATCAAATTAACCCCCTCCCCTTTATCAGTTGACTCTAGGGTTCTTCAATCCCAAAAGTTCCCCCACCCCCTTGGGCTCCTTCGCGCAATACCCCCCCCTTCAATTAGTTGACTCTAGGGTTCATATCCCTTCGTGATTGCCAGCTCCTTGGTGTTTGTCATCATCACCTCTTTCCCTCAAACTCTCACTCGCAGAAGTAAGGATTTACTATTTAGGTAGTATTTCTTTTCTCCCACACTCACTGTGGAAACACAGGTTGATACCTTGTGGGTTTTGGTACTCGCTTCCAAATGCGAAGCTTTCTCTTCTCAAAACACCATTTTTCTCTTTGTTTTTCTCTGCGTGGCTTTGGCTTTGTGGTGTTGGGCTTATCCTGGAGGTCATGCATGGGGGTGGTATTGGTGGAAAATATTAAACAAGACGAAGGCAAAGCCAATATTGCAGGGGGGCGAACGTATTCTCTCCCCCACCCCAACCCCAGTAGTGGTGCGGGGTACCCCTTCCTTGCACATAGGGGGTGGGGTAGGGGTGCCTCCGCCCCGCATGATATGGGTAGCACCCCTACTCATGATTGCGAAGTGGAATATGTTCATATCTTTTTAATTCATAATCTACTAGATTATGTCTTGGAGGGGCAAGACCGACCCTCTGGACCCCTTCTATGAAAGGAAGTTTACCGCCCCTTCAAGCTATCAGGTTCTTATATCTCTAGATGGTAACCTTTCTCCATGGAAAAATATTTGGCAGATCGAAGCACCTCTAAAAGCAGCTTTTTTGGGGTTGGGCAGCTGCATTAGGATACTCCTCACTATGGACAACTTAAGGAAACACCATATCATTGTAGTTGATTGGTGCTGGATGTGTAGAAAGAGTGGAGAATCTGTAGACCACCTCTTACTCCATTGTGAGGTTGCTAGAACCTTGTGGAACTTCCTTGGTAGAGTTGGGTTGTCTTTGCTAATTGGAGAGGGTTATATTGCAATCTTGAGATTGCCGCAGTTTTGAAGGTATCTCCTATCTGCTTAGTGTGGTGTATTTGGTGGGAAAAAAATGATTGAAATTTTGACTACCATGAGCAGATGCTGGATGAGCTTAAAACCTTCTTCATCAATACTTTCTTTCTTTGGGCATCTGTTACAGATTTTAATGGGCTGAGTCTTCATGATTTACATTCCTGTGGAAAGAGTATTTGGAAGACAAAGGTTCCCCTAAAGGCAACCTTCTTTGTATGGACAGCTTCCTTGGGAAATATCTTCATTTTAGACAACTTAAGGAAATGTTGAGTCATTGTCATGGATTGGTGTTGCATGTGCGAAAAGAGTGGGGAGTCCATTGATCATCTACTACTTCACTTAGATTGCCACAACCTTATGGAATGAAATCTTTGCCAAGAGGTTTTAGCTTGGGTGATGCTGAGAAGGCTGCTCAATCTTCTAGATTTTTGGAGGGACCTTCGGGGCAATTCACATATTGCAACAATATATAATATGGTTCCAATATGCCTATGCTGGTGTGTTTGGAGGGAAAGGAATGATCGAAACTTTGAAGATTGTGAGTAGTCATTGGATGAACTTAGAACTTCCCTTTTTATTACTTTATTCCATTGGACGATCATAATTGATTTTAATGGCATGAACTTTCATGAATTTCTTGTATCACTAGATTATCATGCATAGATGATGCTCTTGTATATGCCTATCTTGATTATCAATAAATTTTGTTTACCGATAAAAAAAGAGATTTCCTTCTACCCTTTTCTATTGCTAATTAGGAATTTCTCATGTACATACAATGCATACTTGACTGGTTTGAGTGATAAAGAGAGACTTATCATTTATGATTGTTGCATACACTTTTGGCTGAAATGTACATTGAAGGATGATGGTCTATGGCAACAGTTTTGTGTATGATCATTATCCTTATGATAAGATTATATAATTGACTCACCCCCATTAATTCTTCTTTCTCTCTCTTCGTTCTCTTTTCTTTCCGTACACTTTTATTTTTAATCAAGTTTTTGATGAACTTGGTGTCTGAGTGATCAAGAGTGTGTCGCTGTGATGATGGTGGCCTTGAAAGTGGTCTTCATTGAGTCGAAGTCTGCCATTGTTGTGCGAGATGGAGCAGGGGTTTGTATCACAAAACATAGCTGGAAGGTTGTGAAACAATTATTGTTCGGCGCAACAGTGACTCGATGGTTTTCTAAGGCAATGGAGGATTTCCAGAAGGCAGGGAGGAAGGCATTCTACTCGGTCCATTGAGAAGGAGACATGGGCTTCGTTGTTCAAAGATGTTTAAATGCCAAAGGAACTTTCTTGGCTCTGGTGGCATATAAAATGGGAGTACGTTAGAATGACATTTTTATCCCTGAGGGGAAAAATGGCGTGGGGTGGAGGAAGTTTTTGGAGGCTGTGAGAGGAGGTGAGGAGCGGCCACAACCACCAGGGAAGTCGACGGTGCTGCTGCAGTTGACCTTTAAGGAGGTGTTGCAGAAAAACAAAGTGATGAACAATGGTGGGGCTCGAGGCTCTGACATTCTTGAAACTTATGCTAATTCGGGCGTGTTGCAAGCGAGAAGGATGGTTGGCAGGCAAACTGCTGGATTAACTAAGGAAACAATAGTTAGTGTGTTGTCCTCCATGCAGGGGTAATTAGAGAGTTTGCAAAAGGATATAGTTTTAGTGAAATAGTGTGTTGAGGAGGGGGAAATGTTCTCGGTAGTTTATTATTTTTGAGGAGAATGAGGCAGTTCAGCAACAGGATCCAAGGCCCAATCAGGCAGTGGGGAGTTATACTCTTAAAGGAAAAAGGCTAGCTTCAGGTTAGGCCCATCAGCCCAAGTAGGCCTAGGTTCAACTTGTGAGGCTTGTTTGGCGTAAGCAGCCTTTGCAGGCCGAGACCACGTCCTCGTCGACTGGGCTTCAACCCCTTTCGTCGTTGGTTGGGTTTTAGCCCCTTTTGGGGGCGACAGGTCAGGAGACACTAGCGAAGGTTAGGGGCTCACCGCCGAAGTCTTCAGCACAGTCTGGGCTGTCGAAAGTGGAAGAAGGCGAGATGTAGGACTGCTATCGTGATACCTGCATCGATAAGGGGTTGTCGATTGCATAGACTGAGTCGTGTGCGGTGGTCGGAGATTCAGGTGTACCCAGCTTGCCGGCGGTAGCGTCAGAGGTCCTTTTCCCAGATTTAGGGTCCCTGATATCCACCCCCATAGTGGAATCTTGGGCACTTGCAACTCAGAGGTGTTTGATCACTCAGAGCTCGCCGATGGTAGTGTTGGAGGTCCTTTTCCTGGATTTAGGGTCTCTAATATCTTGGTGCTCTTGCAACTCAGAGGTTGCCAATCACTCAGAATCCACCCTCAGAACCTATAGAAACTTTCAACGTTGGCACATGAATCCCAGAAACTCAAATGCATTTGGTTCTCTGTACTCAAGAATGTGTTGGACTTGTTGATGGGGAGGGGCTCTTTCTAACCCCGTTATGTACAATTCCGCCTAGTGATTAAGATTGGATTTTGAAGAAGGTGGAAGAATATCGGTCAATTTTTGGGGTCTCCCATGCTGGTTAGCAAGAACAATTTAGAGCCCTTATAGTTGCTATTGACAACGGTCATTTGAAGTCAGCCACCAAGCGTGATAGGGAATTAAAAAGGCTAATATGTTCCATTAATTATGATGGGAAGGGAGTGGTAGTAGGGACCGTTTGAAAGGGAGGGGCTCTTCATTGTTTCCATGAAGCCAAAAATCATTTCTTGGAACTTACAGGGGCTCAGTGATTGCAATAAATGCGTCCGTATTAAATCATTATTACAAATGTGGAAGGTTGACGTGGTGTGTTTACAAGAAACAAAGATGAGTCATTGATAGACGAATTATCCAAAGTTTATGGGGATGCTCGTATGTGGGATGCTCGTATTTGGGCTCCTTGGGAGCCTTGGGTGGAGTATTATTAATGTGGAACAAAAGAGTAGTTGAGGCGGTTGAGGAGTGTATTGGTGACTTCACGGTAGCATCTTTTTCAAAAATGTTGAAGATGGATTGGAATGGGCTTTTGCAGTCACTTATGGGCCAAATGCAGACAGGGAGAGGAGAGGGTTATGGGACGAATTAGCTGGAGTTTATTCCATTTGGGATGTGCCATGGTGTATGGGGGGTGACTTTAACCTTACTCGCTTTCCCAACGAGTGCTCGGGGAATTATCGGAATTCAGTGGCTGTAGAAGAATTTTTTGAGTTCATTTTTGAGCTAGAGCTTATGGATATCCCTCTTGTTGGGGGTGAGTTCACTTGGTCAAATGGGCGAGTTTGGTCGAAGTTAGATAGATTTCTAGTATCTCCGTCATGGGAAGCGCACTATCCAAAGTTATGTCAGAAGCGAATGGCTTGAATCTGTTCATACCACTTTTCGATCTTGTTAGATTGTGGGGGTATACATTGGGGTTGTCAGTACTTATAATTTAAAAACATGTGGCTAGCAACAGCAGGGTTTGTAGAGTTGGTACGTACTTGGTGGGACTCGTACTCGTATCAGTTTACTGGCACACACAATTTTGTTTTTGCAGATAAACTTAAGGCTTTGAAACAAGACCTGAAGAAATGAAACTTGGAAGTGTTTGGCCACATTGACAATCAGAAGTTGACTCTATTGGAGGAACTGCAGGAGTTAGAGGGGAGGGAAATATTGGGAGATAACACTTATGAGGTTTTGGCGAGAAAAGATACAGTGGTGGTTAATTTGGAGAGGGTACTGTTGTTAGAGGAGATTTCGTGGCGACAGAAATCCAAGGCTCTAAAGGTTGAGAGGAGACAAATGTACTAAATGTTTTTCCAAAGTGGCTAATTCACACCGGCGAAGCAATACTATTGAGTCACTTCACTCAAGTAATTAGGTATTATCATTCACCTCTGACATGGAAAACCACATTGTGCAGTATTACAAGAACCTTCTTTCAGAAATGTTTGGGTGGAGGTCGAAGCTTGATGACTTGTCGTTTGAGACAATTGACTTGCAGAGTGTGAGTGTTTTGGAGAGACCTTTTGATGAAGATGAGATTTATAAGGTGGTTTCAGCGATGGTTAAGGACAAAGCGCGGGCCCGGACGGCTTTTTCATGGGTTTCTTTCAAACTTGTTGGGATATTGTGAAAGATGATGTGATGTAGGTCTTTCAAGAATTCATTCTTTCTAAAGGTTTGAAAAATCCCTTAATGCGACATTTATTTCTCTCATCCCAAAGAAACCAGGGGTTTTGGTTATTGAGGAGTTTCGTCCCATAAGCTTTGTTAGTAGCATTTACAAGATCATATCCAAGGTTCTAGCTAATCGATTAAGTCCAGTACTGGAATAAATTATCTCCAAGCCACAAAATGTGTTCATTCGGGGAAGACAAATTCTTGATTCGGTTTTAATTGCAAATGAATATTTGGATCATAAATTAAAGGAGGGGAGTGCAAATATCATTTGTAAGCTTGATATGGAAAATGCTTATGACCACGTGAATTGAGACTTTCTTTTGTATTTGCTCGGGAGGTGCGGTTTTGGAGATAGGTGGATCTCTTGGATGTGACGCTATATCTCCACTACCAGATTCTCGATCCTAGTTAACGGCACGACGGCTGGTTTTTTTGCGAGCTCTTGGGGTTTGCGACAAGGATATCCTTTTTCTCATTTGTTTGTGATAGTTATGGAGGCATTGAGTCGGATGGTGATGGCCGCTGTTAGGGGGGTTTCTTTTCTAGCTTCCGGATGGGTAGTGGTACTAATGGTTCTGTTAACATCATCTTTTATTTACAGATGACACCCTACTCTTTTGTGAAGCGGATGATAGTCAAGTCCAAACCTTACGAGCATTGTCAATTTGTTTTGAAGCAGTATCTAGTCTCAAGGTGAATCTTGATAAGTCCGAGATGGTTGCAGTGGGTGTGATTCCACATATCACCAAATTGGCAAGCCTCTTGGATTGTTCGGTTTCTTCCTTGCCAATGAAGTGTTTGGGTTTACCTTTGAGTGCAACGTTTAAAGCTAGAGTTATTTGGGATGGGGTTGTGGAGAAGATCGAGAGACGGCACCTTACCCTTATTAAAGCACCCTTACTAACCTTCCCACGTACTTTCTTTCCTTATTTCCTATGCCTGCAGGGGTGGTGACTAGGATTGAGAAATTATTCAAGACTTTCCTATGTGGAGGCATGGGTAAGGAGAAAAAGTTTCACTTGGTAAATTGGTAGACGGTGTGTATCCCAATTTCTTATGGGGTTTTGGGTGTGTACAAACTGAGAACTTTTAATAAAGTCTTATTGGAAAAATGGTTATGGAGATATCACTTAGAAGAGGGGTCTTTGGGGAAGGAGGTTATTGAAGCTAGATACAGAGTGGCCGCCGGGGGGGGGGGGGGGGGGGGGGGGGGGCTATGGAAGTTCATTAGAAAGGGTTGGTCAAGTTTTGAAAATCACATTTGCTTTGTGGCCAGAGTAGGCACTTGAATCTGTTTTTGGAAGGATGTGTGGTGTGGTGAAGTTGCTTTGGATAGAGCTTTTCCAACTCTCTATGGTATTGCAGCTAACAGGGAGGCTATAGTGGCAGACTTGAGGTTATTCTCACATGGTGCTCATCAATGGAACATCCTCTTTATTAGGAATTTTCATGATTGGGAATTAATCCATTGTTGCCAATTTTTTCAGCTTGCTACACTCTATGGGGGCTCTTACGGCACATGGAGATAGGTTGAAGTTGCTACACTCTCAGGAGCATGCTTCTTTCCCTTGGAAGAACATATGGAAGGCTTGCGCGCCTCCTAAAGTAGCATTTTTTGTGTAGATTGCCGCTCTTGGGAAGATTTTGACTACAACCAATCTGACGAAGAGGGGATGCATTGTGTTGGATTGGTGTTACATGTGCAAGAAACATGAGGAATCGGTGGATCATCTCCTATTGCATTGTGAGGTTGCAAGGATGTTATGGGATGAGATTTTTCGAAAGGTTGACGTTGCTTGGGTGATGCCTGCAAGGGTAGTGGGTTTGTTGGGGTGTTGGAGGAAATTGCAAGGTTGTTCTCAAGTGTCAACAATTTGGAAGATGGTTCCATCGTGTATCATGTGGTGCATTTGGTTGGAAAGGAACGAATGTTGTTTTGAAAATAAAGAGCGCACAATGGCGTAGTTGTAGAATTTTTTTGTTCACACCTTGTTGTGGTTTTCAGCTATTGTACTAAATGGGAACAATGTGCACGATTTCTTGTCTTAGAATGTATTTTGGGGCTCTTTTATACTTCCTGTGTATTGGAGCTATGCCTATCTCATATATATCAATACTACTACTCTTTTACTGATCAAACAAAAAAAAAAAAAAGAATAAATAATTGAGAAGTTTTAATTTCTTTATATCATTCGACAGATTTCACTAAAAGGGTAAGTTTACTAAGTTCAATGGAATTTTTTGCTGGATAGCTTCTCTCACTGGTTCGAAGCAGTACATGTGAGTAACATATGCAGATTTATGTGGATGTACTTTGACCTTGCTTTTTTTTTCGCCTAGGTTTTTGCTAGGACCGTGATTTGCCGAGACTTGGACGTGGCCACCAGGGTTGCTCGTAGTGAAGGTCTGGACTGCATAACTTTGGAAGGTTAGTTAAGAAATTCTCTGATTGTTGCACAAACTTTGGTTAGTGTTCACAATTTAATTAATCCTATAACAGGTGATCAAGTCAGCAAGAAAGGTGGTATGACTGGTGGATTTTATGATCACAGACGCTCAAAATTGAAGTTTATGAATATAATTGTGCAAAATAAAAAATCTATCAACATGAAGGAAAGGGAGCTGGAAGAAGTCAGAAATATGCTTCAAGATATCCTTTTAGCACATACTTCCTCTCAGTTTTAGCTGCATTGAAATTATTCTTTGTTTTTTGTGTCTTCGATTTAATGCATGTTGCTATTACTACATCTAAGTTTTGATGAGTTCAATGCATTTTTATGTCATGGCCTATATTCTTGTTGGGATTAAACCATAATCAGTTGAATTCTTAATGATGATGGTTAAATGCCTGTTATGTTTATAAGGAGTGGCAAGTTTCCATAAAGTTGAAGAAGATTATTAATGGAGGTTACTGTGTGTAATTTATTTATATTTTCAGGAGACATCTTATTCATAAAAAATTTTGCAAAAATTAAAGCTGTCAAATTTCAATGGTTAAAATCAATTGGTGATAATATTCCCAATATTGGTGTTCTTCATGATTGTGATAATTTCCTATCTTCTATGCTTTGTTTTTGCTTAGTTAATCTTACAGATAGATCAAAAGATTACAGAACTTGTTTCTGAGCAGCAGAAGACTGATGCCAAGCGTTCTCATGACAAGTCAGAATTAGAACAGCTTAAGCAGGACATTACTAATGCCAATAAGCAGAAACAGTTGATTTCTAAAGCTCTTGAAAATAAGGTATGGAAGATCTTTTGATTGCTTTATGTGCCTTGCATTGTTTGGCACTTTATGTGTTTCCATACATAATTTTCGGTTCACTTTACTCAAATTCCTGTAAATTTCATTGCAGGAGAAGTCGCTTGCAGATGTCCGAACTCAGATTGATCAGCTTAGAGCTAGTATGGCAATGAAACGGGCTGAAATGGGCACAGAGCTTATTGATCACTTGACGCCTGAAGAAAAAGATCTTTTATCACGACTGAACCCTGAAATTGCAGATCTTAAGGAGAAGCTTATTGTCTGCAAGACTGACCGCCTTGAGGTTAGCAAAATGCATATTAATGATTTCTTATTTATTTATTTATTTTTCTTTTTGTGCTTTCCTTGATTGGTGGGCAGCTTTACTGGTGTCAACATGGAGCATGAATTTTGATTTAAATCACTATCTATGTGCATTTGAATTAATAGACTGAAACAAGAAAGGCAGAGCTTGAGACTAATCTAACGACTAACCTTAAGAGGCGGAAGCAAGAGTTGGAGGCTATAATATCATCTGCAGAAACTGAGACTTTGCTGGGTGAAGCTGAATTGAAGAGGCAGGAGTTAAGTGATGCTAAACTATTGGTCGAAGATGCCACTCAGCAGCTTAAAAGTGAGGGCGTCAAGTTTCATCCTATTTCCTATCTTAATTGAATGTTTCATGTTTTGACTGAGACTCTGCTCCTTAGGAGTTTTGGAACGCATTGATGAACAAACAAAGCAACTCCGGATGAAAAAAGATGAAAAGAATAAGTTGAAGGTTGCCCTCTTAAGTTGATTATCGGTTAAAGTTTCAAGTTTTATTTA
This sequence comes from Platycarya longipes, assembly GCA_036559045.1. Taxonomy (NCBI): domain Eukaryota; kingdom Viridiplantae; phylum Streptophyta; class Magnoliopsida; order Fagales; family Juglandaceae; genus Platycarya; species Platycarya longipes. The sequence goes on from CM071801.1 coordinate 10,988,701, forward strand.
TGAAGTGGTTATCACTTCTGTTGCTGTTGCTAAGATGATCACTTTTCGATGCAGACTTTGGAGGATGAGTATGAGAGAACACTTCAGGATGAAGCCAAAGAATTAGAACAACTATTAAGTAAACGAAATATTCTTCTTGCTAAACAAGAAGAGTACTCAAAGAAGATCAGGGAATTGGGTCCATTATCATCGGATGCTTTTGAAATGTATTACTCTTGTGATTGTTCCTTTTTTTCCCTTGATATTTGATCACCAAAAGAACTGAAATTTCACCTTCCTCCCCTAAGATCAGGGTCAAATTAAAAACACCTAGTCAGCAAAACAAAAGCATGCATGGAGACCAGAAGAAAGGAAAATAAAAATAAAAAATAGAAAGTGCAAAAAATATATTTTGCAGTTTTTTTTCTATGTTTATCTTTGCATCATATTGTCCTGTTATTCAGTTTCCAATTGCGTTTTTGCTTTGATGACTAAACTTTTTAATGTTCAAAATTGAATGATATTATTTAAAAAAAAGTGGTTTCAGCCAATCCCATGTGTCCAATAGACATTTAGGGGATGTAGATTGAAATGAAGCTTCTTGGAAACACAGACCAATTTGACATGCAAGATTTCTATTAAATAATATTTAGCGGATGTGTCCAATAGACATTTAAGGGATGTAGATTGAAATGAAGCTTTTTGGAAAACACAGACCAATTTGGAAAACTTCCATATATTTTGAGATGCTTGCAGTATCCATGATTAAAGTATAATGTTGATTGGTTCGTGCTAATGATGTATGGGTATGCATTCAGTTAGGTGTTGGTCATATTTGCATCTTTATTGCTTATGAAAATGATAATGATAGGTATAAGCGGAGGAGTATCAAAGAATTGCACAAGATGCTGCACAGGTGCAATGAACAGCTGCAACAGTTCAGTCATGTAAACAAGAAAGCACTTGACCAATATGTAAATTTTACTGAGCAACGAGAAGAACTCCAGAAAAGGCAAGCTGAACTGGATGCAGGTGATGAGGTATATTTTTCTGGGACTTCTATCACATGAATATTTTTAAATTTGAGTGAACGGAGTTGAGTAAAGAAATGATACTCAATATGCTGACATGGCTTATTTGAGTAGAAAAAAATAATGCCCATGAAACAAAAAAAAAGGAAGATTTTTGCCTCCCCTGCTACCCCTCCGAATCTTACAATTTGCTACCCAATCTCACTTCTCCAATGGCCAGCGAGCCACCCCCACTGCCAGCTCCTGCCTAATGAAGCTTGTCATATCTTGCATGCGAATTAACTCTGTTAATTTTAACTGATTTTAAGAAAAGATGAGATTGAAGCAAAGTTAAAACTTAAAGTGTAACCTATTGCAATAGAATAATGGAACAGGGTAGAAAATTTGTTGAAAGTTGGACAATCACAGGTGTACAGTGTACTTTACCGTCTGTTGGCTTATTTCTGTAGGTGGATTTAAGATAGGCTTTTCTTTACTTCTGCAGAAAATTAGAGAACTTATATCTGTTTTAGATCAGCGGAAGGATGAATCAATAGAACGTACCTTTAAAGGTGTTGCTAGGCACTTCCGAGAAGTCTTTTCTGAACTTGTGCAAGGTGGCCATGGTCATCTGGTTATGATGAAGAAAAAGGTTTGTTTGCATCTTTGAGCTCTTGATGCTTTTATATTAACTCCATCATTTTGTTAGGGAATTGAGAGTTGTCCTGTCCTTGCTTTCTGCTTCTGGGAAGAAAATCTGCTAGGTGCTACTTGCTTTCTGATTATTAGTCTCACAAGCTTGAGCCATGCCATGCATCTCAGATTGAGCTCTACCTAACACGAACATCACGGATCCTCACTAGTCAATTCAGGAGAGCCAGTACTCAGATGCATTGTGCATATTTATCATCTATTTTGTGCTTGTTTATTACCTTTATATTTTTTTCTTTTGTTTTGCTATATATTTATTTGTAAATTTTCTACTTTTTTAACCACAAGTAAATTTGATACATTTTCACAAGTTACTGTTGTTCCAGCTTCATTATATTGTCTACTTGAAGATTCCATCTATTTTGTTGGCCTGAATTGACTGTCAAAATGTGTGAAGATATATTTTAGAAAGGGTTCTTGTAGGAGTTGTCTTTGCTACAAGAGTTGTACCTTTCTTGATTCATGCTGCACCATAATTATTACTCCCTTTTCTTTTTAGAAGGCAAGAAAGTTTTTTTTGGTCATATTATTAGTTTGTCCCCAGCTTTTTCTAAGAAACAAAAAAAAAAGAAAATGAAGGAAACCTTGTATATTATGATCCACTCACTTTCCTTGTTTTCCCTTTTCTTATAACAAAAGGAGGGCATTCACTGTGTTCAACATCGATTGTTATGATTATGATTTCTTACAGGATGGTGATCATGGTGATGATGATCTCGATGAGGATGGGCCTCGTGAAGCAGACTTGGAGGGAAGGGTCGAAAAATACATTGGTGTGAAAGTGAAGGCATGTATCGTGCATCTTCTTGCATTTATTTCCATTTCCAAGAGAAATAGTAGTAGGTAGATGGATTACATACTAAATAAAATAGTGGTGAAATCTTCAAGCATGCGGTATGCTTGAACTAGTGCCAATGTTGGTAAAAGTGCGCTTAAAGTGCCAATGCCAAAACGCTTCCCTTACTAAAAGCAAAGTGCATTTACAAAACTGTGCTTTAAGAGGCCCTTTTGGTGCTTTTTCCATGAGTTTAAGGCCTCGTTTGTTTTCGCAGATGAGACGAGTTAAGATAAAAGTTGAAAGTTGATTAATATATTGTTAGAATATATTTTAATATTATTTTTGTTTTGAGATTTGAAAAAGTTGAATTATTTATTTTATTTTGTGTGAGAATTTGAAAAGGTTGTAATGATTAGATGAGATGAGAGTAGTTGTGAAAACAAACTAGGCCTGAAGCTCAAAGGAGTGCACTTTTGTAATTTTCTGTAAAAATAGAAAATTATAACCAGTTCAAGATCCATACAATGATGTAAAATCATATTCTTAAGTATTTAGTTAATATTGACAATCATTTATGTACCATGGAGCCATGTGTTGTCATATGTGTTGTATATGATTGGAACCCAATAAAATAGTCCGTGTTGGCTTTCTAGATGGATTGATATTTGATTGCTTTACTTATAAAAAAAATACTTGATTGGTTTTGTTACGTAGAATTTAATATCTACAAGTCTTGATTTTTTCTGGTCATGATCTCTTTAGTGTACTTTGATTGAACCATGTACTTTGATGGCCAATTTAGTTAGGCACAAGTGAATTGAATAAATCGTTTAGTTTAAATTTATGTAATTAGTTTTTACTTGTTTTCATGTTGCATAATGTCCTAATAAATTGAGTTAATAAGCTAAGTATATTACCTCTTGCTTTTAAAAGCTTACCTTATTTATTTCTTGGACATTTTGTTGTTATCCATCTTTAAAAATGTGCGGCATACTTAATCAGGCGCATGATTGTGCTTTGGTCCTAGGCTTTTGCTGGCATTTGCACTTTAAGTGCGCCTGGCGCTTTAACCAACATTGACCATTGGGTGACATTAGCTCCATGTGTAACATTCTGCCCAATATGGTTTATGAAGCACATGTTGGAGATAGTTTTTTGAGACTATAATCGTATGCAAATAATCCAAATAAATATTTTTTTACCGTTGTATCTTTAGATACAATCGTATCTAAGAGTACAACTGAAGGATTTAAAATTAGGATACAATGGTACCCTCTAATTTATGCTTACTGAGAAGTTGCTTTTCTAATTTAGGTATATGTTTAGATACAACTGAATCTAAGAGTACAACTTTGTATCTAAGAGTAAAACTGAAGGATTTAAATTTAGGATGCAATGGTACCCTTTAATTTATGCTTTAATAAGAGGTTCCTTTCCTAATTTAGGTATCTGTGTAGCGAGCATATTAAAAAAGTAACAAATGTTAAAAAAAAATATTTATTTGGATTATTTGAATATGATTGACGGAAAGAAAGAAAAAAAAAAAGATTTGTTTGGATTATTTGAATATGATTGTATCTAATTTTAAATGAAGGATACAATGCAAGGTAGCACATTGTATCTAAGAGTGCAAACTGAAAGATTTATATCTATTTTGGTTTTCTATTTTTTGAGAAGCACAACATTTAACAGTTGGAAGTTAAACACCGTTGAAGGGAAAACTCATTCATGTTTATGTGATGGGCAAGGTACCATTTAAAATTATGAGGCCTTTTGATTTGGCAGGTTTCTTTTACCGGGCAAGGGGAGACACAGTCGATGAAGCAATTATCGGGGGGACAGAAAACTGTTGTTGCCCTGACACTTATATTCGCCATCCAGCGATGTGATCCCGCTCCCTTTTATCTTTTTGATGAGATAGATGCAGCATTGGATCCTCAGTATCGAACTGCAGTTGGAAGTATCCTCCTCATTATGTTATCTACATACCTCCTCTCCCTCATTTAATTGTTTAGACCCTCTAATTTTTTTTTTTTTTTTTTCAAATGGGTGGTCTTTTGAACTTGTATATGCTTTTCACTCTTCCATGAAGCTTATATTCCTATGCTTTGTGGTCAAAAGGATACAATCCGTGGGTCCCTCCATGGAGAGTAATGCTTTCAGCCTCTTTTGTAGAGAGTTCTTGGTATTAATAGTTTTGCTTGTGTCTAATGGGTTGGCATGAATGCATAGCTGTGTATAAATGTGTCCAGGGAATCAGATTTACGTATGCATAGGATAAATGTACATTACTCATGGTCCATGGGGTCTTTTACATTCTGTCTTCTGTGGTGCACCTGAAGGAGAAATTTTGGGATCACTTCATCAAAGCAACTAGAACATCAACCGGTGTACTTGGTTTGACCTTTTTTTATTTCAGTAAAATCTTACTTCAAAAAATATGGACAAAATTGATTTCCAGATTTTATCTTTGTGAAAAAGAAAGTACCCTTCAGTTTTACCTCTTTTATCTCCTTTTTTATGGAGTTGTTGCTTCATTTGATTCTGTTTGGGCTATTTGATTACCAGATTGCCTCTAGAAAGCAATAAACTAAACCCTACACACTTACTGATTGCAGTACGTTTCCTTTGTGGTCGGTCAATATTGTCGTCATTCCTTCTGTATAACGGCATATGTCCATGCATTTGTATTAGAGAAACTAAATACTGTTATACTCTTTGTATCTTCTCTCTTTCAGCTTGATTTTAGCCAATTATTCGGTTACTTTAAGCTATCGTGTTGCTAGATCCTTACATCACTTGTTTGGTATAGATATGATACGTCGTCTGGCAGACATGGCAAATACTCAATTTATAACAACAACATTTCGGCAAGAGCTTGTGAAGGTTTCTGACAAGATATATGGGGTGACACATAAAAACAGAGTGAGCCGTGTCAATGTTGTCTCCAAAGAAGATGCACTGGATTTTATCGAGCATGACCAATCTCACAATACTGATTAAGGTCTGACTGCTATTAAATTTTGCAATCTTTTGATTCTCTATTTAAATGAGTTAGATGAAGCCCCTAGGGGTTAGCTCAAGTGGTAATGGTCTTGAACTTGGCAGAATGCTTTCAATCCAGATCTGAGGTTTAACGAGGTAAAAGACGAGGTGTTTGCACAATCTTCGGGATTCCTCATCATAAAAAAAATGAGTTCAATCAGCTGACATGTCCAATCATGAAATAATGACGATGCTATGTTTATTTGTTGCTTGTGGAGTGATTGTTTGGCCTTTTCTTTTCTCATGGAATTGACTAGTAGTAAATTAATGAACTTAGTGGGGGTAAGCCAGTTTCCTAGGAGTGTCCACGTCATAAAATAATTTAATTTGTGTTTGTTTGTGGCCCTTAATATTAAACTTGCATGTTGGTAGGTCAATGGTCATAGGTGCATCAAAGTTCCATGAAGTATAGAAGCTATATTTGGAAGCAACAAAGGCTCTTTTAGCTGCTGACATATTAGGGACAAACAGTGTGCAGGTCGAAGCACTCCAGACTCAAAGCCTGATATAGATATGCTAGTTGAGCAGCAAGACTGTGTAGTACTAAAATAAAACACAACTGAATCGCGTAGGACAGACTCTTCCAGAAGTTGAAAAGCATGGAATGGTCTTAGAATTTGGAGAAAAATATTTGATTGAATGCTCTTGGATTTAATACTAATGTAATTATTAATTATGGTTGTCATAGCTTTATCATCCTCTATTGTTTTTTCATTTTGTTGGAAAACTCTCAATTTATGTTCAGTTATGGTTAGTAGAACTTGTGTGATGCTCTATGGTTTGACGAATGTTGCTCCGGACGCTGCAAGCAGGAACTGTATTGAGTTGAAGGTTTAGCAATTTGGCCTGTGGATGCAAAAACACTGGATTGGTGTTTGGTTTTATGTTTAGAGTATTTCTACATCCACTAAGAAATTATACCAAAATAATTTTACAAATTGATGGGATTTTATCTGATCGATTAGATCTATTTTATAATAAAAATAATTTGATAAATCACATCAAGCCAACTCTAACTGAAATGAAAGTCAGTCTGAAGCTGGCTGAAGGCAAGCGAGAATAACAATTTGTGAGATTGTTTGTGTAATTTTTTGTGTGGTTATAGAGTATTTTTTTCTGTTTATTGTTGACCTTTCTCCATTCCGGTCGGTAAAAAAAAAAAAATAATAATCGTTCATTTAAAAGAGAAACAATTGTTACTACTACATATGCGTGCGTGTGGAGAAATGATGACAAGAGCCCAGTAAGTAGTGGTATATCATCACGCTAAAATTATAAATTGAGTGCAGACAAGGCAGTAAACACTTCATCCAAGAAGCAGCCTGGAAAATGAGATGCGACACGAGTTACCTGTTTACTCGTCAAACTTACAAAAGCAGTTATTAACCCGAGAGTGTTTTAAGTGCCCGACGTGCACTTCAAGATTGTTGGAATAATTTGAGCTCACGATACTTCTCGTCTGGGACTTGTGTAGCTGACTTTCCAATAAGTCCGTCCCTATACATATATATGTGTGTGAATGAAGCATTCAACGCGGGGAGGCGGGTAAGATCCGCAATCATAGTAGAGAAATTAGGGAAAAGACTGACTCAACACGCTGCCTTCTAAATATCTCCGCCTATGTATGTGATTGCATCGTAGGATATTCTGAAATTCTTGTTATTGTGGTATCATATAATGTAGAACTTTCAAGATTTTCACACTTCAGTATTTATTGTTTAGGACCAAAACAGCATCGCAAAAAATATACCGGGCCTAAGATACACCAAGCCCAATCCACCGGAAGTTGATCATCAAAAATCATGAAGGGAAAGAAAGGACAATATAAGAGTTGAGGGAGAAAAGGAAGTCGGGCATACAAAGCTGACATTTCACATCAACCACCTCCCGTGTCCTCAATAAAAGGGGATATGAGAACTTATCCAAGGGGGACCTCTGGACAAACATCATACAACTTCTGGAAGGTTCTATCTAAAAGCTTATTCTACTTTAACCAGAGACTCTAAAGCAATTATTTTCTCTAGGTAAAAACGTCATCGACTTCTATTATACAATAAGATACGAGAGATCATGAAAAGCCTATACAAAACACCTATCATAGTGGATTAGTTCTCCAAACATCTCATGAACGTAGATTTAATGTTGAAACACATAAACTTGTACCTTCTTATCATTTACATTTCATTTATTATTTGTCACAATAGACGAACTCAATCATGTCATATTGTCACGTGAGTGACCATAGGGCCACTATTGTAGGCCGGGGATGACTATTTTCTTCCATCCGACATGTTAGTGCTAATTTATGCATCAACATATATCACTTTTCTTAATTATATATGTATTCATTACTTATCACATTTTTTTATCATATTGTAAAACTGATACTATGCCACATAGTAAGTTCAAAAAAATGATCCTTGGAATAACCTTCATAAATAATTATATTCATACAACTATTTATGGATCTTTTTTACAACTAAGCAATGTATTAGTGTCGTCTCATAAAAAAATTAAGAATAAAGTTGTAAAAATAGTTGTAAGAAATGTAATATGTATATCATTCATTACTCTCCTCCATCTATGTTTTGAAAGGAAAAACATCTACATCTAGATACTATATAATTTTCAGAGCATAAAGCTTTGTCCTTCTGAAGTCACATTATCCAATGTTCACTATCTCATTATATTATTATTATTATAATGATAATAATATGTGTGGCTTAATTATTAGTAACTTAATTACATTAGTTTTTACTCAATAATTTAACTTAACGGCATATATGTGTGGCTTTTTGGTTTTATCAATTTATATATTTTAATCAAAGGCTTTTTCTTAGTCAAGAAAAAAAAAAAACAGAATATTTCGTGGATACATTTTATTCCTATGCAATGTCACCGAACAACGAATTTAGTGTCATGTATCTATGATATACTTTACAATATTTAATATATATTCAAACCTTTAAAAAAATTAAAAAGTTATATATTATTTTTAGTAAGATATTTATATGATTCACATAAATCATAGGTATTTAGGGTTTAGGATTTGCAACTAGTAACAAGTATGAGCTGTTAAATTGTCATGTGTTCGAAGGAGAGGTGGCCACGTGGGAAGACCCCTCCCCTCCCCTGGGCAATGCTAGATAGAGATACAATCCATTTTTATGGATTCCTTTGTACTCTAAGCAAAAAACATATAGAAAAGTCTTAATTTTAGAATAAAATTGACTAAAATGCTCTTATTTATAAATCAAAAACTTCAAAAAACTGTAAAACTCATTTAATTTACCCATGAAACCGGAGCATTTCAATTAGACTTGTAATGCAGTTCACAGATATTGATTGCAAGAAAAATGATTCTCCCTCTATAACGCATTACATGACTTGTAACATGTAAACGTGTTACTTCAATTACACTGCAAAGTAAAGATTGACCTTTAAGGCCAGCCGTGTAGGGCAGATTTTATATAGCCCCCTTAATTGATTCTTGGTAATCATTTGAAATAGAAAATCTCTCTCTTGAAATAGTATTTAGACTGTGAATGTGTTAAGTGTTACTTTAGTCTATATTATGTAGTACACTTCACTACTAAAAGGAGACGCTTGAAATTTCTTAAACTGGATAAACTTGTGAAACAATTTATTAAGTTGTGTTTGAGGTATTTCCAACGCTGTGCTTTCTTATCTCATGTCCTCTAATGTGTGAACATATCCTAATGCTATGCAAAAAAGATACATTGTTGGAACAAAAATTATACAAATGTTTAAAAAAAATCTAAAATATATTAGTGACTCATTGATTTATATATAAAATCTAAATAATATTATTCTCTTCTCAGACTTCTCGTTACTATCCTTCAGATCTGCAGGACAAGGAAGATCAACAAGTTATTTCGCACATGGTACATCTTACCTAGATGGTAACGATAATGAGAAGTTTCTTTCACTATGTCAAGTTGGAGGGAGATATAGGGGGTCCAAAGTCGTGTTGTGAACTTGTGAAGCAATTAATGCATTATCAGAAATATGATATATGTAAAAATGGGTATAGGTACTCAGGTTAGGATAATTGTCAAGGAATGGTCTCTTATCTTAATAATTGGAGATTTGTGCAGATGGTGATGGTGAATCTAAATCCTCTGTTCCTTTCCAAAATTATTTAGCGCATGTTTGGATATTTAGCATATTGCAGTATATGATCCGTTAATTGTAATGAGATATTTTGAGTTAAAATATTTTACTGAATTTTGGAAAAGGAAATTATAAAATTGGATAAAATATTATAAAGTTAAAAGATTATTTGAATTTAATTTTTAATATTATTTTTGTTTTGAAATTTGAAAAAATAGTATTATTTTTTGTACTTTGTTTGGGAGTTAAGAAAAAATGTAATTATGATTAGATGAAAAAATTGAAAAAATGAAATTGAAAATATTGTATTTGAGTGTTGTCTGAGAAGAAAATACTTAAGAATATCTGAAAAATACTTAGAAATATATTGTGTGGCCAAACAGGAACTTAGTATGTACAAACTGGATTATTCTATGATTGAAAAAAATCGTATGCTCTGTCTATACCAGTAAAGAAGCTCAAGGTGGTAGGACCGCAGGAATCATGAATCATAAGGGCTAAAGATTGCATCAATACTGAGCTTGGTTGTTCATATCTTTTGTCTTCCCAAGGATAATACTTAGAAAAAGAGAAATATCCTATGGATAGTGCTACTGAGCCAATACTTGACAGTCAACTGATTGAATGTAATTATATATATTTTTTATTTTAATTATATTTATATAGTTTTAAATACTTTTAAAAATCATAATATATTAATATCCACTTTCTTAACTATTAAGTAAAATTAAAAAATAAATAAATAAACAAAAAAATTCAATCTATCACTTTTATTGTTTCAACTAATATTTTTCATATCCTAAATTAAATAAGTCAAAGGGAAATGGCTCATGCATGGAGCAACAACGAGTAGAATGTTACGAGCAAGTTCAAGGCTCTATTTAAATAGTGAGATAAGATGATTTTAAACAACAGTTAAAAAATGAATGAAATAGTATTAGTATATCGTTTTTTAATATTATTATTGTTTTGAGAGTTTAAAATTTTGAATTGAAATTTGAAAAAGTTGATTTGTTTATTATATTTTATATAAAAGTTTAAAAAACTTGTAATGATGAAATGAAATGAAATGAAATAAATTAAAATAATTTCTCAATTTAAAAGAGATCTAAATCAGAGGGAATGTTTATATTGGGATGAGAATGGTCATTGGAAGAGCAATTGTAGCGAACTACAATTTGTCTCTCTAACCCTATTTATTTTGGGTCCAGGATATAAAGTCCTCTATTATTGTCCCAACTTTAACAAGGATTTCTAGCATAAGCAAATGTTTCAAGGATTGAAAGATTACTTGTCTGAGAATGAGACTATATTCCACTCAATTGCACCTAGGACACCCCAACTAAACCTAGGACACCCCAACAAAGTGGCGTACCCAAGGGAAGAACGTAATTCATTTATGATAGGGTGAAGTCCACGATGAGTTATTCTACTCTTTCTCCTCTCATTTTGGGATAGAGCTTTGCTACTCATCATCTTCTACAACACACTACACTTTATTTTTATGTTTTTTAATTTTTTTTAATTTTATTCTTTTTAAACTAATTAAATTCTTTTATTCATTGTCTATATACCAAATATTTGATAAAAGAAAAAAAATGTACAATATGTGGTGTGTAAGATAATGAAGAATTTTTCTTTGGTATATGCTTGGGAAACAATGATGCACTTAGTGAATCCTAGTTCCATTTAAGTTTAGGAAGACGCTGGGGTTCGGTCCAGCTACCCCCAATGAAAAAAGCAGTCCACACCGCTGTTGGCCACCGGGGACCTCAACGCTCATACCATCAGAACTACCTTCCTCTGGCGACCTTACTCCTGCGACGACGATCCCACGTGACCTCCCACCTTCTCCACGCAACTTTAAACCCGAAATGGGTATGCCCGCCGTTCGGTCTCAACCCAGACGGAGCCTCTGCCGGCTACTGGACTCATTTTGGGTTTAAGGCTGTGTGGGGAAGGTGGAGGCCGCGTGAGGTCGTCATTGCAGGGGTGATGTCATCGAAGGGAGGCGATTTCGATGGTATGGGCGGTAACGTCTCCGGTGGCCGGCGGAAACTCTGTCTGGGTTGAGGTCGAACGACGAATGGGTTAGGCACAAGTTTGTAGTGATGCTCAATATTTTTTCCTATAATTATTGACGTGTCAATTTTTTATTGGACATGTGTTATATTTTTATTAGAAGATAAATGAGGGCTACTTTTTTCATTGGGGGCAGTTGGACCGACCTCCAGGATTTCCCTTAAGTTTATTCCATTTAAGTTTGTGCGCCACCCGTCACCACTAGGTAAGGTCCAGCTCCTAGTTGATGCGCAACGGCCCACACCCACATAGCTCTAGTGTATGTCAAGCACCATTCCACAACAAAACCACCACAACCTCGAGTCAAAATCCTAAATGCTACGACCACCATGCTCTTTGGGCATCATCGGACCACCCTAGTATATGATTCACTTGAATCACTTCCTCCCTATCCTTATGTGTTGAATCATTAGAGCATCATCTTCATATCTTTTGATATTTGCAATATGTCTCTATATATAATATTATATAATTGTGCTTCTCTTTTTCAACAACTTCAAATAGCCAATTAACATCCAGAGGAGAGATAAGGACTGAAATCAAATGCTGGTAAACAAAAACAATAGGGGAAAATGTTCAGGGAAAATAGAAAAGAACTAAAAATGTTTTAAAGTGTGGATAGTATTCTCTACATATAGAGGCCGGCTACTATTAAGTCCCACATTGCTTAAATATAACTATTATATTGTTTTGACTTCTTATATAAAGGTTGGAATAAGAGGCCAAAACAATCCATTAACTTGAATTCAATTTCAAGTTTTTAATAAATTTTATATATCTATATACAATATATATATACATCTATTAAAAATATAATTTTTATATTAAATAGGGGATGGGTGTGGAGTGGGGGACGGGGACCCTCTAGGGTCAGCCTACCCCCGCCTTTGCTAGCTATTTTTAATATAGGGAACAGGGGCCCCTAACCTCGCATTGGTGGTGTGGGTATCTCACCCAACCATGTGGGGGGGGCAGATGGGAGCATGGTAAAGGGAGGCGGGCCACTGGCCATCCCTAGTTTTAGGGCAGGTTTGGGACTTTAGATGAGATACAAAGTTCTCATCTGATCTATAAATTAATCTTATCTCATTTTATTTTCAAATATAAGTCAAATAAAAAAAAATCACAAACTAATTATTACAACTTTATTAAATTAAAAAAAAAAATCAACATTTTCAAATCTCCAAACAAAATTAATATTATAAAACTATATTCTTACAATATTTATTATTAAGATTTTTCTCTTTTTTTCCAAAATCTAATAAATACTCAACTCAAACCATTCATTACTATTCATAAACTATCTTACTATTATTTACAAAATGCTCATCTCATCTCACTCTCCAAACTAGCCCTTAAGGTTGGAAGAATTAAAACTGGCGTACTAGGGTTCATTATTTTATGTGGATGATTGTTGGTTAAAAAAGATTGATTAACGATGTCTTTGAGACCATGCGGTATGTTGAATAAAAGAAAACTATAATAGTAAGGAATTAGAAGGTCACTCCTCTAGCTAGGGTTGGAATTGAGACGTTTTAGACACACGATTAAGCCTGGTCTCTAGGCCTAGTTGCATCTTCATTCATACTTCAATTATCCTAAGGAGATGCTATTGATCAACCATATGAATGTTTCCAGGTTCCATTTGACATTTTGTGACACATACATTTATGTTATTTTGTATAAGGCTCGAGGTAAATGAATATGGTCATGTCTTTCTAGTCATTTTATATAAACTGAAAAATTCAAGTCATCAATTTTATTATGGTATAGTAAATAGTAAATTACATCTTTAAAAAGGTATACATACATATATATTATATTTATATATGTTTATATATATATATGTATATAGGGGTGGGCTCCGACTCCGATGGAGTCGGAGTTCGGAGTTTCCGACTCCGACTCCGACTGAAGTCGGAGTCGAAAACAACTTCCGACTCCGACTCCGAATTGGACTCGGATTCCGACTCCGATCGGAGTTCGGAACTGCGAACTCCGATCGAAGTTCTGTCGGAGTTCCGATCGGAATTTGGAACTCCGATTTTCGAACTGACTCCGATCCGAGTAAATGGGCAAATTTTTTGGGTTCATTAAAGTAATTTTTTATAATAAAATTTAAATGTTTTTTAATTTTATTCCTTTCCTAATTAAATGGCCAAATCATTTCTCTTCTTAGTTTATTCCTTTCCTAATTAAATTAGATTAGTGTTTTTTAATTTTATTTTATCTGTAATTATTATTTCTTAATTAGTAAAGTATTATATTTTATTGTCTATTTGAAGATCAAGAATGTATGACTAAAGACGCTTTTAAAATAATTAAAGAAATTGCATATTTTATCTTGATATGGAATTAGTCTAGCGAGATGCTAGAGAGTCAGAGACTTGTTAATTTATTTTCTTAAAGAGATTCCAATTTTAAAGAAATAGATTCTGTGTTTGTAATTTTTTCATTTTCTTAACATCGACACGGGGTTGAACTAGGAAGTAGGCACCATTTGGCCTTGATTAATGATACGTTTATTTCTTATTTCTTATTATTTTATCACTTATAGTGTAATTTTTTTTATTATTTTTAAAGTATTTTTTTAAACATCTTTAATCATTAAAAAAAATTTAAAAATATAATTTCACTAATAGCCACTTTCTTAATTATTAAATTAAAAAAATTCAAAAAAAAATTAAAAAAATGATAAAAAAATGATAAATAAAATGTAACCCTATCATTATTTTTTAACTTTATTACTAACCACTTGAATAACATTCACTCAAAAGTTAAATATATCAAAATAATAAAATTTAAAATAAATAATAGCATTTGTCTTAGTTATAAGAATGAGAATAATATTGGTTAATTTTCATTTTAATTATATTTGATACGGCATATTTGAAATGATTAACTGATCATTGATTTAATAGTATGCATATAAAATTAGGTAAAACGTATCAAATCAATAATAACATCATTTAAAGCGAAGAACAATGTATTATGAATAATGGCATCGTTTAAAGATTATAATGTATTATGAATAATGGCATCGTTTAAAGATTATCTCAAGTGTCAAACTTACACTTGGACATAAAATGCAATGTTCTCTAAATTTTATTTTAGATTATATTTTCTAAGTTAAGAAAATAAGATTAAAATATGGTATGTTCATTTTAGTTTATTTAATTAATTTTTTTAAAAAAATGTAAAATTCTCAATGCTTAACAAGACGTGGAGTATCTCCTAAAAATAAATTAAAATATCCTACAATTTTCTTTATTTTTTAATAATTTTAACACTTTCACTTTAAAAATTCAAAAAAAAATTACTTATTTTTTAAATTTAAATTTTTGGCCCATTTATGATTCTACTTGGTTAAAAGGAGCCAATTTTAACCTGTATTTTATCTGTTTTACATATAAATAATAAATTAGATGATTATTGTTAAATAATCTACCATTTAATAGTTGATATTTGATGAACAAATAATACAAATTAATAAATTATATTATTATAATTTACAATACTGGGACTAATACAAAAAATAGCACAAACTGAATAATACAAATAATAGTACAAACTACAAAACCACTCAATGTAAAGTAGAGAAAAAAATATATGCAACCGCTCCATCGTAATGTATTTAATCGAATCATCAGTCATCGACAAGTATGTCAGGATTCATATGTAAATCTGTGAAATTATAGACAATATAAGTTAAATAGATTTATAAAATCAGTGTATATAGTTATTGAAATAATTATATACACTTTGTTACTTTAATCATAAAAAAAAGTAAATTAATTAATTTAATTTTACCTGACTCAAGTCTATAGCTAATAGCATCGATGCCAATGCTCTCTAGTCCAGAAGGAATATCACTAATCCAATTCTGCGTGCAAATGAGGGCCTCTACAGTTGACAGTGCCAATGAACTCCGATAAGCATCCAACACTCGACCTCCGGTGCTAAATGCCGACTCAGATGCAACTGTAGTGATAGGAACGGCTAGTACATCTCGAGCAATACGGGAGAGGATCAGGTATTTGGAATAATTAGCCCTCCACCATATCAAGATTTGAAATTCATCTGTAGGCTCCTCGACCTCTGCCAATAAATACCGATCAACCTCATTTGTACACTGTAGTGGATTTCTCGCCGACCTTGCGTGAAACGACGTCATAACGTTGAAGCCTCGGGGTCGACTGACACTGTCTGCACTGGCCTGACGGGTACGGGCATCTGAAGGAGGTCCTGACCTCGAGCTCAAATGTGAGCTACCTGCAGTTGCTGAGGATGAAGGCTGGCTATTAATGCTGTAGTGGATGTATAAGTCGTTTAGATCAACCTTAAGTGCTGCGATAAATGCAGCTGCCTTCACTGTCCCGAGAACTTCATTTGCCCACCATTCTATCACCGCCAACTTCAATCGGGGGTCGAGGATCGATGCTATGAACAACAATTGATTTATTTTCTCAACTTGCCCCCAATATTTATCATATTTCGACTGCATCTGTAATGCCATTCCAGATAACAGTTTGCTCGGGTAGGAGTGGGCAGCGGGTATCCGCACCCGCTGCCCCGCCTGTCTTCCGCCCCGCCCCGCATAGCGGGGGCGGGTTACTCCGCCCGATGACCAATAACGGGGTGAAACCCGCCCGGTATTTAGCCAGATGGCGGGGGCGGGGGCGGTATACAAATGACTCCGTCCCCGTAATACCCCGCCCGCCCCCGCATATATTAAATATTAAATATATTATTTATAACAAAAAAAAAACCCAGATGACTTAAAACGACGTCGTTTTGTCATCTGGGTTTTTTTTTTTTTTTTAATTTCCTTAAATAAAACGAAGCCGTTTTATATAAAACGGCGTCGTTTTATATAAAACGGCTTCGTTACAACCCCCCAGCCCCCGACCTCATCGACATCTCTGATTCTCTCTTTCTCTCCCTCGTCTCCCTCTCTAAAATCGTCGAACCCTAGCCTAAAATCGCCCCATCAGGTCCACGCCGTTGCAGCCACTCCGCCGTCGCATCCCCACGCCACCCTCGGCAAGAATCCCTCTCCTTTGTCCCCGAATTTCTCCGGTTTCTCCCTCTCTGATATTCCTCCAATCTCCACCAAGGTAAGTGATTCCGTTTCACCTAAACCTAATTTGAAGATTTCTTTCGTTTTGATTCTTGAAAACATATGGAAATGGAGAAGTTGATGGAGGATGGGTTTGGTGTTTGTGAACCGTGTGCTGTGGAGGCCGATTGTGCATGTGTTTGAACTGTGAAGTGTGATTGTGTTGGATTATGTGATTGTGTTTAATTTATTAAAATTTAAATTGTTGATTTGAGTTTATTTTATTATAATTACAATTATTTGATTGTGTGATTACATCATTACAATTATTTTTATGAGACACCCGATTCCATTTCGGTTTGAAGATTGGATTGAAGCTTTGAAGAATGGAGTGATCAGTGAAGCTTTGCTGCTTTTATTTCATAATATTTCATAGTTTTTTTATTTTTAGATTGGATGTAATTGAGAGTGGATGGCTGGATGCCTTGGTTTTGTTATGTGAATCTGAATGTACTCAAAGTCTCAAACGATCAACCTTTGAATGTATTTCATAGTTTTTTGTTGAGTATTTCATAGTTTTTTGTTGAGTGGATGGCTGGATGCCTTGGTTTTATTAGATTGGACGGCTGAATGTATTTCATAGTTTTTTAGATTGGATGTAATTTCGAATGTGTTGAAGCTATCTTTTGTTGAGATAATGAAAAATTTGGTATTTTTTTAGGTTTGAAGCTTTGCTGTCCATATTGTGCAAACATCTATAGCTAACATTTTTATAACATGAAAAAAAAAAGTGCAAAACATAGGTCCAATAAAATGTAAAATAAGTCAAACTAGTCCAAAGACTCCAAAATTACTCAGAAAGAAAAGCAACAAAAAAATGTTATTTTTTTATTGCTGTCCAATGGTGTCGTTTTATAAAAAATAATTTATACACATTCTTTTTTATTACATTTTCACAATAATATTTTAAATAAAATATTTTTTGTAAAACACTTTATAAAAGGAACATTATTTTATAAAAGCATCCTCATCTTATAATATTATTATAAAATATCTTATATATTTTTTTGATAAGTGTATATATTATAAAAATATATGGTGAGTATCAATATATTTAATACTCATCAGACTATATGATAGATTAATTAATAATAAAAACAAAAACAAAAACCTATACATTCATAATAGATATTATGTAAATTATAGTGCAACTTAAGAATAATTATAAATTTTATTTACAGCCTCACATAGAAGATTGTGTGTATAGACTTACTTATATATGAAGATAAAAATAAATAAAATATTATTATAACTTACAAAATATTGAAAATAATTATCTAGGCTTGAGATTTGAGTCTATTATATTTTGTATGATCATTTGTGTTGCATTTATTATAATTTCAGATTTGTTGTAAATGGAAAGTCCAGAAGACTCTAGTGCGAGCTCCCCGGAGGGAGCCTTGGGTACCTCCGGCCCTAATCCTAACCCTATCCCGACCACTACCACTACTACTACCACTACCCTTAACCCTACTAGTACTCCCCTTCCGGTTGAGACCTGACCCTACTCCTACCACTACCACTTGCCCCGCCCCCAAGCAGTCTAGCAAGAAAGTCCCATCCATAATTTGGGCTCATGTCACCAAGATAGAAGGTGGTGACCCCAATGATCCAAAAGCCAAATGCAACTATTGTGGCAAAATTTATGGGTGCCACTACAAGAGACATGACACTTCTCAGATAAAATTGCACTTGGAGGAACAGTGCAAGAAATCCCCAATTTTAAAATCTTTGGTAGAGAAGACCCAATCCAGGCTTGAAGTTGGATTTAAAAAAATGGGTGAGGGGAGTAGTGGAGAGTTGGCATTAAAGGGGTACACAAAATACGATCCTAACGAGGCTAGGACACACCTAGCTCGCATGATTATTATAGATGAGATGCCTTTCCAAGTGGTTGATGGGAAAGGGTTCCAAGCTTATTCTAGGTACTTGGAACCAAGATTTAATATTCCTTCTCGCCACACGGTGGCAAGAGATGTTAAAAAACTATCGGTCAAAAAAAGAGAAGTTGAGGGGTTTATTGGCGGGGGAGAATGTTTGCCTCACCACTGATTGTTGGACTTCTTGTAATAATCTTAATTTTATGTGTATGACTGTGCATTGGGTTGATGGGGGTTGGACATTACATAAGAAGATCCTTAAATTTTGTCAAACCAATGATCACAAAGGTGAGACGATAGGGAAGGCCTTAGAGGCCGCTATAAGAGAATGGGGGTTGACTCGGGTTTGTACTTGCACGGTTGATAATGTCGGGGCTAACGATGTTGCAATGAGACATCTTAAGACTCTCATGAATAATGCGAGTAGAACAATTTTGGGTGGGGATTATTTGCATGTGCGATGTGCAGCACATATTCTTAATTTGATTGTGGGTGATGGCTTGGATAAGCTTGGTGACTCGGTTGCTCGTCAGGACTGCTGTGAGATGGGTCAGATCTTCTCCTGCTAGATTGGCTAGGTTCAAAGTTGCTACAACTACTGTGGGTATAACATGTAAAAAAGGTCTTTGCACTGATTTGTCTACGAGGTGGAACTCAACCTTTTTGATGTTAGAGGCGGCCCAGGAGTATAAGTTGGCATTTGATACATTGGGTAATGAAGACATACAATATGCAAGTATTTTGATAAAAAGTTGGGGCACCATTGTCTAATGATTGGGAGGTTGTATCTATTTTTGTAGAGTTTCTGAGGGTTTTTTACGATGTTACTAAGGTTTTATCTGGTTCTTTGTATCCCACGGCACATCAATTTTGTCAACAAATAGCCAAGGTGAAAGAAGAATTAGATGATATTGCAGCGGGTAGTAACACCACATTGCGGGAGATGTCTAGGACCATGATGGAAAAATTTGACAAGTATTGGGGGGAAGAGTTTGATAAAGTCAATATCTTGTTATATGTTGCATGTGTCCTTGACCCACGGTTTAAGGTGAAAGGCATGGTATTTGGTTGACTGATGCAATTGGCAAGAATTGTGCGTCGGCTGTTGCATCTCGGGCTCAGGAAACGCTTGTTAGATTATTTGATGAGTTCACTATCGTGGGAGGTGGTAGTATTGCAGCACCTACAGCCACAAGTATCCCCCCATCAGGTGTAGATGCTAGACGTGGAAAAAAACGTAAAATGGACTGGGGTGACAAGATGGAGTCGACCCCTTTGGATTTTATGGGTTCCACCACAGATGCCCAGTCAGAGGTAGACAGATATTTGGCATTGGATCTCCATCCATTTGTACGAGATTTTGATATATTAGCTTGGTGGAAGATGAATGTCCCCAAATACCCCGTAATTTCAAAGGTTGCTCGCAGTATCTTGGCCATCCCGATCAGTACAGTAGCCTCAGAGTCGGCCTTTAGCACTGGAGGGCGCGTATTAGATCCTTTTCGGAACTCATTAGATCCTATTACTGTTGAGTCTCTGATTTGTACACAGAATTAGATCACGGGTGCTGAAATTCATATTCCAGAGGTTCTTGATTATGATCCGGTTGAGGCCGAGGACGAGGCTGCTGATCAGTCTGGATCTGGTAAATTGTCACTTGAATAAATATTTACATTATTTTATATTTATTTAATTAAATTTAATGTTACAGAGATTTTACATTTATTTGTTGTAACTTGTAGCGACTGTGACGCCAACACCTGGGACACCATCAACAGCTACCTCCGCTGTAGTATGACCTACCTCATCTACCAGTCCCTGTCCATCACCAATTCACCATGGTTTGCACTTTACACAATTTATTTTACCAATTGTTGTTTACATTTATAATTTTATAATATTTGTAATGTTAGTATCTAATTATTTTGTAATTATTGATTATGAGTTTTGACATTTTCTATGACAGTATCATTTTGTATGTCAATTGTCAACACATCTTCCAAGTTAATAACACAATTTAATCTTGGTTAGTATCTTAGTATTTTTAATAATTTTTTTTTTTCATGTTTATAACTTATAACTTTATATTTGTACTCTAATTATTTTTTAACTTATTATTGCAGGTTAAGATTAAGGCCCAACAACCCCATAGTCTCCATCCAAGTTTGTATTACGGCCCAAAATCCAATCACCAGTGTCCAACGACCAATGTTATCAATCTTATTTCTTATGATCTTGTAAATTGTAAATTTGTAACTGTATAATGCTAATAGTTAATAGCACAATTTGTAATTTTGTATTTTGTAGTATTAATTTGTATTATTGTAAATTTGTAAATTGTAATAGTTTAGTAACTAGTCTAGACTTCTAGTAATCTTTATTTTTAAACTTTAACTTTTACTATTTTTGACTTTTAGATTTTTAGTGATGTTTTTTTTTAAAATGACTTTGTCACTTTAGACTTTAGTAATGATAAATACTTAGTATTTAATATAATGATATTTGTTATTGTGAAATTAAATCAGGTTTGATAATTTTCTGGGTCAAAAATGGCCTAGAAATTTGATCTGGGCCGAAAGGCCCAAAACTGTTCATAAGTGGGCAGGCCCAATAGGGGGCGGTAGCGGGGGGTGGGCGGAAGGAGCCTCCCCCGCTGGCCCCGCTACAGGACGGGGTACCCCGCCCCGCCTACACGGGGGCGGGGTGCGGTTTTTAAAAGATGACCCCCCGCCCAGGCGGGGGCGGGGGCGGTGATAGGGGGACCCCGCCCCCGGTAGGGCGGGGATCACCCCTACGCTCGGGTCAACACAACCTTCTTTCAAGTGGTGATGTACCATTGAGATCTCGTTGAACCACATGTTTGCCGTCGCATATGTGGATCCAGATACCTGCTTAGTAATATCAAAGAAAATCTGTAAAAAGTTGACAAACTCCGATATAACTTGCCAATCCGTACTGTCTGGCGGATCGAGTCATGTTCCATTAGGCTCTAGTAGGGCATACCTCAGACCCCCATCCTCAATCTCCAACCGCTCAAATGCCTTCTAGTACTTTAAGGCCACATCCAACATCAGATATGTGGAGTTCCATCGAGTGGGAACATCTAAACACAACATTTTTGAAAACTCAACCCCAACCTGTTCTGCTATTGCCTTGAACTTCCGCAGCTTTTGGGGAGAAGCCCTCGCATACCGCACAATATTACGGACTTTTTTGATGGAGTCGTCCACATTTTCCATCCCTTTAACTGTTTCATCATTGAAAAATGATACCATTTTTAAAATTATTAATCATAAAAATATTAAAATATAAAATACAAAATCAAAACCAAAGAGGCTCACCAACAATAAGGTTGAGTATGTGAGCAGTGCATCGAACGTGGATATACTGATGATTTTTAATTACATCGTATCTTGCCCTCGTATTCCGCAAAAACCACTCGATGGCAGTCTCATTAGCACTGGCATTATCAACTGTAATGCATAGCATCTTTTGGATGCCCCAATCCACCAAACAATCATCCATCTTTGCCCCTATTGATGCACCCTTATGGTCAACTATTTCTTTAAATCCAATAATTCTCTTTTTAAGGTTCCACTCACTGTCAATTTAGTGCGCTGTGATACACATGTACGACGTATTCTGTATAGACGTCCATGTGTCAGTCGTAAATGACACTCTCTGGCCAGTGGTGATGAACATCTTCTTCATCTCTGCCTTCTTCCTCATATGCCTTTTCATGCAATTACGCATTACTGTATAACGGGATGGCAGTGGAAATCTTGGCTCAAGCATCTTCACAAACTTGCGGAACCCTTTCTTCTCAACAATGTTAAATGGCATCTCTTCCTCTATAACCATCTCTGCAAGTGCCTCACGGTACACCTTCTCACTGTATTGAGGGACCACTAGATTTGTCATCTGGTTTCCTGTCCCATCAGTTGCTGTAGAGGTCTCGTAACTAAGATTAGTTTGAGACCCACCTGCGACTGCATATAATAATTTATGGCCCAATATTAGCTTTAAACTTTAAAGTTAAATGAATAAATCAATTAGCATACATAATACATATGGCCCTATGAGATTACTAAAACACTAACCTTTTGACGCCAGCCCTTCGCTATTTGGTATCGCTGGCAACCATTGAGATGTGATGATAGACAAGCGGTGCCTTGTCTTTTTGAATGACACCCAACTTGAGCGCCACAATGGTTGCATTCAGCCCGTGGCTTCTCAGGATCCCCACCATCAACTTTCGTAAAATGTTCCCATGTCCACGATCTTTTTTTATTTGATCGTGAACGGGGTGGCCTCATAGCTGTAGGGTGTACTGGTATATCTGGATCTTGAACCGGATCGTCCCCAAGACCCATATCCTCCTCCTCCATAAACTGATCGAAATCTCCCGCTTCTAATTCTATGTTGACTGGAAGTGGAAATCCACTACTAGCACACGAGGTCTGTGCTCGAGTGGAACTAGGTAATTGACTCCGAGTCCGACTCGGTATTGCTGCTTGGGATGCCGACGGAGTCCTGGCATCCGGAGTCTCATATGGAGTCGGAGTCTCACTGACACTATGTGAGCGTGAGGGATCCATCTATTAAGTAGACCTGAAATTCAAATATTACAATATAAAAAATGTTATATATGTTTGACTTATATATAGGTTTATATATATGTGATTAAAACATCACCCAACTCACGCCGCTAATTATATACGTTTGATTAAAGAACTGTAATTTCATTTTATTATACCGAAACTATATCTCAAAAACTATAGCTCAAGGAGTTGTCTTAGCTGGTATGGATACAAAAACTATATCTCATTCTCAGCTTATTAATCTCATCTGGAAGGGCTTTAATACCCTCTTATGGTTCTGCGAGGTGCCGATTTAGGCCTTAAGCCACATGAGGCCCGACGAGCCTTCTGACTTAAGGCCCACATCTCTTGCACTACAATACTAATGCTATTACAAGAATCTCGCTGGGAACGCAGAAAGCTGCCATGAATTAATTAGTCCCTACCGACCACCATAAAGCAATAATACTAATTATAGCTCTAGTATTACTGTCTTAATATGTTTACATCTTTTATCGTCCACGAACCAGATTTACCACATATAGGCCCTGTCACTCAGATTCTATCAGAAGGTGTCACTTTCCCGTTAAACCATTGACAACATTTGAAATTCCGAACTATAAGATGAGATTGATATATATTATATATATGTGTTCTGAATTACTTGCTTGCATAACAGACATATGATAATCATAATCAAAGGAAAATGAACTGTCCCGAATGTTGCTTATTCGGTATAAACATCACCCAACTAGTCGAATACAGTTGATTAAAGAATGCAGTTAATGCTGTTAATTTTTATATTTAGGAAACGTGTATAATTAGGAAATTATACACGTTAGCTGTGGTGTATATGTGTCTTTATCATTTTGTTAAGAATGTGTATAATTAGGAATGTTAGCCGAGCTCAAAAAATCCAACTCCATTTACATGTACCAGCAAACAGCCAAGCTGCCAAGTGCCAAAGTTCAAACACAACCATCGGCATCAACAACAACCACAACCAAGTTTTAATTATATAACTCAATTTAAGCCTTTGATAAATCATCCAGGAATTAAAACACAATTATATGATCTACAAATTAGACCAAATTGATGCAGACCGAACTGATGTAAGACGTACATGGCATACCGAACGGCGAACTCAAACAACTACAAATTAGAGGCTTGAAAAAATAAAGAAATTAAACCCTATAATTTTGTTACAAGTAACAAATTGATACATTTGAAAATAATTAACACAATCCTCAATTAAAATTAAAAATAAAATCCTATTTTGAAACCCTAAATAATACCAAAAATTCGAATCGTGTCGAATACAGACTTGGAGTCTTGGAGGCTTTCCTCGGCAGTGGCGGTCCGGCGCAGTGAAACTTAGACGGCGGTGTCGTGGCTGGGGAATCGGTTGCTCGAGGGAGAAGAATCGAAGATGAACCGGGCTGCTGGAGTCTGGACTCTGGACTCGATGTGGAAGAAAGAAGAAAGAAGAAAGAAGAGGAGAGAAAGAGAAGAGGGGATCCTGGGGGGGGGGAAAATATCAGTTTCAAAACGGTGTTGTTCCTTATTAGTTGGAACGACGTCGTTTAACATTTTTAAAAATATCCCAGATGCAAAACGACGTCGTTTTGCATCTGGAATTTTTTTAAAAATGTCGGAGTTCGGAGTCGGAGTTCGGAGCATTTCTTCTGCCCGACTCCGACTCCGAACTCCGAACTCGGAGTCGGAAGTATTTCGACTTCGATTCCAACTTCCGAATTTCGACTCCGATCGGAGTCGGAATCGGAGCGGAAGCCATTCGAAATTCGAAAATCGAAATTTTTGCCTACCCCTATATATATATATATATATATATATATATATATATATATATATGAACCCTTCTTGGCAACCCCTATTCATGAACCCTTATATTATTATTAATGTAATGTAGATGATTGTGAAAGTGAATAATTGATCATGGTCTAACTGAATAGTAAATGATACAACTAAATACTTGAAATGAATGAGGGATAAAGTAACGTACGATTAAAGGAGAAAAAATGGAAGGAATGACTGCATGTGAATGTGAGGTAAAATAGTCTAGATATGATGTGAAGAACGTACCATCACTATAACATATAAGATTTTTTGTTGCATTTTTTTTAGTTGAAAGTTAAATTTTCTCGCAAATAGTAGCATTTGCTGCGTTTTCTAATCGGGAGTCAAATTCTGTTGTAAAATAGTAGTATTTGCTGCAATTTTTTCTAGTCGGAGTCAAATTCAGCCGCAAAATATTAGCATCTGCTGTGTTTTTTCTAACTGGGAGTCAAATTCTGCCACAAATAGTGGCATTTGTTGCGTTTTCTCTAGCCGAGAGTCAAATTTTGTTGCAAATTGAAGCAAAACGCTCCAATAGCAAATATGTGATATTCCGTATTTTTGTATATTTTAATTGAAGGATTATTTTATTTTATTTAACTTTGGTTCTTCTGTTTTAAATTTATCGAATTTCTTGTTGAACTTATTTTATGATTTTAAATTATGAAATTTAAATTGATATGCTTTCTTAATATTAATTAATGTTTTGTACTTGAATTATTCTCTAATTTAAATTAATTTATTATTAGACTTTATATTATGGTGGTGTTGTTTTTTTATTTTTTATTTTATTTTAACTAGTCATTGTATTTAAATAATGTGCTTTCTTAATATTAATTAGTGTTTTATATTTAAATTGTTCTTTAAATTAAATTAGTTTATTATTGGGCTTTAAATATTTTATTTTATTTATAATGTATTGAAGTATTTTCATTTTCATTTGAATTTATTTATTATACTCTATTTATAATTAGTTTTCACTTCTTTTTCCTTCTCTCTTTTTTATTTTGCTTTTGCTTTTTTTATTTATTTATTTTTTCTTCTTTTTCCCTGGTTTTTCCCCCAGCCCGTGTGACCTCTTTTCCCCTTCTCTTTGCCATTTTGTCCCCTCTCCACCCAGCGCCACCATGCGCGACTGTGGCCATCACCGCCCCTCTCACGGTCTTCCCCACCTGCCGGCGACCACCCCTCTCTATTTTTAGCCCAGCCCGTGTCGCCATTTGCCCTCAGGTGCACCTCCTATGCCGCGGCCCATAAGTGCTCCAGCGCTGCCGTCACTTCACTACCGGCCACTACCTCTTCACCACTTCACCACCGGCCTCCCAGCTACCTAATCCACCATTCTTCAATCCTGATCCGCCACCCTTGAAGCCCATTGAGCTACATCTCCATTTTAAGCTTTTTGGCCTCCAACCGCAGCCCACGCCACCACCCACAACCAACCACCACCACCTATCACTTCACCAACACCCCTAAGTCCTTCCCTAGCCATTGCAAGTTTTCATTTATTTTCGTTCAAAAGTTGCATTTTTGAGACCCATGGCCCTTGTCTATTTGCATTTGATTTTTTTTAATTATTTAAATATTAATGCCGCTGCCCTTTTTAAATGAGAGCATTTGTTGGATCATGATTTTTGTGCATGTTTTGATAGTAATATTGATCTGATTTGGGTGGTTTTTTTCAAGGACTTTGGATTTTTGGTTTTGGATCTTTCTCTCAAATCAGAAGTTCTTCAAAGAGCAACATTTATGCAGTTATTTATTTATTTGTTTTTATTTAATTGATCTTAATTGGTAGTTTGTTTTTTGTAAGGAGTTTGAGCTCATGTGGTTTGATTATTGTGCATTTTTTACAGTTTAATTGATGTGATTTAGATGGTTTTATTTTTTCAGGTTAGTTACCAAGGTTGATTACCTCGCACTGAGACATGAACTTATCATGGTAAATTTAACATTATATATATAGATTTATTTACACCAAATATATACATGCTGGCTAAATTGTCTATACATCCATTTATTAATATTAATATTCTCGATCATAATGAATTCCAAATTTACATTAATGATAAATACTTATCTTATATTAGTGCATTTAAGTAGAACATGTTGATTATACTCAATGGTTTAAACTCTAGTATTGAATGATTTAGTGCAAGATGTTAACTCACCCTCTCTCTCTAAATTGACTTTTTGAGGCAAAACCAGATTATGGATTGTTTAAAGTATGATATTTTTTTTTTGCCTTTCTTATTGTAGGGTTACCTAACATCTAGCTCTAATTACAATTAGATAGTATTCACTGGGCTTATAACTTTTGTGTGGTGTACTTCTCTTTGAATAATTAGTTTGTTACTTGGTTTTTTATTTTTCTACTCACACATGCATGGAAAGTCATATCAGAAAATTGGTGGGTATGGATTGCACTGTTGTGCCTTTCTCCACATGGGTTATAATCTACACATCTCATATTTATCCTTGGGAATTAAAAGTAGACATGGACACTAGTTTTGGTGGTTGTTTGCTATTACTACATTTAAGTGGAACATGTTGATTATACTTAATGGTTTAAATTCCTACATTGAATGATACAATGCTAGATGTGTTAACTTCCTCAAATCTGTGATGACTTGCTAAGGAATCACAGATTGTGTACTGTTACAATCTATTTTTTTTCTTGCAACAGTGAACTTGCTAGCACTTTTTATTCACGCATGGAAGACATCTTAAGACAATTGTCACGTATTACCCTATTTTTAACTAATGAAAACAGGGGAAGATGAATGATAACTCACTTAGATATTTGTTATTATTTCATAGGAATGTGGTCGAGTGATGGCTTCAAGTTATAGTGATCTGAGTAATACCCTTTTGGCATGGAAGAAACCCAAGTTAGTTAAGGTTTCTGATTGCCATTGAGGTTGTGTATAGTTAAATCTTGCCTAATATTAATCTTTACATTCATTACCCCACCAAATTAGTCAGAGAAGCAGGAAAACTAGGACGAATCAAAACTAAGTTATACATAGATTTTTTTCATTGCTAGTGCAGTTGTATATATTTAAATCTTGCACAATATTAAGCTTTGCATTCATTACTCAGTGTACATGTCAAATAGAAATAGGAAAAATATGAAGAAAAACAAGGCCTTGTTCAGATTTTTCATCGCTAGTGAGATTGTGTGGTTAAATTTTGCCTAACATTAGTCTTTGCATTGGTTACCCACACATGCATTGTTGTGGGTATTTAAATATTAGGCAAAGAAGAAGAAGAAGAAAAAGTAATAAGAAACAAAGCCAAGAATAGTTCAGAATTCTCTTTACCAGTGTAGTTGTGGGTATTTAAATATTGGATTTTTTTTTCATACTCACACATGCATACAAAGTCATATCAGAAAATTGATGGGTAAATAATGCATTGTTGTGCCCTTCCTTATATGTTAAAAACTATGAGTCTTAAGTTGTGTAATTTTTTATTTTTAAATGTATGATATTAGATTTATGTAGCGTTTTTAATAATAACTAGTGCAATATGGTCTCTGCTTTATGTAAATGATTACTTGGCAGGCATGTATACTTGGCATGCAGCAAACTGGAGACTTTGGAAGGGACTGCACTGTTGAGGACAGATTAATGAGGCCATTTGACATGAACTGAGTAGGAGGATGTGTGTTTTTTTAGATCAGATCACCACAAGTTTGCCATGAATAGGCTGCAAGACTAGTCACTAGGCAATTTATGTAAATGATCAACTGCTTTTGTTTTATCCAATTTAGATAAACGGTACCCATTACCTGTACACTATATTTTATTTTTGTTGGCTAAACAAGTCATATTGCATAGACTGATGTGGATGGAAAGCATGTTTAATCAAAGTTTTGAATATCGTACTGGTGCCGGTACCGGTCAAGACATTGGAACGAAATATTTCGGTACTGATATCGTTTCGTGTACCGTTTTGGAATAGTCTATTTATAAAAAAATTATATATATAAATACATATATAAATTATATTTCAAAAAAATAGTCAATATATGAATATATTATATATATCAATACATATATATAAATAATCTAGTCTAAATTGAGGTAAAAAAAAGTAAAAAATGAAAAAAAATAAAAAAATAAAATCCGATATGGTCGGTACGACCGAAATACCGGCCGGTACGGTTGGTATTTGAGCTGGTATGATACATGTAATGTACCTGTACCGTCCAAGTGACCAGTACGGCATGTACCAGCCGTACCGGTACGATACCAAAAACATTGTGTTTAATGACAACTTTATTATGATATTGTCTATGCGTTCATTTGTAGCGGGATTTTTTCTTTTTTCCTTCTTTGGGTTTTGTTGAGTTAGTCTAGTGGATAGGGGTGTCTGTGTTATGTAATTGTTTGTTTACCTATCCTGCTAAATCTGTTTCTTCTTGTTTTTCTTTTCATTTTCATAATTTGTTTTTTCAAGTGTTTTTTCTATCTTCCCTGCACCTCCTTCCTCAAAACATGTTAAATGATTATTTTTTTCAATTTGGCTAGTCTAATTAGTTTATTTCAGTTGTAGAAGCTTTTTTTATTTTTATTTTTTAAGTACAAATAGAATTTATGCAATTGTAAAAAGTTATATACTTTGTTTTATAACTCTTTAATACTTTTAAGAGAAGGGAGATGGTAATATTTGTAAATTTTGTGTTTTATATTGATGTTTAATTGCATTTTATATTAAATTTTGTGTTTTATATCAATATTTATGTGATATAATTTCGTAGTTATGTTTAATTGCATATATATATATATTTTGATTTTGTATGGGGCCATTTTCGATTTTTTATTAGTCGATATTTTTTTTAAAACTCTGACACTATTTGCGGCGACCTCAACTCGCGGCAAAAAGTATTTGATTTTGATTTTGTATGTGAAACGTCCAAATCGCAGCAGATAGCACTTAATATTTGTGGAGGAACCATTACGGCGAGAAATTAGCCTTATATCATGGCCAAATAACCGTGGTTAGCTCGCGATCTTCAAAATGCAGCAAATAGATTTTTGTCGCGATTTTGAAGCTTTTTGTGACGATTTTCAGTTGCCGCAAAAGGCCTTATATCTTGTAGTCCATGAGATTAAGCGTGGCACCTCTTCTCTCATGAAAAACGAGGTGAGGTACCGTAGTGCCAAGGATGTTGGCTGTTTGGTCGACACCTATAAAAATGGTTACGTGTGTAGTAATCAAGAGTGAAGTACACACGTATGAAATTCAGTTTAAGACAACACATCAAAAATATAAATGGAATAAGTTGTACCCTTCATACAAAAGGGACTTCTCACCCTTCATAACCTAAGTTTAGGATACATAGGCTTAGTCTTCATTGATGGCTGACTAAGTTACATATGAGCACTTGACTTAGTTATGAATATCTTACAAAAGGAAACGTAGTAGCTATGGCAAACATTGTTGCTAAGACGAGTTCTAGTCTCCTTGGTCAAGACTCGGGTGGGGTTGACTCTTCTTCCACATGTTTCATATTAGGGTTTGAACTTTCATCAAAGTTTATAGTTCTAAGGATGAAACCGTAGATATGTTAGATAGTTATGACAAGACCATCAACAAAAGATAATGCTAACGGAGGTGTCATGAAAATATTGCAAGTAAATATGGGAGAAACATGTATGTGCATGGAAAGATATCACATTTTCTCTTGCAATTTCATGCACTCTAAAAACGTGGCGAGGAATCATCCTCTCTAACGTATCCTTTTATTTTTAATGCAAAATAGATAAAAGCTCAATAGTACTATTATGGCGATGAGTTACCCATCTTGATGAGTTACCCATCTTCATATAATAAAAAACCTATAAAAATAGTATTGAGTTGTATCCTTCTTTGTTTATAGACATTCATTTTCACCATTGCTCATAGGCATACGCTTATAAACATTGAGGCACATATTGAAACTTGTTGCCTTAAGGAGGCTACTCTACCTTACCACAACTAATTTGAAGATGCCAACACTTGATAGTTGATATGCTTGAGAATCTCACATTTTGACTTTTAGGTGAGGCTAAGTACAACACCGTTCCACCCCTTGCAATAAGGCATTCACTTTCTCCTATGATGTACAAGGTCATGCTTTGCAGAATAATCTTGTGGAATTTTTCATCTTGTACCATGATTATAGACTCGTTGGAGGTTAGATTATACAATTTTATAAAATAAAATTTATAAATTATATAAAAATATATTCATTTATAAATTTATATTTATAAAAGTTGAGAGGAGGAATTCAAATTTGGTAGAAAGGAAAATCTCATGATAGCATGTGGTGTTGTCTCCTCATTCAAAAGGTGCGCATGTTCCTAACGTTAAAATTTTGACTTTTTCAGAAAAGTAGAAAATGACCGTTTGAATTTTGAATCAGGCTGGTAGGTTTTTATGTTGTCTTTTACACGTTGTTCTGTGTGCCAGTTTTCCGCCTTAATTAACTTAGTGATTAATTTAGTACTGAAACGAAAAAAAATATATTATTATTATATTTTATTTTTATTTACAATGAGTATGCGAGTTTTACATTTTTATTAAATACTACTCCTGTTTCGATCCCATACAATTTTTCGATTCACTTGCTTTCTTCACTTTATGAGTGGTGGTTTCATCCGTCCATTGTTTTGAATCCTTTATAAATTCGTGTATAGGGCGAGTAGTATCATCTCATATCTTGCATCAATTAAATTTAAATAATTATAATAATTAGATAAAATAAAATAAAATAAAATAAAATAATGTTATATCATGAGATAATGCTATTTATTATATTTCATTTGTAAATTTATCATTTAATACTATATCATGAGATAATAAAAAAAAAATAATGAAGAATAAATTTTCTCTATTCAGTCTACAAATTTTGATAAACATATTATAACTTTTTACAAGAATCTTTATAAAGTTACATACAAATATATTACATTCATAAGATTTCATATAAGAAGTTGAGGATTAGGAACTCGATTTTTTCATTTAATCAGTTTAAATATTTAAAATCTCTCATTTAAAATATAGAGATAATACTCTAAAATAAGAAATATGACGGAACATGTTGAGTTTATATAAATTGAACCGAATTTTATATTGTTTAACATTAGATTATAATAAGTAATATACAGTTTGTTTGAGAACATAATTATTTTTAAATATTTTTAAATTATTTAATTATTATTCATAAAAATGGTCAGACTATTTAACCATTATTTATAAATAGTTTATTAATATTAATAAATTATTCACTGTTATTTTATGACTATTCATAAATATTTTATTGCTATTTACAAATAAAGTGAGATATTCTTTATGTTTTAGTGACTTGTCGAGTAACATTAATTATTTACAGCCTTAAACAACGTTGCATCGGACTCTATTGCAACGATCCAAAAAATTCTGGTTTTTCTTTTTTAATTTTGAGAAAAAAATCTCAAATTTTCAAGTGGAAGGAAAAGAAAATATTCCAAACAATATTCCAAACATTCTACTCAGTATCTTTATACTATATATTTATTTTGATATTTTATCTTTTATTTTTTTATTATTTAATATATGTAGTTCAGGGATGATAATTAAAAAAAAAATAATTAATTTAATAAGAATAAAACTTAAAAAAAAAAAAATTAAAACACGTGTGACGTGACTTGTGAAATGAGGTGTAAAAGGGTTGCAGAAATTTCCCATATAGCTTGCGAGCATTCCTACTACACGCTAGTAAAAGCTTGTAAAGGAAGAGAGGGAGAGAGAAATAGCTGCTGCTCCAACTTCCTCTGTCTCCCTTAGGCTGTTGGACGAGTGTGAGGCTGTTTACAGTAGCTCTGTTGTTTGGCAAGTAAGTGCAAAGCTTTCTTCTCCTCTTTAATCTCTCTCTGTCTCATTCTATCCCTATTACAAGATCGGTCCCCTCACCCAAAATAGCAGCAGTGGAGTTTTCAGCCTTTTTGTTCTTTTTCCTTTTTCTTGGCAGTGGTTTTCCCAGTTCAATCTACCATTTTTATGCCTTTCTCCTTAAGTGTTATTTTGGGAAATAGTATTACTTGCTATTAAATCAGTCTTTTATAGCTGTTGCATTCTCTTCATATTCCATATTACTATTGCCTTTGTGTATCACCAAGATATCTGGCTGCTCAATCTCCAGATACATACAACTAAGATCGACTTGGGTCTGCCAAGATGCGGAGATTTTCAATACCCATGATGGGTTTCATGCTATTATGCTGCTTGGCAGCTCGTACTGAAGCAGTTTACGTGAAATACAAAGACCCAAAACAGCCTTTGGGCGCTAGAGTCAAAGATCTCATGAAACGCATGACTCTTGCCGAAAAGATTGGCCAAATGGTGCAGATCGAGCGCAGCGTTGCCACGCCCGATGCGATGACGAAGTACTTCATTGGTAACCAAATGTCACTCAACAATCTATATTTCTTTTACCCATTCTGTTTCACCTGTACATGTACATGATCTATTTGTCAATATTAGCAGTTTTGTACACGATATGCGATTTTGAGTAAATGTATGTGCAATATGTGATGGGCAGGGAGTGTTTTGAGTGGTGGAGGAAGTGTACCGGCGCCGGAGGCCTCTGCCGAAACTTGGGTCAACATGGTGAATGAGATCCAAAAGGTTTCTCTATCAACCCGGCTTGGGATTCCCATGATTTACGGGATTGATGCTGTCCACGGTCATAACAACGTCTACAAGGCGACAATTTTCCCCCACAATGTTGGACTTGGAGTGACCAGGCAAGTGTAAAGATGCATCTTGATACAGACGCGTCCATTTGGTTTAGTCCGAGTCTTTGTTGTAGAAAGATGCTTTTTTATTGAATTCCACGTAGCCCCAAGCCATTTGACGGAAGTGTTTTAAGTTTTAAGTTTGATGGATATTTTATTATTAATATTTATTTTTCTTAATCAATTTTCAGAAGAATTTCAGATCTTTTGGATTGTTAACAGTTTTATGTTTAATGCTTACCTCAAGATTTTACGGGTTAAGTTTTTTGTAATGGTCGTCTACGATGGTTGAAGAAAGGATGTTATGATCCTGAGTTGGATAGTGAATTACTGGGGAACTGGAATTACAAAACTCTATTATGTTATCAGAGGGTTGGAAGCAGAGATACGTTAAGGTTTTATTAGAAATTCTTTTAGCCAAAGTTTTTAACTCTGTTCCATATTAAGAAGAAAAAAACGTAGTTCCTATGTGCTTTAAATCAGTAGTTCCGAGTTTCACTTACCTGGATTTATTGTGATATTATTCTTTCAGGGATCCTCAACTTATCAAGAAGATTGGAGATGCAACGGCCCTTGAAGTTAGAGCTACAGGAATTCCTTATGTTTTTGCTCCATGTATTGCGGTAAATACACATTGGATAGGATTTTATTTGAACATTCTTAAAAAAAAAAAAAAAAAAAAAACCCCTCTTAACGACTTATGCTAACAATTTTAATCCATGTTTGTTAACAGGTATGCAGGGACCCAAGATGGGGTCGGTGCTATGAAAGTTATAGTGAGGACCCAAAAATTGTTCAAGCAATGACTGAGATCATACCTGGTTTGCAAGGAGATATCCCTGCGAAATCTCGAAAGGGTGTTCCCTTTGTTGGTGGAAAGTAAGAGCCGTTTGATAAAATTGCTGCTGTATGTTTTGTTACTCTGGGTTGATTAGTAGACGCTGATGTTATTGTTCTTGGATAACTTTTTACAAATTTCTTTTAGCATCTTTGCAACTGTAAAAAATGCATGAGCTCTGAATTCGGCAAAAGGGAAAAATGCATGAGCTCCTAAATAGACCATACTTGAGTACTATTACTACAGAATGTCTTAAAAATTGATTTATTCAAGCTTATAAGAAAAAACTGTTGTTGTTTCTTTCCTTGCTAGTGATATACTTTTTAATACCTCATTCAAGAGTACATTATTTTTTCTCATGTGATCAATTTCGCTTTTCCCTTTTCCATATGCATAGCTCCAGTAACACGTGTCTATACATTCATCGAGGAAATATCTTGTCATGGATAGGATACGAGGAAATATCTTGTCATGGATAGGATACTTTCTGACTTCCAGTTTCATAAGTACGCTCCTCCTTTTGGACTCTTTTTAGCTGGTCTAGACAAGTAGTGGGTCTATGTGGTCCCGTGAACGTAAAATAAACTACAACATAAAGTTAGGCTCCTCCCATGTTCCTCCTACATTGTTTATTTGGCTTCTTGATAGGCGTTGGCTAGTTCATTCTCAAATGTTGGGAGAACTGTTTGGTATTCTCGCACATTTTTCCCAACAACTTTGGGATGCTTGCAAAGTGAGAGCTTGCCTTTGTTCTTATCGAAGGACCAGTTTGTCCTTCGTGTTGCTAGAAGCACCATTTGAGGAAAGATTGAATTCTTTTGACTAGTTCTTTAGATGATAGCAGCTGAAAATAATACCTCACAAAACCATTCCAGTGCTAGATTACCTTTCGAAATTATTATTTTACCTAGTTCTTTGTTGAGCATATCAAATGAACTGAAATTTGAAACCTGCCTGTAACAATTTCACTTGATTTATTTACTATGGCTAGACAAAAGGTTGCGGCCTGTGCCAAGCACTTTGTGGGAGATGGTGGCACAACCAAAGGCATTGATGAGAATAATACTGTGATCAATGAAAAAGGATTGTTCAGCATTCATATGCCTGCTTACATTAACTCCATCAACAAGGGTGTTGCAACAATCATGATATCGTATTCAAGCTGGAATGGAGAGAAGATGCATGCTAATGCTGATCTTGTCTCTGGTGTCCTAAAGGACAAACTAAAGTTCAAGGTAACAAAAATCAATTCAACACTTTGGTTGGTTGTCAAATAGGTCAGTTGATATGAAACATTGAAGGTGCAAATGGTTGTGTTTCAGGGTTTTGTCATATCAGATTGGCAGGGTATCGACCGGATTTCCTCCCCTCCTCATGCTAACTATTCATACTCTGTTCAAGCTGGAGTTGGTGCTGGAATTGACATGGTCAGTCAACATTTAGTATTATATTCCTTGATCTCAAGCATGTGAGGGGGGTGCATGTTTTTCTATTTTTATTCTCAAATGT
Organism: Platycarya longipes; assembly: GCA_036559045.1. Classification (NCBI taxonomy): domain Eukaryota; kingdom Viridiplantae; phylum Streptophyta; class Magnoliopsida; order Fagales; family Juglandaceae; genus Platycarya; species Platycarya longipes. The sequence continues at coordinate 11,024,988 of CM071801.1, forward strand.
TTGTACCTGTTTTGCAGATCATGGTCCCATATGACTTTACAGAGTTCATTGATGAGCTAACCAATCAGGTGAAGAACAATATTATCCCAATGAGCAGGATTGATGATGCTGTGAAGAGAATCTTGAGGGTTAAATTTGTCATGGGACTCTTTGAGAATCCACTAGCTGATCTCAGTCTTATCAGCCAACTCGGTAACAAGGTTTGTTCTCAAATTTATCATCTTAAGATAACTCGAATACTCTCATCTATGTTTTGTTAAACCCTTTGGTGTCCTATAATAAAAAATTTCACTTGGGCAGGAACATAGAGAATTGGCAAGGGAGGCTGTACGGAAATCACTCGTACTATTAAAGAATGGAAAATCTGCTGACAAGCCCTTAATTCCCCTCCCCAAGAAAACGCTAAAGATACTAGTTGCAGGAAGCCACGCTGACAACTTGGGCTATCAATGCGGAGGCTGGACAATTGAGTGGCAGGGCCGTAGTGGCAATGATCTCACGATTGGTATGATTTGTACATATCTATACGTTCCTCATGCTTGTGTGTTTTTCGACAGAAGTAGTAAGATTTAAATTTGCATTAACAGGTGCAACAATCCTGAATGCCGTGAAAAATACAGTTGATCCTACTACCCAGGTTGTCTACAGTGAGAACCCTGATGCAGGTTTTGTCAAGTCTAACAAATTTTCGGTCGCCATTGTTGTTGTGGGTGAGCACTCGTACGCCGAAATGTATGGCGATAGCTTCAATCTAAGTATACCAGAACCAGGGCCAACCACTATCAACAATGTGTGTGGGGCTGTAGAGTGCGTTGTGGTAGTAATCTCTGGCCGCCCAGTTGTGATCCAGCCCTACCTGCCAAAGGTTGATGCACTTGTTGCTGCTTGGCTTCCTGGAACTGAAGGCCAAGGCGTTGCTGACATGCTGTTCGGTGACTATGGATTCACCGGCAAGCTCGCTCGTACGTGGTTCAAGACAGTGGACCAGCTCCCCATGAATGTTGGTGATTCACATTATGACCCTCTATTTCCTTTTGGATTTGGCTTGACAACTAAAACTTCCAAAAATTAGGGTTTTTCACAAAGTCCTGTATGAGAAATGAAGTTACCAACAAAGAAAACTAGGGTTTAATCTGCCCAATTTTCTTGATCAATCCAAGCTTGAAGCTTGGTTTCAGCTTGGCTGCAACCCAAAATTAGTTGGATTTTGTTGATCAGGCTCAATTTGAATTGAAGACTTGAATATCAGGCTCATATTGGGGTGTTCAGGCCAAAGGCTCAATTTTGAATGATTGAACTCTCTCTATCATTAAAACAAAAATAATTGAGAAAAAATGGCGTCTCATAAATAACCCCTCATTAACTTCCTAAAAATAAAATTTATAATCTAAGCGTAAATAGAATTGCAACAATATTTTAAAAAAATATGAGGTGTAATGATTAGGAAGTTAATGATTTGGAAGCATCTGACCTGTGGTGTACCCACCCTCTAGGCTCCCGAGCAGTTCTACTACACTAACAAGCGGCGAAAAACAGGTTTTTTTTTTTTCTTTAAATTTATTTTCAATGATTTATTTTTTTATTCATTTTTAAATATTTAAAAAAATCACAAGATTATAAAATGAGTAATAATAGGATTATCATTACTTTACTACTCATATACCATCCATAATGTATTTATTTTTTTTGTATTTATTTTTAAATATTTTTTTAACATCTTTAATGATTAAGAAAAAATTTAAGAAATATATAATTTTATTAATAATTTATTCTTTAATTAATTATTAAGTAAAAAAATATTTTTTAAAAAAATAAAAAAATAAAAAAAGGATAAAGAAATAATAAAGAAAGTATAAATCTATTATTATTCTTATAAAATACATATTGTTAATCAATATATATAAAAAAAAAAAAAAAAAAAAATCTTACTCCACAGTCGGGATTGGGAATCCCGTTTGTGAGTAGAGTTTCTCCTCGACTCCCCAGGCCCAAATCACGTAGGTGCAAAGTCCAACGCGTACGTTGATGTCTATTTACAAGGCACTGAGGCAGCATCAAAATGTTCAATCCTTGAAGGGTGGGAGTGACTTCCTTATTAAATTAAAATAAAAGACGTAATTTTTTTAGGGAAGTGTTGAGCAAGACCCACAGCCTAGAAGAGGCTTGAATAGCCTTGAATACCACCTCGTTGATGATTATGGAAAAAATATTTTGTGAAGGACTTGACTTTCTAAATTAATTATAAATGACACACTCATCTAATATTGATTAGATTCTACTACTAGCTTAAAACGAGGAAGCAAATGGTAAATGATTTGTTTTATATTACTAACTGTATAGATGACTTGCAACAAATGAGAGGGTGACATATGGTGTCCAGTAAAACTCTGATACCTAAGTTAAAGAGAAGTAGTTTCCATATAAATATATAAATGAATGCATAATACATTACATTAAAGTGTTATTTATAGGAGTATGAAGATGATAGCTACCAGTTTTAGGATTTATCTTTGGATAAATCCTGAATAAGTTGATGAGATAACTTTCTTAGTTTGCTGAAGGCGTTATCATATTATCTAACATGTGTCATGGGCTCCTATACTATAAATATCCCAATCTTGGGCTAAGTTAGGTCTTCAGTTTTAGACTTGTTTCTCCGAGTCCTAAATATCCCTTCTAATTGTCCTTCTAATTTTCTACATACTTGCACGTAAGAAATTAATTTTATTTGTACCTCGTTGAAGGACCATATTATCTAAGGTGTTGGGTCTAGGAAGATTTAACTCCTTGTTGTACTAAAGACATGGCCCACGTAATTTGTAACTGTTCCCACATTTTTATTTTGCTTTATTAAAAAATGGTAATAGACAATGTTATCACCCATTTGACTTCCCAAGAATCTTTTTATTGTTGCTTTCCCCTCTCTTTCATCTTCTTGATCTATTTTCCATCTTATTTCTTTGTTAAGTCCGTTTTCACCTTATTTCGTTCTCTCTAGTTTTTCATTTTATCTTCTTCTTGTGTCTTCATTTTTTTGGATCTTCAAATCTTGCATTGTCCTTCGTCTTCTCCCAATACACAATCGACGGCTCACCGTGGCTCCTCCCATACTCCTAGTTGGCCTTCTACCTAGATTCTTGCGAGTGTTTCTTCCCATTCTACTGCAAAATCCTCTAACAACCAAACTCTCCCTTTGTTTGAAGGGTTTATTTGGTGATCTACACTCGTCGGCCTGGTTTGCTTACAGAGATGAAATCAAAAATTTAAAATTTATCTCAAACTCATCATTGTACTTTTTTAAATCCCATACAAAATATAATAAAAAATTCAACTTTTTTAGATTTCAAAACACATTTTTTAAATCCTAAAACAAAACTAATATTAAAAAAAACATATTACAACAATATTTTATTTTTTTAACTTTTATTTCATCTCTAAATACAAATCAAACCTTAATGAAGTTGAGAACCACATATCACATCCCTGATGCCGTGGTCCTCTCTCTTTCTTCAGAAGCTGTTGTTGACGAAGAAAGTTATTTAGGGATAATTGCTCTCTTGGTTTGTGCCCTAGCATACGGTTGCGCCTCTCCTTCATCTACCCTATTCACGATGTACTAGATTTTCTTGGGTTGGTTCTTGCCCAACTCCATTCACACATGTGGCGCGTGCTTTTGTGCTTGTGTGTGGTGCTTAATTGGGCCAAGGACAATGATTGTGCCCTATGTTTTAAAAAGCTCTTGACCTCGACCAACATTGACAGATTCCATGTGGTGCTTGATCGTTCCCATGTTAGGGCGTAAAATAAAAGTCGTGATGCCTTCGAGGAAGAGGGGTGCTTCCCCATCTTCTGAAACTCCTAAGAAATGCCTTTGACATAGTGGACGTCGAGGTGTGATTGTTGATTCTAACGTGGGGCAAAGGTGGAGGCAAAAATGGTTATGACTTCTAGCGTTGACCTAACTATTAGAAGGGAGACGCCATCTGCCTCCTTGTAAGGATGTTGCCGCCCACATCACCAGTGCTCAATGACCTTGATAGGCTTATGGGTCAAGCCCTTGTCTACCTAGCGACGGTGTTTGAGTTTGACTTGCCCTTTAGGGGGTTTGACTCATTGAGTACGCCCTCTTTTGCATTCCTTTTTCTTCTCTCCCTGACTTCAACTCCTAGCGATGACGACTTTGCAATTGACATATACGATGCCTTCTCTAAGGGCATGGTTGGGGTTATAGTGCCTAAAGTTTGACTCCTCTTGTTGGTGGTGCCAAGGGTAATGTTGCTGGCAATAGTGTTGATAATCATAAAGAACAAGGCTCCATGCTAAGCTCCATTCCTATGACCATATTAGGGGGTGAGACTTTGCCAATAGATCAAGGGTTTATATTCCCCCCCCTTCCCTTGTTCATTTGGTGGTAATGTGGACTCTTCAATCTCCAGGAAAGGGGGGTCATCTACCCTTGACGTACCCCCCGCAAACCAAGATGCATCGGCTCCTGAGCTAGGAGCTCCAACCACCCTTCCTATACCGCTATTGCATTCTTCTTTGGGGAGGGCCAATGAGGAGAAGCAACATGTTAGGATAGGTAGGGTTAAGGGGCCTTCCCACTTGCATCCCCTTTCCTCCATTGGAGTAATGGCAGATATGTTTCAGCACCTAAGGAATTTCTTGTCTTCGGTATGGGCTTGGTGGTTTACACATCTTTATCTTTGGTACGAAATTTCTAGCCTAGTTGTGATGATTTATTTTAATGTGTGGCTTATATCTTAGATGGTCTTTGTGTTTTGCAGGGTGTGGATGACCTAGTGGCTTGGATTATCGATGATCATGCCCACTTGGAAGCTGAGGTGCATGCAAGACAAATGTTTGGATTGTTTGCCAAGAATTGAAGAAATTAGTCGGTTTTTAGTCCAGAAGACTGAAGTGGAGTGCTACTTGGAGCAAGTGATGGGCACATCCATTCTTTAGAGATTGACCTTGAGTCCCTTTACAATGAAGCGTCTGAGCTCCACAGTGAATTACTTCGCGCCAAGTCCCTCAACATGCATGGTAACTTTACCTTGCAGCTGATGGAGTCTAAACGAGACTTTGGTTGAGACTTTGGTTGTGCTTGTCTATCTCGATTGAATGGAGAGTTGACCTCCTCTCAACTGTCATTGATGGATTTTCAATATATCAATTACTGACATGCAAACAAATAATTTTTTTAAATATTTTTTTCTTAAATACATTGAACATTTTCCTTTCATTTTTATTAAATAAGATTACGCAAGATTTTCATACCATATCTGCGTTTCGACCTATATGATTTTTTATAAACTTATATGCTATTTTCACTTTGAAGCGGTTTCTGCTTATATCTTGCAATCAATCATATTTAAATTCATTCTTATATATTAAGATGATGAAATTCATAGACTTAACTCATCTCGTAAAAACGGTTTAATAAGAGAGGTTTGCATATTGTTTATAAACATGCTCAAGATTTTGTCTATATGCAATGTTAGATTTATTTTTCAACACTCTCCCTCACGTGCAGACCAGTATTTTTTCTAGTTATTGTTATAGGATAAGTAGTGTGGGCCCCCATTCGTTTTGTGGTAGACTTTGATACCACGATGAAATTCATGAACCTAACTCATCTCATAAAACTGGTTCAACAAGAGAGATTTATACGTTAAGCATGCTCAAGACTTTGTTCACAAAAAAAGTGAGATTTATTTTTCGACACTCTCTCTCACATGCATGCTAGTATTTTTTCTTGTTCTTGTCATGGGATAAGTAGTGTGGGGTCCCATTCGTCCTATGACAAACTCTGATACTATGATAAAATTCATGTACCAACTCATATCATAAAATAGGTTCAACAAGAGAGATTTGTACATTGCTTGTAAGCATACTCAAGACCTTATTCATAGGCAATATGAGATTTATTTTTCAACATAAGATTTTCACTTTATACATGTAGCTCTTGTTTGTCTATGTCAAGTCTATTTCCAATTCTGCCTTGTTGGATTTATGTGTACTTGTGTATTGCAGCTGTTTATTTCAAATTCCACCAATATGAGCTCAATCACGCAACCTTTGTGTCTATCTTTGGCAATCAATCTCATTCAAACTCCACTCACTCAATTACCCAACTTTTTTCGCTCCTTATCTCAACATGGTTTCACTTTTTCAATCAAAATAATATTAAAATTAAAAAAGAATACATAACTTTAAAAAAAATAAGTGGGGTGGCAAGTAATAGACATGAGGATTAATGTTTTTCAAAATTTAGATAAGAACCATAAGATGTCTTAAAAATATTTTTCATGTTCTGTTCAAATCTATTTTGAAGAGGGAAACATAGTTTTTTTTGTCTAAAACTATAAAACTTCATTTCCCCACATTTTCAAGATTTTTCAAATCGGAGTTTAGTGGTGTAAACCAGTCGAGTTCAAGCTGGTAGTCTCTATTCATTTGACTTTTGTTTAAGCATTAGTCAAGCTGGGACTTTTCATTCAGTTGTATTTATGTTCATAAACAACTCATTTAAATTTCGATTGATTCCAAACTTGTTTATGAGTTGCTTCATAAGTCGAGTTTGAAGCTTTTCTTCTAATAATTGTATTTGTAGTCACCAGCAACTAATTTAATATTTAATCGATTTCGAACTTGTTTATAAGTCGCTTCATTTTGATAAAACTAGATTATCTAATCTACAGATTTTGATAACATATTTTAACTTTTTATAAACCATCTTATTTCACTTCATCTCAAATTCATAATTATTCTTTTTTCAAAATTTCATATAAAATAAAATAAACAATTCAACTTTTTTAAATCATAAAATAAAATTAATATTAAAAAATATATTATAACAAAATTTTATTCTTTTTTAAACTTTTATCTCATCTTATCTCTGAAAACAAACTAGACCTAAAATCTTTAGAGAGTTACGTATAAATAAATAACATTTACAAGGATTTAAATAACATCTGGATGGTACTAGGAATGCAATTTTTTCTTTTAATCAATTCACCTATAGGAAAATTTATAGGTGAATTATCCTGAAACTCATTAATGCCTGTTCCTGATAAAAGCCCCATTGTAACCAATGAATCATTAAGAGAGTCCCCATCATGCACACCGAGATAATTTAAAGAACCCTGAATTAAAAAAAAAAAAAAGACTAAAAGAGAAGAAAACAATTGAGACAGAAAATATAAAGAAAGCGCACCATGTTTATGAATTACATGTGTATAGTCAATCAGTCAAGTGCGTTATGGTCAATGTCAATATCCCTCGATCGGTAGATTTCCTTGTCTCTTTACACTTCGTATCATTATTATTTTCTTAACAATTAAGATAGAGGATACTTGAGTTTGAGCTTTTAACTTTCTTTTGGGTAACTTCAGTGTGGAGTTCTAAGAACTTCAGCCATGATTAACGATTCAACGACTTACATACAATTTAATAAATACAATTAATTGTTATAATCAAAGTAGTTACAGTAGCAAGGAAGAAATTGTCTCTTTGTTCTAGCGATTTCACAACTATTCACAAATCATCTCAACTTAAAATCCAAACGGATCATTTTTTTCCAGAGAGTGACTTCATTCGTTAGATTCAGGATTAGTTGAGTACAAGCATTGAAAGAGTCCAATATACCTAGGGTTTATGAGACATCATTACAATGGGCAATATAGACTACATTATGATGCATGTAAATAGGGATGAACAAATTGGCCGCTTTCCCGACCCGACCCATTAAACCGAAATATGCCGACCCGAAAGCCCGACTCGATAACGTATGAAATCGGAAGCGGGTATTCCGTTACCCGATTAAAACCCCCAAAATGCGTTTGATCTCGCCAAATCCAAAACATTCAGACTCTTTCTTCCTCTAATTTCTTCTCAGAGCGATTTTCAATTCACACAAGACCCTCAAAACGATGGACCATGGTTTAGATTGTGCTCAGGCGACTCAATCTCGACGGAGAGCACAAGTCGATTCACATCCATGGACTCCCTTGGGCAACAATATTTCGTTTGGCTTCAAATCGTGTTCGCCTCCCTGTGTTCGCATCTGCATCGACGCCATACACAGGTTCAAATCGTGTTTGCCCTATCACTTTTCGATCATCGACGAAGAGGTTTGTTTTTGTTGAGAGATTTTCCACCAAACGAATTATTTTCATTTTTGATCGTGTTGAAGCCAAACGAAATATTGTTGCCCAGCAATGTATTGAATCTTCTTTCTTTAATTTTGTTGGGAGATTTGCTATCATTGTTCGGATCCTAATTCCGGTCTGGTTTGAGGCTTCAAAGCAGGGAAAGATAATATGCCGATATCGGGTAATCGGCCAAACGGGTCTCGGCCAATCGAAATGGCTCTGCAATCGGATCGAGTCGGAACTGGGCTTATCGGGTCGATTCGGGTCGGGTGAACAGCCCTACATGTAAAGTGTGTACCATTATTAAGGAGTCTTGAATCTTGATGCTTTTTCTTTCTAGGAACTTCTGAATATTTGTTTTGTAGATGATGAACTTGTTCCCAAGAGGATGGATCTAGGTAAAGAGGACTGATTTGTTGGCAAACCCTCCCTTGGAGAGTGACAATAGGAAGGCAATTGAAGATTGTAGGGAGGTCAGAGACGGTTCGGGAATTGCAGCTACACCTTCAATACTCAAATCCGGGTCAAGAAAACTAGCATTCGCGTCTGTGAAAAATCCTCCAGCATTAACAGCTAATTTGAAAAATCTACCAGTACCTGGCTTTAAAGTCGAGGGCAACGCAACTCCATTTTTCAGCTTGCTCATCTATGGAAATGTAAAGGATGGTCTCCTCTAGTTAGTAATTACTTTGAATAGGATTTTTTTCGTGATAAGTCTCATCTGTAATATATTTTTCTTCCACTTCTCTCTTCCAGTTAATAGGAAAATTTATAGGTGAATTATCCTGAAACTCATAAATGCCTATTCCGTATAAAAGCCCCAAAAATTGTAACCAATGAATTATTAAGAATGTCCCATCATGCACACCGAGAAAATCTAAAGTCCCCTGAATTAAAAAAAAAAATCAGACTAAAAGTGAAAAAAACAATTGAGACAAGAAACATAAAGAAAGCGCACAATATTTTTGAATAACTTGTGTATAGTCAGTCACTCAAGTGGACTATAGTCAATGTCAGTCTCCCTCGATCGGTAGATTTCCTCGTCTCTTTGCACTCCATGTCATTCCTATTTGCTTAACAATTAAGATACAGGATACTTGAGTTTGAGCTTTTAACTTTATTTTGGGTAACTTCAGTGTGAAGTTCTTATAACTTCAGCGATGATTTTTGATTCAATGATTTACATAGAAGTTAATAAATACGATGAATTTTTATAATGAAAGTAATTATATTGGTAGGGAGGAAATAGTCCATTTTCACTTGCAATTTCACTACTATTTACAAATCCTCTCAACTTACTATTAAAATGGGCCCTTATTGACAAATAGTGACTTCATTTGTTAGAGTTAGGATGAGCATAGTAGAAGCATCGAAGGAGTCTAATATACCTAGGGTTTATAAGCAAAGTTTTGAATACTGTATCGGAGGCCGTACCGGTCAAAACACTGGTATGAAATATTTTAGTATCGGTATTGTTTCGTATACCGTTTCAGGATAATATTTAGGTACTAATACCGTTTCGATATCGGTACCGTTTCGAAATAGTTTACGCCTAGATAAATTATATATATACAAACATTAACTGTATTTCAAAATAAAATTAAAATAAGTTATAAACTCAATACTTCTAAATACAAGTCTTTAAGTTTTAAATTATACAAACATTATATAAAAAAAGAAGCTATAACAAATATAAGATTAAATAAGTTCTTAATCTAATCATTGAGATAAAATCACTCCTCTCATCAAAAAGAGAAGAACATTGTGAGAACAATAATTATAGATCACACTTATAGCACCTTGGATCGAATTCATCTGATAGGTAATATCACTCATCTTAAATGGCAGGTAAACTTTCAAAGGGAGAGATGAGATCATGAGAGACTTAGCCTATCAGAGTCATCACAGCCACATAAAACTCTCTTTCGTACAAGCAACCATTTTCCACCACAAATACAATCTCAAGTCAACTTTTTTCTTGATTCTATTTCTCATTTTTTTTCTTAGAACATTAACACAATCTTAGATTCTCAAGTCAAGATCAGATCTGCAATGTGAGATGAAAATGTTGATTTGTGCGACCTTGCGATGGAAAACGCTGTGGCCAAGGCAGAGAAAATGGCGCACTACGACGAATTAACGATTAAGTTTCCATTTCACACCTAGGCAAAGAAAGTGGCGATTAAATTTTGATTATTGAAGCCTGAAGGAGAATCCGAGAAACTACTGTATCTGTTTCATTTGCAGGTTTGGAAAATTTTCGAAAATGCCACTAAAACAAAGTTGAACTCAACATACTGGGCGGTATTTATATCTCGTTCGAAATTATAAATACAGGCCGGTACCACCAATATTTAGTTCGAAACAAAACATAGTTATTAAGTGTACCGGCTGCCTGGCCGGTACAGCATATTTTGGGCATACTGACAAGTACTGTACGAACTTAGAAATAGTGTTTATGAGACATCATTATGATGGGCGTGATAGACTATATTATGATGCATGTAAAGTGTGTACCATTATTAAGGTGTCTTGAATCTTGATGCTTTTACTTTCTAGAACTCTTGAATATTTGTTTTGTAGATGATGAACTTGTTCCCAAGAAGGTAGATCCAGACCAAATGGGTGAAAAAGGTCCATCTTGGGTCAAGGCAGAACGGACATTTGCTCGTAAGGCCTCCATGGAGAGTGATAATAGGAAAGGAATTGAAGATTGTAGGGAAGTCGGAGATGTTTCGAGAATTGTAGCTACACCTTCGATAGTCAAATCCGGGTCAAGAAAAGTAGCATTTGTGTCTATGAAAAATCCTCCAGCATTAATAGCTAATGTGAAAAGTCTGCCAGTACCTAGCTTTAAAGGCGAAGACAACGCAAATCCATTTTTCAGCTAATGTTACAGAGGCCATTTGGCTAAAAGGCCTGATTAGTGACCTGGGTCTACAGCAGTGGGCAATATTAGTTTTCTGTGACAGTCAAAGTGCAATACATTTGACCAAAAATCAAATGTATCATAAGAGAACAAAGCACATTGATGTTAGGTATCATTTCCTCAGAAATATCATTGCAGATGGTATTGTAGCTAAGTGCGTCTAATGCGTCAATGCGTCAATGCATCGCGCGCGCGCATGCGTGCGTGCGTGCAATCAGTGCTTCGCACTGGGTGACACTTATAGATTGTCTACCATTTTATTTATTTTATGTATAGTGAAATACATTCACTTATAAACCATTAAATATTTCACTGTCTAACCAATGTGGGATTAAAAATACATTAGAGAAATTTAAAAAAAATAGATAATTTAAAATTTGAAATAATATTTGAAAGTCAAATTTGAAATATAATTTGAAATAATCTAACAATTAATTTCATTCAAACTCCACTTACTCAAGTTCTTAACTTTTTTCCAAGAGAAAACATTTATGCTACCATAAATTGAGTAATCGTTGCGTAACCGCTTTAAAAAAAGTGAAGAAAACATGGGATTCACACGAAAAAATTAAGTTTTTAATAGTAGACCCTACCCAGTTTCAAAGCGGTTACGTGACGTTTACGCACCTAATAGTTATATGTAGCATTACTCTTTTTCTAAATTGCATTGGACTCTTAACGCAAAGATCGAAGGCGAAATAAAAAAGATTTCTTATTTTCGGATTTCTCTCTCTCTCCCTCTTAAATAAAAATGTCAATTTTTGAAATGGAAGGAATAGTTATAATAATGCTGAAACTTTCTATATAGAGCATTCTTATTGGATTATGCATTTGCATATGCAAAAAAATACAAGTTTTCACACATATGAAAAATATTTTGTACTTTCTTTTTTAATTAAAAGTAAGGAAATAACAGTGAGAGAATGGAATAAAAGTATATTAAAAGTACATTTCTTTTCTATAAGTGAATAGTAACTCTTCAAATGAAGGACAAAGCTAAGACCTGGTTGAATTTACTTAAGCCTAGGTCTATAGGGACTTGGTAGGAAATGCAAATTGAGTTCCTAAAGAAAAATTTTCCTATGCATAGGGCTAATGCATTGAAAAGGCTGATTATGAACTTTGCTAAAAAAGATATTAAAACTTTTTATCAGTGCTAGGAAAGGTTTAAGGATTTATTAAATGCTTGTCCTCATAAAGGATTTATGAAAACTGGAGAATTATTAGTTTTTTTTATGAAGGTTTACAACCCAAGATGAGGAAACAATGTGCAATGAAGAATTTTTTAGTAAAGAACAAGAAGAGGCCTTTGAATACTTTGACTATCTTGTTAAAAATGCCCAGTCCAGGAATGTATCTGACTTGTATGATAGATTTGACCCTTTTAAAGCTTCCACAGGGGGCAGGGGGGGGGGGGGAGGAATACAATTTGAAGGAAGTAGATGACTTGCATGCAAGGTTATCTTTAATTTTAAACTGGACAATATTGATGTTAAGAAAGTGGGTGATGTTCATGCTGTCCAAAGTGTAACAGAAAAATGCAATATATGTGAGGATGGTTGCCCAACCATCCTAACTTTTAAAGAGATTTTGTTAGATCAAAAATAATTTTGTTAACATGATCTCTAAACTTTTTGCAGGTCATTTCTCGAACACATACAACTCAAATTGGAGAAGTCATCCCAATTTCAGTTGGAGAAATGACCAGCCAAGTCAACCTTCCTTGCCTACCCCAAGTTCATCCCAAATGGTGCCCAGTTCAAGTGTAGCACCTGTTTATGGGCAAAGGAGGAATTTGGAGGACACTGTCCACCAAATGGTAGTCAATCTCCAGCAATTTATGCAAGGACAAACTACCATCAACTCACAGAATTCTCAGGCCATTAATGACCTGATAGGGGCTATTATATGGCTGACCACCACTTTAAGCACTCATGAGAAAGAAAAACTTTCTGCACAACCACAACCAAACCCTCAGATACAGATTCACCAAGTTTCAGATGGATCTGAGGAAGCATCCCTGAAATCAATGAAGGTTGTGACCACCCTTAGGAGTGGGAAAATTCTGGTAAACCCCATTTCTGATCCAGCAAGCTGTGGTAAGAATTCTGAATCTGAAATTTAGGTAGAGCAAGGGGTAGCACACTCACTACCTGCACATTTACTTTCTAGGTTAGCCCCTTTGCGTAAGGATGGAAACCATGTTGAAATTTTAGAAATTTTCAAACAAGTGAGGATTAACATACCATTATTGGATGCCATCTAACAAATCCCCACTTATGTAAAATGTTTAAAAGATTTGTGCATTGTTAAGAGGAGATTGAGTGTTAAAAAGAAAGTTTTTTTGACTGAACTAGTTAGTGTCATCATTCAAAACAACATCCTTCCTAAATTTAAAGACCCCGGATCACCCATCATAACTTGCATAATTGGTGATAAAAAAATTGGATATGCATTGCTTGATTTGGGGTCAAGTGTAAATCTGCTCCTTTTTTTTGTGTATGAAAAACTAGGCTTAGGGAAATTGAAATCTACATCAATTACCCACAACTTGCAAATAGGTATATTAGAATGCCTAGGGGAGTGGTGGAAGATGTATTAGTGCAGGTTGATAAGTTCTATTACCTTATAGATTTTGTGGTGCTTGATATGCAATTACCCACTAATTCCATGTATCAAACACCAATCATTTTGGGTAGACCATTTTTAGCCACCTCAAATGCATTGATAAATTGTAGGAGTGGAGTTCTAAAATTAAGTTTTGGAAACATGACTTTAGAATTGAATATTTTTATTCAATGCAGGCAGCCCCAAGAGGTGGAGGAGGTGCATGAGGTTAACTTGTTGGACAACATCATTCAAGAAGACTATCCTTTGATTTTTCAATTTGAAAATTATTTTTCAGAGTTTGAAATTGGAGATAAAAATAAGTTGTATGACTGTCCAATTGCTTGCATTGCAGGGATCCCAGGGGAGCAGTACTGGAAGCTCAAGTATGAGTCTCTCCCTAAAAAGTTAGAAGGTTCCACAGGAGTAGGAGAGCAAACCCCAGCTCTTGAATTAACACCACTGCTAGCAGGCCCCAAGCATGCATTCTTGGGCCCTGGACAAAATTTTCTAGTGGTAATCTCTTCTTTGTTAACTAATGAACAAGAGGGAAAATTATTGACAGCTTTGACTGAACACAAAAAGGCCCTAGGATGGACTTTAGTTGATATGAAAGGAATAGATCCTGTAGTGTGCACTCCTAGGATTTATTTAGAGGAAGATGCTAAACCATCTAGGAAAATGCAAAAGAGGCTTAATCCTACCATGAAAGAGGTAGTAAAAAAGGAAGTAATTTAGCTGCTAGATGTGGGTATTATATACCCTGTCTCGGACAGTAGATGGGTGAGTCCTATCCATGTAGTTCCAAAAAAATCTGGGTTGACTGTAGTGAAAAATGATAGAGAGGAATTGCTTCCAACTAGAGTAACCACGGGTTGAAGGATGTGTATTGACTATATGAAACTTAATGCTTCCACTAGGAAAGACCACTTCCCTCTTCCCTTTTTGGACCAGGTTTTAGAAAAGGTAGCTGTAAATGCTTACTATTGTTTCTTAGATGGATTTTCAGGATATTATCAAATTGAGATAACTCCTAAAGACTAGGAAAAAACCACTTTTACCTGCCTCTTTGGGACTTTTGCCTTTAGCATAATGCCTTTTGGATTGTGTAATGCTCCAGCAACCTTCCAAAGGTGTATGATGGGAACTCCTTTGATGACTGTTTAGCAAACTTAAAAGTTGTCCTAGTTAGATGTGAGGAGAAAAATCTACTCCTCAATTGGGAAAAATGTCATTTGATGACTCATCAAGGGATAGTTTTAGGCCATGTGGTTTCTTCCAAAGGAATAGAGGTAGATAAGTCAAAGATTGACTCAATTTCCAGTTTAGCTACCCCTAAAACTGCTAAGGATAGCAGATCCTTTTTGGGCCATGCATGATTTTATAGGAGGTTTATTAATGGATTTAGTTCCATTTCTAAACCCTTATGTGAATTGCTCATGCATGATTTTGTCTTTGACTGGAAACTAGAACATCAAGATGCATTTGAGAATCTGAAAAATTTACTCACCACAGTACTTGTTTTGCAACCCCCAGATTGGTCTCTTCCCTTCGAAATTATGTGTGATAATATTGAGTTTGCAATAGGAGCTGTGTTAGGCCAGCGTAGAAATAAAATCCCATATGTTATCTATTATGCAAGCAAAGCATTAAATAGAGCTCAGAAAAATTATTCCACAACTGAAAAAGAGCTCCTGACCATTATTTTTGCTTTGGATAAATTTAGGTCTTACTTATTGGGTTCTCCTATTGTTATATTCACTGACCATGCAGTTTTGAGGCATTTGTTGACGAAGAGAGATTCCAAACCTAGGCCGATCAGGTGGATACTACTTCTCCAATAATTGAATATCACCATCAAGGACAAAAGATGAGTGGAGAATGTAGTAACAGACCATTTATCCAGGCTGCATCACTCAAAATCTGAGACTTTAATTCCCATTTCTGATTCTTTTCCTCATGAAATTATTTTTTTAATAGAATCAGTTCCTTGGTTTGCTGATATTGTGAATTTTCTGGTTACAGGAAAAACTCCTTCACAATGGACTAAAGATTTAAGGAGATTCAAATCAGAGTCCAAGTATTTTTTTTTTTATGATGATCCCTACCTGTTTAAGTATTGCTCAGACCAAATAATCAGAAAATGTGTGCATAATGATGATATTTTTTTATATCTTTACTATCTATCATAATAAACCCTGTGGAGGACACGTTTTTGCAAAGAAAACAACGGCAAAAATCCTCCAAGCAGGGTTATATTGGCCACATATGTTTAAGGATGCCTTAGAATTCTGTAGGAAGTGTGAAAATTGTCAAAAAAATAGGGAGTGTCACAAAAAGGAATATGATGCCTTACAACCAGTCCTTGTGTTAGAAATCTTTGATTGTTGGGGCATAGACTTCATAGGACCCTTCCCTACTTCATTCGGTTATTTGTACATTTTGGTTGCTGTGGACTATGTCTCTAAATGGATAGAGGCTATTCTATGTAAAAAGAATGATCATCAAGTAGTTATCAAATTTTTGAAGGATAATATGGTGTCTAGGTTAGGTATGCTTAAAGCCATTATTAGTGACAATGAGACACACTTTTGTAATAGTTCCATGAAATCTCCACTCAAAAAGTATGTGATCACTCATAAGGTGTCTACTCCCTATCATCCACAAACCAATAGACAAGCTGAGTTGGCTAATAGGGAAATTAAGAATATTCTTGAGAAAAATGTCAATCACTCTAGGAAAGATTGGTCGTTAAGGTTAGGGGAGACATTATGGGCCTATAGGATAGCTTATAAAACCATTATAGGGATGTCTCCATATAGGCTGGTTTATGGCAAAGACTGCCATTTACCTATGGAAGCGGAATATAAGGCTTATTGGGCTATTAAGAAATTCAATTTTGACATGGATAAAGCAGTATCACTGAGAAAGTTTCAATTGTCTGAGTTAAAGGAGCTAAGGAGGGATGTATATGAGAATTCTAAGGACCAAGGAACGCATAAAAACATTGCATGATAAAAGTGTTCTTAGGAAAACTTTTGAGATAAACCAGCAGGTGTTATTGTACAATTCCAGGTTACATTTATTTCTTGGTAAACTTAGATCTTGATGGAGTGAACCTTATTTAGTGAAATTGTTTTTTCCTCATGGTTCTGTAGAAATTGTTAATCCCCCAAATGGGAACTCTTTCAAGGTGAATGGCCAAAGGTTGAAGCCTTTTCTTACCAATGTTCCCCTTGAAATATTTACTCAGGAATTGCAGGAACACATCTATTCTAATGTTTGAATTGCTCACTTGCTATTTCTTCCCATTCTTTTTGTGAGATTCTAGATTTACGTGTATTTTTACATATTGTTTTGTTCTCGTTGTTGATTGATTTATTTTATTTTAATATGATTGGAATTAAATTCCTTTATTTTATTATGAGATTTTAATTGATGTGTTTTCTTTATATTAATTATTGTTTTGTAATTAAATTGCGCTTTGGTTTAAATTATTTTATTGTTGGACTTTAAGTATTTTATTTTATCAATGATGAAGTTGTAGTATTTTCAATCAGCTTTTATTTAATTTGTTGTATTCTTTTTCTAGTTGGACTTCTTTATTTTTTTCTTTCTTTTTCTTTTTCTTTTTCTTTTCTTTTCTTCTTCCCTGCATTTTCGGCCCAAGACCCGTGTGCGGCCCCCCTCCTCTGTTTCCTCTCTCTCCCGCCTGTTTCTCTTTCTCCACCCAACGCTGCCGTGCGCCATTTTTCGACAATACCGCCCACGCCACCTGCATCCTCTCACTTCGGCGAGTTCATCCATGCCGGTAGTGTTGACTGCGGCAGCCCCACCTCCCGCTGGCAAGCTGGAACCCGAAATTGGTATCTTGGCTTTTCCAGTGTTTTTTGGCCACCGCAGGCCACCCATGATGCCGGCGACCTACAAGCAACCTCCTCTCACTCCGGAGAGCATAACTCACTGCCTAAAACCACCCAATTCCGCCACTTGCTACTCCACCCAAAATAGGTCCTTAAATGGGTTGTTCTTTGCCGCGTCGCCGTTCGGCCACCGTAGGCCTCACCATCGCCACCAAAGCACTCCCCTACCTTAGCCGACCATCCTCCTAACTCAGTTTCCCCATACACGGCTCCACCTTCCTTGTACAACCCCAAATCCAAAAATGGGTTTCCACCCATTTTGAGTCTGATCCGCCACCTTGCAGTAGTTGCACCGCCATACCACCACCTTTATGAGATTTTCCACCCGTAATTGAGTATTTCTCTAATTTTTGGTGTCAAACCGAGCACTCTAGTCCAACGTACAAAGTGACCGCTACAAGCGCTGTGGACCGGCGCTTGCTCAAGGATCCATGTTTTCCAAATGAACTTTAAGATTTAAATATATTTTTGCATCGACAAATATTGCATTTGTTTAACGTTAGGATTTATTGGTTGATGTTGGAATTTATTAATTGTTGGTTATTTTGCGTTTTGTGGAATACATTGCATAATGCACAGTTGTTGTGTATACTTGTTATTTGGATTTTAATGTGAGTCGTGATTTTTGGATTTATGGATTTTGATAGTTTTCGACTGAGTCATAACGGGGATGACGATACGTAACACCCGTTATGATAAGTGAGTGTGAATGACATAACGGGGACGGCGATATGTAACGCTCGTTATAGTCATTGTGTGTGTATTTCATACCGGAATGACGATACGTAACGCCTGCTATGAAATGAGTGTGTATGAGTCATAATGGGGATGGTGATACGTAACGCCCATTATGATTGGTGATGTATGGATGTCATAACGGGGACGGTGGTACGTAATGCCCGTTATGATCCATGTGTGTATTTAATATCGGGGACGGCGATACGTAACGCCTGATATGATTGGAGTGTTTGTGTCATAACGGGGACGGCAATACGTAATGTCCGTATGATTGGCATGAATATGGGGGTAAGCAGGGATGATGGTAGAGTCCCGCCGTCGATACCCGTCTATTGTGTTAATTGGTTTTATGTGAATCATTTTTTCAGAAAATGATTGTTTTTATTAGAGTTTTATTTGAGCAAAATGAGATTTTGGCGTGTATTTATTTTATTTATTTTGAAGAAAATGATTTAAGTTTCATGCATATGGTGTCATATTCATGCGTATTATTATTGCATGAGTATATTTTATATCTTGTGGTTTGTTTGGGTTGTACTTACCTGCGATGCCATTTTTGGCGTCACAGTTTTTGGATGCAAAGTTTTGTGGAGGCTGAGCTTGAGGAGGCGATTCTGCTGTTAAAGTATTCATATTATAATTTGTTATCTTGGAAAATTGTTTTTCCCTTTTTATAAATATGTTTTATTTTAGGATTTGTCTTTAAGATGACTGTATTAAATCTCTTGTTAGAGAATTTGTGTTAAAATAGTTTGTAAAATAATTCTAAAAAATTATGGTATTTAGATATTGACTTTATTTATCCGCTGCTTTTATTTGTACATGTCACGTGTTTACATACTTAGCACTTGACGTTGGGAGTGTGTGACCCATGTTGTCAACATTCCGACGCCTCAATTCTCGTGTTTCCATAAGTGGGAGTTGAGGGCGTCACACTTTTTTTCGGTTGATGAGTTTTGTTATTTCTTTGAAGTTAAGTTGTTCATAGATGCCAAGTGCAAGTGTCTGTAGTTGTTTCATTCTCAACTCTGTCACCATTTCTCATTTTATTAAGTCTAGATGCTCCACAGGCCGTATGCTCACTCTCTCCTAACTTTCATTTGTCATTGACTAATTGTTTTCTAGACATTGAGGACAATGATATTTGTGGTTGGGGGGAAGGAATGTGATCTGGAAGTTGGTGCCGTTGAATGTGTGTTTTTGAGTTTTAATTTTTTTAATTTTTAATTTTTAACCTGCTTAGCTTGAAATTGTTGGATAAGGGATAGTCTTTAATTGGCATTGGCACTCGTGTTGCCAGTATAAAGAAAAGTTTTATCCAATTTTGAGTCATTTCAACCAATAGGGAGATACTGGAGGGAATGCCTATTGTTAAACCAATTCATTGGACCCCCATCTCGGCCTTGTCATGACATGATAAGAGATTCAATTCTGCTGCTGCAGGAGATTCTAATGAACCAAAAAAATGAAAAAAAAAAAAAAACAATGCACTTTAACCAACATATTTCACATATCATCAGGTACATTCCCACCTGTATTCCCCTTCCCCCGTGGGAGTAGTGGTGGAGATGTTTCAGCACCTAAGGAATTTCTTGTCTTTGATGTGGGTTTGTTGGATTATGGGTGGTCGCGCCTACTTAGCACCTGAGGTGCATGCAAAACGAATGTTTGGGTTCTTCGCCATGAAATAAAATTAGTTGGCTTCTAGCCAAGAAGACTGAAGTGGAGTGGTATCTGGAACCGGCTGAAGGGCACATCCATTCTTTAGAAGCTGATCTTGAGTCCCTCCACGACGAAGTGTTTGAGCTCCACGGTTAGGTACGTTGCCCAAGTCTCTCAATGCACGTGGTAACTTTGCCTTGCAACTGGTGGAGTCTGAACGAGACTCTGGTTGCACTCGTCTATCTTGTTTGGGTGGAGAGTTGACCTCCTCTTAATAGTTGCTGGCGGATTTTCAACATATCAGTAACTGGCACAAAGAAATATGTTTTTCTATAAGTTTTTTCAAATACATCTAGCATTTTCCTTTAATTCTTATTCAAATAGAAAAAAAACGCGAGACCTTCATACTAGATCTAAATTTCCTTCTATACAATTTCCTATACACTTATATGCTATCGTCACTTTGAAGTGGTTTCATTATTGGTTTTTTGCTCCTTGAATCCCACATGGGAAAGGAGTGGGAGAAGAGCAAGACCTATGGGCTATAAAAGGAGGCCTAGCCTCCTTAATTAATTACATCAGTCAGAAACTTATCTAGTAACTTTTGACTTTAGTAAAATTCCTTTGTTATCCTTTATGTATGTAAAAGGAAGAGAGGTGAAAGTTAGAGTTTTACTAGTGGGAGAATTTTTGTGGGTGTCGTTGGGGTAAGGAGAAAAATTGTGTGATTGTAATAATTTTTCACATAGTGTATTTTCTTCTCTGGGTCTGGTGGTTTTTCTCCTGGTTTGGGAGTTTTCTATGTAAATTCTTGTGTTGTACTTATTTATCTATTTTTCTTGATATTCTGTCAAAAGTAGATCTTGGTAGGGAGAATTTTGGAGCCCAAGATTCCCAACAAGTGGTATCAGAGCCACTAGGTTCTTTTGGCAGGGTGGAACTTTGGTATGATAGTGTGAATACGTACGGTCTAAGGAGGTTCTGCCTAGGAGATTGGAAATTTTAAGTGTGTCCATTGTGACCCTCCAATCTTTCTTGGGAACCTTGAAATTCTGTTTAGGAAAGATCAATCTTTCCTGGGAACTTACTTAGTGGGTAATATTCATTTCTACGGTAAAATTCATCGAAGTTATGTCAGGAGGTAGACCTTCAAATCCTATCAGATTTGATGTGGAGAAATTTGATAGGAGAATCAATTTTGGCTTGTGGCAAGTGCAAGTCAATGATATCTTGATTCAATCAGGATTACACAAGGCGTTGAAAGGTAGACCAGTCCCTGAAGTCAGTAGCGGTCCAAGCACTACTGGTGAAACAAAGAGTAGATATGGAATGAGCGATGAAGATTGGGAGGATTTGGATTTGAGAGCGGTAAGTGCAATTCGTCTGTACCTGGCCAAGAATGTTCTTGCAATTGTGCATGGAATATTCACGGCAAAGGGGCTCTGGGAAAAGCTCAAAAAGTTGTATCAGACGAAAAGTGTCTCGAATCGAGTGTACCTGAAGGAGCAGTTTCATATACTGCGGATGAGTGAATGTACGACTATTTCAAATCATTTAAGTGTTCTCAATGGCATTGTCTCTGAGCTGGAATCTATTGGAGTTAAAATTGATGATGAGGATCAAGCCTTGAGACTGATCTGGTCTCTTCCATCTTCTTATGAGTATATGAAGCCTATTTTGATACATGGGAAGGAGAAAATAATTTTTTTTGAGGTTACCAGTAAACTTTTTTCTGAAAAAAGAAGGCTAAGTGGTGGAAGTAATGGTTCACCTGAAAACTTAGTAATGGTGACAGCTGGTGATTGGAAGAGGAAGAACTCCATGAAGAAGAAATTAGTCTGCTGGGTGTGTGGACAACCTGGGCACGTCAGAAGAAATTGTCCAAGAGGTGGAGCAGGTTCGGCAAGAAGCTCCAAGTCAGTAAATGGAGATACTGACAATGAAACTAACATTGTATCTCTCTTTACAGAAGACGGTGTCTGTTAAAAAGAGACATGTACATCCTCATGACATGTCGCTAATCCCAAAGTTGCCATGATAGAGGATGTGTTAATGTTAGTTGTTCCACAAGTTTGCACACGGGCATTGGTTTGGCATTAATGCAGGGTGTGTGGTGGAAATTCATGTCGATGGCTGATGAACTTCCAGGAAAGCCAAACGTGGAAGTTGCACCATAATTTTTCAGCAAGGTTATTTTCGACATGGGCTGAAGTGAAATGCTTGGAATTAGTTTATTCTGAGTGATTATGCTTTTATGGTGGAGCATGATAGCGAAAGCTATAAAGATCTTCATTGCGGTGGAGTGTGGCTGTGGGATCAGTCAAAATCGCAAGGTGGAGATTATTGGTTTTTTGCTCCTTGAATCCCACGTGGGAAAAGAGTGGGAGAAGAGCAAGACCTATGGGCTATAAAAGAAGGCCTAGCCTCCTTAATTAATTACACCAGTCAGAAACTTATCTAGTAACTTTTGAATTTAGTAAAATTCATTTGTTGTCTTTTTTGTATGTAAAATGAAGAGAGGTGAAAGTTAGAGTTTTACTAGTGGGAGAAGTTTTTGTGGATGTCGTTGGGGTAAGGAGAAAAATTGTGTGATTATAATAATTTTTCACATAGTGTATTTTCTTCTCTGGATTTGGTGGTTTTTCTCCTGATTTGAGAGTTTTCCATGTAAATTTTTGTGTTGTGTTTATTTCTCTATTTTTCTTGATATTCTGTCAAAAGTAGATCCTGGTGGGGAGAATTTTAGAGGCCAAGATTACCAACATTCATCCCATCTCTCGCAATCAATCAAGTTTCAATTCATTCTTAATTTTTAGGAAGATATCCACTTTAGACATGCGGACTCATAATACGTGGCTCTTATTTGTCATATGTCAAGTCTGTTCCCAATTCTGCCTTGGTGGCTTATGTGTACGTATGTATTGCAGCTGTTTACTCCAAATTCCACCAATATGAGCTCAGTCACGCAACCTTTGTGTTAGTCCATCTTTGGCCATCAACCTCATTCAAACTCGGCCACTCACTCAAATACTCAACTTTTTTCACTCCTTATCTCAACATGGTTTCACCTTTTCAATCAAAATAATATTAATATTAAAAAGAATACATAACTTTACAAAAATAAGTGGGAATATGGCAAGTAATAGATACAAGAGGATTATTATTTTCAAAATTTAGATAAGAAGTCTTAAAAAATTATTTTTCATGCACTATTCAAATATATTCTGAAGTTAGGAGACATAATTTTTGTCAAAAATTATAAAACTGTTATGAAACTTAAAGAAAAGAGCTACTATTGCAAAAGAGAAATAAGAAATTCTCTCTGAAACTCTTAAGAACTGAAACTTTCTTTCTCTCTCTATTTTTTCTTATGAATTTCATTACAACTGAAGCCCCTATTTATAGGCTTTGAAATTACTATGCAAGTTACTATGCAAGTCACTATGCAAGTCACTATGCGGAATTTAAAATAATAGTGGTGGGTCATTCACATAATTTAGTGGTGGGACAGGGGCGGCTGATAAATTTCGTTCGTTCATTTCACTCCCCCTTGAATGACCGCCAATAAGAAATCTGCCTCGTTAAAACCTTGCCAAGTAAAAACCCAGTGGGAAGAAAAACCAATGGCGAAGGAAAAAGAGTACAGTCTTCTTATGTATCCACAAGTGCTTTAAGATTGCCTCATTAAAACCTTGCAGAGGAAAACCCAGTGGGACAAAACCTCAGCGAAGGAAAAAGAGTACAATCAGCACATTTACTCCCCCTGAAAAGTGCATGACAAAAGATCTTTGAATCTTCGCATTCCAATGTTATGCACAATCTTCTTGAATGTAGAAGTTGGTAATGCCTTTGTGAATAAATCTGCCAGATTATCACTAGATCGTATCTGCTTGACATCAATTTCACCTTTTTCTTGAAGTTCATGAGTATAAAAGAATTTTGGTGAAATATGTTTGGTTCTGTCACCTTTGATATATCCTCCTCTGATTTGAGTGATACAAGCAGTATTATCTTCATATAAGATTGTTGGGTTATTATCGATCATGGGAAGTCCACACTTTTCCTGGATATGTTGAATAACTGATCTCAACCAAATACACTCTCGACTTGCTTCATGAATAGCAATGATCTCTGAGTGATTTGAAGAGGTAGCAGATAGTGTCTGCTTAACAGATCTCCATGATATGGCAGTATCTCCATAAGTAAATAAATATCCAGTTTGAGATCTACCTCTGTGTGGGTCTGAAAGATAACCTGCATCTGCATACCCAATCAATTCTGGACTTGAACCACGTTGATAAAATAATCCCATATCAACCGTACCATGAAGGTAACGAAGGACATGTTTAATGCCATTCCAATGCCTTCGAGTTGGTGCAGAACTATATCTTGCAAGCAGATTAACTGAGAATGTAATATCTGGTCGAGTGCAATTTGCAAGATACATCAAAGCTCCAATTGCACTGAGATATGGTACTTCAGGACCAAGAATTTCTTCATCGTCATCACAAGGACGGAATGGATCTTTCTTCACATCAAGTGTTCGAACAATCATTGGAGTACTCAGGGGATGAGATTTGTCCATATAAAAATGCTTTAGGACTTTCTCAGTATACATGGACTGATGAATAAAAATTCCATTTGGCAAGTGCTCAAGCTGCAGGCCGAGACAAAGTTTTGTTTTGCCAAGATCTTTCATTTCAAATTCATTCTTTAAATATATAGCGGTTTTTGAGATCTCTTCAGGAGTTCCCACAATATTTAAATCATCAACATAAACCGCAATAATGACAAATCCGGATTCTGATTTCTTAATAAAAACACATGGGCATATAAGATTATTCTCAAATCCTTCTTTCGATAGATATTCGCTTAAGCGATTATACCACATGCGTCCGGATTGCTTCAACCCATATAAAGATCTTTGTAGTCTGATTGAGTACATATTTCTAGATGTACTTGTAGATGCTTCAGGCATCTTATATCCTTCAGGGATTTTCATATATATGTCATGGTCTAAGGATCCATATAAATATGCAGTGACCACATCCATCAACCGCATTTCTAATCCTTTTGTAACAACCAGACTAATCAAAAATCTAAATGTGATTGCATCCATAACGGGAGAGTATGTTTCTTCATAATCAATCCCGGGTTTCTGCAGGAAACCTTGTGCGACAAGCCGTGCTTTGTATCGCACAATTTCATTTTTCTCATTACGTTTTCGTACAAATACCCACTTATATCCAACAGGCATTACACCCTTTGGTGTTTGGACAACAGGTCCAAATACTTCTCGTTTTGCTAGCGAATTTAATTCAGCTTCAATAGCTGTTTTCCATTTTGGCCAATCATTTCTACGTCGACATTCTTCGACGCTTTTTGGCTCACTTTCTTCATTACTTCTGGTAATATCAAGGGCCATTTTATATGAAAATATGTTGTCGACAACAGTTTTATTTCTATCCAGAATTTCTCCAGTTTTCATGAAATGTATTGAGATCTCATTATTTTCAGGTACCTGTTCCTCTTCAGGGGAAAACATTTCATGACACACCTCTTCAGGAGGTCCCTTTTTAGGAGATTTATACTCTTCAAGAGTTTCCTCTTCAGGAGGTTTGGAATAGAAGATTTAAGCTCTTTAGGAGCACCAATTATATTTGTGGCCTGTATTGTGGGTACGTGTTCTTCAGGAACACCAAATTCATTTTGTATTCTTTTCCTTCTAGGAATTTTGTCTTTTGCACCAATAGGTCTTCCACGCTTCAGGCGTATTTTAGATTCACCTATTACTGCTTTGACAATTTGTCCTTCAGGGACTTCAATCCTTGCTGGAGTATTAACAGCAGGAATATAAGATTTTACTACACCTTTAGTGTCAGTAAATACATCCGGTAACTGATTTGCAACATTTTGCAAATGAATAATCCTTTGAACTTCCCGTTTACATTCATTTGTAGGAGGATCAAAATGAGACAGGGTCTTATTATCCCAGGTAATATCTTGTCGTGCTTCAGGCACCGACTTTTCTTTACCCATTAACGGAAAATTTGATTCGTCAAAATGACAATCCTCAAAACGTGCTTTAAACATATCCCCTGTAAGGGGTTCAAGGTATCTAATAATGGATGGAGAATCAAAACCAACATATATCCCAAGTCTACGTTGAGGGCCCATTTTTGTACGTTGTGGAGGTGCAATTGGAACATATACAGCACATCCAAAAGTACGAAGATGAGAAATATTTGGTTGTTGACCAAATGCAAGCTGTAATGGAGAATATTTATGATATGCAGATGGTCTAATGCGAATTAGAGATGCTGCATGAAGTATAGCATGTCCCCAAACAGAAATAGGTAGTCTTGATTTCATAAGTAAAGGTCTAGCGATTAGTTGAAGCCTTTTGATCAAAGACTCAGCTAAACCGTTTTGTGTGTGTGTATGGGCAACAAGATGTTCAACATCTATTCCTATTGACATGCAATAATCATCAAAAACTTGAGATGAAAATTCACCTGCATTATCCAATCGAATGGTCTTGATCGGATACTCAGGAAATTGTGCTCGTAGTTTAATTATCTGAGCAAGAAGTCTAGCAAATGCAACATTTCTAGTGGAAAGAAGACAAACATGTGACCATCGACTAGATGCATCAATTAGAACCATAAAATATCTAAATGGTCCACTTGATGGATGAATAGGCCCACATATATCTCCGTGAATCCTTTGTAAAAAGGATGGAGATTCAACAATGACTTTTGAGGGAGATGGTCTAATAATTAACTTACCTTGAGAACATGCAGAGCACGGAGATTCATTGGGTAGAAATATCTTTTGATTCTTTAAGGGATGCCCATGCGAATTTTCAATAATTCGTCTCATCATTATAGAACCCGGATGTCCAAGGCGATCATGCCAAGTCATAAATACTTTAGGGTCAATGCACTTCTGGTGCATTACCACATATGATTCAATTGTTCTCATTTTTGTATAATACAATCCAGAACATAGAGCAGGCAGTTTTTCTAATACGAGCTTCTGGCCCGATACTGTTTTAGTAATAAGAAGATGCTCTTTACTGCCTTCATTGGTCGTTTCAATATGGTAATCATTACGACGTATATCTTTGAAACTCAATAAATTTCTTCTGGATTGTGAAGAGAATAGAGCATCATCAATACAAAATTTGGTGCCATTAGGCAACACAATATAAGCTCTTCCGGAGCCCTCAATTAAATCCGATGAACCTGATATGGTATGGACATAGGCTTTACTTAGTGTTAGATTTTGAAAATATTTCTTTTCTTTGAGAATTGTGTGAGTTGTAGCACTGTCAGCCAGACATATATCTTTATCATTCAACTCAGAGATAAAAAGCTCATCAATGTGATCCATGATTCTACAAAATATACAAAACTTTTATTACTGATAGAAAGAAAATACATTAATTGAGTGGAACACTTCCATCTCCAATTAAGTGTTCAATACTACCATCAGGATGATTAAAGAAATCAGATACATCAAGATGAGTAACGTCTACATTTACTGAATCTAATAAATCATCTGATGGTTCTACTAAATTTGTTTCATGCACTTTATTCTTTCCTTTAATAGAAGCTTGATATAAATCAGCTAAGTGCCTGGCCGTACGACAGGTACGTGACCAATGTCCAGTCATTCCACATCTATGGCACACCTCTTCACTTTTCTTTGAAGAATTATTTTGAGGATTTTTACCCCTCTCTGAATTGTACCACTTCTGGTGATATGGTATATTATAATCCCTTTTAATGTTGTCACTCCTGGGACCAACATTTCTATAATTTCTCCTACCACGTCCACGCCTCCGATTTCTTCTAAAGGATGCACCATTCACTTCTGGGAATGATGCAAACCTATTACCATTCACTTCAGGGAATGATATTGAGCCAGTAGGGCGTGACTGGTGGATCTCTAATAAGAGCTCATTATTCTGCTCAGCTACTAGAAGACATGATATAAGTTCAGAATATTTCTTGAACTTTCTCTCTCGATACTGCTGCTGCAGGAGCACATTCGAGGCATGAAATGTAGTAAAAGTCTTCTCTAGCATATCTTCATCGGTGATTTTCTCACCGCATAATTTTAATACTGAGCTTATTTTAAAAAGTGCGGAATTATACTCACTAACACTTTTAAAATCTTGCAACCTCAGGTGCATCCATTCAGAACGAGCTCTTGGGAGGATGACAGTCTTCTGGTGTTCATACCTCTCCCTTAAATTGTTCCACAAAATATAGGGATCTTTTACTGTGAGATATTCAGTTTTCAATTCTTCATGAAGATGGTGGCGAAGGAAAATCATTGCTTTAGCACGTTCCTGCAGGGATGCTTGATTTCCTTCTTTAATAGTTTCTCCCAGGTTCATTGCATCAAGATGTATTTCGGCATCAAGTATCCAGGATAAATAATTTTTCCCAGATATATCAAGAGCAACAAATTCCAATTTTGTAAGATTTGCCATTTTCTACACATATAAATAATAAATATGTGTATCTTAGAAAATACATTTATAAATTCACACAGATAATCATCAATAAAATATATCAAAGATTTCAAATAATATATTGAAAAACTTACAGAGGAATAAGGCCACTAGCTTCAGAATTGGTAGAACCGTCGTGCTGATAACGTGTTATGAAACTTAAAGAAAAGAGCTACTATTGCAAAAGAGAAATAAGAAATTATCTCTGAAACTCTTAAGAACTGAAACTTTCTTTCTCTCTCTATTTTTTCTTATGAATTTCATTACAACTGAAGCCCCTATTTATAGGCTTTGAAATTACTATGCAAGTTACTATGCAAGTCACTATGCAGAATTTAAAATAATAGTGGTGGGTCATTCACATAATTTAGTGGTGGGACAGGGGCGGCTGATAAATTTCGTTCGTTCATTTCAAAAACTTCATTTCCCCACATTTCCAAGATTTTTTTACATGCAAATGGGAGTTTAGTGGTGTAAACCAGTTGAGTTCAAGCTAGTAGTCCTTGTTCATTTGACTTTTGTTTAAGCATTAGCCAAGCTGGAACTTTTCATTCAGTTGTATTTATGTTCATAACAACTCAGTTAGTCAAAGGCTTATAGCCTGATCTCCAGCCTCCAAATAGAGATTTGGAGTCTGAAACTCTCCTCCCCCGTATATATATATATATATATATATATATATATATATATATATAAAATGACTCATTTAAATTTTGACGGATTCCAAACTTGCTTATGAGTTGCTAATTCATAAGTGGAGTTTGAAGCTTTTCTTCTAATTGTATTTGTAGTCATGAGGAACAACTAATTTAATATTTAACCGATTTTGGACTTGTTTAAAAGAGTATTCATATCTCATTCTCCAAAATTTTCTTTAAATTTTAACTAAAAACTCCACTCTCTATAAATTTTTCCTATCCTAAATCTTCCTCTCCTTCAAAAAATCTCATATATCTCATTCCCTATATTTTTCTCATCTATTAAAATAATATTATTTTATTATTTCTTTATTACATTTTCTACTATTTTGTTTCACATATTTAACTATTCTCCTTAAAATATACTTAAAAATTTGATATAGGGATAAATAGTAATCTCCCAAATATAAGGAAGTACTGTAGCATCTCTAAACCCATCTCCTGCTATGAAGATCTGGATGTGGGTGGATTTTGAAGTAAAACCCCAAACGAAACCCTATAATTTAGAAATTGGGTGCATCAAAATGCACCCAATGTGAGTACTCTAAGTCGCTTCATTTTGATAAAACTAGATTATCTAATCTACAAATTTTGTCAAACATGATATTTAGACTTTTTACTAGAATCTTTAGAGATAATGAGTTACGAATAAATAGATTATATTTACAAGGATTAAGTAACATGTGGGTGGTACTAGGAAAGCCATTTTTTCACTTAAATCAGTTTAAATATTAAAAGTGTTCTCATTATGAATAGAGAGATCATAATATTATAAAATAATAAAAATGACGTAAAAAAATTAAATATTTGATTATAATAATTAATTTAAAATAAACCGAGCCAAATTTATGTTTGACCAAATTGATGTTGAGTGATTTGTCGCCTAACATGAGTTAAAATCTTGACCTTTTAAGAAGAATAATTATATTTGAAGGTCATTATAGTTTATATTATACATCATTTATGGATATAATTTGATTTGAAAAACAAATATTATAACTCAAATCTGAAAAAATGATATTATTTGCTCGACTAATGGTATAAAAGTTTTCAAATAATACTGCTCTTCTCATAAAAGTAAAAATGATCGTTCGAATTGTTTTGTTTGGATTGAGAGATGAAATGAGATGAATTTTGAAAGTTATATAAAATATTATTGAAACAATATTTTTTAATATTATTATTATTTTAAAATTTGAAAAAGTTGATTTGATATTTGAAAAAATTGAATAATTTATTATTTTTTATATGAGAATTTAGAAAAGTGTAATGATGAGTTTGAGATGGTCTCAACTCTCGATCCAAACCAGTCAAGCTCATCTCTTTTAAAAAATGAGATAAATTTGATACTCAAATAAAATAATAATAATTTTATTGATCGAACTTTAAAAGAATATGCAGAGTTTTCACACTAAAAACTTTATATAACATTATTCTATTTTTTTTATTAGAGTTGGGGGATTTGAATTTGGTTTTTCTATTTGAAAACTAGTTTTTATGTCATATGACCTAAAAGATTTTAATATTATTCTAATTTCTATTTATATGCCATCTTCAATCTAAGAGAGATATTTTGACCGTTCATGGTTTGATCTCATCTTATTTTATAAATAATAAGTAATAAATAAGAATTTGTATACATATGCTATCTTCACTCTAATTTCTATTTGTATGCTATCTTCACTCTAATTTTTATAATTGTAAATTGAAGTGCGACGGGTTCCATCTCATATCTCAAATCAACCAAATATATTCTAACAAAAATCGATCAGATTTAAAATCATTCCTATATTGTAAGGTGATATTTAATTAAAATTTTTTTTTTCTAATCAAGCTTGCATATATTATAAATAGAAGGAGTAATATTACAAACTAGGGTGGATCATTTCCACTGTGTAGAAAAATAATGCATCTACAGAGAGAATGTGTAGGTATGCTTCCAAATATAGAGTTGTGGCTGCCCATTGCGCAACAGAATGGGCATACCAATTCACAGATCGGTGGATTTGTTCTAACCTCCATCCTAGGAAGGAGGAGAGGATGTCTTGAATATCATCAATGGTCAGAGTGATATGTTAGAAGGATTCTTTCCGCTGTATTGCATCTATAACCTGTTGTGAGTTGCCTTCAAGGACTGCTTGTTTTTCTGTACTCTGTAGAGCCATCATTGTTGCAAGCAACGTTGCCTTTGACTCAGCAAAGAGGGGGAAGATCGTATTAAGCTTTTCAATTTGTATCTCTAGAATCTTTCCTGTGTAGTCTCTGCAGATTGCCGCTGCGACTGAGAAGTTAGATCTAATAGCGGCATCAAACGAAGAACTCCTACAATAGTGAGGTGGTTTCTTCTAGATTGAAAGGTTTGTCTTCTTGCTTCTCATGCCTTCACGTAGCTTTGATAGCTTTTCCCCACCGGTAATTTTGTTGCTTCAATGAAAAATTGTAATTGATTTTGAATGATATCATTTCTGGTTCTCCATATAAAATCCATCACATGCAAATAATTGGAAGCTATGCTTTTCATTGTCGTTTAAACCTAGCTCCTTATTAGCAAAAAGGATCATTCGGATCCAATCCGACATTGAGACGATGGGAAGTGTTTCTATATGCAAAGGCCAGAGACAATGCAACCAAATGATTAACTATAGGGCAATGGATAAAGAGATGTAATACCGATTCAGGGAGTTGATTGCAAAAGGGGCAAAAATCTTCTTCTTCCTTTTTAAGAACCTGGTTGATTATGTTGTCAGTGCTCGAACCTTCAACTCCATTGCACCAGACCAGACCTCAAGCCAACAACTCAAGTGATGTATGGCAAGCCCGTGCTACTAATTGGCACAAGGTTAACTGGGACAGTGCATTAGACAAAGTAAGGGGCCGAATTGGTGTATGGGTGATTATCAGAGACAACCAAGGCAAGGTAATAGCCACCATGAGACAACAAAAATTGCTATACCCCTACCCCTTCGAGCTAAATCCTTTGGAGCTCTGGTGGCTACACAATTCGCATTAGACATCGGCCTTAAGCAATTGGTGATTGAAGGTGACTCCTCCCTAGTCATATAGGCCTTGAAAGCAGGAAAAGATACTTGGAACAATGCTATTATGTTCATCAAGAAAGCTCGTGATTGTTTTAATTTCTTTATAAAGTGGTCAGTTTCTCAACTTGAGAAACCGAAACTTTTTAGCCAACTTACTTGCCAAAGATTCTCTCACCATTTTGGAATGTACTGTTAACCATGGAGGACTCTCCTCCTTGTATTTCCAAGCTGGTTTAATGAAATGGTCCTAAGGTTTTCCTTCAAAAAAAAAAAAAAAAAAGAACATGGTTGATTATGACACTTGTAGGTAAAATGTTCCACAACAATTTCCACAATAGTAACTTGTATCTATCATGAATTTTGAGCGTCCAAAGGGGTTTGAGAAAATTTTAGAAAGGTATCTATATTGCCAGCTCTTACTCTGCTATTGCTAGTTTATAAGCTGTTTTAAAGGTGATATTTAACTTGTACATGTGGGCTTTTACCTCAATTTGATGATTCCCTTGCCCCAAGCGGATCGAAGATATGCTTTTTCTCTGTCTCGTCCCATCATCGATCAGAATCATCAGATGGATAAACACTGGACTCATCCAAATATTACCACAAAAACGGAACATTAATGTAAACAACAACATTAATTAAATAGGGTTTTAATAGGCCACAAGTTAAAACAAATAAAAACATAAAAAAACGAGTTGCTTAGTATACTTACGTGAAGAGAAATATCAGTCATAATTTTGTTTTATAATAAAAGTATATTTACAAATTGAAATAATTTAATGTGATTGTCAAATTATAAAATTATTTTAATTTTAAAATAGATCTAACATATAACATAAAAATATGTTAATTGATAAATTTACTTGTATCAAATCTCTTAATGTCTGTAGTACTCATATGACCCACGAGTAAAACATGAGGCTTTCCCTCGTTACCTTAATTTGCAGGAGAAGGGGCCCTACTGTGTCTTGGATATTTTTAAGAAAATGGTTTCTCTTTCAAGACCCTGTGATGAAATATAAATTCAATTAAATAAATAATTATATTTTGCCAAATTTTCAGATTAAAAGAATAAAATGTACATTAGTTAAAAAGTAACTGCACATTGGCACTTCAAAAATAAATTAAGGGATTGAGTTAAGTTTTGTTTGAATAATGAGATGAAATGAGATGAGATGAGATAAAAAAAAAAAAAATTATTTATTATATTTTGTATGAAAATTTTAAAAAATTATAATAATTAGATGAAATAAGATAATTTCTATATCTAAACAATGCTATATATATATATATATATAATAGGTTGCTCTTATTTGTTGTATGTCAATTCTCTTTTCAGTTCTTCCTTGTTGGATTTATGTGTACGTATATAATGCTTCTTCTCACTCTAAAGGATAAGGATTAAGAGTATGTTTGAGATTGCGTTTTGAAACTAAAAAAATACTTTTAAGTAGTTAAAAGTATTTAAAAAAAATTATGTGTTTGATAACTTTATAAAAAATGTTTTAGGCAATTAAAAAAAGCTAAAAATCAACTTATTCAAAAAATACCAAATTGGAGGTTTTATTAAAAAGCTGCTGCATATAACTATATATTTTAAAAAACTACCGTAACTAATTCTAAAAATTGCTTTAGTATATGCATCACAAACAGTAAATGACTTTTTAGTAATAGAGCTTATTACATTAAGTTTTAAGTTATAAGACTTAAGCTAAAAATAATATTTCTCATCGCAATCCCAAACATGTACTAAGGTTAGGCTTTGTTTATTTTGGGAGACAAAATTAAAAATTTTAAACTCTTATCAAATTCATCATTATATTTTTTTTTAATTTCTATACAAAATATAATAAAAAATTTAATTTTTTCAAATTTTAAAACTATTTTTTCAAATCTCAAAACAAAATTAATATTAAATAAATATTTTATAATAATATTTTATTTTATTTTTAATTTTTAATTTATTTTATCTCATCTTTAAAAACAAAACACGCCTTAGGAATATATAATCATTGAGTACTATTTAAGTATCGCATATTTGCATGTTTTAAAAAGACTGAAATCCATAATAAAAAGCAAATCCTTTTGAGGGGGGCTGAGCAGTAATCCAGCTTCTACAACAGTCCCTCATAGAATAAAATTACTGTTTATATAAAAGGCTATTGCAAGAGCCCGACTGTTACCAATATTTTTTCATTCCTTTTATATGGCTTTCGTATTTAATGGGTTGGAAAGTGCTAGAGATCCAAAGGGATCCCAAAAGAAATTCCTTTTATTTTTTTAACCCTCCCTTCGTCTCTCCCAAGTTTTACGTTTCTATTTTATCTCCCCAGCCCAGTCTCCCAAGGAAATCACTGCCCGCAACAAAATGGACATCGTGGATCTCATCTCATCCGTTTATCTACATGCTTCATTCTGGTTGAGTCGTCGATAGCTCAAATGATGTAGTCGACAACCTTCTACCACCGTAAATTTGAGAAAATTTTGTTTGATTGTTGAAAAAATGAAAAGAAAAATTTTGTTTGGTTATTGAGAAAATGAATGAAAAATATTGTTTGTTCTTTTAGTTGTTGAGAGGGGGAATGACAACTTACTCTTGTTGGGTTGTTCGGAAAATGAATAGAAACTAGAATTGTTCGGAAAATGAAGAGAAACTATCATTTGTTTTGTGTTTGGTGGTTGAAAGAGAAAATTGTAATTTATTTGGTTGTTGAAAAAGTTGTAAAGACAAATAGAGTGAATACGAGAGCAAGAGGTCTTGGAGAGGGAAAAAAAGTAAAATTTAATTAGAAGTCTTCATAGTGACACGTCAGTTTATAAATTTTTTTTTTATGTCAGTTTATAGATTTTTTTTTTTAAGGATTGCGTCTCTAATAGTCTTCTTAATGAGTTACTTTTTTAAAGAAAGATGTGATATTTGCGTATTTTAGGATTATAAATATTATTATTTTTTTAATAAAAAGTAAAGGAATTTAAAAAACTCAATCTTTTTATTTATTTATTTGTATATATAAAAGAAATACGCATAACTTGTATAGTTGGGACTTGGGAATCTGGGATTATTCTGCTCTAAAATCTACCAATATGAGCTGTCACGCAGCCTTTGTGTTGGGTCGATCTTTGGCAATTAATTTCATTCAAACCCCACTTACTCAATTTTCCAACTTTTTTCCAAACTTCATTCTACACAAAAATTTAAAAGTAATATTTCGTTCGAATTAAAAGTTTTTTCACTCCTTATCTCAACATAGTTTCACTATTTCAATTAAATTAATATTAAAAACAACAAGAATACATAACTTAAAAAGAATAAAATCTGGTTTGGATTGTGGGATGAAATGAATTGATTTTTTAATATTATTATTATTTAAAAATTTATAAAAATTGAATTGAGATTTGAAAAAGATGTATTAGAATTTGTGTTTTATATGAGAATTTAAAAAAATGTAATGATTTGTTTGAGATGAATTGAGACGAACTCGTTTCGTCTACGAATCAAACTGGCCCTAAGTGAGGTGGGGTGGCAAGCATTAACGGGCACATCGATTATTATTTTTCAAAATTCAAATGATGTCTTAAAAAATAATATTTCTCATGTACTATTCAAATATATTTTTAAGTTACGCATGCATGGGATCCATAAATTTTGGTAAAAATCCATAAAACTTCATTTCCTCACATTTTCAAGATCTTTACATGCAAACAGAGGTAGGACAAACGAGTCAAGTTCAAGCGAATAGTCTCTTCTATACATTATAAAAAAAATTACTTATTTGTATCTAGTTAATTCCAATAAAATTACTATTTATAGTAAAAATTAGTAACAAATAGTTTTTTTGTCATAATTAATTAGTCACAAAATTTTATTTTTCTTATAGTGATATTTGTTTGATCTTCATTTGAACATGAGTGTTGGAGCATTTCATCTAATTGCATGTATTTATATAAGTGATCACGAACAATTAAAATCTTTATCAAGTTACATATATTTAATAGATTATATTTATAAAGATTCAAGTAACATATATCTGTTTAATACTAAGAACACGATATTTTCATTCAATTAGTCACAGCTATAATAACTAATTTAGGAAACAAATCGAGCAGAATTTGTGTTTGACCAAACTGATCTTGAGTGACTTCTTGAGTAACATTATTTTTAATTTACAGCCTTAAACAACGTTGCATTGGACTCTAACGCAAAGATCGAAGGCAAAATAAAAGATTTCTTATTTTCTGATCTCTATCTCTGTTTTCTTTTTCTTTTTCCTTTATAATATAAATGTCAATTTTTGAAATGGAAGGAAAAGTTATAATAATGCAGAAACTTCCTATATAACTAGCAGCCCATTGGTCACATTTCCCAGAGTCTTATATTTGGCGAACAGCATTCCTGCTTACATACTCCTGTCTGTTTGAGTGCGTGTGAGGCTGTTTACAGTATCTCTCTTGTATTTGGCGAACAGCACGGTAGGTTTTTCAGCCCTTTATTTCTTTTTCTTTGCAGTGGTTTTCCCAGTTCAATCTACCATTTTTATCATGATCACTCTCCCCTTAAGTTGTTTTTTTTTTTTTGGGAAATAGTATTACATGTTATTATATCAGTTTGTTATAGCTGTTGCATTCTCTAATTAAGATCGACTTGGGTCTGTCAAGATGGGGAGATGTTCAATACCCATGATGGTTTTCATGCTATTATGCTGCTTGGCAGCTCGTACTGAAGCAGTTTACGTGAAATACAAAGACCCAAAACAGCCTTTGGCCGTTAGAGTCAAAAGACCTCATGAGGCGCATGACTCGTGCCGAAAAGATTGGCCAAATGATGCAGATTG
Organism: Platycarya longipes; assembly: GCA_036559045.1. Taxonomy (NCBI): domain Eukaryota; kingdom Viridiplantae; phylum Streptophyta; class Magnoliopsida; order Fagales; family Juglandaceae; genus Platycarya; species Platycarya longipes. Next base: position 11,062,095 of record CM071801.1, read on the forward strand.
AGCGCAGCGTTGCCAAGCCCGATGTTATGAAGAAGTACTTCATTGGTAACCAAATCATGTCACTAAACAATCTATATATATATATATATATATATATATATAATTTTTTTTTTACATACAAATAGATTGTTGTCTTGTGTTCGTTGCCGGTTTTGGCTGCTGATTTAATAAAAAATACATTGAAAAAAAAATATATTTATAGTGAAACAGTAAGAAACCTTAAAACAGAATATTCGCTCGAGCGAACACTAGCGTTAACGTAAGTCGAGCGGATGTCGAGTAAAGTCTCAGATTTGATAACGGGAACCAAATCAGTTCCATCCGTGATCAACGCAGTCCATCAAGCACACCAGAAGTTGACAACATATCTCTGCATTCAAAGACAAATCAACACATACAAGGAATCTAGCCGTTTGTATATTTTCATATAGATAGTTTCCATATGTAACTCTGTTTTCCTTATCTGTTTATATTCTCTTAAGCTTTACGTCAAATTGCTGCATGTATAGCCAGACGTGTAACCATTATCAATGATGAAATATATTTTCCATTCAATAAAATATTGAGTTTTCTTCAAGATTGGCACCCTATTCGAGCTGAGTGTCGACCGACGTCGAGTGAAGCCCACTCCAGCTGACTATCTAGCGAGTGTTGAGCGGATTCACGAGTCAAAGCTTCGCTGGAATGGCATATATAGACAGTGCTTAAACGACCAAACTGAAGAGGCATTTTCAACAGAATTCAAGCCACCTCTCTAACAATTTTATATACGTGAATATCCAATTTTGAGTAAATGTATAATGTGCAATATGTGATGGGCAGGGAGTGTTTTAAGTGGTGGAGGGAGTGTACCGGCGCCGGAGGCCTCTGCCGAAACTTGGGTCAACCTGGTGAATGACATCCAAATGTAAGAGTTTTATTTAAACTCTGTGATCCACGCACCCATTTTATCAGTTTGAAATAGTTTAAAATCTTATTATATAATATTTGAGTTATAAAGGGATAAGAATTACTCTTAAGAGATAAGATTAAACTATATATCTCTAATTATAATCAAACACAAACTCATAGATTTCTTGATGGTCGGAAGTCTATAAATAGCACTGGGAGGTTCAAGGGTTCTCACTTACAATATTAGAGTGCCTCTAGCCATCGGGAGACACTTGTGAGGCAAATGTTGTTAGGGCGATCCTTCTCTCATAGTTAGATTAATTATTCATCAATCAGATGGAGAAATGTACGTTTCTCATATTATTATTTTATTATTGTAGATCATAGAAAATCGAAAATCTATTTTATTAATGTCATGTTAAAATATTTAACATGTGGTATCAGAGTTTTAGGTTAAAGATTTTTTATGATCCCGATGTAATATTTAATGTATATATTTACGTTCTTGATGTAATATATTGTTTATGATCTCGACGTATATTTACGTTCTTAGAATATCAAAGTTGATGTTGAGACATCATTATGATTTTAAGTGTTAGATAAAATATTTCAATTTTATGAATATTGGCTTCAGTTTTGCCGTATTATGCATATGAATATTTTCATACTTGCTGTGTCCATTACTGCAAACAAAGAGAGGTTCAGCTTGGGCACTGTGTCACGCACTGGATCCAATTGGTTGGGCACGGCGTGGGGTGGCCAGCAGCCCAACAGTGACGGTTTGGGACGGCGGCATGAAGGGGCTGAGAAGCCCAATCATCGGCGTGCTCTGTAACGGCGGCATAGGGCTTCAAAGCCCACTGCCATGCCGATTTCTGAAACCAAAAAAAAAAAAGAAAAGAAAAGAAAAGGGGTGATCTGAAGGTCACCGGCGGAAGGAGATTGACATCTCATCATCGTCGGCGACGTCTGTGGTCGCAGCTGAAGGTTGCGGCATCTAAATCCGAAGGAGTCGGCGACTGCGTATCAGCTGCTGTTGCTGAAGGTAGAAGACAATAAGTTGGGTTTTAGTTTTGACATGGGTCGGTTCACGGGTTATGGCCCAATCAAAACCAACTGAAAAGAAAACCGGGCTTATGGAAAATTGTAGCCCAGCCCCATAACCAATCAACAAAAAAAAAAAAAAAAAAAAGGAAGAAAGGGTCGAGCCAACACAGTAAGGCTCGACCTAGGTCAACCCAAAACGGGTTGACCAATTATGATCCGGTCCTGACTCGGTTTTACTGACCCGACCTGTTTCCCATCCAACCCAAAATCAAATAATATTATTTTAATATTATAATATTATTTCAAAAAAAAAAATCAATTAATTAATTAAAGTTTTATTATATGCATACCTTAATGTTAAATGTATGCATTTAAATTATGGACATCTCATTATAATTATCTACATGTATGTATGAAATGTTTATTTAATTTATATACATGTTATTATTGTTATGTACATGTATATATGAAAAGTTTATTAAATTCTATAATGTTATTATTGTGATTTTTCTGTAAAATCAATTAAGGTTTAAACATGACAATTCTTTTTTTTTTTAATGAATTTTGCTGTGGGAGTGAATGTGTACAAACTGAGGCGGTTCTGTCTAGGAGATTAGAAATTTCAAGTGTGTCCGTTGTGACCTTCCAATCTTTCCTATGAACCTTGAAGTTCTGTCTAGGAAAGAATATTTTTTCCTGGGAACTTACTTAGTAAGTATTATTCACATCTGTTTTAAATTCATCAAACCTTTTATTTCATGCATATTATAGCTATCCACATTTGTATGCATATTATTATTGTGCGCTGTCTATTTTGGCTTTTGTTATTATGCCATGTATATCCAATATGGGATAAATGATTTGCGTCAAAATCAAGAGAAAATTGGTTGCCTAAAGGTACAAGATTTTCTTGATTTTGGTGACAAGTCGTTAAACCCATAGTAAGGTGGATATGATGGAGGGAACACCTTGTGTGTCAAGATCTACTCCTAAATGAGGGTTTTGATGACACTACTAGTTTATCCATCAAAATAAGGTTGGAGTGAATACTTTGTATGTCAGAGTTTACTCCCAAAGGAGAATTCTGATGATACAGCTAGTTCATCCACAGAATTTAATACTGGATGGAATACCTTGTGTGTCAAGATATACTCCCAAAGGAGGGTTTTGATGACACTACTAGTTCTTCCATAATTATTTAAATTCTGATTATTGTTTATAAGTGTCTAACTCAAAGCAACTTATTATAAAATTTTCTTGCAGTAAGCGTACCCACATCATTACACTCACAAACTTCATATGTTCCTGTTTTGAATGGCTCCAATTTTTCTGAATGGGTTGAGAGAGTTAGGTTCACCTTAAGAGTCCTTAATTTAGACTCATCCCTTATGAGTTCAAAACCATCACCTATTACTGAAACCAGTACCAATGATCAGAAAGAATCCTTTAAATAGTGGGAGAAATCAAATAGGCTGAGTTTAATGTTTATGAAAATGACCATAGCCGAAAATATCAAAAATTCACTCCCTAGTATTGAGAAAGCCCAAAATTTTTTGAAAAATGCTGAGGAGAAGTTTAAATCCGCTGATAAGTCTTTAGCAGGAACACTGATGGCTAGACTCACCACCATGAAATATGATGGTGCTAAAGGAATGCAGGAGCATATCCTTGAAATGACCAATATTTCTGCCAGATTGCAAACCCTAGGAATGAAAGTAGATGAGTATTTTGTTGTTCAGTTTATTCTGAACTCATTGCCACCTCAGTATGGTCCATTCCAGATGCATTACAATGCTATAAAAGATAAATGGAATGTGAATGAGTTGGCAAGTATGGTAATTTAGAAGGAAGCAAGACTGAAACAACAAGGACATCACTCTGTCAATTTCGTGAATAAAGAAGCTGGAAAGAAAAAGCACCATTACGGTAAAAAGAAGCGAACTGGACCACTGAAAGGAAAGCAACCTGTGAAAGCTAATCAGGTTCAGAACAACAGTAGCAAATGCTACTTTTGTAGGGAACATAGATACATGAAAGCTGAGTGTCCAAAACGTAAGACTTGGTTCGAAAAGAAGGGTAAGCTACTTACCTTTGTATGTCTCGAATCAAACTTTGTAAATGTTCCTACTAATTCTTGGTGACTAGATTCAGGTGCTAATGTTCATGTTTCTATAACCATACAAGGATACCTTACAAGCCAAACACCAAGCCCCAATGAGCGGTTCATTTTTATGGGAAATGAGAATAAGGCTGAAGTTTTGGCCATAGGGACCTTTCGTTTAGACCTTCATAACACAGTATTTGTGCCTTCTGTGAGGCGTAATTTAATTTCCCTTTCCAGACTTGATACTGATGGTTATTCCTTTTCATTCCATAATGGTAGTTTCAATTTGTTTAAAAACAGTTTATCTATTGGTTCTGGGTTTCTTTCCGATGATCTTTATCAACTTTGCCTTGATAATACATTCATTAAAAATACCTATACCCAATGCCATGAAACATGTATTGGAATGAAAAGAAACATGATGAATGAAAACTCATATGACTTGTGGCATAAAAGGTTGGGGCATATCTTCAAAGAAAGGTTACAGAGATTAGTAAAAGAAGGGATTCTTCCGCACCTTGATTTTACTAATCCTGAAGTGTGTGTGGATTGCATAAAAGAAAAGCAAATCAAACATACTAAGAAAGACGCAACAAGAAGTAAAGAGCTTTTTGAAATAATTCACACAGATATATGTGGACCATTCTCCATAAAATGTTTTGGTGGAGAAAAGTATTTCATCACCTTTATATATGACTTTTCATGTTTTGGATATATCTATCTGTTGCATGAGAAATCTCAAATTGTATCGGTACTTGAGGTATTTCTCATGGAGATAGAAAGACAGTTAGATAGAAAAGTGAAAATCATCAGATCGGATAGAGGTGGAGAATACTATGGAAAGTATGATGAATCGGGCCGTAATCTGGGCCCATTCGCCAAACTTCTTGAACAGCGTGGCATTGTTGCACAGTATACGATGCCCGGGACGCCACAGCAGAACGAAGTTACTGAAAGGCGTAATCGGACCTTTTTGGATATGGTTAGAAGTATGGTAAGTAATTCTACCTTACCCAAATCATTGTGGGGTGAAGCCATTAAGACGGCAATGTATATCTTAAACCGAGTTCCCAGTAAGGCAGTTCCAAAAACTCTTTTCGAGTTATGGACTGGTAGGAAACCAAGTTTGAGACATATGCATGTTTGGGGTTGCCCAGCCGAAGCCAGACTTTACAACCCACATGAAAAGAAGTTGGATCCTAGAACAGTAAGCAGGTATTTTATTAGTTACCCAGAGAGATCCAAAGGGTACAGATTTTACTGTCTTAATCACAGTCCGAGAATGGTGGAAACAGGAAATGCCAAATTCATTGAACTTGGCGAGATCAGTGGGAAAATTGAACCTAGAGATGTGATCATTGAGGAAATACGGGTAGATGTCCATATACCTACATCCTCAGAAAAGATAATTGTTCCTCTAATCGATCATCACGATGATACTGTGGAACAAGTAAATGATCACTCATTTCAGAATGAAAACACCATTGATGAACCAAGTTCGGAGTCACCAGAACAGATTGTCTTGCGCAGATCTCAGAGAGATCGGAGACTTGCCATTTCGATAGATTATGTGGTGTATCTCCAAGAATCTGAATTTGACATTGGGACAAGAAAAGATCCACTAACGTTTTCACAAGCCATAGAGGGAAGTGGTTCTAGTAAATGGATCGATGCTATGAAAGAAGAGTTGAAATCCATGGATCAGAATCAAGTCTGGGTCTCATTGAGTTGCCTGAAGGTAGTAAAAGAGTTGGGTGTAAATGGGTCTTTAAGACCAAACGCGACTCAAAAGGCAACATTGAACGACATAAGGCCAGACTTGTTGCTAAGGGTTTCACTCAGAAAGAAGGCATTGATTACAAAGAGACATTTTCTCCAGTATCTAAAAAGGACTCATTTAGAATCATTATGGCATTGGTGGCTCATTATGATTTAGAGTTACATTAGATGGATGTGAAAACAGCATTTTTAAATGGAAGTTTGGATGAAGTAGTCTACATGGAGCAGCCAGAGGGCTTCTCAGAAAAGGGCAAAGATCACCTAGTGTGTAGACTTAAGAAATCAATATACGGGTTTAAGCAAGCTTCCCGACAATAGTACTTAAAGTTCAACGATACCATTACTGCCTTTGGTTTTAAAGAGAACATCGTCGATCGATGTATATACCTAAAGGTCAGTGGGAGTAAGTTCATAATTTTGATCCTGTATGTTGATGATACCTTGTTGGCTAGTAGTGATCTAGGCTTACTCTATGAAACCAAGGGTTTTTTCTCTAAGAACTTTGAAATGAAAGATATGGGTGAGGCATCATTTGTGATCGGAATCGAAATCTTTCGAGATCGAAAATAAGGACTGTTGGGATTGTCTCAGAAGAGTTACCTGGAAAGAGTTCTTGAGAAATTTGGTATGAAAAGTTGTTCATCACTGGATACTCCGATATCAAAAGGTGATAAGTTTAGCCAATCATAGTATCCTAAAACTGAGTGGGAGCGCAAAGAGATGACAAAGATTCCCTATGCTTCGGTTGTGGGAAGTTTGATATATGCACAGATTTGCACGAGACCGGATATTAGCTTTGCAGTTGGCATGCTTGGGCGCTACCAGAGTAACCTAAGGATGTCTCATTGGAAAGCAGCAAAGAGGGTATTGCGATAGTTGCAAGGAACTAAAGATTATCAGCTTACTTTCAGAAGAACTGACAGTTTGGAGGTTACTGGTTACTCAGATTCTGATTTTGCCGGTTGTCCTGATAGCAGGAAATCCACTTCGGGTTATGTTTTCCTGTTGGCCGGTGGAGCGATCTCATGGAGAAGTATGAAGCAAACAATCACTGCTTCATCAACAATGGAGGCTGAATTTGTGGCGTGCTTTGAGGCCACAGTGCATGGTTTATGGCTAAGGAACTTTATCTCAGGGCTTGGGGTTGTTGACTCTATAGCCAGGCCGCTGAGAATTTATTGTGATAATTCCTCTGCAGTTTTTTTTTCTCCAAGAATGATAGGTATTCTAAATATGTTAAGCACATGGAGCTCAAATACCTAAGCGTCAAGGAGGAAGTACAGAAACAAACAGTGTCCATAGAACATATTAGGACTTCGCTTATGATAGCAGACCCATTAACAAAGGGTCTGATAGCGAAACAGTTTAAAGAACATGTTAACAGTATGGGTCTTATGATGTAAACATGTTATTGAGCTCGTAGATGTTATGATTCTATTTTGACACTTAATGATATCAATTTTAGTTATTTTGTTTCTGTTTTTTTGTCTTTCCACTTTATATGTACATTGAATGGTGTGGATGAATGATGACAAGATAATGTCAGCAATAGACATGAATTGAAACCCAAAGGCATTACTGTATTAGCCTTAATTATCTCAATTAAAGATCGTGTGTTAAATTAGTTACTGGTGTTGTGGTACATGGAATGGAATCTGTTGATTATATAATAGAGGACCGCCATGACTCGCATTGGTAGTTAGTTTGACATTGATATTATGAAACTCATGAAATGTGTTTTGAGCTATGAAAAGTTCAAGAAATAAATTTGCGCAGTATGGTTAATTTCCTGTGATAAACCCATAAACGAAAAGTATTATTTTATGGGCGTATGGGCCAAGCGGGAGATTGTAAGAGTTTTATTTAAACTCTGTGATCCACACACCCATCTTATCAGTTTGAAATAGTTCAAAATCTTATTGGATAATATTTGAGTTATAAAAGGATAAGAATTACTCTTAAGAGATAAGATTAAACTCTATATCTCTAGTTATAATCAAATACAAACTCATAGATTTCTTGATGGTCGGAAGTCTATAAATAGCACTGGGAGGTTCAAGGGTTCTCACCTACAACATTAAAGTGCCTCTAGCCATCGGGAGACACTTGTGAGGCAAACATTGTTAGGGCGATCCTTCTCTCATAGTCAGATTAATTATTCATCAATCAGATGGAGAAAGGTACGTTTCTCATATTATTATATTATTATTGTAGATCATAAAAAATCGAAGATCTATTTTATTAATGTCATGTTAAAATATTTAACACCGAAAGGGTTCTTTATCAACCCGGCTTGGGATTCCGATGATTTACGAGATTGATGCTGTCCACGGTCATAATAACGTCCACAAGGCCACTATTTTCCCCCACAATGTTGGTCTTGGAGTGACCGGCAAGTAAAAAGGTGCATCTTGATGCAGGCAAATCCCTTTGGTTTAGTCCGAGTATTTGTTGTAGAAGTGAAGTTCTTTTGAGAACGATACTTTTTTTATTGAATTCCACGTGGACGCCAACTCAATTGACGGAAGTGTTTTAAGTTTTGGAAAATGCTACTTTGTCTTTCAGTTTGACCGCAAGTGTTTTTTTAACATTTTATTAAATAAATAATACTACGTATAGTCTTGGAATGTATAAATACAGTGACTCGCTTTAAAAAAAAGTAAAATTTATTATTAAAAAATTATTTCTTTTTACATGAGTCTCATATCTATTTATTTATTTTTAACTATTTACACCACGTTTGTATAATCAAGATTACAAATATCATTTATCTTTTTATTATTAAAAAAGGATTGATTGCCCCTAAATGTGCCACGTAGTTCATTTTTAAATGTTTGAGAAAGCCACTACTGATCATCAATTTGTGTTTGTGTTTTTCGTAATATTTTTAAAATAATGCATTACGGATACCTTTGAGAGCATATTTAGAGGGCAACCTAGCATCGCCCTTTTGCTATTAATACTTTTGTTCTTAATCCATTTCAGAATTTCAAATCTTTTGAATCGTTAATATTTTATAGTTTAAAGTCTTACCTCAAGATTTTACATATCAAGTATTTTGTGAAGGGATACTACATTTACAAAGTAATTAAATAAAATTAATTTTATAAATTAATGTGATTTTATATAATCTGTCAGATCTATTTTATAATATATATAATTTTATAATTTAATAAACTATATTAAGTCACATCAATCTATAAAATTGATTTTATTTAACCGTTTTGTAGTTAGAATATTTCTCATTTTGTAATAATCGTCCTCTACGTACGATGGTTGAAGATAGGATGTTATGATCCTGACTTGGGTAATGAATTACTGAGAAACTGGGAAGATGGGATTACAAAACTCGATTTTTGTTATCTTAAACAATATCAGAGGGTTAATGGAAGCAGAGATGCATTAAGATTTTATTAGAAATTATTTGAGCCATGATTTAAACTCATTTGTTCCACATATATATATAAAAAAAAAAAAAAAAAAATCCTATCTGCTTTAAATCAGTTCACTTACCTGGATTTATTGTGATACTATATATACTTTCAGGGATCCTCAACTTATCAAGAAGATTGGAGTTGCAACGGCCCTTGAAGTTAGAGCTACAGGAATTCCTTATATTTTTGCTCCATGTATTACGGTAAATACACATTGGATAGGATTTTATTTGAAATTCTCAAAAAAACAAAAGAGGAGAAAAACAAAAAGGATTATATAAAACTAAACTCACAATTTAACGTAGCATTTTCATGTATAATTTATAACAGGTATGCAGGGATCCAAGATGGGGTCGGAACTACAAAAGTTAGAGTGAAGACCACAAAATTGTTCAAGAAATGACTCAGATCATATCCGGTAAAATCTCGAAAGGGTGTTCCCTTTGTTGATGGAAAGTAAGAGCCGTTTGTTAAAATTGCTGCTGTATTAATTTTGTTACTCTGGTTGATTAGCAGACACTGATATTATTATTCTTGAATATATTTTGACAAATGTTTTCATTAGCATGTAATTTGCAACTCTGATAAATGCATGAGCTCTTAAAAATTGATTTGCTCAAACTTCATTTAAAAAAAAAAAAAAAAATTGTTGTTGTATCTAATTGCCTCTAGTGGTCTGCATTTTAATACCCGTTCAGATTACATTATTTTTAGTCATATGATCAATTTCTCTTTCCCTTTTCCCTGATGCAAAGCTAATCCAGTAACAAACCAGGCAGTTTCTTAAGGTAGTATGCTTCTTCTTTTGGTCTCTTTTTAGTTAGTCCTGTGTACTTAAAAATAAGTATAATGTTAGATATAGTACTGACGAGTTGTTCAAGCTCGTTACGTATTCCTTTTAAAAAAGAGTAAGGTCTATAATTAAAAAATTAATTCTTTTTATGTGAATCCCATATTTATATATATTTTTTTAAATAGTGTGTGCAGATTCTATAACTGAAAATATAATTTCTTTAAAAATAAACTACAACATAAAGTTTGGTCCCCCAAGACCTTCCCATGTTCCAATTCGCTGTCTTGTTTAGTCTATAATGTTGGGAGAACTGTTTGCTAATCTAGCATATTTGTCCCAAAACCTTGGTATGCTTACAAAGCAAGAGCTTCACTCCGTTCTTATTATAGGACCAGTTTGCCTTTTGTGTTGCTACAAGCACTGTTTGAGGAAGGATTAGGTAATCTGTTTAGGAATGCAATTGTTCTTAGATATTTACTACTATTCATAAATTATTTACTATTACTCACAAACTATTTTATTACCATTCAAGATAATCTGAGATACTTTTAATATCTATTGATTAGTTCTTTAGATGATAGCAGCCGAGAATAAATACCTCACAAAATCATTCCAGTTCTAGATCACCTTTCTAAATTACTATTCTACCGGTCCTTACTTAAGCATATCAAATGAACTGAAATTTGAAAAATGGCTGTAACCATTTCACTTGATATGTTGGTTATGGCTAGACAAAAGGTTGCGGCCTGTGCCAAGCACTTTGTGGGAGATGGTGGCACAACCGAAGGCATTGATGAGAATAATACTGTGATCAGTGCAAATGGATTGTTCAGTATTCACATGCCTGCTTACCCTAACTCCATCAGCAAGGGTGTTGCAACAATCATGATATCCCACTCAAGCTGGAATGGGAAGAAGATGCATGCTAATGGCGATCTTATCACTGGTTTCCTGAAGGGAAAACTAAAGTTCAAGGTAAAAAAACCCAATTCAACACTTGGTTTGGTTGTCTTTTTTTTTTTCTTGGATTAGCACCTGTTGTCTAGAACAGTATCCTGACTAATTCTGGGGTGCACAAGCCCTCGGAAAAAAGTTTTTCATAAGTGCACCGCAGTTAATTCAATGGAAAAATTCTGGTTGTCAAATTGGTCGGCTGATATGAAACATTGAAGGTGCAAATGGTTGTGTTTCAGGGTTTTGTCATATCAGATTGGTATGGTGTTGAGAAGATCGATATTACTAACTATTCATACTCTGTTCAAGCTGGAGTTAGTGCTGGAATTGACATGGTCAGTCAACATTTGATATTACGTTCCTTGATCTCAAGCATGTGAGGGGGATATATGTTTTTCTTTTTCTATTTTTCAAATGTTTGTACCTATTTTGCAGATCACGGACCCATATAACTATACAGAGTTCATTGCCGAGCTAACCAATCAGGTGAAGCACAATATTATCCCAATGAGCAGGATCGATGATGCAGTGAAGAGAATCTTGAGGGTTAAATTTATCATGGGACTCTTTGAGAATCCACTAGCTGATCTCAGTCTTGTCAGCCAACTCGGTAATAAGGTCTGTTCTCAAATTTATCTATCTAAAGATGCTTCATGTGTTTTGTTATAGGGTAATGCTCTGTATAGTCATGAAATACATGACAAGCAATCGTGTAGTCATTTTAAAAAAGAGTGAAGTCGACTATTAAAATAATTAATTTTATTTTCAATATATGTGATCCCGTCTTTATTTACTTTTTAAAAATAATTGCATGACATTTGCACACTAACTACAACTATCATTTCTCTTTGTCAAATGACTCAAATCCTTTGGTGTCCTATCATCAAAAGTCTCACTTGGGCAGGAACATAGAGAATTGGCAAGGGAGGCCGTAAGAAAATCACTTGTACTATTAAAGAATGGAAAATCCGCTGACAAGCCCTTGCTTCCCCTCCCCAAGAAAATGCTAAAGATACTAGTTGCAGGAACTCATTCTCACAACTTGGGCTATCAATGTGGAGGCTTCATGATTATGTGGCAGGGTCTTAGTGGCAATAATCTCACCATGGGTACGATTTGTAAATATCTATACATTCTGGCTTCCGTATGCTTTTGTGTTTTTTGCCAGAAATAAGATTTTCTATTGCTGGGGTGCATTAACAGGTGCAACAATCCTGAATGCCGTGAAAAATACAGTTGATCCTACTACCCAGGTTGTCTACAGTGAGAACCCTGATGCAGGATTTGTCAAGTCTAACAAATTTTCAGTCGCCATTGTCGTTGTGGGTGAGCACTCGTACGCCGAAATGTATGGCGATAGCTTCAATCTAAGTATACCAGAACCAGGGCCAACCACAATCAACAATGTGTGTGGGGCTGTAGAGTGCGTTGTGGTTTTGATCTCTGGACGCCCAGTTGTGATGCAGCCCTACCTAGCAAAGATTGATGCACTTGTTGCTGCTTGGCTTTCTGGAACTGAAGGCCAAGGCGTTGCTGACTTGCTGTTCGGTGCCTATGGATTGACCGGTAAGCTAGCTCGTACGTGGTTCAAAACAGTGGACCAGCTGCCGATGAATGTTAGTGATTCACATTATGACCCTCTGTTTCCTTTTGGATTTGGCTTGACAACTGAAGCTACCAACAACTAGGATTTTTCGTAAATCCTAGCTCTAAGAAATGAAATTACCAACAAAGAAAACTAAACTTTGATCTGTCCAATCTTCTTAATCAATCCAGGCTTCGCAGTGGTTTGTTTTTACCCACTTCCCACAGTTCCACCTATTTCCGTCGTATCAGCTTGATTGCAACCAAAATTTAGTGGGCTGGTTGATAAGGCCCAATTTGCATTGAAGACTTGAATATTTAGGAATTGGTGATGGAGTATACTTAAATGGGGGGCGTTCAGGGAGAATGATTGGCAATATTTTGAATGATGGCGCTGTTTTTAATTATAGATAAATAGAATGGATTATGGATGACAATATGTGACGTGACTCGTTAATTCAATGTGAGCACGAGAGAATAATAGTGAGTTTGGATTTGTCTTAACGGATTCGGATCAAAATGGGTTAACTCAATAAGACACGTTTACTTAACAGGTTGATAAATGATTGCCTCTTATAACATAGTATTGCCTATTTAAAAAGTTAAAGTTATAATTATACATTTATACCTAAAAGTAAAATGGTTGGAATTTTAATTTTGACATTTTTATTGTTTAGGTTGTAATTTTGGAATTGTAGTTAGTTTTGTATTTTTTCTATAGCTATTATGATTTTAACATTTATATAAAATTATGTTATACTTAATCAAGTCAAATGAGTTAATTTCGGCTCTGTTCAACTCATTTACATAAACAAGATAAAGCGGGTCGGATTGGATTGTACCGTATTAACTTATTTCATAGTATTCACTAACAAGTAAGAAAGGAAAATGACGTGTCAACCCGTTATGCTAATGGATTATGTTAGGATTTGAGATTTTGATATGATAAGCTTAACTGATTGTGTTCAGGTTGACTTTATTAAACACATTATCCACCAACTCAACATTCCACAAACAAGTCTTTTGATCAATCAAATCCTCCACTGGAGCATTATGCCCCAAGAATTTGTGTGGGAGATTGGATCATACAAGAACTCTCCCTAAGAATCCATTTGTTCTGCCATATATGTATTTTTCTACCATTACCCACTCTTCAAATAAGTCCATCCGTTAATAGCCGTATGACTTGCCAAATATTTCTCCACACAAAAGAAGGTCTTGGACCCAGATTGGATTGGCTTGTAATATTGATGATGTGGGGAAAATACTTAGCTTTGAAAATTCTGCTAGGTAGAGAAGTTGGGGCTATAAGAAATCTCCATACTTGTTTTGCTAAAAGAGCAAGGTTAAAATTTGTTAAAATCTTTGAATCCATAGCCAACTTTGTGTTTACCAGTGTATAGCTCTTTTCATGATGCCTAGCATATTTTATTCCTAGCCTCCACACCACCCCAATAGAAGTTTGTGACCAAATAACTCAATTTCTGACACAATTTTTGGCAAAAGAAAAACAGTCATACAATATGTAGGAATTGACTGGAGCACTACTTTAATAAGAACTTCCCTACAAACTTGAGACAAAAACCTATTTTTTTGATTTCTTATCTTACCTTTAACATTTTCCACAATATCCTAAAAAGCCATCATTTGAGATTTTCCCACCAAGCAAGCTAGACCAAAGTATTTCTCCAAATTAGAAGAATCTTTTAGTCCAACAATCTCCATAATATAAGCTTTTGTTGAAGGCTTTGTATTTCTACTAAAAAAATAATAATGGTTTCTCTCTTGTAAGCATTAACCCTAAAGCCTCTTCATACAAGCTTAAAATCTTATTTAGTCCTCCCCATTCCATCATATTTGCTTGGCAAAACACTAAACTGTTATTACTAAAGAATAAGTGATTCATAGATAGCACACCTCGAGCAATAGGCACACTAGAAATCAACCTTTGATATTCAGCAGCATATATTTGAGAGCTTAAAGCTTCAACACATAAGATGAAGATATATTATGAGAGAGGCCGGGCTTGTCTTAGGCCTCTTTTTGGTTTGAAAACTTGTTGAGGGGATCCAATCATTGAAAACTTGTTGAGGAGATCCATCTTTATGCAAAGCCTAATTTGCTTATGACATCCTTTAGAAAGATCTATTTCACATGGTCATAAGTATTGCTCATGTCAAACTTAAGATCGTGTGAAGAGGATCTTTTCAAAAAAATACTAACTCTCGTTCCATAAAATCCTTCATATATACATTTTACTATTCATTGTATGCAGAGTCTCATATGCTGCTCATATATTGCCAAAAATTTAAACGATCAAATAGAAAAGCGCATTGAGTTGGTGAATATTAAGTTAGACATGTATTTTACCTTGAGCTAGATTATATTTTGAGAAAAGTCATAATATTATGTTTTACGTGGGTTTGGTTTTAATTGCATGTTTGTCCATAAACGTAGTTTTATCTAAAATAATTAAGTGGTTTAAAATATATGTACTAAATTATAACTAAACAATACTTAATAGTCTAAATTCTTTTAGACTATTAAGTATTGTGAAACTCCAGATTTTGTGTAGTTTTACATATTGTTTTTATTTTTATTGTTGGCTGTTTTAATTTATTTTAGTATTTTTATTATTATGGATTAGGTTATTTATTATTGTTATTGGTTGTTTGTGAGATGTTTCATTTTAGTATTTTTAGTTATTTTGTTTAATTTTAATGTGCCTTTGATTTATTTTATTCTAGTCTTTCCTTTTAGTTGAGGCTTTTTGTATAGTGTATTGATTTGTATTATTATTTGGTTAGTTTATTTTATTTTATTATATTAATTATTCTTAGTTTATTGTTATAAAGTAGTATTCTGGGTTTTAATTATTTTATTTTATTATGTTGTGCTTTTTATTTTAATGTGTTGGTTTTTATTTAGTTTATTCATTTTTGGATTGGGCCCTAGTTGCTTGTGAATGCGTTATTTAATTCTAGTCTTTCCCCTCTCTCTCTCTCTCGCTGCAAACTTGTGTGCGCTGCCGTTAGCCCTTCTTGGCCGCTGCCATCGTGTACCATCATTGCTTCATTGCTTTCGTCTCCACCTCAGTGAGTCAAACGGGTCCCTTGTTGCATTTAATCTTCGTCAGTGCACTGCCGTTAGCCCTTCTTGGCCGCTGCCATCGTGTACCATCATTGCTTCATTGCTTTTGTCTCCACCTCAATGAGTCAAATGTGCCCCTTGTTGCATTTAATCTTCGTCACATGTTCGTACAATTTTCTAAGGGTTTCATGTTTGTCTAAGTTGCGACACGCACACTTGTTCGACCGCAGGACTCGTAGACTGACACATGCTCTATCATCCAGATTGCCTGTGCACGTTGTAAGTAATCTTTGACGCAATTCTAGAGTTTAGAATAATTATTTATGCACTAACTCCTTCTGCAGTCTGGTTGGTTGGACTAGGCCTTGAGCCCAATGGAGTGTTGGGATTTGATTGGAGTTTGTGGTTGGTTTGGACCTGAGCCCATAATGGAGGATGGAATTACACATGTAGTTTGTGAAACTGTGTTGTGAAACTTGTTTGTGAAACTGTATTCATGAAATTGTGTTTTGGGAACTATATCATGATTTATGTGTATTGTGTATTTGCCTAATGTGTTTCATGCCATGTCATCCAATATATTGTTTATCATGCATCTGTGCAATTTATGATGATGTTATTGGAATTGTTCTTATAATTGTGTTATGTTGTGCCATATTGTATGAACTGGAGTTTGGGTCTGAGTGTTTTGGTTATAACATTTGAGTATGTGTATCTCATGACCCCAATCCGGGATTGAGTGATTTGTGTCCCTTTGGTTGTTGCTGGGTGACAACGAAATTATACGAGACAGTGATGCTTTTGTATTGACTCCTTGGCCCTTTTGTTAGTGGGGGCTGGAGGATGTTTGGTCATGGTATGTGCCGAGCGCAGAGTTGGACATTGCTCGATACGAAGTTATATGCATGATCATTACCCATAGTGTGACGAAGGGAGTTAAGGTATGCATATGATTCTCTGGGGAGATCATGGTACATGTGTAATAAAATAATTATATGGATTATATGTGGATCACGAATCCAAGCCAAAATTGGGCGTTATCTTGGTGGAGCTCCTCTGGTCACTCGGGAGCCTACTAAATTGATGTGATATCCTTTGGATTGTCACTGGGTGATAGTTAGATCTGTTAAAATGGTAATGTTCTTGACTTGACCCATGGCCCTTTGCTGGCAGGGGTTAGAGGATGCTTGGTCATGGTACGCATTGGACGCAGAGTTGGGTATCGCTGGTTATGAAGTTGGATGTATGGTTGTCACCCGTGGTGCGATAAAGGAGGGCAGGATATATGGATGGTCCTGAGAGGAGATCACGGTATATACTTATGGATGGTTTGTGTTGTGGGCCAAAAATAGAATTTTTGACGCATAAGTAAATGTCATTTTCGGGGAAATTGAGTGATTGTGCTCTTGCTTGTTTTATTGTGTGTTTGTGAAATGTATTGGTTGCTTAAATGTGTTTCAAACTCTTGGATATTGTTTGATTGCTTACTTGTTGAGATGCTATAATCTCATGCGGTATTTCTACTTACGGTTCTGTTTCATAGAATCTAGATTTGATGCAGAGGTCGAGTTTGAGCTAGAGGGATTGGCTTCGCTGGATGAGCGATTGACTGGAGATCATTCTCCTTCCGGTTTTTAGTTATGAATCTTTTTATCTTTTATTTGCATTTCATTGGATGACTATACAAACCCTTTTGGAGGATATTATTTTGGATTATAAGGTTTAAATCTTCTGGCACTTAGTTTTAGCATGCTTTTTATTTTGTCACTGCGATATTTTGTGGTGCACACATATTGCTTGTTTGCACACACTTGCACATGGTAATGGAGGTGTGTAGCTCATGTGATCATCATTTGGATGTCTTGTCTTCCACATATTCACACATGAGAATCGGGGACACCACAAGTATTATTTAAGTCTAATCATGAACAGAGTATTTTCCATTATTATTTTACAAAACTAGATATAATATGTTTCCTTCTAAGTTATAACTTAAAAGATGTTTTTTTAAAATAATTATTTAGTATTTGATTGGTGTGTTTGAAATAAAATATTTATTAAATTATTATCTATGGAATGTATTAATTAGTTAAAATATTACGATATGTCTTTTTAGAAACGTTAATAACATTTAGTACTTCGTATAGGTAACGGTTGGGTGAAGTAGATTCAGAAAGCAGCACAACGAGATAAGTAGCTTGATCATAAATTTGGATTAACACAATCAGATTGTTATTATAAAAGTCAATTCTTGATAGCTACTTTTTATGTACCATGTGTGTCATGATATATACAATCATGTTATCCAGCATAACACATGATCATGTCATTTTGCATCATGTTTAGATTCAACACTTTACCATTATTTATGTTAGTATGTATGTCATGCATCTCACATTGCATAAGACATATAATCTATCTTAAATTCAAGTGCAAGATAAGATTAGACCAGTTTAATTAGATGATCATTCAAATGCATGGTTTCAATATAGTTTCAGGGTGGATGTGAAGTCACAAACCCAAGTGCGGTCCACCAAAGTATGCCATAATACTATAAGCGACTCTCCTTGTGGTCGAGGGACGTGGGGTCAGTGCACAACCTCATACACACGATTAAATGTGTTAGCTAGTCAGATAAGTCAGATAAATCACATCAGTCAGTTAATTTAGATAAGTCAATCAGTCATGTATAGCATATGCATTAGTATGATCAATCATGATTTTAAGCTTGTAGCATGAATTTTTTTTAATAAAAATCTAATGTTTATTATGCTTACATTGTGATGAATTTCTTCTACCTAGTCTACGACTCATTTTAATTTTATTTCATATTTTTAATGACTCAAGTGAGAATGATGACCACAAGTAGACGAGCCAGAATTAGATGGAGCAGTCAATTAAATCGAGACTTCCTAGAATAAGTTGTTTTTATGATATGAACTTTACTCAATTTATTTCCTTTAATAATATCTAGAGATATTATCTAGAGGTTTTTGTTAAATAATTATTACAACATGTGACATCTCTAGCCTTTGAGAAGGGGGTGTTATAACCTGTCCCGTTTTACTATGGCATGTTCCCTTGAGTATTGTTATGCCCATTGCCCCTAAAGAGTTGCTTGTTTAGAGTGGATACTTGCCTTACCTACGGTTGTTGGTCATGACGCTTCCTTTGGATAATATCCAAAGTTCATTGGCTTTGAGAATTGCGGAGACCCTTTTCTGCTTACAGAATTGGCTGGCTAAGGTCTTTGCTTATTGGACTAGATGTTGTTGATTATACTGAGAGTTATAGGCTTGAGTCTTTAATAACTAATTAGATAATTTTATAATTTCTCTTGTTTTGTAGAGCTATTTGTGAAGTCAATAATACTTGTAGAAGACTGATATATATTGCTTTAGTTTGGTGCTTGTCGATGAATAGCATCTTTAATTTTACTATTATCTTTTAGTTTGGTGATGTATTCTATAATTTTTTTTAAATAAAAAAATTTAAAATAATGTAGAATATTTGAGAAGTTGAAAAATTGGAAGTTGGAAAAGTGAAGATAGGCATCTAGTTTTTTTTTTTTTCCTAAGCAAGTAGACTTCACTAAAATTAAAGATGATATATATTAGAGGAGGTGGGGTTTCCTAACAAATACCCCAAAACAACTACTACATTGCAGACTTGGTGATAAAAAGAAAAAAAAAATTGAGACCAATTTCTTAATCTCTGCCCAAACCCTACAAATAGGGTATTGTTTGCAAAAAAAAAAAATTAAAGGTAAGCCACTCCGACGGTGCACTGATATTGAATGTCTTGAAGTATTTGTTGGAGAGGTCCATAGTCCCTTTAACTAGATCACGAGTTAGAGTACTAGCATTGGACTCATCAAAATTTTCCTTCAAAATTTGATGGAAAGTATAAGTTTGATGAAAATGCAGCATCTAAAAAAATCTTATATTGGACTCATCAAAAAGTGTTCGTCATATTTGATGAAAAATGAGGAAGAGAAAGTGGAGATCATAAAATATAAGTACTTTTAATTTGACTTTTGAATAGTAATCATTTAAAAATATGACGAAAGTTTTTTGATGAGCCCAATGTAAAAATTTTTTAGGTGTTTTTTTTATCAAATTTATATTTTTCATTAAATTTTGAAAGAAAATTATGATGAGTCCAATACTTGTGCTCTTAGAGAAAGCAATAACACATATAGACCAGCATTGGATGAGCAAATATGTGTCGGAGAAACTGACGACCCACGCCTTTAGAGTGGTGCATGAGGGCTACTCGCCTGTGGGGATGGGCCAATCGGAAAGATTGGAGGGTGGGAAATCTAATTGTGTGACATGTGTAATTGGCAGGATTCTTGAAGTGCGGTGGTGCGTGAAGACCACTTGTAGAAACAAACCGCATGTGAGAGCCATGCACCAACTATTAGGGTGCGGTTTTGTGTCGTCCTAGCAAATTGGCAATGGGGAAACGTGGTGGTGGGGTGCGTGTCGTGGTTTCATGGCTGGCGTGCAGTGATCTGAGAAAATCCGAACCGGCAGAAAAAAAAAAACACATGAAAAAGCAATAGAAAGGAAAACAAAAAGGAAAAAGAAAAGAAGGCTCCCTTTCCTCTCTGATGAAAATGACCAGTATAAAGTTTTCTAGGGAGAGATGAGAGTTTCTCATTCTAAAAAGAGAGGTTGACTATATATATATTGATAGAGCTGCAGACGAACAGAGCTATTCGTGAACAATTTTAGCTTGACTCATGTAAACTCGATTCAAACTCAATTCGAACTCGGTTCATTTAATAAATGAGTTGTTCGTGACCATTAATATTTGTTTGAATATTAAATGAGCTAACTCATATAATCTTGACTCAACTCGATTTAGGTTCATGAACAAAATTTGTATAAACTCAACTTGACTCATTTTGGGCTCGTAATAATGCTCATAATATTTCTTTATATATATATATATATATATATATATACTCTTACATATATTCTTTTATTGTATTATATATATTATTTTAATACTTTGTATAAATAATATATTTTGTTATCTTATGCATAAGTAACATATTTTGTTACTTTATAATAATAAGGTATCAAGTTCATAAAAGAATTAATGAATCAAATGTTTATAAAGGATAAGCAACTTGAGTAATTACTTGACTTAATTCGGCTCGATTCATGTGGATTGTTAAAAAATAAAAACAAAGATCAATCAATAATTTGATTTGACTCGAACTCGTTTTTGATTGACTTGAACTCTACTAGACTCGAAATCGAACTCGAATTATTTGACTCCAACTCGACTTGATTCGGCTTGAATTCATATTTGATCGGATCATTTGCAACCCTATATATTGATGTCTTTGAAGATGGTTATCTAGTTGATAGTCGTATACATTTTACTTGAAATTGTGTAATTATGATCTTAGTTGTGGACAATGACTGGTGGATTTTGACTGGGATGTGGACAATGTATAGCAATGACTTTGGTGACTTTGGTGGGATGAAAAACTCTTATGGATGGAAAGGGTGAGTGCAATCATAATTTTAATTTTTGTATTGTATCGGCTTAGAATTTGGTCGTATTGATCATGTGTATCGACCTGTATAAGATTTTGAAATTTTTTTTTTTTATTATTATTATTTTAATATTAATTTACACTAAATTATTTACATATATATATATATAATTTATTTTTATAATGACTATTATTTTAAAATATAATTTATATATATATAATTTTTTATGTATAAATTATTTTAAAATAATATATAAAATAATTTCAATATCAAAATATTTTATTTTAACGTATTGATCGATATTCTCATCGATACGATATCAAATATCGACTGCAATTACAATGGACCGTAGATATTTATGGCTCTTCCATTGGATACTTCCATAATGCATAAAATAAAGTAAACCACCCGTCCATCCGTCCGTCTTCCGCACGTTAATTCACTTTGAATGGACGAACTAAACACCGTCTTCAGAGTATCCGTCCTTTGCTCGTATCCGGCCCCACCCCTGAGTGAAAAGTACGAAGAAAACTGGGTTTTCGATGGCTGGCTTCGAGTGTTGGTTCAAATTAAGCAGCAGTTGACTTTAAGATATCTGTTTCTTGGTAGTGAGATTGGAGTGAGCATCACCAAAAATCCAAACTTCCCCGCTCAATTTCAAAGCTCAGTCCCATATATATCTCTCCCACGTCCAATCCGCCATGAACAAGTAGAAGAAGACCATCACAATCATCATCTGTAGTCCATTTGTTCAAAGCACAAACTGGAAAAACCACAATGCCCATGTCGATCCTTCTAATCCTACTCTCACTCCTTTCGTCGTTATCTTCAGCTTCTTCTTCAAACCCATTTCTCAAACCTCCACCTCTTCCTATTTTGCCCATCCCTTCTGCTTCCCAGCTCCAATGGCAACTCGGCCACATGGCCCTCTTCCTCCACTTTGGCCCCAACACCTTTACAGGCTCCGAGTGGGGCACCGGCCGCGTTGACCCCTCCGTCTTCGACCCATCCGACCTCGATCCATCTCAGTGGGTTCGTGTCGCCAAGGAATCTGGCTTTTCTCGCGTGATCCTCACCGCCAAGCACCACGATGGGTTCTGCTTATGGCCCTCCGAGTACACCGATTACTCTGTGCGCTCTAGCGCCTGGAGAAATGGGACTGGCGATGTTGTCGCAGAACTGGCTAAGGCTGCTGTGGACGCAGGCATTGGATTGGGTCTTTATCTTTCGCCGTGGGATCGGCACGAGGGGTGTTTTGGGAAGACTTTGGATTATAATGAGTTCTACACGGGGCAGATGACTGAGTTGCTCACAAGGTGATTTATGCTGAATTTTTGAGTTGTAACTGATTGTATTATTATTTTATTTTTGTTGTGAGCTGTGTTGGTTAGATTTCGTTAAGCAATTATGGAATATTGGTGTTGTACGGAGTTATGGATTGATGTTTGATTTGGTTGTGTTGTCTTGATCTGGGCTTTTAATATTCTACGGAATTTTGGTGTTTTCATTTTCATTTCGAGAAGTTTATGGTTCTTCGTTTCTAGTTATCATCGTTTATGTTATGGGAGAACTCTATGCGTTTCTGTTTTCTGCTCACCTACTTCTAGTGACCCGCAAAGAAAGAAGGAAAAATAAGAATTCTGAAATACTTGTTAGTTCGATTTTTAGATTTAAGCATATATTAGACCTTATAGCTCTGCCCGAGTGATTTTTCTTTGTTTGTCTGTTTGTTTTTTGAGATTATTTTTCTTTCGAATCTTTTGCTTGCCTTGTGATGTTTAGTTGGGTAGTATTTTAACATCACTATTGTTCATGTTTTCAAGTTCTTTTTAACTAGTTGTTGAAGCTTGATTTTTTGTTATTAATTTTTAGGTTTTAGTCTGTTGGTATTGGTTCAACAGATTTATTTTACTTCATATCCAAAATTTTCAGTAATTTTCCACTGTTTATTTGTATGAGTTTCATGGTCAGAGATTCAGAGGATTAATGCAAAATGATCTTTCAAAATTGGACCAGGTATGGCGACATTAAGGATGTGTTTTTGGATGGTGCAAAAGGGGAAGGAGAGAAAGACATGGAGTATTTCTTTGATACTTGGTTTAGTCTCATTCATCAGCTCCAGCCTGGGGCTGTAATTTTTTCTGATGCTGGTCCTGATACCAGGTGGATTGGGGATGAGGCTGGTGTTGGGGGGTCTACTTGCTGGTCACTTTTCAATCGAAGTGCTGTCAAGATCGGTGACACTAATCCTAAGTGAGTTTTGCTTTCCTATCCTCAGTCCATTAGTAAATTTGATGCTTAAGAGATATGGAATTGTGGTTTTATAGCATCTGAAATGGTCACTCGGAACAACTTAAGTCACATACAGATTGTTAAAAGTCCTTTGAAGTTTCAGCTTGTTCCAGATACCTTATTAGGGTATTACACCATTTCCATTTGATATTAATTGGTTTTCTGTCCGTTCACATAATGTGCTGTATATGCACTTGGTAGAGAAGAGCTTTACCGGAAATTGTGTTCCCTAAAAAATAATTCTGATTTTCCTACCTGAGTAATAAACATGATATCATACTCAGAACATATGATATTCCAAATAAGGATTTTAGAATCGGCTTTGAGGCATATCAGCCATACTTTTTCACTGTGATGTTTGCTCCCACTATGATAGTTCGTTGCTGGGTTCCTGAAATATTATCTTAAGAATATAACGAAGTTGTCCGATATCAATTCTGAAGTTTTGCCTTCGCAACTTTTCCAAAGAAACTGTGGGTTTTAATGGAAAAACCAGCACCCTTTATATATAGAGTAATTTCCAAGGCAGGGCCCTTCGGATCCATCCCTATAGAGTAATTTCCAGTTCCGTGCACCGCACCCTTGGAAGTTTCCCTGTTTGAGAGGTTATCAAATTGTGGATCCTTTCCAAATGCTGCTGCTCCAAATAATACACCTTTCCTAAATGGTAGTTCTTTCAAATGATTCATTTTTTCCCCATATGATGAACCTTTTACATAAAACACAAATCCCACTTTTTGTTGGCTACTTAGTGCATGTTTGAGATTGCAATGAGTAATATAACTCATAGCTCAAGGCTTACAGTTCTAGAGCTTAAAGTAATAAGCACTACTAGTAAAAGGTTATTTACTGTTTGGTAACCATATGTCTAAAACATTTTCAAACATTTTACATTTGTTTGGAAACAAATTGAAACAATGTTTTTTGAAGTAGAAATGACATAAAAGGTCATTTGATTTTTTAAAGATGGAAAATGCTATCTATACTTAGAAAACTATGCATATGTTATAGCTTCCTAAAATGTAAATAGGTGTTTCATTTTGTATACTCCCTGTGTACATAGATATTGCCTAGTTTCATTCGAGCAATAAGACTCTTTACTTATAAAAAAAAAAAACTATACATATATGTCAATACTGGAAATCATAGAAATTTTAAAATTCAAAATCTAAAATTCAAATTAAAATAGAAAATAATAATAAAATTGGATTGTCACTCAATAAGATAAGACAAGGGCAAAGTTATAATTATCTCAAAGTAAACAGTTTTTTTTTGCAAATTGATAGTATTTTTAAAAGTATAACTATGTTCTGCAAAATCCAGAGAAGTACATTTGAGGACGCAAAGTTGAGAATTTTGCTCGTCCAGTCACATTATGCTTGCCCCCATTATATGTCAATAAATGAAAACTAAATAATAAATATAATTAAGTTAAATTAATAAGTGAAGTATAATATATCTAATTAACTTGGTAATTTTCAATTAAATTTTGTGGTGTTTTAGTTTTCTCAAGCACATTTTTTAGTTTTCCCAACTTATGCCTTTCAGTTTTGTACTTTTGTAACCAATGAATTCAGGTTATTGAATTTAGATGAATTTAAAGATCCTGTAAGTTATTAAGTTGACGGCAAGGTTACTTTGGCACACTATATATAGTGCTCTGGTTCCCTGTCTCTACTAAAGGAAAGTTAGTAAGATTTCACATTACTAACATAGGAACAAAGTAGAATAAAGGAGAGGAGAATAAGGTGCTCAATCACCATTTTGGAGAACAAGGTGCTAATACTGACATTATTTTGAAGATTTCTTTTTTATTATAGAATGGCTTGTGTACCATTATATTTGGTAGTTGCAGCCCTTCTATTATGATTGCTTTCTTTTATAGCAATTTATGATTGCTTCGAGCATTTCAAATTTATATCTCGAATGTTCATAAAGAGCTAATTGATGCATGAAACATGTGCTTTCTACTAACACCATGGGGATGTACTGATGTAAAACTTTCTTGAAAATTTCTTGAAGTCTGAGAGAAGTTTAAAGATGGGTTTGCTTTTGTTTTTTTTATATGGAAATTGAGAGGAGAAGATTTGAAAGGACAATATATATCTAACAGGTACGCTATGGAAGGAGATCCACTTGGTCATGAGTGGGTACCTGCTGAGTGTGATGTCTCAATTAGACCTGGTTGGTTTTGGCATCCGTCAGAAGTTCCCAAATCTGCTAGAACTCTTCTTGACATATACTACAAATCAGTTGGCAGAAACTGTCTCTTGTTGCTAAATGTGCCCCCAAACTCCTCGGGTCTTATATCGGCTGAAGACATACAGGTGCTTCAAGAATTCAGTGATCTCCGGAGGTCCATTTTCTCCCATAATCTTGCTTTTAATGCTCTTGTTAATGCTAGCAGTACCCGGGGAGGCAATAGCGGTTCTCCTTTCAACCCCCACAACGTCCTCAAAGAAAGTATTTACTCCTATTGGGCCCCTGAGGAGAATCAAACCGATTGGATCTTATACTTAAACCTTCAAGAATTAGTATCTTTCAATGTTCTGCAAGTTCAAGAACCAATTCACATGGGACAGCGGATTATCAAATTTCACCTTGACATCTTGAAGGAAGATGGGCAGTGGAAGAAAGTGATCAATGGCACTACAGTGGGATATCAGAGGCTGTTGCAGTTCCCAACCGCAAAATCTCAGTATTTGAGGTTTGTTATCGATAGGTCTCGAGCAGATCCACTTATTTCATATTTTGGAATTTTTTGGGATGAATATTCCATTGTGAATAACATATCCAATACAAGCTCAGGAGTACATCTCAATGGCAGTCAAGTTATTCAGCAAGTCACATACAACCATTCTCATATTGTCAGCCCTACATAATTGTAAAATTTCGTTGTATCCTTGTATTTTTTATTGTCCAAACATTGTAATACTTCTTAGAAAATTCCTTGTATGCAATATCACACCTAAATAATTTTTGGTTGCTAAACATTCCTCAAGGGTTATGTTTGAGTATCTCAATCAGGCACTTTATCCTACAAAGAATCACATAAAACAGAAACAAATGTTGAAGCTTTTGCAAAAAGATTAACTTCGCATTGACAGCAAAGAGGGACTTTTGAAGAGCAGAAATATTCAAAGATGAGGCAAGCAAATAGCGAGGAATCTTTGTCAATGACAATGGTTTTGCAACTTCGATTCCTTAAGCCTCTCGCATTCTTCTGCCAAGCTTTCTTCGCCACCTCAGCTTGTTGCCATATCAACACAACGACATCTAAACCTCTAGTTGAGTCCCCCCTATACAACCACATTCAGCATCCCAATAGTAGATAAACAGAATTCTGCTGCTGTTGTTGCGAATTCTAAACTAGGGGTGCTACCTACTTATGCGGATGTAGAGGCATCTCAAATCCGCCCTCCACTCTGCCCTTTGCAAGGGTAGAGGAATTTCCTCCACTTCCTACCCTTTGTGTGCGGGGGCGGGGTTCCCCACTCTGCCAAAGGGAGATAGATTTGGGGGGCATCTGTCCGCCCCTTCGGATCTTAACCCATCTACACTAAAGTCTAAAAATTAATCATCAAAATCAACCAAATAACCAACCATCTATTAACCCATCGACACTAAAACCATTAATCAACCATCTATAAAGTTATAAACTAAACTTGGATAACCAGAAAGATAAAGGTTAATAGTAATACCAAAGTCGACAAAACTATCATTGTCCTGAAAATCAGCCACGAAACCATCGTTGTCATCGTCGAAGTCTTTGGATCGAAGAAAGGCTTCATTGTCATCGTCGAAGACTTGAAAGGGGGTGAGAGAGAGAGAGAGAGAGAGGATTTCAAGAAGAAGAAAATGAGGGGCGTTTTAAAACCCCAGACAAAACGCACTGGGTTTAAAAAAAAAAAACCCTAACTATTTTATGCTTAGGGGGGTTTTTATAAATCAGGTGCGTTTTGTCTAGAGTTTTAAAATGTCGTCCTGTTTGGGCCTTCTTCAACCTTCATATACACTTCCTAAATACCTCTCCCTCTCTCTCTCTCTACGTGCGTCGTCGACAGTGGGCAATGGCAGTTCTCTTTATCGTTGGTAGTGGAGGTTTGTTTTTTTAATATATTATTGATTATACATATATGCATATATATATATCTTATATATTTATGATATATAGCGGGGCGGGGGAAAATAAGGGACAGGGGTAGCCCCCATCCGCCCATGCTGGATGAGGTTGAATGGGATGGGGTACCCCATCCCCCGCTGTGCATGGCGGATTTACCGCCTCGCCTAGGCAGGGGTGGGGTGAACAGGGCAGGTATGCGAGGTATAGATACCCCACTACCCACCTCTACTCTGAATCATGAAAATGCTAACAACCAAACCAACTGTGTTGATCCAACACGAGTGGCTTTAGCATGGAGCTTTCCACTACCTCTCTATTCTAACAAGAACGAAGTGTTGCATTCTATTGTTTAATTAAGCCATGTGTTTTTAGTTAAGCTGTTCGCTTTGTTGTCTCATTTTATTATTGTTACTTTTCCAATGATTTTATCAATCCTTATTTTTGTTATGCGTTCTGCTATAGGAGCTAAAGAGGGTATGAGGGAGCAAAGAGGGAAATGTGAGGAATCATCTAGAATGTATTTTCTGAGTTCATCCTTTGGAGGTTTTGGATTCCACGAATGCCCTATGTAACTACAACTTTTATGAATGTTATGACAGTTCGCTTCTATCCATTACATCCATTTGTTAATTCTACATTTTTCATTATAAGTTAGTCTCAAAGTATCAGCACAAGAAGTGGAGTCGACGATTCATGGAGGACGACACATTTTCCGAGCAGCAACAAGAGCTCCTACGGTGGTGGATAGATACTCATAGGTGAATGTTCAAGTCCAAAAAACACCTTTATAAGTAATTTATTTTCTTCAATATGCACAATAAATTTCTTAATTATTATTTCAAATAGTTGAGGAATGAGAGAGAGAGAGAGAGAGAGAGAGATAAGTGTTTAATATTAGTTCGGACATCGCTAATAACCGATTAAATGCGGAAGTAACTCGGTTCTTTCCATTTCCTCGTCATTCAAAGTTCGATCTTTCGGGTTGGGTAAAAAAAAAAGTCAGATGGGGTATGCAGATTTTTGTGTCCAGCCATCTAATTCCTAAACTCGTCCATGATGATAAATCCAATACGAACGCTCCAATGGCTTATGAACATTTATGAAATCAATCTTTGAAAAACGACGGGGAAAAGTGTCCAACAGTAACCAACATACTTTCAGAACTCTTTATGCTGCTTTGGTATTGAAAGCTTGAGAACGAAAGCGGCAAAAAAAGAATAAAAATCCACTGGTCATTTTGGTTCAGTCTCTTATCCTATTGTGGGATCAAGTGTCCCTGCAATGAAATGTATTGGTTCCGTTATCAATAAATGACTTAACCTCAAGTGGAGCACCACTAGAAATGTGATTGCCATATGGTTTGCAGTTAAATAAACATGTACTATGATGCGAAGCATATTAAGTTTACAACTAATTGTAAATGAAAAGATAATATTAAAATCATTCGGTCAACACAAAAGTAAATTTCTCTAAACTTTCTCAATAACTTTATCAATAAAACGTTAGTTCCAACAACTATAATTTCTTTAATTTATTTTCATTTTCTTTTGCACTTTGTTTTAATGACACATGCCACAACCCCTCATGCTGCTCATATGCCCTAGTATTGTCTAGGGGTGACAACTCGTGTTCACATGTCATGTTCATGTTTTGTCTAGTAATGGACATTCAACTATACAGATCAACTTGAATACAACCCGTTTAGTTAAACGGATTAGACTTTCAAACTCTAATACAACCCATTTATTTAACACGTGATAGGCACAATCCGCATAACCCATTTAACAATTAATTAGAAATAGGCCGACATGAGAAATTGCACCGCATAATCTATTTGACCTAAGTAACATAATTTCATATCAAAGTTAAAATCTATATTTAATAATAGCTACAATATCTTCAAAAAATAAGACTATCTCTTAAAAAAACACTATTTTTCAAATTTTAACCTATAATAAAACAATATTACAATCTCAGCAAAAATAAATATGAGCATATTGTAAGAATACCACTAGGTCCAATATTACAATACCAAAAATTAAAAAGATAAGCATATTGAAAAAATAACAATACTACAACTCAATCCAACAATAATAAACATAAGCATATTGTAATAATACGAATGCTACAATCACAAGAATAACAACAAAAATCTAAACATTTATAATACTTGAAGAGGAAGTGGAGTGTCCTCCTTACTCTTGTTGATATTTGACTCTATAAGATCTACAATTAGCTCGTCCAATTTCATTTCTTGTGTTTCTACTAAACAAAATAGCCTAAATAAATTTTCATATCAAATAAAATTATATTGAAAGCACTGCGATCAATTATTTAATAAAATAAAAATAACGTTACCTTGTTCACCTTACAACCAATCTCTTGTACAAACTAGTGCTTCAACAACATCGGGTTTTAATGCACTTTTAAATTGATCAATGATACGGTCATCAAGACTAAAGATAGATTTAGATGCAACTGTAGAACTGGGAACACTCGAAATGTCACGAGCCATATTTGCAAGATCAGGATAACAAAATTCATTTCTTTTCCAAAAATCAAGAATGCCAAAGTTTGCATTTCTATCTGCCCTAAGTTCATCCAAATAGCGGTCCAATTGACTTTTTGCATGTTGGCAGCAAGATCATCAGTTTCATAAGAATCAAATTCCTTTACAAAAAAAAAAAAAGCACAAAATGTTTCAAGCTAGCATGATAGAAAACATCAATATCACATAAGTCAGTAAACAAAAAGTATTATTTTACCTTCATTAATTGTAAAAAGTTGGGTTGAGCTTCCCATATATCTCTACAAACATTTCTTTCAGAGGCTGAACTTGTTGGAGTACCAGAACTATATTCCATGAAAAAGATACCAATTTCGCACAAACATGCAAATGCTATTATGCTATTGAGTACTATTTCCATAAAGCTTCTTGTAAGAAAATTCAACAAATTGAAGCTTGTATCGAGGATTCAATATAACTACTATAGCCTACATCACATTGAACTCTGACCAATATTTATCAAACTTAGCAAGCATTTGGTAAGACATTTTTCTCATGTAGTCATCTTCACTATCACATTGTTTCCTTAGTGTCAAGTAAATAATAAAAAGTGTTGGAAAGTACAAATTGGTTATGGGGTATTTAGTTTTAGAAAATTCACAAGTGACATAATAAAATGAAGCTAAGAAAGCGTTAATCTTCTCCATCTTATCCCACTCAGATGTAGATAGACAATGTTTAAAATTTGAATCAGCCAACTCCAAATGGCAAAAAGCATGACAATCGAAAAGCGCACTCTCAAGCATAAAAAAAGTAGAATCCCATCTAGTAGGGACATCCTGTCTCAATCCATTCTTACTATGCAAAGACATTTGATTAATTGAATCTAAAAATTTATCTTTCCTTGTTTGTGAACCTTTGACATATTTGATATTGTCATGAACTTTTTGGAGCACATTCAATCTCTTATAACCCATCTTGTACTACAAAATTGACGATATGAACACAACATCGAAGATGAAAGAACTCACCATCACAAATAAGGGCTTTCTTATTGTTCAATTGTGTTCTTAAAATCTCCACCGAAACATCATTAGAAGAGACATTATCAAAAGTTAAAATAAAAATGTTGTTTTCATTTCCCCACTCACATAGCAACTTATAAATTTTTTCAGACAGAAATATGTCATTATGTGGTAGTGGCATAACAGAAAAGCTCAACACCTTTTTTCTGTAAGACCCAATTCCTATCAAGAAAATGTGCCATAATGCACATATAACAATCAATAGTTATAGAAGTCCACAAATCAGAGGTTAGACTGATTCTAACAGGAACATCATTCAGCATGCATTTAACCTTTTTCTTTCTCGATAATACATCTTAACCAAATTAGCCTTAGTAGTATTTATGGATATAAGGGGAACATCAGGACGCAAATATTGGAATACAGCTCTTATATCAGAACATTCAACTAATTCAAAAGGTAGATCATGCTTCACAATTGCATCTATCCATAACTCTAAATTTTTCAGCAAATTTAGAAGCACGTACCAACACACATATTTCACATGGCTCGTGGCTTGCCATCACCTTTGTCAGAATTAGGAACCATCTCAAAAAAATCCCATATATTTGAGGTTTTCCTTCATTTCGCTTTAGTTTGCAAACTTGAGACATCTTCTTGCAAATCCAATTCAATCAAATCATCATTTTCACCTTCAATGTATGGGTCATAACTTGCTGTCTCATGCATCTGACATTTAAAAGGAAAAGGAGAACAAAAATAAATAAAAAAACCTACATGAGAACTAGTCTAGTAGCAACTACTAACTAGCACATAAACACAACATAATTTACTTTGATTGTGTCCAAATTAGTAGATAAACACATCAACTACAATACCATAAATTCATAATAGAGGTTACACAGCATCAATTATAACACAGCTTAATACAGTTTTTGAATTCTCTTTTCTCTTCTTTCAAAAATCACTTACCCTTGAAGTAAGCAAAAAATCCTACATCTTTCCCATTATCCATTTGTTGTGATTAACAGTTCTTCACCTTTTGATTTTGTTTAAGTTTAATGTATTAAAAAAAAACTTTCCTCCCATATGAATAATGTGTAGTTTTAGTTTCTTTGTTATTCGGTGCAAAACAAAGAAGTATAAAACCTTTTCTCTTTTTCTCCCACTTAAAATTTCTCATGATCAGATTTTGTTTCTCTCCTTGTGTTTTTTCTTCGTGTTTTGTTCCATTGAAGGAATTTCTCTCGAACTGTGCTTCTCAGTGCCACAAACTCATATTCTAATCACCTAAAGTCATGTATTTTTGTAAATAATGTTTTTTTTTATAAGTGAAAAGTAACTTCATTAATGAGAAAAAAATAGGCAAAGCCCAAGTATATTGGGGGTATACAACTGACAAGCCTATATACATTCTAAGAGACTCTAGATCAAGGAGAGAAACTCATGCACATTATTGCCATTGGGTACAAGAGCTTAAAACCGAAGGATTAAAGTATGCAAAAAGAAATTTTGTAACTTTGCCATTGTACGCTCTTTGTCGTCGAAGCGTCGTGCATTCCTTTCTGACCAAACATAACACATAATGCATCAAGGGATTATCCTCCATACTGCAATCACCTGTGGATAGCCATGGATACCCCGCCATCAGATCGACTACCTTAGCTGGTATTACCCAAGTTACATCCACTCTAGTAAAAATCTCATTCCTCAAAGCTCTTGAGATCTCATAATGATCCAAAAATTGACCATAACTTTTGCACAAATAGCACTAATCCATCACAATAAGTCCCTTCTTATGTAAATTATCTGTAGTGAGAATATTTCCAAGGGCTGCAATCCACACAAAAAAAAGCTACTTTTGAAGGGACACTAGATCTCCAAATGTTCTTCCAAGGAAAGGATGTTTTGCCTTGCGCCGCTAGGATTATATAATAGGCTTTGACTGTAAATTTCTTGCTTTTTGTAGTTTGCCACTGTATCCTGTCAGCCTGTGCTGGAATGTTTCCTAAAGAGTATAGCAAGCTGAAAAATTCTGTAACATTAGTCAATTCCCAGTCATGGTTATCCCTGGTTAAAAGTATGTTCCACTGGAGGGTGCCATGAGCATTGAAGTATAAATCCACCACTGCAGCCTCTTGGTTAACTGCAATGCTATAAAGGTTGGGAAAGACCCTCTCCAGAGAGTGCTCTCCACACCATAAATCCTACCAAAATCTGATTCTTGTGCCTTCTCCCAACACAAAACATATATTGTTTGCAAAACATTGTTAGCCCCCCCTTATATACGTCCACAAGCCCACATTATATCCTCCTCGCACTTCATTAGTGCACCATCCCCCCAGACTTCTCCATGTCTAGAAACTACGACTTTCTTCCACAAAGACTCCCCCTCCATGTGATATCTCCATAATCATTTTCCCAGGAGTGCTTTATTCAACAACCTCAAATTACGCACTCATAATCCCTCACTGACTATTGGAGAATATACTGTATTCCACTTTACAATGTGGAATTTAAATTCCTCCCCAACCCCCCATAAGAAAGTTCGGAATAACTACTCAATCCTATTTGCAATCCCTGCAGGCAATGGGAAGAGAGACAAGAAATGCGTCGGAAGATTAGATAAAGTGCTTTTGATCAAGGTAAGTTGCCACCCCTTCGAAAGGTGCAACCATTTCCACCCAGCTAACCTTATTTCCACTTTCTCAATGACACCATCCCAAATGGCTGTAGCTTTGAATGTAGCACCTAACGGAAGGCCCAAGTATTTCATAGGTAGAGACGACACTTGGCATCCCATGAGATTTGTTAAGCCATTGATATTAGGCACCGCTCCCACCGCCACCATATCAGATTTACGAAGATTTATTTTAAGCCTCGAATCAACTTCAAAGCATAAGAGGAGTGCCCGCAAAATTTGAATTTGGCCCTAATCTGCTTCACAAAAGAGAAGTGTGTCATCTGCAAATAAGAGGTGGGAGATCATAACTGAACCATTATCTTGTTACCCACTAAAAAACTAGCTAAGTAGCCACCATCCACAATTGCCTTCACCATCTGTCCTAGTGCTTCCATAATAATGACAAAAAGGAAAGGAGACAATGGATCCCCTTGTCGCAGCCGATGAGAACTGTTAAAGAACCCCTTTAGTGTGCCACTAACTAACACTAAGAAGCGAACCGTCATGACACAATGTTGAATCCATGAAATCCACCTATCACTAAACCCGCATCTCCCAAGCAAGTAAAACAAAAACTCCCAATTCACATGGTTGTATGCTTTTTCCATATCAAACTTACAAAGGATGCTAGGTACGCCCTCCTTTAGCCTATGGTCTAAGCACTTATTGGCTATGAGTATTGAGTCTATTATTTGTCTTCCCCTTACGAAAGCATTCTGAGGTTTAGAAATTATTTGCCCCATAACCATACTAAGTCGATTAGCAAGTACTTTTGATAAAATCTTGTAAACTCCACTCACTAAGCTTTTAGGTCGAAAGTCCTCGATCTCCATTGCCCCCTATTTTTTTGGAATAAGAGCAATGCAAGTTGCATTTAGACATTTCTCAAACTTCCCATAATCATAGAACTCCTGAAACACCTACATGACATCACCTTTCACAACCTCCCAACAATGCTGAAAAAGACTCATAGAAAAGCCATCTAGCCTGGGTGCTTTGTCTTTTGCCATCTTGTTAATGACCTTATGTACCTCCTCTTTTTCGAATGGTCTATCTAATTGTCTCGCACTCTGGGTGTCGATGCGCTCAAACATCAAACTATCTAACTTTGGCATCCAAGAGTTCGGCTCTGCAAGCAGGTTTTGATAATATGTCACAATATGGTTCTCTAAATCCAAAGGGGATGAGAGAACTTGGTTACCTGAGTTGAGCGACTCTATGGTGTTGTGACGCCTATGTGAGTTAGCTACTTTGTAGAAAAATTTCATACATTTATCCCCTTCTTTCAACTATAGGGCCTAAGATTTTTGTCTCCACAAAGTCTCCTCCATCAGCAATACCCTCTCAAGTTCTGTCACCACTGCATTTATTCTTTCAACAACCTCATCTGTAGGGTCTCCCAACAGGACTTGCCCTTCCAACTCTTGTAGCTCTCCCATAAGAAAGGTCTTTTGACAATCTATACAATCGAAAACCTCCATGTTTCACTTCTCCAGATCTTGCTTCAAAGCCTTAAGCTTGCCTGCCAAAATAAAACTAAGAGTTCCTGTGAACTGATAAGATGCCCACCACTCACGAACCTTATCCGCAAAACTATCAACTGCAAGCCACATGTTTTCAAACTTGAAGTACCGATGTCCTCTGTGAATGCCCTCACAATCTAACAAAATAGGAAAGTGATCTGAGCAAACTCAACTCAACCTTTTTTGACACAAGTCTGAAAAATGTGCTTCCCAGGAGGAAGGGACAAGAAATCTATCCAATCTCGACCACCCTCTATTGTTGGACCATGTCTACTCTCCTCCAACAAGCGGTAGGTCCATGAGATTTATATCAAATAAGAATTCAGCAAAAACCTCCATAGCTGATGAGGTACGGTGATTTTCCGAGCGCTCACTCGAAAATCGAGTGATGTTAAAGTCTCCACCCATATACCACGACAAATCTCATAAACAATATACTCCTGATAATTCATCCCAAAGACTTTGCCTATCTTTATCCAAGTTAGGCCCATAAATACCTGCATAAGCCCATTCCCACCCATCGACTACATTTTTAAAGAGATATGTAGTCGAAAAAGACCCCACACATTCCTCTTTTGCTTCCACCACTCTTTTATCCCACATAAGAAATACACCCCCCGATGCTCCTAATGAAGCCAAGTAGGACCATCCCACATATGGACACTCCCACAAACTACAAATAACTCTTCTATCGATAATACCCAATTTTGTTTCTTAAAAACAAACGACATCAACCTTTCACAACCGCAATAGAGATTTGATACGCTGGCGTTTATTGAAATCATTCAGCCCATGTACATTCCATGATAGAATCTTTAGCTTCATGAACAAAAATCGATTCCCCTCCCCTTCATTCTATACCTTCCACCACTCTCATCCTTCACGTCATAGTTGATAGAGCATTGTAGTCTTTTGAGTTCTCTATCTCTTCTTGGAGCGGACTTCACTCTATTTCCTCAATAGCCACAACCAAAGTTTTGAATTGCTCATCAATGCCAGTAGAAGACACCAAAAAAATATGTTGCAATTCCTCCACTTTCTTAAACACCCAATCTGATAGAAATCATTCTGAGTGGGGATTAGGAGAAAGCAAGCAAATGGGTCTACATTTTCCCCATCAAGGCATATCCCATCACAACAAGCTAATTGCACCTCCCCGTCATCCTCCCCTAACACTGAAAATCGATTCTACCCAACGAACTCCAAAAGTGATTCTGCGCCTTCACTCCCCTCATCTTCATTCTCCACCATCGGCCTCGAAAACCCTTACTCTACCTCCGTCGGCCTCTTCTGTGTGGTCTTCGGCGGTACAAAAAAGACCATCACCCCATTCTTCTCGCTCAAAGGGATCGGTGCAGAGGAGTTCGCGTCGCACGGATCTTTCGAAATTCCTACTGCTGGAAAGCAAGTCACCGACGGAAAGGTGTCCGACATACCCTTAAACTCCCGCGAGCCCTACTTTAGTAAGAGTGCTTGAATCTCGACCTCGTGAAGCTCGTAACTCTCCTCTGGAACTCTTTTCAGCAAACCAAACTTCGTCGATGGTGGAAGGTCGCGCGACATCGAGGCTTCTCCAGGCGACGAGTGCTTCTTCCTCCAGACATGCCCTAGATGGGCTTGGGACTTGGGCTGGCATTTTGGTATCAAGGTCGAAGTGGGTTGGGCCTTATGTGCCTATGGCTCCATAATACCCTTCCCCTTAGCTAAGGCCTGTCCAATTCCTACAACCTCCGCCCTAGTTATCTCCTGGCCCAACACCAGGCCGAAATCCGACTCCTTCACTTCTAGCCCCTCCACGCACCATTTCATATAATAAAGATTACTTTGCAAGACATCCAATTACTTTTGTTTGTCGGCCATCACTTGTATAATAGTTTCCTTCTAGGTGCAATCAACATGTTTGTCACCTTTCTCTGTACAACTGATTTCGCTTGCGCTACGATTTCAAATTCCAATAAAGGTGGTTGCTGCAAAACTTCCATGTACGACCGGTGTGTCTGATATTTGTTTAATTTTGTCGCCGGATGTGATAATAGCAACTGGCGTGTGCTTTTGCCAACCTCCTTCAATATCTTCACCAATTTCTTCCATCCCCTTTTGTTTCTATCTTCTGGAATGAAGATATTTTTACGACATCCTCTCGCACGGTGTCCCACCAACGCCATGAACACCTCTTGAAGGTTAGAGCCTTTCTGCACTATGAACCCCCTATTTCCTTCCCTGTGTGCAGAGTAAAAGACCTTACTTCCCATATTCATATTATCTTCCATGGCCTTTGCAAACCAGCGCCTAGTTTCTAACTCAAAAGTGATTCTTTCCACAAATTTTCATCCCCTTTCAGTAAATTGCATCCATTGCCCCTCCCTAGTCACCTCGAAAGACTTGGATTCAATAACCATCACATTGGAATCCCCCATTGAAACTGCCACAGCACTCAAGAATCATATCCCCATGGGCTCCCAAGCAAACCAGACGTGGTAAAGAAAGCTTGGGCAAAAGATGTACGGAGAGAAAAGAAGAGGGATGTACAGAATAAAGAAGGGATAAAATGATTAAATCGAAAAGTCAAATTTTTAAATATAATGTTTACTCTTATAAGTTCCTTGTAGCTGTGCTTTGGACTATGCCTGTTGTTTTGTATTGGTCGGATTGTTTCTAACAATAAAAACAATTCAAAACTTAATAATGAGGAAGAGAGCTACTTGTGCTTCTAACAACCAGAACAAAAAAGTGAAAGGGATGCCTACTCTTATTACTTTTAATACGTGATCCTACTCTTATTCAAGAGCTAATAAGCAATATAACCACTGAGCATGCTTCACAAAGCATCCAAGCAAAAAAAAAAAAAAAAAGCTTTTTGTCTGTGCTCAAACTTAAGGCGCATTTCTCCCTCAACATACCTATAACTCTAATCGCAAGCTCAGCAGTTAGCACATATTGTATGGGCATAATAAGCAACATAACCACAGAGCATGCTTCACAAAGCACACGAGCAAAGAAAAGCTTAGCAGATTTTTATCTATGCTCAATATTCAAAATAATATGCACTAATTGTTGAGCTTCCAGTTAGAGTTATATGTCTGTTGAGGGAGAAATGTGCCTTCATTTTGTATATATTATGAGGATGCTATTGGAACAATAATCCAGCCAGAATCTCATCCGAGTTCTTGGCATTTTCCTGAACAAACATGGTTGGTGGGCCTTGTGGTTGAGGCTTTGGATATAAGATGCTCGGCATTGCTCTCACAATTGGTGAAGCATTTTATCAAACAATTCTTCAATGTTTTCATAAAAGGGGAAGAAAAGCCGTTAGATAATGGATTTGGCACCAACAAAAGATTTTGAGAAGAATGGCTCACATGAACAAATACAACAGCAACAAGCAAGAAAACAAGAAGAGTGTTGATTTTGAGGAAACAAGCAATAAGCACCATTGCAAATAAGAGCAAACCCTAAAAATGAAGACGGTAGAGCATACTTAAGTCCAAAATGTGCTGAGAAATCAAAGAGTGCCGATAGCAAGAGCAAATTAAGAGTAATAGCAGTGGCGCGTGTAGCGAAAATGGGCATGAGGTTGGGAACAAGGACAATGGCTGGAAATATGCAGTGCCTGTCAAATGGAAATGTGAAGGTGAAAAGCTTTTTTTTTTTATCTAATGGAAATACATCTTCGTTGCAAATAGACCAAAAGGTCTAAACTACATTATCAATGCATCAACATAAACTACATTATCAATGAAATTCGATACACCATGGTGCCACAGCACCATATCAAAAATCAGCCATGCATACTTAGCTAGGCAGTGTGCTATTGTGTTGGCCTCATGAGGAGCATAATGGAGTTGACACATCTAAAATCGCCGTATTAAGTTTCGAATTTAAAATACGACAGTTCGCATAGAAGTGCATGGTTCTTATGTGTCATTTATTTCTTCTACCAAATTGAGGCAGTCTGATTCAATGAGGAGGGAGTCTATGCCAATTTGAAGACATATTTGCAACTCCCTTAGAATTGCCATTGCCTCGATACTCTTAGGTTCTAGAAATTCTATTTCCACTTTGCTCATAGCCACCATCACCTCGCCATGATGATCACGAACAATCGCTTCTATTCCTATTTTATTGCAATCAAAGAAGAGGGCGCCATCTACATTCAACTTATAGCAACCAGATGGCGGGGGAGATCAATTGCAACGAAAGGACCTGGTGGGTACCTGTTGTTGCTGTGCAACACTAGGCATTTGGATCTTCAAAAACAGAGATAGTTGAGGACTTGTTGTGATGCTAGAACAACATCCTCATATAGTTTTTTGTTTCTCCAATACCAGAATCCCCATGCTATCAAGATAAAATCCCTCATTCCTTCCTTAAATATTGATTGCAGGATCTTTCTTATCATGTGAAGGAGCTAAAGGAATCACTTTGGCACATTAGTGAAAATTTATGCACCAGAACCCATGTATGTGAGGGTAGAAGAAAAATGCATATGCAGAGTTTTCCAAAGGATAGTCACAAAACAGGCAATGCAAATCAGGGAGAATTGCCTAAGGAGGCATCAGGTCCAGGGGCCTTCGATGGGTGCATTTGCTTTATTACTATATGGACCTCTTCTCCATTAAAGGGCTTCAGTCAGTAGTTCAGCATACTGATCTTCAGTAATTTTTGTATCAATATGTTCAATCACCTTTGAACATCCGTGTGTACCTGTAGTTTGTGGAATGGGCGTACGTTTCGGCTTTTTTTTTTATCATCTAGAGTTTTGAACAAACGTACTGTAAGTAATAGTCGAATTAAATTGTGATTTGCTAATTTATTATTTATTTATTTATTTGCACTAACTCTCTTGGTAGCTTTGAAGTATTTGGTAATTGATTAAATTTTTAATAATAAAATCTAGAAATAGGTTGGTTGGGTTCGAGGTCATTAAATGGAGGATGGAATTACCCCATAGTTGGAATTTGTTTGGGCTTGAATATATTTGTAGAAATTATCCATTGAACGTATGGACTAATGGTTGAATTTAAAAATTTTTGATTGGATGATTTTACTTGTTTAATATCATCATGCCATCCAATATTTGTTTATCATGTATATATATTATTTCTTGTTTGCTTGGTTTATCTGAAATGGTGAGGTGTTCTAAGGTAGTGTTGTTAGGTGGTTTTGGTCTGGTTTGGTGTAGTTGGTGGGTGTGTGTGTATCACAACTCCAAATTGAGATGGAACATTATCTCGGTGGAGCTCTTCTGGTCACTTGATGGCAGAATATACTGATGTGACGTCCTCTGAGTTGTTGTTGGGCAACAACGGGATCGGACGAAATGGTAACACTTTCGTGTCGACTCTGTGGCTCTTCTGTTGGCGAGGGCTAAGGGATGCCTAATCATGGTACGTGCTGGACATAGTTAGCTAGATATTGTCCATTACAAAATCACATGCATGGTCATTACCCATGGTGTGGCGAAGAAAGTCAGGACGTATGGATGGTCTCTAGGAGAGACCCTGGTATAAAAACTGGATTTTTGGCGATTTTGTGATGAGGTCCTTTATGAGAAAGTACGGTTATAGATGAGGTCCTTTATGAGAAAGAACGGTTATGGATGTGTTCTTTTCTGAGAAAGAATGATCCGTTGATGAATTCCTTTATGAAAAATAATGGTTTTGTGATAAGTTCATTTATGAAAAAGAACGGTTAGTTGTGTGGCTTTCTTTTCTGGAAAATGAAGTTGGTGTGTTGGATTTCACTCATTTCTGGGAAAATGACGGTTTGGTGTACTTGTGAGGCTTCCTTTCTAGGAAAAGATGTTGTATATGGATTTATTTGTTTGTGTTTATTCGTTTATATGATGATTGCTGCTTACTGAGATTCACAATCTCATGTAGTATATCTGGTCCACCTACAATTTCGTTTTATGAAATCATAATTTTTTATGTAGAAAATGAGGATGAGCTCGAAAGGCAGGATCTGTCGGAGGAGTGATTGATATGTTGGCTGTGAAGGGATTTACAAATCCCAATGTTGTTAATTATCTATCTATTTTTTCTGTCGGATGACTGTATAATCTTCACTTGGAAAATTATATTTCAGACTGGTTTGTAAGTTTTAAATTTTCTGGTACTAGAATGAATGATCACTTTTATTTTTTCGCTGTGAATATTTTATTGTACACTTATAAATACTTCACACACATTTTTGGAGCACTAAGCGATAAGATGATTGATATGCGTGATGATCATTCTGGTGTCACGATCTCTCTAAATCCCAGAGGGGAGTTGTGGGCGCCACATCACTAGTAATCATTTTCGAAATTGCCTATATTTTATTGAAGAGATTTTATTTATAGTCCTGAGTGGAGAACTACATTATAGTCTCATTAATAAATAATAATAAAAGAGAAAAAAAATATTATTTAAAAAAAGATATTATTATAATTTCAAAAAAAAAAAAAACTAGGTTTGCATTGCAATCTCCATTTTGGGGATTGCATGTAGCATTGCTTTCATTGTAACTTCAAAATTTTTTTAATCCAAGCTTGCATTGCAATCCCATTTGAGGACCTTTAGTATACGGAAAATGTTATTTTAATTTTTCTTGATTTTCTTCTTCACATAATAGTTAATGAAGTAACTATTACTATATTGATATTTTTTTATATTTCTAAAAATATTTTAGAATAATAAAAAAATATGAATAAAAAAATAAAAAGATAAATTTGTGTTGGCAGCACGTCCAGCAGTCGATAGCCTAACACTATTCTTTAGGACAATATTATGACAAAAAAAAATAGTAATCACCATTGTTTGGTGTTTGTAAAAAAAAATTAAAAAAAAATTTAGATTAAAAAAATATCTCATATTACATCTAAGATGTTATTCTTTGTTGCTATATCACCATCGGCCATCACTCGTCGATCTATGTCATTGTTTGCCGCGCAGCTTACAGCATTACGAGTTTACGAGGTCTCCACCATTGCATTTTCTCTCGAATTTCACGATTCAGATTTTGCCACTGGCATGTTCCCATCTCTAGGTTTGTTCATTCAGGTTCTGAATCTAAAAATTCAAAACTCGAATAATTAATTTTCTTGATTCTCTAAAAAATAAACTTGTCAAACTATTAAAATATAAAAAAAATTAAAATTTAGAATCGGGCCGGGTATACCCAACCCTAATGAACAGGCCTACCCATCTCTCCCTATGAAATTGTGATTGTGTTGCAGTCAAACATTGTGTAGGTATGGTCGCAAATTTCAACTCGCCATGTGCCATCGAAAATGTATTATGTGCTTGAAACCTTGTTCTTGTAGCAAGGTTGTTCGAGATGGATTAAAGAAGGTTTCTACTCTCATAATTATGTGCTTGAAACATTAAGATAAGTGTAAGAATTTGTTAATGCAATTCTAATATATAGTGACATCCTCGGGGAATCAACTGACTACCAGAACAAAAGCTTTGGAGAACCAAGTGAGAGATGACTCTGATAGTTAAATGAGAGAGAGAACTAATCTCAATAATCAACTCAGAATCCTTTTAGAACAATCTAGTGCGATATTTATGGAAAAATTACAGATGCAGTCGTAGACTTGCAAGTGGCATGTAGTCACTTTGAAAAAAAATGAATATATAGGAAACCCACATGGGAAAAAGTTAACTTTTTTCTAAAGCGACTGTACGCCATTTGCAACTCCACGATTGTATGTAGCATTACTCATATTTATAAGGGTTGAGGTACTTTACTACAGCACTACCCTTTTGAAGGGATGATTCTATGTGCCCACTTAGGACTTTTACCTTTTCGAGTTCATTTTTTTCATCAATACATCCTTCCCAACGCAAGCATCTTGCTTGGCCTTATTTTGTAGATGGCAATCTTACAAAGATACGATTGGTTAACATTCACCATGGTGAATATGATGTTCTTATGGGCTTTTTCTCTTTGCCCATACAATGGGTTTTGCATAACTATATCCTTTGCTTGCCCTTAGTCAAGTTAATCCCCTGTGACTTCGTCATTCTTCACCAACTAGTCTTTCATTCACCGACTAGTTTTCCTTGCCATCAACATATTTATTTGCGCCCAACAATATCCTATAAATGTTTACCACACGTATCTGCTAGCCGGAAATATTTCTTTTTGAAAAGTACCCTTCATAGATCTACTAGGCACTCTCATGGATATGTGACCCTTTCATATCATTCTTGGTTCCTATTTTTGGATCTTACACTTGCTCGACAACTTGTTTGACACATTTTCACCTACTTTATCATGCAGCATGAAATTCAAAAGTTTGCCTAATAAACATCATACTCACCCCTTCGTCCAATGCAAAAACATGATTTTTGTCGCTTGCCTTCCCTCACTTTGACACGGTCGTCTTGTCTTGGTTGATCGCTTGTGCTTTCCTATCGTTCCATCTTCCCATAATAATCATTTTTTTTCTTCTTTCTTTCTTT
Organism: Platycarya longipes; assembly: GCA_036559045.1. Classification (NCBI taxonomy): domain Eukaryota; kingdom Viridiplantae; phylum Streptophyta; class Magnoliopsida; order Fagales; family Juglandaceae; genus Platycarya; species Platycarya longipes. The sequence goes on from CM071801.1 coordinate 11,105,892, forward strand.
CAACTCTAAGTCAATGCTTCCTACCTTCATTACCTTTCTTCATTTGTCCATCTCCCTTCTTCCTAGTCTTCATTCATATTCGAGTTCTTTGCACTTCTCTATCTTGATGCTTCCCAAAAATCCTTTCAGTAATGCCTTTCGTTCTGCTCGCTTGTGCTAATCATTGGACGATTATCGAGAAGTCAACATTTCTAGTAATGCTGGCTTTATAGGAAGTCGATGGAGTACTACTATCACCCAAGTGGAATTGGAAGCCATGAGAGAATGGTGCAACAACTAAATGATATTGAGTCTTCCGAACACTTGCAGCAATATTGTCAACTCAGAGAGGGTTGGTGAACATGTCGAACTCTACATTGGCATGTTTTCAATGAGGTCGAGACTCCCATCATGTCCACCGGTTCACAATATTTGATTGTTTTGACATGACTCTTGATCAGCTCTTGCCCAACACTTCAAGGGTTTTGTTGTCATATTGCATTATTTAGAGGTAGCGCTTGAAGTGGCACGAGAAACAAACCCTAACCTCACCACTATTGAATTTTTCCACATCCATGGTGTGTGGAGGCACAACGAGAACATATGCAATTTTCATTCACATACTAGTTATCATCATACACCTGGAGTCCTACTACTGCAAATCAAGAATTGGGATCGCAAGTTCTTTTTCGTTTATGAAGTTAGTTGGGAATTTCCAATTGATATTATGAATCTCCCATTAAGGCCACTTGGAGTTCTTTCTCAAATAGCTGCAGTTTTGAAGGGGCCCTACTAGGGGGAGATGGAGCATTTTGGCTCTCTTCTACATATGGATCAAGGATAACCTGATGAATTCGATTAGTTTATAGGTTGCCTTTAACCAGGAAAATATTGATTTCTTCTTGTTCTTGCCCGACTGATTGTGCATTATGGGTCGTCAGGTCCTGAACTTAAAAAGTCTACTCATGAATGCAAGAGGTTTGTCCCTACCCCTTTAAGCCCCAAGGGAAAGAGACTAATTTGTACAGAGGGCAATGAACCTAGCAACATGTCACGTGCTCATCACGACCGAACTTGCCCAAAGGGAACCACATAGCATTCCTAAACATCTTTTTCTATTCCTCTAGCCCTACTTTCAAGGATCAATTAGAGGCTCGGTGCCCACCACCACCGTTGCACGCTGACAACCTTGCAAATATGATCACCAAGGACCCACGATCTGAACTCATCCAAGATTCGAAGACAGTCAAAGTCCATATCCTGAGCCCCTTGGCCAATCAAGTTGCAAGGCAGTCAGTGTGCATTGATGGTTGTGGACATCAAGCCTATGGTCAATCCCTAAAAGTAGTGATAGAAAAAGTTCAGGGATGTTGTGTGGTCCCCTTTGGTCAAGCATGACCCACCACAATGTTCGTCGCCTTCCATCTAGTGTCTCCCTTCCCTCAGGGCCGAAAAGGGTAAAGGCAAGCCTCTTGCATTCATAGGTGCGCCCCAAACCCATTGAACCTAGGATTTAACAGCTCACAATACGTGATCGGTCAAGTAGGACCATGAAGTGATCAATGTTTTTTTGGGTAAGGGTAACCTCTGGACTAAATGAATCCAATCTCCCTGACCCATGCATAGTTGAGATCCAAATGCTCTATTCCCCTAGTAGTTTCACCTCGAAACTGCAGCCATCCGAGATAAAAATCCAAGTGGCCTTGACTAGAAATTCATGGATGGTGAGGTCAAGGTTCTTTTCCCCTGATGGTTATACAGCCTTCATCTAAATAATGTAGGAGGACAACAAGACTTTCAAGCATTGGACAAGAGCTGAGTAGGAGTCATGTTCAAATAGTCCAAAATCTTGCAAACTGAGCGATATAATTGGAGCCTTAGTCTCATGATAAAAAAAAAAAACATAATGAAGTAGAGTTCTACTTCTACATGTTTAGCATCCCCCTCTGAGTTGACAATGTTGTTGTGAGAGTTGGGAAGCTCAACCTCATTGACTCAGGAATGTCGACATACGATTCTCTAACGGAGTCCAGATCCACTTGAAAGTTTTAGTGCATGGTTAGACAAATGAAACCATGAACTCCTTTCTTACGTACCTGTGCTCTGGTGGATATGTCTTTATTTGTACATTCTATCATGAGGTTCATGCTACTCTCTGAGCACTTGAGTGCTATTTTCTAAGCACTCTAGTTGTTGAATTATGGTGCCTATTGCTAGCCCTTATAAAATGTGTTTGTAATACAAATTTCTCATCCACAACATTACTCAAATATTACTCACTGCGTCGTCACTCACCTTTTGCATCCCTCGTCTATCTTTTCTTCATGCGATACAGAAATTGAATCGCTTTGCTCGCCTGATTTTGCCCACCCAAAATGGCATTTCGATTATTAGTTTCTCTTTTCTTGATTATTTGCCCCTTAGGGCCGCACTTGCCTGCTTATTGTTTGCTTGAGGTCTTTGCTCGCCTTGATCATCCAACGGGGTCTTTTTTGCCCTCGATATTATCATCTTATGTTTAGACATACTTTGACCATTTGTGGAGGGTTCCTACCTCTGAAAAGAACGTGGTACTGGTTCTCATAAGAAAAACAATGTTATGGGAAGATCGAAAGTCTGGGGAGTGCAAGAGCTCACCGAATAGGAAGGCACCATGTGTTGAAGTGAGGGAAGACACGCCAAACAAAATTCAGCATTTGCATTGCATGAAGGGACAATTATGACATTTGTAAACCATCAAATTTCACACTACACGACAAAGCAGGTGAAAAGGTGTCAAGTAACTCGTCGAATAGGTTCAACATGATATATAACAATAATAAAAAAAAAAAGTGGACTAAGAACAATACAATATGTAAAGGATCACATTCCATGAAAGGTGCTAAGTTATTTCGAAAAGAGTACTTTTTAAAAATTCTTGACCACACGTGTGCAATGGCAGAACCAAAATTTTGTCGGGAGGCCAATAGAATTTGATTGTGTGATACATTTATATAAAGTAAAAAGAGACAAGTCTTAATTTAATTTCACAAAAAATCATAAAAATATGTTTATATATCCAAACCAGATTTTGTTAATTGGACCAATGTCGAACAAATTAAAGTGACAAGTCCTAATGTGTTTGTAATACAAAACACATCATACATGCCCAAAGATAATGCCTAGAAGGACATCATGTTCACTATGGAAAATCCTAATCAATTGTTTATTTGTAAGATTGGAATCCATAGAATGAGTTCAATCAAGATATCCATGCCAAAAGGATGTATCAATAGCAAAATTGAGCACATGAAGGTAACATTCCTAACTAGGCACTAAGTATTGTGCCCTTTGAAAGGGTAATGTCATAGTAGAATACCTCAAGTCTTATAAATACCTTTTCAAGTCGTTATAAAGAGATTCTAAGTTGATTATTAGGAGAAGTAGTACTTCTCTAACTTAAACATTGAAGCATCCCCACTTGATTCTCTGAAGCTCTTGTTCTATTGGCAACTTAGTAAAGTATGTGGAGGGCGTCGCCAGAAATTGCATCAACGAATTCTAATACTTAGCTTAATGTTTCAAGCGCAAAAATGTAATGGTAGGAACCTAGTTTAGTACCAAACGGCTTTGCTACACTTTCTTCTTGAACAAATTTGCTACAAGAATAGGATACTAAGTGAGAAAGAGAATATGTTTCCGATAATACATAGCAAGTTGAAATGTGCAACTAGGTCTACGAATGTTCGACAACAGCACACAACCATGCTTTTCATGGAGAGAGACGACAATGCCGAAATCAAATTATGAGTGATAGCAAAATTTGAGAGAATTTTGGCTGTGGAGACTTTCGTGAACTTGTAATGCCATAAGTCACGTGACGAGTAGTGATGGAGATCAACGGGCGATGATCGATAGTGATATGGTAACAAGGAGGGTTTAAGTGAGAAGGGATCCCAAATATGATAGAGGGAGATTACAAATTTTGGTAAGTATCCGAGATTTTTAGAAATTTGAATATTTTTAACTTTTTTCTTTTTACAATCACCAAACAGTAATTGTTATTGTTTTGGCTGACATGAAAAATATGTATGAACTCTCCATTAAACTTTGCGTGAGTATCATTACTGTTGCCCAAATTAACGAATATTTGACAATTTTGAACCCAAATGATTCATCTGGCCTTCGAGGCCAACACCTGACATTACTTGAGATGCAATCTGAATCGAGCTTGGAGTCAATTTTAGGATTTTGATTTTTTTTTTTCTTTTCAAGCCATAATACTAAAACATTGAGCTAAATTACTGTGCAACATGAGCTTGGAGTCAACTTTAGGATTTTGATTTTCCTTCTTCAACACCCTTCCAGAAACCCCCTTCTCCCCCAGAATAAAGCAACTTAATCCTTAAGAATACGATAACTTTGATTAAAATTAAGAATCTGCAAAACTTCATCAATACAAATGGATAAAAGTCTCTTCATGATTGTAACATTAACAGGAGCCATTGTTGATTAGAAAACGAGGCATACCCATCCAGCCTAGCGAGAAAGTGGCATCCAACTCTTCATGTAAGAAGCCACTTAAAACCAAGGCAAAACTCCAACGACGAAAACTTGTCAACACATACATCCTACCCATACAAGCCATCAAGAAAGATCGATCATAAAAGGTCTGCCCTATTAACTTTTTTTTTTTAATCAAACGCCTGCCCTATTAACTTAGAGAATTACTACGTCTGCACAATTTTTTTACAAAAAATATGCTATGCAAAGTATTAGCTTAGCAAGAAGTTAACTAAAAATTCAACTCCTGAGAAACTTCACTTACACATTGGCGTATAAAATCACTTTTGTAGGACTCCTATGAAGACAAAGTAATTCTATCAACTTACGCTATCTTGACATCTCGTAGAAGTCTAGCAGCCATCGACCCCGTTCTTCTAACTTCAAAATCATTAAGTTTCTCATTCTGGAAATTGGTCACTGGCTTGCTGTCTTCCTTGCCTACATCACCACTAGAATTGGACACCTTTTCCTCAGTACTTTGCCCACCATTTTCTTCCTCTTCCTTGCTTGTTTTGACCTTTTCAATTTTGTGATCACTCCCCTCAATGTTTTCTCTAATCTCCTCCAAACGTTTTGCTCCCATGATGAAAAGTTGAATACTTGGATGTTGGAATATCTGGTCCATCTGCAAGGAATAAGTGGTTGGTAGGGAGCAAAAAGTTGGTAAGTGAAGTGGAAATATTTCTTATTTCAGGTTCAAGCCCCGCGCACCAAACTGGATGCATGGTGCATGATTAATGAAGTTGGAACTCCAACGAAGTTGGTCCCTGTGTTCATCAGACATTAAGTCCATGACCATCTGATGTATTTTTCCAACGTATTACATACTACAAATATGCCATATCTATAATCACGTAGTCAATTATCAGGAATGGCATGGACGCAGGAACAAAGAAAAGGACTAAAATTAACTGGGGGGAAATGGTGACTTTCTTCTGAAAGGGATTTTGGCATTAACAAGTTATTAAAATCATCCCCACCCCGATATTTTATTTCCATATCATGCTATCCTTTACTTGAAATTTCTTTTTGTATCCATACCATAGAAATGGTGTTTTTCTTTTAACCACCATTTAACTTTCCAATCATGCACCACTTTCACAAACATGGGACCTAATGCTTTTTCCTTCCCAACACCATATTTTATAGGAGTCAGGCATGCAAGAATGTTGGGTGGCAGAAAATTACTACTCTTAGCACCCTCCATTGAACCCTATTTTACTTACAAACTATGATATTTTATTTCACTCCAGGCAGTTCAGGGCCAAGGGCACTTAGCACTGGCCATATCGACAACCCCAGTAAAGTGTATTATCTATAGACAATGGATGAAGGTATCTACTGTTAATTTTTGTGTTAAACATCACATACCTTAGATTGTGGAATAATCTTCACATCAAAGTTTCTTCTCCACATCTGAAGCATTTGCTCATGGACACTCGTAGAACGGATCTCATACCCCAGCTTCATGAAAATATTATAAGCAAAGAAGTGCATCAGCAATGATGTTTTTGTAGCACAAATTCAAGTAATAACTATCAAATCACATACCAAAACTGTAGTTTTAGGTCCTGACAAGGCAAATATTGTCTGCAATAGCGGTTCCAATAGATGCTCTGCATAAACCTTGAATACAAAATGTTTGAAATTCACTGACTTGGGTGAAATAATTTTAGCTAGAGCGCCACACCAATATAAAAATAAGAGAAATGATGCACCAATGGGATGGATTTGACATCTACAATAAATATGCTTAAGAATCCACAAAAATTTTTTGGTATGTTGGAAGCCTTGTCCATGAGCCTTGTCATTTTAGTGGCAGGTTGGAAGCCTTGTCCATCCCATATCAAGTCTAACTTAGAACTAAAAAGTCATTTTACCAGGGGAGGCAGTATTGAAGCTGATTCAGGCAAAGTTACCCGAATTGCAAAAGTTAATGTAAATACTTGTAACACCTAAAATTAAGACTACTATTTTAGGAAACATTCTAAAACGGGTACTGTTATAGACTGTAGTCCATTAAAAAAAAAAATCTTGTATACCTACTGCACAATTCAACTTTAATCAAACACAAGTACATATGAATTACTCTTAGAGACCAGCTGGTAATATTTTTTTATTGGCACCGGGTGTCCAAGAACAACATCCTGACTAATCTTGAGGGTGAACAAAAACTAATATTCCTACCCCTGGCACCACGCCTCTAAAAAAAACCATTGAAACTTATGAACTCTTCAATTGCCTTGCCCAAAAAAACCATTGAAAGTAGCCATTTGTACCATGACTTAAATTTCAGTTATTGCTTGTCAGTTACACAAGTTAAAATGCTTCACATCCCAGCTGTGCCCGATATCACCTAAAACTAATATTCCTGCCCCCGGTACCACCCAAAATAAAAAAAATAGAAAAAAGGAAAAAAGACCCTAAATGTCCTCATAGGCTTTAATTTTCCCCCTTAAGAGTTGTTACTTTTAGGTTGAAACCCTTCCAACCAAAAATTAAATATTTATGGTACTCATTCCACATATATGAGACCTATCAGGAAACCAAAAGGCAACAGAAAACTTATCTGTAAGGCGAACAATTATCTCCCAAGAGAATATTGTTGTCGTCCCTGATAATATATCGTCTAAAATCAAGCTTAGTTTTGCAATAATCAGGGTGCCATTTTATTTGACCAATACAAAAAAAGACATGGATAGCCCTCTTAATCTTCAACCTTTAAAATAAAGGAGACAGGTCCACTTCACTCCATCAGACAATCGTAAGGGTTTCATAATAATAAGCACACAAGCAATTCAACACAACTTTGATCATGAGAGATCCCAAATTCCACAGATATATTATGTGTGATGCCAACATATGCAAATGAATTTACAATTTTTTTTTTGATAAGTAATAACCTTTATTGATTGAATGCAACTAGGCGAAGCCTAAGTACACAGGAAGTATACACAAGTGAGACCTAGTTACACTCTGCAAATGAATTTACAATTTATGCATTGCTTAATGTGGGAGCAGCTGTAAGGAAGATGACTCAGTTCTCTTCCAGTCCTTTGTTAAAAATTAAAAAATGGTGCAAAAAAAGTCTAATATTTCATTAACTTACAACATCAGTGCCAATGATATAGTCAAATGGTGGATCAACAGCCCTAATATGATCCTTGTTTCCCCAGTCTAACTCTGCAACATGAATCGATCCAAATGAATCTGCAAAGAACATAAAGTTTCAAGTTGAGATGCAAGTATTAGCTTTAAAAGTCTAAAATAATTAAGAGGTAGCTCCAAGTACATCCCTATAATCCTCTACCAATAGCAAAAAAATTCTAGAAGTGGTGATTTATCATTGCTCCTTTTATAAAGCAAGAAGGGTCAACCCAAATATACCTGTTTTGCACAGAAAGTCACAGTACCAATGAGAATATGGGTAAAAAGGATAAAAATAAAATAAAATAAAATAAAATAAATAAATAAAAAAAGAGATATTATACAGAAATTGTAACATGTACAAGCCAATGAAAGTCGCATAAAGGTTGCAGAGCATACCGGAACCAGGATTCATCTGCAAGATCCTTGAAGTATTACGTTCAACATTTCTCATTAGCAATGGCAAAACTTCAATTTGGTCTGTTGCAACTACATCACATCCAAGCAAAGCCATACCTGGAAAAAGGTCCATATCAGACTAAGCAGGTAGCAGCAACCTACAAGATAAAATAGGGTGTCCTAGACTCTGTTCAAGGAGAATAAATGCACAAACTGTGTATTTATTAATTGTAGCTAAAAATCAAGAGAAAAATAAAAACTCACCAAAACCGGCTACTCCACAACCTGCTCCAAGTTCAAGAACACGTTTTCCTTTAAGTTTAGATGGGCAAAACCTTCCCTTTCTGCAGTTTTTCTCCTGCAAACCAAAAAAAAGGTCTCCTCAGATTTACAAAAAAAAAGAAAAAAGAAAAAACAGCACCTGATGTTACAATCTGTTTAAAGCTATATAATAGTTAGCTACCATGTCTGCTTGTCTCTTCTGCAGATTAAGGAGAAAAAAATTAGCAATGAGAGTGCCCTATATTGCATACATGATTAACTTGGCAATGTTTTTTGTTAAGTGTTATTAACTTTGGAATGTTTAAGAAAGCTACTTAAGGGTCAGGAAAATTAACAACTAAAAGTAGCAGAAATGTTTCAAGAGCAAACAAAGGGGAAATAGACGTACCAGAAATTTGACAAACACAAGTGAAGCATCCCAAACAGTAGTTCCTAAATGCTTGGAATTGGGATCCTAGCACAATGTCAACATGCATGTTCAGAGTGATTTTGTTAATGGATATACAAGAGAATCAATGTAACTGAAGAATAATAGATGTGAAAAAGCTCGATGTTCCCAAACCATCTAAGACTCTGATATTTGGTACTAGGTAACTGGCGAGTGAATATTGAAAAACATGCTTTCAGCAACTCTAAATAGGCAACAAAAGTTTGCTTTTCTTGCAAATATGTATTCAGAAAAATGAAACCTTCTACACTGTATTATTAGCATGTGCCAAGTTCTCATGCTTTAAGACGGTATGGAAATGCCTAACTTATAATCTCCCATGACAAGACAATTTAAAAATGGTGAATGGTCGTATCTGGGCAAGAAGGTCTGTCGTCCTTCATATGATGAATAGGTACTCTGTTCTTTAAAAATGTCTAACCAGAATTGTAATGGCATAACACAGCTGTGCAAACAATACCCTCAACACCCCCCCCCCCCTCCCTCTTCAAAAAACAAAAAAAAAAAGTGCAACATCACTAGAGTATAAAACATACCTGAGAAAACTGCAATTCATGGCCTAAAACTTCTAGATTCATCAAAAATGTGCTCGGAGAATTTAACCTGATCACAAAAAGCTGTAGAGCATAAAAATCATTCTCTAAAGAAATATGTGATCATTGTGATGTGAGGAATTACATGAAAATAGGGAGCACAATGTCAACCACATATGTCCACATGAACTCATAACTATACACAAGAAAAAGTTACATAATAAATGATAGCAATTATCACCGCACTACATTTCAAAGTGGTGTGCATAGGAGTATTCGTCATGTTATGAATGCAAGAAATTTAAAAAACAGCCATTTTTCTTCAAACCAAAATCTATAACCTTATAGTGCAATCTACTTTACATGGATATAAATGTGTGATCCAACAACTGAGCAGGAATCAAACTAGGGAAGGCTCCATAATGCAGACATAAGAACACAGTTGTATACATGGTGAGTTTGATTCATTTAGTCCTAAATCATAAAAGAACCAGAGTAAGTCAATGGAAATACATCTAATGTGGGCAATCGATGACTTGTTTTAACTGTGAAGAAAAAAAAAATGAAGAGCCTCAAATATTTTTATATAGATATTGACAAAATAAATTGATATTGAGAAATAAAACCTTTACACATCCATTAAAACAGAAAAATACGTTTTTAACCCTTGAACCATCAGGTTTGTTTAAATACTGGTCCAATGTCAAAGACTCAATATAGCTTGCTAGAAGTTAATTGATCAAAGAGTTCTGCTATATACAAGTCGGTGTGTAAACACATCACTTTTATTGGACTTATTACGATTTTAAAAAATTCAAAATGCCAAATAATCTTTAAATGTAGTTAATGTGGAAGAAGTAGTTTACCTATGGTTCCTTAAATTCTTCAGGGGTATGTTAATTACAATAATTTCTTGCAAGGTATGATTTGAACATCTGAGCATCAATTCAAGGCAATCAATCTAGTATGAAATCTCCGTTGGATACATCCTTCAAATTGAGAAGCATTGTGTACTTCATAAATCCCAAGTCGTTAAAGCAAAACCTCAAGCACACAAACATTAAGCACTCGTTTTTTTGACATAGATATTTTACAAAGACACAGATAGGGTAAGACTCTTAGAACAATCGAATTGCTGAAGAAGTCTGACTAACCATCTCTACACAGTTTCTTAACGAAATCAGATTTAAGAACGCCGTGGAACATGAATTAATAAGCAACAACACATGGCGGGCCTTATTTCAGATTTAATTGCCCAACACGATGGAAGAGGTGGGCGGGGCAGTGAGGGGATGGAGGCCGAAGGAATGTAATCTTTTCAACCACAAATTATCGCTCGCAACATACTCGTAAAGCTCGGTCACAAATTGACCATGAAAGAAGCTGAAAACCATCCCTTTTTAAAACTAACAAACCAAAAACTACGAAGATGCGCAATACCTGTCAGGCTCCATTTGAGTGCAAATTCTGAAGTGAAGTGATAGCCTAATACTGAACTTGACACGAGAAGCTTCGAATCGCAGTTAAAGTGGCGTCTTGTTCTGAGATCATTTACCGCAATGCGAGAACGAGAGAGAGAGATAAATTTTGGGTTTAGCGTAACCCAGCGTTCAAGAATGATACTGCCTGCAAGTTTTAAATACATAATTAAAAAGTAATGGTCTTTTTTATTATAAAATTAAAGAAAAAAATTATTATTGTAAGAGAGAAATATATAAGAAACTCTCTTAAACTCTTAAAAATTAAAATTTTTTTTTCTCTCTATATTTTCTTATGAATTTTATTACAACTGAAACTCCTATTTATAGGTCTTGAAGTTACTATGTAAGTTACTATGCAAATCACTATGTAAGATTTAAAATAATAGTAGTGAGATCATTCACATAATTTTAGTAATGAGACAGGGGGCGGCAGCCATCCCTCCACTCTACGTTCGTTTCATTACACTCTCCTTGAATGACCACCCATAAAGAATCTGCCTTATTAAAACCTTGCCAAGGAAAAATCCAATGGGAAGAAAAACCAATGACAAAGGAAAAAGAGTACAGTTTTCTTATGTATCCATAAGTGATTTAAGATTGCCTCATTAAAACCTTATAAAGGAAAACCCAGTGGGACAAAACCTTAGCGAAGGAAAAAGAATACAATCAGCACAAGTATTTTACTCCCCCTAAAAAGTGCATGACAATAGATCTTTGAGTCTTCGTATTCTAATGTTATGCACAATCTTCTTAAATGTCGAAGTTGGTAACGTCTTTGTGAATAAATCTGCCAGATTATCACTAGTTCGTATCTGCTTGACATCAATTTCATCTTTTTCTTGAAGTTCATGAGTATAAAAGAATTTAGGTGAAATATGTTTGGTTCTGTCACCCTTGATATATCCTCCTCTGATTTGAGTGATACAAGCAGTATTATCTTCGTATAAAATTGTTGGGCTATTATTGATTGTTGAACCCAAGGTTTCAAGTCTCGTATTTACATATAAATTTTGATGATAACAAATAATATTGAAAACTCAAGCTCAAGTTGTCTACGCATGAAGGGAGCTAAACACATCAAGAAATCAAGCATAAGCAAGAAAGAGATCAAGTCTACAAATGAAGCTCATAGATTATTTTTGTACATCTCTTGATAAAATTAGAAATTGGATTAAGGTTCCAAATTACTCTTTTTTCTCATAAAACATCAAATTACTTTTTTCACATATGCAAGACATTTTTAAATGTCTTAGTTTTGAAAATTATGTTTTTCACATATGCATAACATCATCAAACAAAATAATTTCGAAAATTATATATATATATATATATATATTTATAAAAACTTGAATTTATAAGATTGATTATCATATTTGACATGTGCATATTTTGTTCGAAAGTCTTGAAGGGAGGTAGTGTGTTTTTTTGACAAATGCAAAAGGTAGATGATTTTGTTTGAGAATCTTAAAGGGTGATTGTGTATTTTTTTAACAAATGTAAAAGATAGATGATTTGTTTGAAAATCTTAAAGGGTGGTTGTGTGTTTTTTTGACATATGCAAAAAGAAGATGTTTTTGTTTGAAAAATAAATCATGCTCATTTTGTCATATATGAAAAGCAAAAGATTATGTTTGAATTCTTTAAAAAATGAATGGAGTTGTATTTGACAAATGCAAAAAGGAAATGCTTTTATTTGAATTTTTTGAAAAGTGAATAGTGTTCTTTTTTGACATGTGAATCTTTTCAAATTTGAAATTGAAGACTCATTTGCCTATAAATAGCTCACTTGAGTTTTGCAAAAATTACACCAAGAGCTTACACATCTATTGTTAAGTTTTGCATCATTCTTTCAAAACTCACATTCTTTCTTTTCTAAAGTTTTGAGCCTTGATTCTTGTTCTTTTTGAGAGAGATATAAGTTGAGCTGTATTGTTTCTATCTCACTAATTGAGGAGTGTACTTTGATAATCTACCCACTATCAACTCTTGTATTTGTAAGAGAGTGCGTATAACCCTTGTGTGTGTAAAAGGTGTTCTACATGGAGAATAGTTAAATCACCAAGTGTGAGGTGATTGGAAGTGTAAAGGGTATTCTACACGGATTCTTTGGAGCGGTGCTGCTCAAAAGTGTAATAGGTTTCTATCTCCACCTAAAGGAGATTGACTAGTGAATTCGGGATCCTCAAGGGGTAGCTTGAGGCGAGGACGTAGGCAGTAGGGCTGAACTTCGTAAAAATACTGAGTTTACTTTCTCTTACCCTACTCTTTACATTTCTTACAGTTTTATATTCTGTTATATTTTATATTGTGTATTTGTTTAATAAGTGTTAATTTTTATAATATAACCCAATTCACCCCCTCTCTTGTGTTAGTCATTTGGGCAACAATTGGTATCAGAGCTAGAGCTCTGTTATAAGATTAACTATCTTTTGAGTTAAGATCTTATGGCTAACATTGCAGATTCATTTGGTGAAGGTCAATCTAGCAGTCGGCCTCCACTCTTTTGTGGAGACAATTACTCATTCTGGAAAGTTTGAATGAGAATATTCATTCAGACTCAAGGTCGAGAAATCTGGAAATGCATTGTAAATGGACCTTATATTCCAACAAAAGTGGTTGCTGGAGTAAAGGTCAAAAAGAAAGAAGAAGAGTTTGATTGTGAAGACGATAGACTTTATACTTTGAATTTAACTGCTATGAATTTATTACATAATGCTCTCAATGGTAATGAGTTCAATAAAGTAATGACTTGCGCCACAGCAAAGGAAATTTGGGATAACTTGGAAGTTACTTATGAAAGAACTTCTCAAGTCAAGGAATCAAAAATTTATATTCTTACTCATGAATATGAAATGTTTAAGATGAATGATGATGGATCTATTTCTAGTATGCACACTCGTTTTACTAACATCATAAACAGCTTGACAGCTCTTGGCAAAGTTTATTCCAAAGTGGAGATAGTAAGAAAAATTCTCAACTCTCTACCAAAACGTTGGGAATCAAAAGTGACAGCGATTCTTGAAGCTAGAGACCTAAAGAAACTCGAAGTGAATGAACTCATCGGGTCACTTATCACCCATGAGTACACATTGAAAAGAGGAGAAGAAGAAGGAAAGCCAAAGAAGAGCTTGGCACTTAAAGCTGTTCCATATGAAAGTGAAAGTGATGAAGATGAGGAAAATGACGACAAAGATAAAGAAGTTGCGCTGATAACAAGAAAAATTCAGATGTTCTTAAAGAAAAATAAAACTCCTCCAAGGAAATCCTTCAAAAAGTTTTACAAGAAAGATTCAGGTAAAAATGACACTTTAATTTGTTATAAATGCAATAAGCCTGGTCATATCAAGTCAGATTGTCCTTTGCTAAAGAAAGATCGAAACAAAGGTAAAAAAGCAATGAAAGCTACATGGGATGATGATTCAAGTAGCTCAAATAGTGAAACAAGCAATGGAGAATCAGCAAATCTTTGTCTTATGGCTAAAGATGACATTGAGGTAACAAATCTTGATAATATTGAAGATCCTTCATATGAAGAATTGCAAAATGCTTTAGAAGAGGTATATGAGGAATTTGAAAAATTGGGTATCAAGTATACTGCTTTGAAAAAAAAAAATTCTTCTTTAACAAACGAAATTGATATTTTAAGAAAAGAAAGTATTGTTTTGAAAGATGAAAATCTTGAGTTGAAAAAAAAGAAAACTGATTTAGAAAATATTATTGAAAACTTTACGAATGGAAAAAGAAATTTTGAAAAACTTCTTGGTAGTCAAAGATGTGTTTTTGACAAGGCAGGCTTGAGATATATGCCAAACAAAAATACAAACCTTATAAAAACTTCTTTGATAATCCTTTTACATCAAAGTCCAATATTCAAAATTCTTTTCATAAAAAGAATTTTGCTAAAAAATGATACTATTATAATCACTCAAGTTCTTCATATATGTCACATGCTATTTGCAATTTTTGTAATAGAAATGGTCATAATTATCTTGTTTGTCCTATTAGAAGAAAACATACAATGACTATTAGGGCCATATGGGTACCTAAAAATCTTGTTTTTTCTAATACTAATAAATAAATGACCCAAAGAACTTGGGTACCAAGAATTGTTTTTAACTGCTTTTATAGGTATGCATGAAGTATTTTACAGGTAAAAATAAATGGTTTTTAGATAGTGGATGTTCAAGACACATAACGGGAGATAAGACTAAGTTCTTTGATCTTAAATCTAAAGAAGAAAGACACGTGACATTTGGAGACAACTCGAAAGGGAAGATCGTGAGAATATGTAAAATATGTTGAGCAACCTCCAGGTTTTGAAAATCATATTTCTCCAAATCATGTTTTCAAACTCACAAAAGTACTATATGGACTCAAACAAGCTCCTAGAACGTGGTACGAGAGACTCAGTGGTTTCTTGATTGAAAAAAGCTTTTGAAGAAGAAAAATTGATATAACTCTTTTCATTAAATACGAAAATGATGATATTCTTTTGATTCAGATTTATATTGATGATATAATATTCGGTGCTACTAATGAAAATATGTGCCAAGTTTTTGCTAAGACTATGTAGGAAGAATTGGAAATGAGTATGATGGGAGAGCTTACATTCTTTCTCGAATTGCAAATTAAGCAAGCAAAAAGTGGAATATTCATCAATCAATCAAAATATATTAAGGAATTGCTGAAGAAGTTTGGGATGGAATGTGTTAAGGAAACTGGAACACCAATGAGCCCATCCACTAAACTTGATAAAGACAAATCTGGTAAAGCAGTTGACTCAAAGGTATATCGAGGTATGATTGGTAGTTTATTATATTTGATAACTAGTAGACCTGATATTATGTTCAGTGTATGTTTATGTGCACGTTTTCAATCATTTCCAAAACAATCTCATTTGATTGCAGTCAAGCGGATTTTTAGATATTTTGCCAGTACCATTGACTTAAGAGTTATAGTATCCTAAACACACTTTTTTCAATCTTATTAGTTATTCAGATACCGATTATACTGGTTGCAAAGATGATCGAAAAAGTTTTAGTAGAACATATCATTTCTTAGGTCATGCACTTGTTTCATGATTTAGTAAAAAGAAAATTCTGTTGCATTATATATTATTGATGCAGAGTATGTTGCTGTAGGCAGTTGTTGTGCTCAAGTTCTTTACATGAAACAACAACTTAAGGTTTTTAAACTTATGTACAATCACATTCGAATCAAATGTGATAATACAAGTGCTATAAATCTTTTAAGGAATCCAATACAACATTCTCGGACCAAACATATTGAAATTAGATATCATTTTCTTAGAGATCATGTGCAGAAAGGCGATATTGTATTAGAATTCACTAGTACACATGATCAATTGGCAGACTTTTTCACAAAACCCCTACCAGAAGATAAACTGTGCATGATTAGAAGAGAAATAGGAATTATGCATGCCATGAATATCTGCTAGATACTTTTATTCCATTATCTCAAATGACCTACAGAAACTTGAGACGTTTAGCCTCATCATTCAAATGCATTTGCTCCTCATAAATCATCATGCCATCATTGTCTAAAGGATTAGGCAATCGAAATGCAGAGGCAAGTAAGGATTTTAAATCTTTATTCTGTTGTTTTAAGTCTACTATTTTTTTGTTAGACTCTTGAATAAGTCGTTGAAGAATATTGATCTTCTCATTAAGCTTCTCTATCTCGCGGGTTTTAGACTGCAACCGAGCGGAAAAAGCAACAATGGAAGATGAGTATCGAGTCTCGAGACCCACAAGCTCGTAAATGACATCATAATCTGATTTATTAGCTAAATCAGTTTTTTGCTGCTTCATGGCACCTACAACAAATGCAGAAATAGATTGATCACGAGAAGCACTGAAGGAGAATTGATGAGCCATTAAGATTTTGTAAAGTGAGAATGAAGATGAACTACAACAATGAGAAGAAGATTTGATGCGGATTAGATAAAGCTAATGATTGCTTTTATAAAGATGGAAATAAGTAGAAGACAAACTGTCATCTCTTCAAATCTTACTTAGTCAAGCTTACAAGATATGCCGGATGCATATTGTCAAAAGTTACCGAACTAAACTAGCGAGATTAATTATAATTGCCCATGTTACTCTCGTGAAATGCTGCCATTATCTACTGATGTTGACTCTGTGCTTGAACTCTTACTCGTTCCGATTCCTCTATTTGAAGTTTCAGAACATGAGCTAATTCCGTCAAATCTTTATTTTCTTGCTTTAACCTCTTATTCTTTCTGCCTTTATTTGCAAGCTTTTGATGCAGAACAGATATTTGATTGTTAAGTCGATCAACCTCATTTGCCCTCGCTAGTAATCTCCGAGACATGGTCGTAACAGAGGCAGCATATTGAGCACTGAGAGTTCTTGATGCTGCAACAACCTCATAATCAGTTCTATTTGAAAAATGCATCTCTGCTTCTATCATGGTGTTGACAACCTCATGAGATAAAATGACTGGTTGAGACGGTTCCTTATTCAAATCTGGAAGATTATTAGACGAAATTTTCTCCGCCATTCTATCATTTTGAATAAACAGAAACTGGATCAATGAGTAGTGTGAAAATTTATTTGAGTATCCAACAGGTGAAAACGGTCTTTTAAACAACAACTTTTAAATCTCAATAATATTTAATTTTTCAACAATATCACGCGGATTTGAATCTGCTTTGGCACCGACTGCTAGAGCTAGGCCTCCAACCTTTACAGGTTTTGTCGGACACGCGTGACTCCGCATCGAATTGCCAGAGTTAGACTTCCAACATTTGCAGGTTTTGTCAGACATGCATGGCTCCGCACCGCATTGCCAGAGCTAGGCCTGCAGCTTTTGCTGTCTTCGTCGGACACGGATAATTTTAATTATTCAACTTCAAATCTCTGGAACATCTAATTCATCAATAACATCAAGCGAATTTAAATCTTCTTCCGCACCGAGATGATAAAATTCGGCTTCAACTTTTGCAGGTTTTGTCGGGCACGGGTGGTTCCAACTTCTACTCTCTAACACACCGTTTTATTTGGTTATTGCTTATTACGGGAAAAAATCTTACTGAAACCAATTACGATTCCTTTTTAATGATGCCAAAAGGAGGAGAAGTCTTATACTAGTATTATACTACCCTGTTATATATGCTAGAATCATGTTTATATTTTTCTTGAAATACTAACGCATATTTTCAGGAGGAGTTTAAGTATTACTGCAGGTCGTAGTTTTCTACTAAGTATTTGTCATCATCAAAAAGGGGGAGATTGTTGAACCCAAGGTTTCAAGTCTCGTATTTACGTATAAATTTTGATGATAACAAATAATATTGAAAACTCAAACTCAAGTTGTCTACGCATGAAGGGAGCTAAACACATCAAGAAATCAAGCATGAGCAAGAAAGAGATCAAGTCTACAAATGAAACTCATAGATTATTTTTGTACATCTCTTGACAAAATTAGAAATTGGATTAAGGCTCCAAAATACTCTTTTTTCTCATAAAACATCAAATTACTTTTTTCACATATGTAAGACATTTTTAAATGTCTTAATTTTGAAAATTATATTTTTCACATGTGCATAACATCATCAAACAAAATAATTTCAAAAATTATATATATATATATATATATATATATTTATAAAAACTTGAATTTATAAGATGATTGATTATCATATTTGACATGTGCATATTTTGTTTGAAAGTATTGAAGGGAGTGTGTTTTTTTGACAAATGCAAAAGGTAGATGATTTTGTTTGAGAATCTTAAAGGGTGGTTGTGTGTTTTTTTGACATATGCAAAAAGAAGATGTTTTTGTTTGAAAAATAAATCATGCTCATTTTGTCATATATGAAAAGCAAAAGATTAGGTTTGAATTCTTTGAAAAATGAATGGAGTTGTCTTTGATAAATGCAAAAAGGAAATGCTTTTATTTGAATTTTTTGAAAAGTGAATAGTGTTCTTTTTTGACATGTGAATCTTTTCAAATTTGAAATTGAAGACTCATTTGCCCATAAATAACTCACTTGAGTTTTGTAAAAATTACACCAAGAGCTTACACATCTATTGTTAAGTTTTGCATCATTCTTTCAAAACTCTCATTCTTTCTTTTCTAAAGTTTTGAGCCTTAATTCTTGTTCTTTTTGTGAAAGATATAGGTTGAGCTGTATTGTTTCTATCTCACTCATTGAAGAGTGTACTTTGATAGTCTACCCACTATCAACTCTTGTATTTGTAAGAGGGTGCGTATAACCCTTGTGTGTGTAGAAGGTGTTCTACACGGGG
The DNA here is from genome assembly GCA_036559045.1 of Platycarya longipes. Lineage (NCBI taxonomy): Eukaryota > Viridiplantae > Streptophyta > Magnoliopsida > Fagales > Juglandaceae > Platycarya > Platycarya longipes. The sequence continues at coordinate 11,125,000 of CM071801.1, forward strand.
AATAATTAAATCACCAAGTGTGTGGTGATTGGAAGTGTAGAGGGTATTCTACACGGATTCTTTGGAGCGGTGCTGCTCAAAAGTGTAATAGGTTTCTATCTCCACCTAAAGGAGATTAACTAGTGAATTCGGGATCCTCAAGGGGTAGCTTGAGGCGAGGACGTAGGCAGTAGGGCTGAATCTCGTAAAAATACTGAGTTTGCTTTCTCTTACCCTACTCTTTACATTTCTTACAGTTTTATATTCTGTTTATATTTTATATTGTGTATTTGTTTAATAAGTGTTAATTTTTATAATATAACCCAATTCGCCCTCCTCTTATGTTAGTCATCTGGGCAACATTGATCATGGGAAGTCCACACTTTTCCTGGATATGTTGAATTACTTATCTTGGCCAAATACACTCTCGACTTGCTTCATAAATAGCAATGATCTCTGAGTGATTTGAAGAAGTAGCAGATAGTGTCTACTTAACAGATCTCCATAATATGACAGTATCTCCATAAGTAAATAAATATCCAGTTTGAGATCTACCTCTGTGTGGGTCTGAAAGATAACCTGCATCTGCATACTCAATCAATTGTGGACTTGATCCACGTTGATAAAATAATCTCATATCAACCGTACCATGAAGGTAATGAAGGATATGTTTAATACCATTCCAATGCCTTCGAGTTGGTGCAGAACTATATCTTGCAAGTAGATTAACTGAGAATGTAATATCTGGTCAAGTGCAATTTGCAAGATACATCAAAGCTACAATTGCACTGAGATATGGTACTTCAGGACCAAGAATTTCTTCATCGTCATCACAAGGACGGAATGGATAATTCTTCACATCAAGTGTTCGAACAATCATTGGAGTACTCAGGGGATGAGATTTGTCCATATAGAAATGCTTTAGGACTTTTTCAGTATACATGAACTGATGAATAAAAATTTTATTTGGCAAGTGCTCGAGCTGCAGGCCGAGACAAAGTTTTATTTTGCCAAGATCTTTCATTTCAAATTCATTTTTTAAATATATAGCAGTTTTTGAGATCTCTTCAGGAGTTCCCACAATATTTAAATCATCAACATAAACCGCAATAATGACAAATTCGAATTCTGATTTCTTAATAAATACACATGGGCATATAGAATTATTCTCAAATCCTTCTTTCAATAGATATTTGCTTAAGCGATTATACCACATGCGTCCGGATTGTTTCAACCCATATAAATATCTTTGTAGTCTAATAGAGTACATATTTCTAAATGTACTTGTAGATGTTTCGGGTATTTTATATCTTTCAGGGATTTTCATATATATGTCATGGTCTAAAGATCCATATAAATATGCAATGACCACATCGATCAACCATATTTCTAATCCTTTTTGTAACAACTAGACTAATCAAAAATCTAAATGTGATTGCATCCATAACGGGAGAATATGTTTCTTCATAATCAATCCCGGGTTTCTGTAGGAAACTTTGTGCAACAAGCCGTACTTTGTACCGCACAATTTCATTTTTCTCATTACGTTTTGGTACAAATACCCACTTATATCCAACAGGCATTACACCTTTTGGTGTTTGGACAACAGGTCCAAATACTTTTCGCTTTGCTAGCGAATTTAATTCAGCTTCAATAGCTGCTTTCCATTTTGGCCAATCATTTCTACGTCGACATTCTTCGATGGTTTTTGGCTCACTTTCTTCATTACTTCTGGTAATGTCAAGGGCCATTTTATATGAAAATATGTTGTCGACAACAATTTTATTTCTATCCAGAATTTCTCCAGTATTCATGAAATGTATTGAGATCTCATTATTTTCAGGTACCTGTTCCTCTTCAGGGGAAAATATTTCATGACACACCTTTTTAGGAGGTCCCTTTTCAGGAGATTTATACTCTTCAGGAGTTTCCTTTTCAGGAGGTTTCGGAATAGAAGATTTGAGCTCTTTAGGAGCACCAATTATATTTGTAGCCTGTATTGTGAGTACGTGTTCTTCAGGAACACTAAATTCATTTTGTATTTTTTTCGTTCTGGGAATTTTATCTTTTGCACCAATAGGTTTTCCACGTCTACGTTGCTGGAGCATTAACAGTAGGAATATAAGATTTTACCGGTCCGGTCTACGTTGAGGCCCATTTTGGTGTAGTAATGAATTTCCTGCTGTTAATGCTCCAGTAAGAATTGAAGTCCCTGAAGGTCCGGTCCGGGAAATTTGTGGACCGGACCAACATATGTCCTGCTGTTATATAAGAAACTCTCTTAAACTCTTAAGAATTGAAACTTTATTTCTCTCTCTATATTTTCTTATGAATTTCATTACAACTGAAACCCATATTTATAGGCCTTGAAATTACTATGCAAGTCACTATACAAGATTTAAAATAATCGTAGTGGGGTCATTCACATAATTTTAGTGGTGGGAAAGGGGGCGGCAGCCGTCCCTCCACTCTGCTTTCGTTTCATTACATTTTTATATATTTTTTAAGGTAGATTTTTTCTTTTTTTGGATATAAAATCTTATGCGGAGTTTATCTTTTTATAACTTGTATAGATCTTATCTCTTTATCTAATTAATGGTTATTCGAACTTGCATTGTAATGCGTAATAAATAAGAGAAATAATATTTATAGTTTTACGGTATCTAAATTCATATATATTTAAAAAAGTAGATAAATCTAGAATTTACACGATTATTTTTTTATCTAGAATCTATCATTATTTTTTTAATGGTGAATTCCACCTTGTTTTTAAGGTATACCATTTTGTTGTGTTAGATAAAACTAAGACATATGATAGTTAGATTTTGAAAGATAAGATTATTAGAAAACTAGGTCAAAAATATATTTTATTTGATTTAGATAATATGATTAAAAGAAGTTAGATAAAAATAAATAAATAAAAAATAATATTTTATTATTATATAGAATGTGGATGGATAATTTAAAAGTAAATTCATTCATTATTTATTTTCTCACCGTTTCATGATGTGATATTAGATGATAAGTTCACAAATGAAATATAATAAATAATTTCCAATCATCTAATATCATGTATCTGACTACAAAAATGATTCTTTTTTTTTTAAAGAAACCCGATTTCATTACTTCAATGGTATCACATCAGATCATTCCCAACAACATGTGAAATGCACTTAGGAACTTGCTCTAAATTATACAAATAATCACTACAACTACAAGCAACCTTAGACAAAACATGTGTTGCCTTATTGCATTCCCTCTTACCATGAGAAACAATCGAATTGGTGAAAGAGTGCAATAAATTCCTTGTATCAGCAATGAGTAGATCACCATAGCTTTAATCTGTGCTTGGGCTTGTTAATAAGTTAACAACCTTTAAAGCATCCCCCTCTAGTTGAAGGTTGTGAACCCCTATTTCCTTGCAAAACAAGACAGCCAACAACAGGGCAAAAGCCTTCCCACTAAAAGAACCTAAACAAAAGGACCTCTTTGCTCGAAGGGTTCCAATAGTTCTGCCTTCAATATCTCTAAGAATAGCTCATATTCCAATGTGCCACATCCCAATTAATCTTGTAAAATTCTTCAGGAAACTTAATCCATCTATATTGTTGTGAAGTAATACAGGAGTTAATAGTCCTCCTCTATTCGTGGATCATACTATTAAACAAGTCAGCTTCAATCCTAACTCCATCGACAAGTGAGGAAGGATGCATGATGCCTAGATTATGCACAAATTTGTCCCTTTTTGTCCAGAGATGTTTACATAGTAATGCAGCCTCCTAAAAGAGCTGACCATACTTCCTTAAACTCTAGGTTCTTGAGACTCAATTTCTAAACTCTTTTACAACTTTTAGTCTAGACATATTAGGCTACTGGACACGACCATAAAACATGGTCTACCCTCTCAGTAGCTGCTGGATAAATTAGACAGGTTGCATTAGTAACCACATTCCTCTTGAAAAGGTTATCCATTATTGGAAAGGCTTCCTTTACAGCTTTTCAAATAAATGTTCTGGTTGATCTTGAAACATTTAAATTCCAGATAAATCTCTACAACTGAAGCTGAGCCTCATTGTAAGAAGGACCCCTATATGATCTTTCCATAATTTTTTATACAAACATTAGATGTGCCCCTCCAAACTAATTGATCCTCTTTGTTGTTTGGACTTAGTGGGATAGATTTAATGAGATAAACCTCATTATAACTAAATAACAGTTGCAAAACATCATCATTCCACTAATTGAGATTAGGAACCATAAGATCAGCAACTACATTGTGATTCCCATATGAAGGTCGAGAAGACAGAACCTTGAAACAATAAGGATTGACTAACCATTTGTCATCCCAGATATTAACTTGTTTTCCATTTCCAATTCTCTACGAAAAGGCCCTCTTTCAATAAATTCAAGCCAGCCACTACGCTTCTCCATAAGTAGGATGGTCTAGGTCCCAATTGTGCTCTTAACAAATCTCCATTTAGAAAATACTTATACTTGATGATTTTTGCTACCAAGGATTGAGGATAAAGTAACAACTCCAACATTGTTTAGCCAACATTACAACACTAAAACTCTTAAAATCTCTAAACTTGAGACCCCATTATCATTAGACTTGTTGAGGTGATCCCACTTAAGCTACTAAATTTTTGAACTATCTTCATTAAAGTCCCACCAAAACTTCCTTAACATATTGTTAAGTCTATGAGTAATTGAAATATGCAGCAATAACATACCCATAGTATAAACTAGAATTGCTTGTAAAATAGCTTTGAGCAGCACTTCTTTACCTACAACAGACAAACTCTTTGTTCTCCCGTCTGTAGCCTTAGACCAAGTTCTATCAAGTAATGAATGAAAGACTCTTACCAATAACAATAGGTAGCCCAAGATATTTGTCAAAAGATCCTACTATATTAACAAAAAAAAAAAAGCTTAAGATATTCCTCTTTACTCAATATGATGTAGTATATTTGATAAGGCATTAGTACAAATAATGAAAAGATAGAGAGATATAAATCTCCCTATCTAAGGCCTAGAGTATTTTTTTAGTGAAATTAGCTCTGACCTCTTCATTTAGTAATAGAGAATAGGAGACTGAGAAAAAAACATTCCATAATGAGAGAAACCCATTTTGCATCAAAACCCAATCTATCTATAACAGCTTTTAGGAAATCTCATTCCACCCGATTATATACTTTACTCATATCTAGTTTAAGGGCCATATATCTAACGTTGCCATGCATTCTAGAATTCATTGAAAGAAGAGTTTCATAGGCAGCTATCACATTGCTAGTGATCATTCGACTTGGCACAAAGGCACTTTAATTCAATAAGATAATGTCTGGAAGAACACCCTTTAGTTTATTGGCCAAAACCTTTGCAACAATTTTATAGCACACATTACAAAGGCTTATGGGTCTTAAGTCAGTTACCCTTTTAAGATCTTTCACTTTGGGAACCAAAGTAATAAACGTATTATTCACACTTTGGAGTGAGACACCATGATGGAGAACATTGAAAGCAAAGTTGTATGTCTCTTTGCCAATAGAATCCCAATTAGACTGATAAAATTGCACTGGAAAACCATTGGGCCCTGGAGACCTCAAAAGTTTCATCTAAAAAACTGCAATTCTAACTTTCTCTTCAGTAAATCGAGACAATAGTTTAGAGTTCATAGTGGTAGAAACTTTAGTAGTTAAATCCTGTAAACAATCACTAAAAGCACTAAGATTAGATAAGGTAAATAGTTGGGAATAGAAATCTGAGAAAGCAACAGCAACTTGATTTTTATTTGACATCAGAAAACCATTGTTATCAATAATTTGGTGAATGAGATTGTGCTTCCTTCTATATGTAGCCTGCTGATGAAAATAGTGAGTATTTCAATCACCATATTATAGCCAATGTTGTTTAGCATGTTTCCATTTTAACTCATCCTCTGCCAAAACACAATTCTTTTGAGTATTATTGCCATCATTGGACTTTTATAACTCTGCTAGTCTCTTCCCAAACATCACGGGGCTTCTATGCTATTCTCATGTTTACCTTAAAACATATTTCTTATTAAAAATATGGAAAATGATAAGGGGCCCCTTTTGGTGCCAGCTCTTTTTTTTTTTAATTTTTATTTTTTACTTAATGATTAAGAAAATATTGTTTAATAATATTGTGAATTTTTTTCTTTTTTTAAAAATATTAAGAGTGTTTAAAAAATGATGTAAAAATAAATAAAAAAGCTAAAACAAAATGCACTAAGTGGGCTTAAGAAGGGACCCTTCATTGGACTCCCTAACATCTCCCTAAAAATATAGTATAAAACTAGGACCTAGAATTACTAATATACACATATTCATACGTAAATAAACTTTCATAACTAAAACATCACTCAATTTATTTTCTCATCCAATGATGCTTATAAATCCTTTAATATTGATAACATTTGTTGTCTTACAAGTAAGTATTATCCTCTTAATCTTTCTAAGAATGAGAAATTTAGTTTGAGGTTTTAATTGAAGCATTTTGAAGTCGATGTGCTTACAAATTCGAAGTTTCAAAATTTTTCATCCATTGTTACACTACATGAAATGAAAATTAGATGGAGTCCAGATAAGTATTGTATTCATACTCTTTTGGAATTTTTTAAATGATATAAAAATAAAAATGAAATATTTCTCTTTATGAAAATAAAATGAAATGTTTTTTTATTGAGAAAAATATCTTTTTATGCAATGAAGGAAAAGGAAATATTTTTCATAGAAAGGAAATGATATTTTATGAAATAATGTTAAGGTATTAATGCTAAGTATTTGTATGTAATGACAATTCTTTGGTGATCCCTTTTTATGCACCTTCAGCATAGTTGAATGCATGATGAAACTGATTTTTTTTTTTTTTTTTTTGGAAGAAGAAGAATAACAACTTTACTCATCTTTAAGTGAGCAAATCACAGATATAAAGGGGAATGTCTTCCAACACAATGCGCTCCTCAGAGAGTTTAAGTGCTTCATTTGCTAATACATGAGCGATAGAATTTGCTTCCCTATTAACATGTTGCACAGACCACGATTGAAAATTTCTCAGCAACTCTTTGGTGTCTTGCAGTAGCATGCCTAAAGAATTCCAACTCGCAACCTCTCCATTAACGCCATTAATCACATTAATTGCATCGCCTTCTAATATGATGGACTGTAGGTTGAGCTACTTACATAAAATAACAACCTTCGTATCAGCAATACTTGAAGCCAGAAATGCATTAGGAAAATACTCTCTTTAGGACCTCATAGTAGCTAAAATGTGCCCTATCCAATCTCTTATCACCACTCCAATACCAATCCGGCAATTCACTCCATCGACTGCTGCATTCCAATTTGTTTTATACTTATTCATTGGTGGATTTCTCCATTGATGCAAGCTTTGAGTTTCTCGAATGCTCTGCTGCTCAGGTTTGGAATTTGTTGTCCTGAAATATTAATTAAGTTAAGAGCAGTCTTCACAACAAAATCTGGTTTTTCAAATCTGTCTTCGAAAACATATGCATTTCTTCTCTTCCAAATCTGATACAAATTAGTAACAAACTCTTCTAATTTTTCATCAAATAAAACCTTTAACAGATGGTTGAACAAGTCCTTGAAGTGATTGAAGTTTACCTTCATTTTTTGCAACTTCCTTAGACTAACCCCCCATACATCTCATACTGAAGAACAAGACCAAAGAGCATGAATAATGGACTCAGGTTTAGACTTGCAAACTGGGCAGTTTGGAGATTCTCTTATCTTTCTTCTATGCAAATTGAAGTTTGTGGGAAGAGATTCATGGCACGCCCTCCATAGCAGCATTTTAGTAGCATTTGGAGCTTTAATCTTCCAAATTTGAGACCATACATCAATATCTTGAGAGTTTGTAGAATTTTGACCCTCACATCTTGATCCATTTGGCAGAGAAGGTGGTATGCATTTTTAACAGAAAATTTGTCATCTCTTGAGCATCTCCAAATTAGCATATTAGGACTACCCTTCAAACTAATTGGGATCCTTTTTATCACCGAGGCTTCAATTTCTGAGAAATTAGCTCTTAATGTGTCCAACTTCCAGGTCTTTGTGTTTGAGTCAATAAGATCACTAACCGAACTATTTATAAATCTGACACATGTAAGGGATTGGACCTGGTATGATGAGGGTTGTGGAAGCCATTTATCTCTTCTTATAGTAACATATTCCCCATTTCCAATTCTCTAAAAAAGGCCTTCATGCAACATTGATTTGGCTTCCATGAAACTTTTTCATAAATAGGAAGAATTGCTACCAACTTTGCTCTTCATAAAATCAGACATGTAATAATATTTTGCCTTTAACACTCTTGCAACTAAAGAATTTGGGTTTTTTAGTGTTTGTTGTCGTTATATTCCATGAAATGAAATAATAATGTTTATGCTCAATGTTATGAAATAATGTTTTATAAAATGAAATAGAATAATGAAAGAATGAATGAATGAAAAGGAAAGGGATGGAAATAGAACGAATGTTTTAACGAATGTTTTGATGTATAAAGTTAGTAATATCTATGACTAAATGAATGAATTAAGATATCGATGGATTGTGCAAATTACAATGCTGGATAAATAGTATTAATGGTGCACCTAGTGTCGTCCTTGACTGAAAGGGAATCCTCGAGCTATGGCCATGGGCGAGATTCAGATTCAAAAGACTTTAACATACCGTACATAACAATGTGTATTGGCCAATAAAACGTGATAATAGTTAATTGGATGTTATAGAAGATTTAATTTCTTAACGAATGAATGTGTAAGAGCATTAGTATTGATTTATTTTTATATGCATATTTAAAATCACATCTTTTAAAAATTGATTTTGTATATAAAAAAACTCTCACATTGAATTATGTATCTTTAAACCAAATAAAATGTATTATTTTATTTTTTTTCCTAAAATTACTATTTTTTATATATTTTACAATTAACACCCACTTTGTATCATCAACTTAATATAAATTTCATGTATCATCTTAATACAACTTTTATAAAATTAATTTTAATGAGTAAGAGAGAGAAAAATAATAAAATAATGTTTAGAGATTATAGTATTTCTTCAAATTTTAAAAGTATACTATTTATAATTATGTAAAATTTTAAAAATATATAATCCAATATAGATAAATTTAGAAAAATATTATAAAAATAAAAATAAAAATAAAAATAAAAATAAAAATGCATAAATCATTACTAATGCTGTAAGATGTACATCACAACCAGAGCAAGACTTGATTGGGATTGCATTGTAGGGAATGATATTGAACTAGAAGATGAGACATTTGATGGGATTCCTACCCGAATTCCTTTCTCATTATTATGTACGGAGTGGTACTCAGTTGCATCTAGGGGTATTCATCCAAATTCCGAATTCCCAAATCCGGAACCCGAATTCGAAATTTCCTTAAACATTTAAAAAAAAAATTCAAAAATGTTAAAAAATAAATAAAATTTTAAATCAGGCCAGATACAACCCGGCCCGGATGAACACTCCTAGTTGCATCAGCTTCCTATTTGCAATAGAAATTTCTCTTACAAAAAATATCTGTTTGCTAATAAAGTTTTGTTATAGTTGTTTATAAAATCATAAGGATTAAAAGTTCAAGTAAAAAGCATATGAAGCAATTTTTTTTTTAATGTTACTTTAAGACAGAACGAAAGTATTTTTTGATAAGAAGGTTTTTTGCAAATATATATAGAATAATTTAAAGAAGTTTTTCAAATTTAAATGCCTTAAAATTATGTATAAATCATAAATTACGTAAATATTTTGTAGTCATTTAAAAAAAAAAGTAGAATTACTATTTAAAAAATAATTTATTTTATATAAGTTTTATATTTATTCATTTTTAAATAATTATATAATATTTATACACTCACGATTATAAATATCATTGTTCTAAAATTATTTACACTCAAGAAAATGAGAATTCAAATGCGACTAAAATCAGAACCCATCACATGAGCTATGGATGACATTCACTGAAGTCATTACATATCATAGAGAGTGTGTACTACAACAATGCTACATATAATTCTAGGGTCCGGTTAGTGTTTTTTCATGCGAAATTCGCTTTTATTTATTATTTTGGAAGTATTTATGTGACGCATTATTGTTGTGCATCTTATAACCGTAAATTTCATTTCTCGCGTGTACCAACACTTTCTAAAATAATATATGAACTATGAAGTCTAATAACATAGCTCGCCATCGTGCAGGGATTCTCGTGCGGAGGTATAAAGAGGTGAAAATTTGGCAAATTGGCACGATCTTTTAGACTTGGAGACCCTGTGCGAACTTTTTACAAACAGCTTGGGGGCCGATAAATAAACCCGAGAAGAAGTAATGGAAGGTGACAAACCGACGACACTAATGTGCACACTGCTAGCCATTGACCACACCAGCTTCTGCTACAGGGTCTGCTCTATCTGTGAGAGGACTCTCCCTGACATCCAATCTCTCTGCAAATTCTGCGACCTCAACAAATACAACCCCAGCTCCTCTAGTTCCAAACGTCTCTTCCGCGTCCTTGTATGTAAAACCCCGGATTTCCAATTTGTTTCTTGGAAATATTCTGTTTCAGTGGAAATGGAGGCATTTCCACGTTGGCTTTCCGCTTCCTTTATGGCCTATTTTAATTCATACGTCCTTTTTGGTTGGTTTGATAGATATCAATTGCATCAGATACAAATGTGTTCACAGTAATTTGCTTTGATCGGGCCGCTAAAGTTCTGTTTGGGTGCTCAGCTAATGAGTTCTTTGACTTCACCAAGCTCCATCCTTCTGCCGGTAACCTTCTTTCAACGCATATTCATTGTGATTAAATTGCAACATAATGCGTGTTAGAACTACTTGGACGGCTTTTTAAAGTTTAAAACGATTCCTTCTAGGAAAATGGCATTTGAATGGCTTTGTTTGGTAAGTAGTTGATATTTAACAAATCTTAGTTAGTTATGTAATTCCTTTGTTTTTTTTGTTTATGCTTCTCCTCTTCAGATCCCTTCTCCTATTTTTTCTTGGCAATCAAATGGGACATTTTAGGTTGAATTGTGAGAAGGAAAAATAAAATTTTGAAGCTTTGTGCGTAGATGTATCGGTACTTCACTAAGATGTAGTGTCAATGGACTACTGGTTTTTTGTTCTTCCATGGACTATATTTTTTTGCTGTCACACTCATCGGCCTAATAAGTCAAGTTTTCCCTGAAAGTTTCTAACAGATTTGACTTCCTTAGCCTATTCCTGTCTTGTTAGAATTTAATGAGTACTCATGGCACTGAACATGATCCAATGCTGTGATCTTTTGGGTGTTATACAGCTTTGTCTGCTAATAGAATTCTGGAGGGAGAGATGTTTAGAGCGACACTGTCCAAACCAAAGAATGGTAATGCACAACATGTACGGGTTGTGTCACTTGTTCCGTTGAGATCTGGATTTCAGCCAGCAATTGAGTCATTAAAGAAATTGTATGGACAGCGAGGAGATTGTTAAGTGTTTCTCTTCATCTATTGTATCTAGCATTTATCTTTTGGATTATCTTTTACTCTTCTCACTATAAGGCTTTTGTTGAAGTCAACGATCTTCCAAATTCAGTTTCTATCTTTTCTTCTCGGTTTTGAGGAGGTCTGGTTTGGTTTTGATTGTTTTTTTCATTGGGGAACTGAAGAGAAGTAAGCTTTTCTCTTTATTGTATATTGTTGCTAAGTAAATAATCTAGGAATGCCAGATGATTTGTGGTTACAAATCTGCTTGTAATGCATGCGTGAGAATTATCTCAAGCTATAAACTATGACAAGGCACAAACATAAATGACGCAAGCACACCGCACAAACACATAGTAAATCATAGAACAAAGTACAGGCCCTCTTTCCCCATAAGTAGAAGCTGGGTTACTTGAGCTAGTGCATAAATGCTTAAAATCTATAATAGGAGGTGAATATGTCTTAACTTTTTTTTTAATGGAAAATATTAGAACTACGATAGGTGAATAGATCTATAATTTATTAGGGGACGTATTAGAAACAACTTTTGAGCATTGTTATGGTGGCATTTGGTTCAAGGCTTTATCTTAATATCATCCATTGTTTTCCTAGTGAGAAATGTTATCCATCATCCCTTGATGTGGCATCACATGCTTGAAAAATTATTACTTATTTTCACTTATATATCAATTATTTGATATCACATAAGGGATGATCAAAGGATAATGGTTAAAAAGATCATGAGTATTCTTTCTCTTTCCTTTGCCGATAAAGAAAGTATTCTTTTTCTTTCCTAGTGAATAGATCTATTACAACTGAATTGCTGCAAGTCACGGAAGTTCCGTTAAAATTTTTTGCTAAAACTCAGAGACTCTAATTTGTTAATAATGCTGGAATTTTTAACATCTTCATTTTCTAGACAGTTAAATGAGTCAAGTCACAAATCAAACTATCTTGGCCAATCATCCTTGTGCCTTTATGCAGGGTGTCATAATATATTTTATGATGTTATTCATTGATCAAATGGATATCATGTGATATAAAATCTATTTGGTGGACATTTATGCGTGAATAATCTTTATGGACCGTTTTTCAGATAACTCCATTCTAGAAAGAAATCTGTAAGGGCTGTTGAAAAATAAGCACATTGAGATCTCTGGTGGGCAAACCTTTTTTTTATAAGTACACACTCAGACACCATTTTTGAAACCACAAAGTTGAATAATGTAGATGCATGCTCAAAGAGGATGCCAGCTTCACTGGAGCCATCACTTAGGAGCAACCATATATTCTTCTGGTTGTGTCATGGCAAGTTTCCCTTGCATCCAGCTGCTCAGCATTTGTAGTGAAGCTTTTGACTGATCCATTGGAACCATATGACCAGCATCATGGACCTATATATCATTGAAAAGAACGTATGTTTCTCACGTTAGAATGCATATTTCAGTCACATGGTACTCACAATATCGTGCGCACACGCATACACACACACCCACACAGAGAAAGAGCGAGGGAGAGACCTTGAGAAAAGTCAGAGGGCCATGGCTCTTTAGCAATCCTGCTTCTGCACCATCAACTACAAATCGAACAGTTGGGGATGCCCCAAACTGTTTTTGTCCAGACCATTCCATGGCATGAACCCATCTTGAATTACCTGCCCAGAGAGAAATAAACCAAGACTACAAGCTCAGGAAAACAAAAAATTTACTTTCCTTCTATGAGATATAAAATAAACAAGTTTGACTTCCATTGAACAGAAGTTGCTTACCTAACCAGTTGCATATTAGATCAAACTCCCCAGCATATACAAGAACTTTGATTCCATCCTCAAGAAGTGCAGGAATACCCACTTCAAGATTCCTCATCCAGTCCATCAGCATGGCTTCGTAGACATTGCTACTACATGAAACGAATTCTAGGTCCCCAACTCCTAGAGCATCCCTAACTGACTTTTGGTTCAGGAATGTCTCCATGTTTGAGAAGTCATAACACAGGTCTCCCTCACATTTCTTTCTAATATCATAGTACTGCAAGCATATCAAAGATTAACAAGTTACTCATCAATAATGAAAATGCATTTTTGTTTGCATTTTTGTTTTGTGTCCTCTTACATTTATATCACCACTGATCTGCATGATGCTGTTGAATATATTATTGCAGACAACATAAGAACTCACACACTCGTTTCCACCAGCAGTGCCTGAAAATGCAGCTCAATATGATTAATCAAGGATAGAGTAATTGCAAAGCAATGAAGCTGTTTTTCCTTATAAACAACCTTGGGGATTCTGAGGTTTCTTTTGTTTTTACAGACGAGATAAGTTGAGTTGAGATTAAAATTAAAAGTTAAATAAAATATTGTTAAAATATAATTTTTAATATTATTTTAAGATTTGAAAAAGTTGAATTGTTTATTTTATTTTATATGGAAATTAGGCAAAGTTGTAATTATTAGACAAGCTGAGTTGTGTGAAAATAAATGAGGCCTACGATGTGTCTGTTAAGAAACAGGAATACGAAGAATTACCACATTTTTTAATTGCCTGTTCGCATGCTGGAAGCATCTTGCTAATGCTATCATGATCAGATTTTTCAATCAACCCCATATCCAGTGCATAGTCGGGGTATGCTCTGTACTGGATTTCAGGATTCGTGAGCCCATTACCAATGGCAAATCCCTGTTAAAGCATGCGAGTTGAATATCAGAGATTCAAAGCATGAAGGAGATCATAACCCAAAATTAGTCGAATCTGTTAAATCTGAGACGCACCTTCAGGTTTATTTGAAGTCCTTCCTTTGCTTTGTTCCCTCGATGAACCCTAGATGCAAATGCCGGAATGTAGTGACCGGCATATGATTCTCCGGTGATGTAGAAATCATTTTTAGCAAACTGACTATGCTGCTTGAAAAATGCCTGACACAATGAAGAATTATGGTGAATTAAGCTCAGAATCCTATCTCCTCACAAATGCAGATCAAACATAAACAAGCATGATTTTCATGGACAAAGATAGAGGCAAAAGCAAATGCACCTGCAAAAAGTCATACAAGTCATTGCTAACACCCTCTTCATCATGGCGAATATCTTGGTCGTCAGTAGTATAACTGAATCCAGTTCCAACAGGCTGGTCGACATACAGAAGGTTTGATGCCTGCAAAATAGGTATGAGCAAGATATTTAATACAGATTCAAGCCGACTGTTTCAAGAAGGTAAGACCAAGTGCATTAATCAATGTGTTTATCAAGGGAAATGCGAACTCTATGGTTTTACAAGGTTGAAATTAGCACTGTTTTCCTCCCTTTTGAGCTTATGTTGGGAAGCACTCGATCTTGTTACTCTTTCTAGCCAAAATAAAACATAGAAGTGTTCCAACAAAGCAATATTAAAAAGAACACAGATTATTGAACCCCTTTCACGCTCATGTCACATTGAGGTACTGCAGAAGAAAAAATTGCAAAATCCGATCCAATTTATTGGAATCAATTAGTTAACATAATGGTTACCCGTATTCCGAAACACGGAAAAAATTATTGGTTTATCAAATTATTTATCGAGCTATGAAAAAAATTCAACAAAAGATAGAAATTAATGCATTATCCCATTCTTTTTTTAGCTCAATGAATTTATATGAAACAACCTTGTCCCAGCCATGCTCATTCCACTGAAGTGACAAGTTGTTTGCAATTTGGAAAGGACCATTTTCATAGAACACAGCCAGTTCGCTGCTACATCCTGGTCCTCCTGTCAACCATATGACAACAGGGTCGTTTTTGCTGTTCCTTGATTCAAAGAATAAGTAGAACATCCTGGAAAAAGTAACAGACATAAACAACTCAAAACTTATCTGAAAATTAAACTTCCTCAATTATAAAACTATTTTTAATGTAAATTGCAAGTAAAACGCGATGTATATCATCTGCTTTGCACCTATTCAAGCTAGCACAACTTCATTCCTTCACTTTTGGTTTGAATATTCATTACATCTATGCTCAAGAATCTAAGGCTTACCTTGCTGCCTTGGAATGCGGAAGCCTGTAATAACCAGCGTGGTGAGCAAATTCTTGAGGTGAGGGGCCAGAACTACCATCAAGATGAGGGAGATTAAAACCTTTTTCAACGATCTTAGGGCCCACGAATGAAGGGTCGTGCGCAGCAGTGTTAATGGAGTCTTTAGGGAACAAGTTGAGCCCTCTTATCAGCTTTTCTGCTTGCAGTTTGGGGAAGTTGGCAGTTGAAGACAAGTGAAGGTGATTGTTGTTGGGATATGCTGCAGATGAGAATGGTGAAGAAAGAAGTAAGAGAAGAGAGAGAGAGAGGAGAGAGAGAGATGATGCCATTGTTGGGTATGAAAAGTTAGTCTGCATATGCTGGGAATTTTATAGTGTTTGATGTGAACAGACTTGGCTGATAAGGCAGGATAAAAGGTGGAGTGCAAACTGTCTAAAGCTTAGAGGGAGAGAAGGAGAGAGACCGAGAGAAAACAGCCTTTGGATGTTCTTTTCTTATTCAAATTCAATTTTCTGTTGGGCTAATCTCTCCATCTCACTTGACTTTTTTTTTTTTTTTTATCTTTTCACTTTTTCTCCATTTCTTTTCTTCTTTTTCACTCTTTCTGTATTGTTGCTTTTTGTTCTTTTTATGGTTTCAGTGGGTGAGCGTTTCAAAAATCAAAAGGGTTTTAGTTCTTTCTTCTTGAATAAATAAACAATAAAAGTATCATGGTTCATTGGTTCATGGTTCTTGAAAATATATGAAATATATTTTCATATATTTCATTCTCAAATAATATTCAAACACAAAACATTTTTAAGTTCAAATCTTTTAACTTTTTATTTTATTATTACTTAATTATTACAATTTTTCTAAACTCTCAAATATAGCACAAAAAATACTATTTTAAATTTTAAAAGTAAAATTTATTCTAAAAAATTATATTCAAACAATTTTAAATTTTATAATTTTTTTATTTAAAATTTTCTCTCTCAATTTTTAAAATTCAATAAAAAATTTGAATTCAAATCATTTTACTACTATTCATAAATATACTGGGATATTTTAAGTATACTTTAATTCTTTATACTACAACTTGAGATTCCAATCAACCATTATTTGCTATAAACTCACAGCAAATTAAAGCCAGATTCAAATAAAAGGATATGCACCTCAGCTTCAAAGTCGTAAGTGTTAATGATTAGGCATTAAGATGGAAATAATGCAAGTACTTTATGAGAAGAACTAACAGATACCCTCATTTATGAATTATGATGGAGATACTTAAAAGCATGTAAAACACTTGATAAAAATGTTCGCTTAAATTTAAATAATCTAATTTAATGCATCTTTGTAAGGAGGAAAAAATAAGAATGATTACAATATTTAAACAGGTCTTATCTTATGTATCGTTCTCCCTTCAAAAGAACATGATTCCTCTATTTCACCTAAAATGATAGTCTGTATTTAATGTAAAATATAAGATATTTTAATTATTTCACATGATAATGGCGATTATTATATATATAATCGAAATATCTCATATTTTGTATTGAATGGATACTAACCATTTCATTTGACATGGAGAGGAATTTTTTTCCCGTGGGAGTTACAAGCCAAGTCTAAAATAACTAGAAACAAGTAAACTAGCCAAAATATCATTTTGCATATTGTTGGCGCTCCAAATAAACAAGATTATGAGAAAAATGCATTGTTAAGATACACTGATCTTATAGTTATACTCCTGTCTCTTTATGTAGATCATTCTCAGACTTAAAATATGTGCACTTATATTTGATAATTTGAAATTTTATTAGTGCATCAAACGATGACTTACAAGTAAGAAATTCAGTATGAAAAGAAGAGGCATAAAATAGAAAAATATACTTAATTTTTTGCACATCATATATTTATTGTTTTGCATAGGGCAAGAGTGCCCTTTCGAGAGTTTTTCTTCTCAAATTGTTTTTATTATTGATTGCTTCTATTAATTATATGATGATTAATGAAACTGTTAAGAATATGTTTCACACCACCAACTGTATTGATGACATGCAATAAAAGAGATGGCGGCATGGGGTGCCCAGTGAAACTTCAATACAAGTTAGAGAAAAGTGGTTCCTTAGTACAAGTAAATGAATGAATGCTAAATATGTCACCTTTAGGTGTTATTTATAGGAGCATGAAGGTATAATAATGATTGGCCTTAAAGTCTATCTTGGCTCTTGAATAAATTGGCAAGATAACCTTCTTGATCAAGCGGAGAAGTTATCTGTTCATTATATTATTCAACAAGTATTTGAAGGTTCAATCCCTAGACTTGTAGGCTAGCCTCGATTCTTGAAGTCTCAGACTTAGGCCCTTTAACACATGGGCTTATTTATCCCTCTGAAGCTCTCAATATCCCTTCCAATTATGCCCCAAATTTACTCTATGCCTGCACATGAGAAATCTATCAACCTGTGTTCTCTCTACCCTGCTAGTTGGGGACAAATGGACGACCATTGGGATTGTTACTCCTTTTACTTCGCTAAGGGTCTATGCTAACTAAGGTGTTGGCTTCGGAAGATTCAATTTTCTATTATATTAAAGACGTGGTGCATGTTATCTATAAATGTTCTTGCACTTTTATTTGTTCTTATATTCTTTTATTAAAAAAGATAATTAACGGCGATGTCAACCTTTCGCCTTCCCAAGCATCCCCTTATCATTGCTTCTTTTTTTCTCCCCACTTCTTTTCATCTTCTTGTTCCGTTTCTTCCTTGCCCTTTTTCTTCTCTAAATTCAAGAATCTCTCGCGGCCCTTCACCATTTTCATTCTTATTTTTTCCAGTTTACATATCAATGGCTCAAGTGTATTCACAGTTGAGCTTCTGCCCAAGTCCAACTAAGGGTTTCTTCCAACTCTGCGCCCAAATTCTCTAATGGTCAAACTCTACCTTTCTTTGAGGGGTTCATGTGGTGCTCCACACTTACCACCAAGACTTAACAAATCTTAGAACTTCATATCGCAATCCCAATGTCATGATTCTCACTTTTCCATCCTACACAGCGCTATCAATAAGGAAGGTTTTTCGAGGAGAGTTGATCTTCCAATTTGTGCCCTAACACATGGTTTGCACCCTCGTGATGTTCCTGATTTCCTCCAATTAGCTCCTGCCCAACTTCATTCACATGCTTGGCATGTGCTTCTGTGCTCATGTGTGGTGTTTCATGCGGTTCTGGAAAGATGTATCCAAATCTAACTGCTCATGAATTCCTGTCTTTTCATTTTATGAAAGGCTTACTAGGTAGTATTTATAGTTCTCGTGTTTGCTCACAATGTTTGGCAGCATTTGAAAGCGACCATTTCAAATGGTTGTAAGGGCTTTCTCATCTGGGCTAATTGTGGAAAGGTTCCTGACGACAACAAGATCCTTATAGATTTGACTGACCACAAGCGTTTTCGCATTGATATAGTCCTTAGTTGGACCAAAGATAATGAGGATGCCCTGTGGACTGAGAATTTCTAGACTCCTGCCAACATTGATCGATTCATCTTTGTGCCTGACCGTTCCACATTAGGGGATGTAAATTTGAGGTTGTGACATTGTTTTTGGTATCATACCGTACTGATCGGTACGGTCAGTACATACCATACCGGGCACTTGGGTAGTACAGGTACACTGCCTATACCGTACTGGCTCAAATACTGGCCGTACTGTCCGGTATTTCAGTTGTACCGACCTATACCGGCTGTACCGAATTTTTTTTTTTTATTTTTTACTTTTTTTTACCTTAATGTAGACTAGATTATTTACATATATGTATTTATATATATAATCTATTCATATATTGACTATTTTTTTGAAATATAATTTATATGTATTTATATATATAATTTTTTTTATATATAGATTATTTCGAAACGGTACACGAAACAATACCGGTACCAAAATATTTCATTCCAGTGCCTTGACCAGTACGCTTACCGGTACGGTATTCAAAATTTTGGATTGTGTCACCTCCTTCAAATAAAAGGCCTACTAATCGCCTTGCTAAGACGTTGGGAGTAGAGCTGATGATGTTGGGCTAGAGGTGGCCATTGTTTCTACTAGTCCCTAGCCTTTCCTATGCAAATGTCATCGCTTGCGTGTCCTGGATTGGCCATGACCTTTGACTTTGATCTATCCCTTAATGGGTCAGAATCAATGGGTACGCCCCCTTTTGAGTTTTCCTCTCTCATTTCCTTAGTTTCAATACCAAGTGACAACGAGTTTGTGGCTAACATATATGGTGCCTCACCTCCTTTATGGGCATTGCTGGGATTATGGCTTCTGAAGTTGTAACTCTTATTGATGGTGGTGCCTAGAGTAACCTTGATGACCGAATCCATTCTAAGATCCCTCCTTAAATCCATCTCAGGGGGTGATTCTCCACTTACAAATCATGAAAAAGTCTCCATTACCTCCCCGTCAACCTCCTCCTTTGGTGGTGACATAGCTTCCTCAATCTTAAGGAGGGGGATGGGTCATCCATGGAGGGTGGAATGGAAGGAGGGAGATGGAGGAGATGGCGCCCCATTGACAACTTGAGTTTGTTAACCTCATAGAGTAGGGTGCATCCACGCTTGAGGGATAAGTTCCACCCACTTCTTCTACACCTTTGATGTATTCTTTTGGGAGACCCTGTATGGAGGCGGCAAGCCTTGAATGTCTATAGGTTCAATTCTAGGCTTGTAGGCTAGCCTCGATTCTTGAAGTCTCAGACTTAGGCCCTCTAACCCATGGGCTTATCCCTCCGAGGCCCTAAATATCCCTTCCAAAAACCAATTGAAGCAGTTCTGATTTAGATAAGTATTAAAAGTTGAGATAAACTTGTGGACAAGTTATTAATAATAGGACTAATAATATATGAACAATGCTATCATAAGAAAGAGATTTCACAAGAAGAAAATTACATGATTTCATCACGTGATACATTAGACATATTTTAAAATAAAAATAATTTTATAATTTGATTTACCATATCAAAAAATTTTACTCATCATTTCTACATCACATACAATATATAATTTTTTTATCTTTTTATTTTTTATTTTTTTCTCTTAGCAAGTATGTGATATATGAATTATGAGTAGAATAACTCAATTAGTTTAATAGGAATAAAAAAAATTAGAAAAATAAAAATAAATATGGTCTGTGAGATGATAAATAGTAAAATTATATTATATCAATTCACGTCAATCTATAAGTATGTTTTTATAAATTCTATTTGCGGCTAAAATACCTTTTATAATATATATATGCCTTCCCAAATTCCACATTTTAAGGATCTTGGCTTTCTATATTTTCTCAAGAAGCTTGAACATTGTTTTCCAAGTAACGTGGCGGAAAAAGAAGTAGAAGAATATGATTAATTAGTGAGTTATATAAAGAGAGTTAGGACGAGGTTGTGGGTAGTTGAGAACATGCCAAGTGAGGTGCAAGAGAACTATCTTGCGTGTAAGCTATCAGTGACTTAATGAAGTACACCCCCAATTTTGTTTTTAAAGTGCTGTGGACCCTACACTTTACAATTCTTTCAAGTCATGAAAAACAATATTGCTCTTAGTCTCACCACCCATCAAGCAAAATTAAAGCCTCATTTATTTTTATAGATGAGATGAGATGAGATGAGATGAAAATTAAAATAAAGTAAAATTTTATTTTAATATTTGTTTCATATTAATTTTATTTTAAAATTTAAAAAAATTTATTTTAAGATTTGAAAAAGTTGAATTATTAATTTTATTTTGTATAAAAATTTTAAAAAAAATATAATAATAAATTTGAGATGAGATGAGATAAGATGTGCTTGAAAAACAAACAAAGAATAAACTGAACTCAATTACTTCAAAGATTGTCCATCTCTTTAATTTGTAAAAAGAGTTATTCTATTAGTAAATCTGTATATACAATATAACATCTATATTATTTAGATAATAAAATCTAATTTTAAATATTTACATTTTAAATTTATTTTTTAAATCAAATTCTGTGTCTATAACATCACCTCAAGCGATCATTTTAAAAATAGATCTAAAAACGAGTGAATTTTAGTGGATTAATTAGCCACTAGAAGTCCAACACAACCTACTTATTATCTAGTGAGAGTATTGAAATAATACAAAAAAAAGTTATAATATAAAGCCAAGCCTTCTTTATTAAAGACTAAAGAACACGTCACCTTATAAAAAAAATTTAAAGGTGGCATATGTGCTACACCATTTAAAATATTATATAAATATATATATATGTATATTTATTTTAATAATTTATATTAATATTAAAAAATTTAGATAATTAAAATAAAAATACTACTCATTTAAAAAATTAAAAATTACATTACTTGATAGAATGAAACAAAACTTTGTGAATAAAGATCTTAGTCTATTTATAAACGAAGGCATGTGATTATCCATAAAGAAAGATAGGTTAAAAATTTCTATCCAATACTCTATTGTAAAAATTTGAAAAAACATCACATAATAAAAGAATCGTTAAAACATTTATCTTTGATCATTGTTAATCAAATATTCATAAGAATCGATTATTTTTTTATTGTGAGTCCTCACAGATTTTTATATGGATAGTATTATATAGGGTTTTCAGCCAATTTTATTTTATGTTTATGGATACAACTGATGGAAAATTACATGTCTTTATTTATGGATAGGTCAATTTCAGTGAAATGCACATTATCACATGAAAATATAAGAATAAACAAATTAACCATTAAGAGACTAAAAGTTATGTTGATTACTTGAATGTAGTACAAATTTATACTCTTACCTTTCTTTTGGAGTCTCTCCAATGGAGAGTTGTCTTACGTACCCCTCCTTTCTTCAAATGCAAAGATTAATCTTTCCAATAAGAGAAAGGCTCTCCCATTAAACCATGTTCAAACTTTCCTCTTCACTATCAGTTTTGGTAAATCATAAATGATATAGTTGAGTTTGAGTACGTGGGTATAAATTATAATTTAGGTAATTTTAATTTTTCATGTACCAGATATATTTATTTTCATCTATCCTTCTAAAATTCTAAAATATTCCCTAAAGTTAAAAATAATACCATAAAAATAACAAATACCATATTATATATAGTAACTTATACAGAGACAAATCAAATTTTTTACGCACAGTAATATAATCTAATAATTTATCATAATCTTGTATTCACGAACGATTTATTTATCTAACAATTCCAAACGAATTTTCCCCTAATCTTATCATATGCTTTTATACCATGAGATTGATGAGATTAATTGAGAGAATATATAACTCTTGCTCTCATGATGTTTCACGTGTGAAGCATCAAAAAAAAGAAAAAGACACTCACTGAAACTACGCATAAAGCACTATTTCTCTTTTTATATAGATACGTTCCAGCTAGCTTATCAAGAGGGATGGACAGTCGTCTGGCAAACGTTTCCATAAAGATTTTATTCGCCTTTTGGGTCACATTATTATTATTATTATTATTATTTTTCAAGCTTATCATCATGTGAAACGTTTTGACGTATGGTTAACTCCAAAACTCATCCCATAAAGCTAGCTGCAAATTTATTAACCATTTTATTTTTCTAATTATATTACGCCAACAATATATAATATATTCCCATCTTAATTAATTACCATAAATGCATATTGCATCACATGACGGCCATATAAACGAATCTTTTCTTTTCTTTTCTCTCTCGTATTACTATAAAAGGCCGAGGACATATTGGCTGAGAAACAACTGATCAACCGATTTAACACTTCATTGTTTAGTCTTTTATTTATTTATTTAATGACCATGTAGAATCATTATATATATTTCTAATTACGAAAATAACTTGTTATCATAGTTAGAAATAAACATTATATGTGAAAAGGACAGGTGGAAGCTGCACAAAAAGTTTACAAAGGACACTTGGAATTTAATTTTTTTTTTTATATTAAATTAAATGCAATAAATACATTATTTGATTATTTCGAAAAAAGAATAGTGTGAGTATTAACATGAATAATACTAGGCTATAGCTTCATGATGCTTTTTACTATGTTATGGATAATAGTCAGCTTCTATGTGTGCAGTACAGTTCTAAGAAAAGCAAAATTAAAGAACAATTTTAGAATCTAGACTATGATATTGTTAAAATTTTAGAACTAATATTATTAAGAACAGAGACAAAAGATTATATATATATATATATATATATATATATATATATTAAGAACAGATGCAAAAGATAATATATTATTTATGAACAAATACGTGCGTTTTTATTTCCTCACTTAACTTACGTAACAGTCATTTAATATATATAATATATATTTATTTCAATAATTTTATATTTATGTTAAAAAATTTGGATAATTAAAATAAAGATATTACTCATTTAAAGAAATGATAGTTGTAATCGTGAATTACACAAACACTTTTAAAAAAATAAATATGAAACTCATATGAAAAAAATTAATATTTTAATATGGGACCCACATGAAAATTAAAGAGTGGACATTACTCTTTTTCAAAGTATTTATGCGGTGTTGCACACTCCACAACTGTATGTAACATTACTCTTTAAAAAAGAAAGAAATAACACTTAGTAAATAATAATCTTAGTTGTAAGTAATTTTGTGCACCAATACATACAATCATTCAATGTGATTAGCCAGAAAGTCAAACTTTAAAATAAAAGATATGATTAGTCAATATGCATATATTGGTGTAAAAATTAGTCCACAAATCTATTTATACTTAGCATTACTCATATTTCAAAAACCATTGCAAAAATGATTTAGTTGCATTTACTGAGACTAATGCATAGAAAGATCTACATTATTAGTTAAATTCATAAGGTTTCAAGTAACATGCTTAGTATTAGAAACATTATTTTCTCAAATCTCTTTCGAGTATTTTCATTATATATGGAGACAGTGTTATAGAAAGTAACAAATACAAAATTATTATTATTATTATTTTTGAAACTAGACGACATTGACTCAATCATATAAAGTCAATAGATACAAGACTTATCAGAAATAACAAACGAAGAAACTTCCACAGGAGCCTCCTCCATCCAAACTGATTCACACATTAAACTTAGGCCTAATTTAGCAGCAACATCAACCGAACAAATACAAAATTATTTAAGTTTATATGAGTCGAGCCAAGTTTCGTATGGGTTTTATTGTTTAGCAATCGATTTAAATTTGGTTTCACTAAGTACTAATCGTTCATTTAATAAATTAATCGATCCCTAATTCAAGTTGGGCCAAACTAATCTTGAGCGACTTGTCGATAGGGCTGTTCAACTGGGCCGGATTTTTTTCAGGCCCGGTCAAAAATCCGGATAACCGGATTTTAATTATGGATCTATATCCGGATTTATATTTGCTTGTAATACCCAAGATTAACTCAGAAAAAAATAAGGGTCAATTGTTGATTTATAAGAATAGTTTTTATGGTATTTAATCAAGCATACACTGTTTTGAGATTAAACGGATTTATTGAGGTGTTAATTTGGAACAATTAAATTATTTTTGGGCCTATGAAGTTATATATATATATATATAACTATACAACATCAAAACCCACAAATGATTTATAAATAAGGGACTTAATAATCGGTTTTCAAAAAAGGGATTTATGTGGGCTTGTTAGATAATAATATTTAAATGTGGGCTTGAAAGAGGAAATAAATATGCATGGGCTTTGAAGTATACTACAAGTGTGGGTTTTTAGATGCCTATACTAAATTACTAGGTAATTTACTCAATTATATCTTCAATTTGGTTCAATGATTTTTTATTTTTTATTTTTTTTCGATTCAACATTAGTACTCTATAAATATCCCTAAAACTGTAGGCTATTTTGAGATGAAAGAGAGATAAAAGTATGGTACGAATAAGGGCGAGCCCTAAATACTTCAATTCATATATTTCTTTGCTTTTATTGAAATAAAATGGTTCTTCTATGTCACTTCAGATTCATTTTTTTTTTTGTTGGACTTTGTTGGTTGTGGAAACCTATGTTGTGTCCATATAGGTGAAAAAGTTATTAATTAACTCTCCACTAGGACCATAACTCTAGAGAAGTTAATTAATTTTTCATGTAAAAACTTTTTAAATAAGAGTTTATATACATTAAATTAGAGTTGTGGAAAAGTCTACATATAAAAGAGAAAAACTCTCCTCTCTACATTTTCAACAGAAATTATCTAAATCTCCTAATCTTGAAGTATGGAATCTTTTAAAAGACTTTAGTAGCCTATCAAGCGATGTAAAAGTACAAACAATAAAGTAATATGTGTTGTAAGACAAGTAAAGATCTAGCTTTATGAAAATTTCCCTCTTTTAGATAATTCAAATTAATCTTAGAATTTATTTAATAAACTTGAATATACTTTGCAAGGCCTATGTTCATATTCAAGTGGATAGTTGTAAGTATGCTTGACCTTGCTATATTTTAGCTTTAAAAATTGTTAATTTCGTTGAGGATTTATGAAACCGAAATGTTTTAGTTACAAAGAGATAACATAAAAATAAATTCATAAACTGACATGACTTAATGTGATGTATTAGATTATCAATTAAGCTACAAATTTTATTATAAAAAGATCTAAAATATATATATATAAATATATATATGAAGTCATATCAACTTGTAAATTTATTTTTATGAAATATTTTTGTGACGGTAACACTTTTCTTCTAGCAGAGCATGCCATGCTAGAATGATTCTTCTTTCAATTTCTCTCTAGTATGGATTGGGTGCAAATGGCCATTTTACAACCAAAAATGGGAGTTTTTTTTTTTTTGACATTGAGCCAATATGCAGGAGATCATCTTCTTTTCATATCATTCAAGATCCTCAACTTTTCACCTGTCTGATTTCAGCCTCTCGCTCCTCCACATTCTTCGCCAGAGATAGGCTCTGCCAACACGATCATTGACATCCTCTCTTCTACTGGTGAGAAGTTCCAGAATTTCATAGCTATTTTGAGCTTTCTGGCATGCTGCCATGGTTCAAAATTACTAAGTTCCATTAAAGAGAAAATCCTTCTGAAATTAATGTTCTAGCTGCTATATTAGTTGCAATATTAGATCATTCAAATCCTCTCCATTGTTCATATATATCTCCTGAACACGAAACATAGTCCTCCACATTCTTAATTTGTGCATGTTAGATGATCGACAAACAAGAAAAAACCACATGGAAAAGAACACATGCATCTAAAACCTTTCATCTATAGAGCTTCACAATGGCTGCTATATTAAAACTAGTTCTACCATGCAACCCTAACTTACAAAGCATCTGGATACACATGATGGCCACATATAGACACTTCATCAGGTGATTCACAAGTTAGCAACAAATGAGTATATTAGAACTTCACATGTTACATATTAATAAAATTAGACACAACTTCATATGTTAAATATGTAATACAGATTTATCAAACTTCATCTTCGGTCCAATTGCTCTTCATGTTGGGTCCCGTAGGACCCTCCTCACCTAAGACTTCATTCGGTAGGCCTTTGATAAACCGACTGAAAGCCGATTTGAATGGCGGAGGCAATGCTTTCTCCACCTTCCTAATCTCATCCGCAATGTCATAGCTAATTTGTGGACCCCATTTCCTACAATACTTGAGCCAAGCTGGCTCAATAATAGCTGACCCCTGCAAATACTCAGCTGCCACTACTGAATAGCTCCCACCAGTATCCATCATCATTTTACTCTTCCCCATGTCCTTATTCCTATTCCCCTACTTCCTTCCAAAACAAGCCCTGCCTTCGGATACAAAGCATGCCCATGCAAAGATGCATAGGCCACAGTTTTATTACCTTTTTGAAACTCAAGCTCATGAGCTTCCACCCATGTCCCTCCACTGTGTTCCGAGAAGTATACCCTTTGGAGCTCCCCATTGAAATTGCTTACTCTTAGAGTCACATGCTCCCAGTCACCAACATGTTCGCCGATTTTCCCAAGTGAGACATTGACAATCTCAACCTTAGCCTTGGCTGGCCCATTAAATGGATAGAACACCCATATAACTAAGTCAGTGAAACTTGCACCCAGCATGGGTTTTCCGTGTACATAAACCTGGGAGTTCCCTAGATCTCCTTTCTTGACCCTCTCTTTGGCCCCTACATCCACAGGCAAGTCCAACCAGTAGGCACCATCGTTTGAACCACCTTGGGGAAGGTTCGAGCCATTGGGTTCAATTGGAACAGGCTTTGTCTCTTTCCCTTTTTTATACAATAACGCCCCATTTATAAAAAACCATCTCACTGAAGAAGGAAGGAACTCTTCATCTGGATGGAAATACACCCATGGAGAGTAGGCTCGCATTAATGCATCAATCTGCATTAGATTAGGCATAGAAGAAAGATTGGACTTGGCATTCTTCAAACAAGCTATAGACAAAGGAGAGTTTGTCCCACCAAGTTGGGCCACAAAAGTGCCCACAGAGACACCAAGAGCATTGGCCCCCCTTCTGCTAGGTCTTACATCAAACACATTGAACGCATTGGCATTGCTGGCCTTACCTTGACCCCAAATCCACGTGTCAGCCTCGCACTGGTCGGTGAGGTCAGCTCGAACACATTTGATTTTATCTAGGAATGGCTTTTGAGGAGAGTTTGTGAGCACGTGGCCTATGGCTTTGTAACCATCTAGGGGAATTGGCAGCCATAGATAGCCATTACCATCTTTCTTGATTTTGGAAGACTCACTGCTCCAAATAAGAGTATAATCAAGTGGCTTCCTTAAAGCTCCACTGGAGCCATTATCTTTCCCAACAAGAACCCATCCAAACAAGGGCTTGTTATTGGGTTGACTGTAGCAACCTAGCATAGAGAAACCATCTGGTATTCTTGATGGTTCAAAGAACGTGGCACCGAGGTTGTCTGGGCCACCTTCATGGGTTGCCCAAACTTTGTCCAAGGTTGATATTTGACACACATGTAGTCCTCCTCCCAGATCCATAATTCCAGTTGCAAATCCTTGCCCTATAGCGAAGCTTAAACTTTAACCAATATTAAAACAATATCACCATGAAAAATTAACAATGAATAGCAGAAGGAAGTTTGTATAAATTCCCATTTAGTATTATTCTAGGGGCGAAAAAATTAACGGGAAACTGAAAATCGGTCCAGATCAGCCCGTGGAACTGATTCGGTTTTGGATCGGTTTAAGACTAGTTCCCTTAATTTCAAAATCGACCGGTTTTAGTTTTATGCTTAAAATTGGACTGGTTGGATATATTATATATTTTAAATTAATTATGTTAGTATTATATTTAATCTTTTTTATATTATAGACAAAAATAATATAAGATCATGTTAATAATTGATAACATAAATGTTAATCTTAAATATGATTATTTATTTGATCGTATACTTTAAATATAATATATAGATATATATATATATTAATAACATTTTATGGCCTAATAAATTATCAATATATTCCTTTTAACAAGTACATTACTAAATTAATAATACTAATATATATTAATATATACAATTTACACTTTATAGCCTTATAGCAATTTTTATAGCAGTTATGTATACAATCTCAAAGCAGTTTTTTTTTTAACAGCAGATTTCTGTTTTCAGTTTTTGTTTTATAGCTGTATACTATTGCAGATTTTTTATGCACCAGATTTTTTTCACGATTTTTACAAAGAAACTTTTATAAATAGTAACAGATTTTTATTAAAAAAATATTTTTTAAAAGTAATTTTTTATAAATATTTAAGAAAAATTGGAATTTTATTAAAATCAGAAAATTGGACCGAAATCGGCACTTCCAGTTTAGGAGGAGTTCTTGAAAATGTAAAATTAATGTATACTGGATCGATCCTAAATTTTGTCCAATATTAGAACAAACCAGACCGGTTATATCTCAATATTATTCTTGATAAACTTTCATATATATATATATATATATATTATCACGATAAGAATATTTGAAGTAGTTAAAAAAATAAGAGCAGATCATGTTCCTAACATATATCATACCCTTTGGCCAAACTGGTAGTGGAGAAGGAAGCCTGAACATGGTTTCAATGGGCAGAGCCTTTCTCTTCTTGGAGAGATTATTTGCAGCCGACGAATGGAGGGTATCACGATTCTCCATTGCAGAGTAATTCAAATAAAGGTCGACTATAAATTAGTCCCCATGCATATTTATACACTATGGGACGGATGAGTATTAATTAGTCCACCTACAACTATATGAATATTCACATAATATGGGTGCAACAAGCAGAATGAGGAAGCGTATTCTTCTTATGAAATGGTTAAAACTGATGTGGGGAGGACAGCTAGCGGGAGTATAAAAAGTTGAGAAGTGCTACAGATATAAAGAAATTCTACAAACTAACATGTCCTTATATAATATGTTATATTTTGTTTATGATAAAAGTTAATTTACAATCTAATATATCATATTAAAATACGTTACTTTATATATTTGTTTTTGTAATATTTCTTTGAGGCTAAAACACTTTTTTCTAAAAAGTTTCTTTAAGATGCATTTTGTATCGTGCAAGGAAATCAGTTTTGGTTGGATATAAATGCTTCAAAGACTTGCTCAACTTCACTTTTACACCAAGTTGCGTCTTTTCGAATCATTCCATCCATTACAATACTGAACTGAGAAATGTCCAGCTCCTCCTGAACCATATTAGAAGGGTGTTCGATACTTTGATTGTTGCTCACAAAAGTCAATTTTTGTATCCCAAAGCCTTCCTATTCCTATGCACACTTTCTCTCAATCTCAAGATCAAACATGATCCGAGCTGCTTCCTCAACCACAAAAGTAGTATTTCCCTTGACCAACATCCTCACACATGCATCAAACATGTACACGGCTTTACATGACCATGCACTACTTGTGAGCCCAATGGGAAAAAAATCAAAAAACATCTATCAACAAGAAGGAGCACTAAATGGGAAACTTTCTCGAATACCTCGTTGAGTTCACCCAAGATGAGTTCGATACAAACTTAAAGCATGGGAGCTCCGCCAACCTGTGAAACTGTAGGGGAGGGTAGCGGGGCTCCACACCCCGCTGCCCTACCCCCGTCCGTCCCGCTCTGTATTTAACCCCGCCCCGCATTTTCCCCTCCAGCCCCCCGCTTATATATTGATATATATAAATATAAATATATATTTATATTCATAATACATTTGTGTATATAAAAATATATATTATAATTTGTTAGAGTTTAAAAACTACAACTTACAAAAAATATGTACTAGCAAATTTAATAAATACGTAGTTTTAAAATTCCTAGATTACAACTTACACAAAATATGTACTAGTAAATTCAAAAACTACATAGCTTTTAAATTATAGTCATATTTAAAATTTTTAAATTTACAATTTGAGTCTAAAATGTAATTTTTTTTTTCACTTTTGGAGATTGGAATAATTTTTTATAATGAAATATCGTCCATTTTTTTAAGTGGACATGAGGCGGGATGAATTGGGAATCTGTTGCCATGCCACCGCCGCCTAACTACGGTCATATTATATGTAGGTGTAGGGGTAAGTGAGTCCAATTTAAGTGAACAATATTATGTGATGAAACTTTTTTGGTCAACTTTTATCTAAATACAAATCGCGTTAAATTTTATAGCAAGTCTTGGCAAACATATTTTACGTACAACTAATATCTTTATAAACTTTACATATACATATAGAAATGATTATATTTATAAAGATTTAATAACATTATTAGAAAACTAAGTATTCATGACGAATTATTTGTAATGAAAATAACTATTTGCTGTGAAAACCAAACTCATGTTGATAGAAAATAATCAAAAAATAGTTGGCCATTAACAAGCAGTTTTTTTGTAGTGTAATATGTTTAGCATTAAGAAAATTATTTTCTTTAATCTCTTAAACTACTAAAATATTCTTAATATAAATATAAGGATAATACTAAAAGAAGAGTTAAATACTAAAGTAGTCCTTGTGGTTTGCTTGTGAGATAGATTAGTTAAGTCCTAACTTTTACTTTTGAAACTTTTTTATTCCTTATAGTTGCAACTTTTATGAAATTAATTCTTTCTTCACTGCTCCATGGTTTCGATGTTTCTTGGTTCTAAGGCAACTAGCTCCAACTCCAGCCTCCAGGGCTCGTTTGATTCTATAATGTCGAATATTCTACTCATACCTAATTGGTTCCTCCTAGTTGATGAGTGTTGGCAACGGTGGCAACTCCTTGTCACAATCCATGCTCTCCTCCATCCGAAAGACTCTGCCCCCAGTTTTGAGTTCCTTCACATAGCATTCTCATGCCACCACCTAGTAACCCTGTATTCCTCCTACACTCATCGCCATTGGAAATTTCATTTTTCCAATCTAGTTTGACTTCATCACCCGCAGATTGTTCATGGTTGGACTTTTTAAGATGGCGTTATGGGAAGATGGAGCCTTCACTGTCAGGAATTCGATCATGATTACAGAGGACCAGAGCGCTTTGCCAGCCAAGACTGACAAAGTTATAGCACCCACGAGCTGGACCACATCCCTTAAGAACCCCTTCAGTAGCATGGGCACCAAGCGCAAGCGATTCGGATCGACTTTCATTTTTGTGAATGCATTCTAAAAGAGGATATTGGTTAAGCATCCATTGTCTATCGAGATCCTCCAAATTGTGTAATTGGCCACCAGTATGGTCACTACTAGCGCATCATCGTGATGGTAGAGTACCCTGCGGCTATCTTCCTCATCGAATGAGATGGCAATATCTATCGAATGCATTATCTGCTTTGTCGAGTGCATCTATATGGAAAATACCTCCCTATACCTGACTTCCTCAGTGTACACCTTCTTACTAGAGGAGGTGTGCCACCTCTAGCAAAACCTCATGCTATGGTTCAGATCTCCCTCAATGGGTTGTTGTCACAAACCAATTGGTGAGGTGCATTTTGGGTATCCCATCAATCCCCTCTCCACAATTTGGGACTCTCACTCTTGAGCATCCTTTAGGGAACTTCCATTCTTCGCTCAATGATTGCCCTCCAGTCATTCCAGTTCTTCACTCTAATCGCTTCTCCATTTTATTATTTAAAATGTAACCTCTTCAATCCTATGACTTTCTATCCAATGGTAGGTACAGAAGTAGCAACCTCTCCATTCACGATAGTCAGTATCTAGGGTAGAAGGATTGCTTTCTACCTACACATTAGAACTAGAGTGTGCAAGCCCAATACCTAACCCTCTAAAATATGTGTTTTCATCTCACCTTTGGCCAGGATGCCCCTTTTTAGACTTCTTTGGCGCCTTCATACAACTTAGTCTACTAGTCCCCTTCTCTATTTGCTCTAACTCGACTTTCCTTTATGCCATTTAGGCCTTAAGAGTGTCCTTTGCGTTGATCAAGCCATACACCATGTCCATGAACATTTGCAATGTCATCAAGGTCTACCTCGTAAACTCGACCAAAAATGGGTTTTGAAGCCAAATGCCTCCCAAAGAGCACTGTTGGAGTGATTTTTTCATCCTGGTCATCTATTATCATAAAATCTTTGTTGAATTACACTAGGTACGGCTTCAGACACTCATCATCTCGCTTGATGATGAAAAGGTATGCCACAGGTTGCATCCTTCTCTTGGTCACTATAAAGTGGATTTAAAATAGCTAGCAAGTTATCCAAAGCTAATGATTAAGCCTCATGGTAAAGATCTGAATAATCCTTTTGCTACACCTTTAAGTGCCTATAGAAAAGCTTAACATATTCATGAAACCATGAAGAGTCATATGGGTCTTAAAGTTCTCTAGGTGCTCGAGGGAGTCTTTGGACCCATCATATATCTCTATTTGCGGAACCTTGAACTCTAGCAGGAGTCGTGCCTCCATCACTTCCGCACTGTAGGGTAGGTCCGTGCTATTGAGTAGCTAGTCAACTGATGATGATACTCACATTCTCTTGGCCATCTTCTTGTATTTGTCAAAGAGGTTACGTTGCATGTTGTTCATCTTCCTTCTCTCTTATTCATTGGCATCTTTATCTATGTTACTTCACAACTTGGCACGCTCATCTTGGCTCGATGCTACATCCTCTTACATTTCCCTACTTTTTCTCTTTAGGATTTCATTTTCTTGTTGGAGATTTTCCATTTCCAATGCCATCCTCATCATGTATTCCTCTAATTCTACGAATCTTCCTTTTATGTTTCTTGAGGTAGCTTTTTGACCATGAGCCCTATTAGAGCATGTTGCAACCAACATGTAAAGGACAAGTTAATTTAAAAAGATCCCATAGACGTCACCATTGCTAACGCTGTGTTTTGCACACCGGAAAAGAGATCAATGATCCTACACACAAGCAACGTAAGGGCTCAGTGGGTGATTAAACTACTCT
Source organism: Platycarya longipes (assembly GCA_036559045.1). Lineage (NCBI taxonomy): Eukaryota > Viridiplantae > Streptophyta > Magnoliopsida > Fagales > Juglandaceae > Platycarya > Platycarya longipes. The sequence continues at coordinate 11,158,898 of CM071801.1, forward strand.
GGTGCCTAAGTCAGGCATCTAGTTGATAGATAGGATTTTTTTTTTTTTAATGTAAAAGTGCACAAGAGTTCATTTCATACTTACGATTGAGCTTTTATGCTTTCTATCAAGGTGGACCCTACTTCCTGCAATAAGAGCATCTGCCTTCTATACCACAAACCACTCCATCACATTTCATGCGGCATGGTTTTCCCTGATCACATCCCCTATGGCAGGTGGATAAATACAACCTCTACTTGGCACTCTGTCCAGAATAGTGCCTCTTGATCGAATCTCATGTCAACGCTCTGTATCTGATCATTTAATCGACGTAGTGCCCCTTTAGGTCGCAAATAGGGTTGTGTCCGAGTAAGCATTATCCCATGTCACTTGTTGATCTTTATCCCTCACGAGCTCTGGGTCCTCTTTCTCAACTACTGCTTGGCGAGCCAGTTACATCATGACCATGGGACTCATTAGTGCTAGTTTATGTCCAGTCTAGTAGGGACTAAAAACATCCTTTCCAATGTGATTTCTATAATTATTGTATTAAGTGATTTGATTTTCATAACAATTAAAATTTATTTTCATATTATCTCATCCTCGAGTAATTTTCTATAAATAGCTAGAGACATGGATGAAGCCAATGGGGGCTCTCGTCCCCAAAAAATCTACACAATTTTTTTTTCAAGTTTTGATCATACTGTTTTATTTCAACCAAATTAAAGTTTCACATTTCAACTATCTTGTTTTCCATTTGATTTTATTTCATATAATATTTTAATAGAGAAATTTTCAATTTTTAGGGAGATTTATTAGAAAAATAATATTTACTCTTTAATAGAATTAAAACATCGGAGAAGATAAATAAAGTATTTTTATTTGTAGTCATCACTAATGGACCACTTTTTGGACTTGCCTCTTTTAGAGTAGTCTCAATGGTGTTCAACTATATTTTCTTTTTATGCCAACGTCTTTGGAGTATTCTTATTATTTGTGAGCCTTTTTTATTTGATCTTTTATTAGCCTAATTGTTCTTTTTAGTCTCTTACCTCCCTGTAGATGACGGGCCAAACGAGCTAAAGGCTAACTGTCCTCCCACAAGGGTGAGTGTGACCAGCTCCACAGCAGCCCGAAAACTTATCCCGACCTCCATTGCAATGAAAAATGGGACCAATGCTAGGCTGAACCACACATACCCTTCACTGCGATGTCAACGAGCAAGAGTGGGTTCAGTTTTAAACTGCTTGAACGACTTACCTCCCCGCAAATTAGGGGAATGGTGAGCCAAAGGCCGCCTTATTCCCTACGTGGGCGAGAGCGGGATAGATCTTTGGTAGGTCAAATACGTACCATGACCCCTATCAAGGCGAAAGAGCTGACCAACCATATCGTTGTCCGAATTATCTCCTCGAGAGGCTAAAATGGATGGATTGGCCTAGGGAATTCCGATCCCTCCCCAACAGAAAGTGGGTTAAGCCCTTCGGCCACCCTGATTACAACACTAATGAATGAAGGCATGCCAACAAAGTGTCATTAAGCAAAAATGCATAATACCAAAATCAAACAAATTAAGGTCACAAAGTCCCTCCTCACCAAAGTTGAAGTGAAAGAGTTATAACAACTCTATGTGCCATACAAAGTGGCCGCAATATTAGGAGAAGCAACCTCGAACGAGAGTAACCTCATGGCGGTATTGCCATAAGGAGTAAAAGGAAAAAAAAAAAAGTAAAAGGAACATAGAATGAGAAAGAAAACAGAAAAGTAAAAAAAAAAAATCACGACATTGAGCAAAGGAAAAGCACATTATATTACAACATAAAGTCACAAGCATATAAAGGAGGACAAGTTACAACATAAAGCCACAAGTTTATAAAGGAACACAAATTACAACATAAAACCACTAGTTCACAAAAGATGACAAGTTAGAACATAAAACCACACACTTAAAAAAGAGCACAAATGAGAACATAAAGTCAGAAACTTACAAAGGATGAAGAATTACAATATAAAGTCACAAGCTTATATAGGACGGCGAATTACAACATAAAGACAAATCATATCCAAATAAAAGCTAAAGATCAAGACCTCTATCAGTCATTTCTGCCTATCAAGATGCCTAAGGTTACCTAACAAAAGGGCAAAGAGATATCTCTATCACTACAACATGTCGATAATGCCGAAGGTTACATCAAAGAAAATAAGACAGGATGTAGTAAGGCAGATAATTGGGTCGTGTAACAGACACATCATAGATCAATGCATTTCAGAGTCACCCTTTACCTTAAAAAATGCATACCAAACAAAAGATTTCGACCAAAGCCAAAGAAATTCTAATATCTAGATGATCAAAATTGAAAAGGGAACATGGGATTTGAAAAGTGAATGAATCTTTGTGCAAACATGCCAACAAAGATTCAAAGCTTAAAGAAAGTGACTGCACTTCTATACGAACATGTTGCCAAAGATGTCGAATATGAAGAGAAAGAATGCAATTATGTAAATTAAGATAGGGTCCAAGAATCGGACAAGAACCTCCTCGACGACGAGCACAACCAGCAACAAATGAATAGTAGGGAAGAGCAAGATTCGCCAGAGGAGCAAGATGGTTGCAGCAGAGGGGAGCCAACCATCGATGAGCAGGATCATCACTGGCAGGGTTATCCCTAAGAGTGTTAGGGCTAAAGTAACTTTTGATTGCAACACCCTATCTCAAAGTCATTGGGCCCGGGAGAAGGTCCCTTATACAATAGGCCCTCCGATTAGGTTTAAGGTTCAGCAGGAAATGAATCTTCATTCTTTTCAAGCCATCATCATAACCAAACTACTAAGTCTCAATGCATAAACCATAGACATATCAAAGCTCATCCCTCAAGCCATGAATGGTGGCCCTGCCATCTTGTACTACACACTTATGCTAGTCTTGCTGCTTCTTATTCTCCATATAGGAATTGGATATCCCCTCATAACTCCCTGTAAGCCACATGTTCGTCCAAGCCCCTCGTCTTAATTCTTGTAGAACTCAACACTCTCAGTGCACAACTTCTTGAGCTTAGATTGACAGTCATCAAAGGATTCATAAAAGGAGATTCTCGCCTTGGAGTTAGACTATGCCTCGAGGTGGAGAAGTCCCACGAGAGTCCTTAGCGCTCTTCAACTCAGAATTGAGCCAGTTCCTATGCTCACGTAGCCTACTCCCCTAATGAAGAGCTTACCAGGTTAGCAAGCGGAGGGCTTTATTCTCGCTCTCTACCTCTTCCCGACCACCCATAATGAACGCTATCAAGCGTTCCAAGCCCTATCACGAAATCATGGGTTAGTATTTGGGAAAAAGCTAAGTCAATAAAAACAAATAAGAATTTTGCAAAGGAACGATTACCTCAGTCAGCAACCTCTTGAGCTTGTTGTCCACCTAGCAGATATATTTGTCACGACCCTCAAAGGTCGATCGAAATTTGGTTGGAATCAAATCAATGCCTAGGGCCACAGGACCATCTCTGGCCTCCTCCACGGTTGCAACAATGGTTGTCAAGACCTCAGAAGCTCCTGTGGGAACTTTCATAATGGAAACTCACTCAAGGCTCCCCATACCCTCGACGAGGTGCACCTCAGACATGGATGAAAGGACTTGCCTAGGAGTAGAGTCAACGGGTGAGAGCGAAGCAACAACTTGCTCAGTAGTAGTGAAACCTGCAAGCTCGACATCCATTGGAGGGGTAGCGAGAATGGGCTCCACAATTGCTCCATGAGCAAGCAACATGCAGTAGGAAAAGTTCGATGGAACCATAATGTTCTTCAAAGCGGACAACTCTAGCCAGATTGACAGCACCTCCACCGAGGGGCATTCTTCTAGAATAGGAAAGTTGTCAGAATTATGGATGTAAACGGTTTGGTTCTGTCCAGGAAGGTGATGGACCGGTTCTATTCGGTCTAGCATTTTCCCCAACCTAGACCGGACCAAATTCAGCACTGATCCAAAATGATCCAGTCCGATCTAGGTTCGGTCCAGGGGGTTCGAACATGAAAATGGGCCAAATTCAACCCAAAATTTTGCAATTATAAAATCTATTTTTTGGGCCAATTTTAATTATTTTTGACTATTTCACATTTTTATCACAGATTTAAACTAGAAAAAATGCTAAAGAATATCAATGTAGATGTTATTAATTGGTTATAGTTATACTATAATGAATATAAATTATATTAATAAAACATTGATCTAAATATATATAGTTATTAGTTATAGTCTATAGACTTAGTACTAATACTATAACTAATAACACTAGTATATTATATGTTAGTGATAAATTGGTAACAGTATATTAAATAATAGTAATACTCTTATTATTTATTACTAATAATCTATGTTGTTAATAAGTTATAGTGATTTAATACTAACATATTAAGTTAATTATATTAATAATATTATAAATTTATACATATATTATAATTTATACTACAACTCTTATAATATGTTAATATATTAATATTATATATTAGTATTTATATTCTATATATTATAATTATCATTAAAGGATATATATATATATATAATACTTTCTTATGAAGTTATTCAGTTCGGTCCGGTGCGGTCCAAGGGAAGAAATTCCATGGACCTGAATCAGACCAAACAATATTTGGTCCTTTTTTTTTTTACCAGATTGGACTATACTCCATTCGTTCTTGTCCGGTCCAGTCCAAAATGGCCAATCCGGTCCGGTCCAAAATGGCCAATCTGGTCCGATCCATTCGACCCTGACTGAATTTCTTAACCCTAGTCAGAATCAGCCCGGGGAAACAGTAAATGTCACGACATCTTCCCTTCTCTCCACCGAAGGGCTGGCAGGATGCTTGTAGACTTCAGGGATGACATGCCTTAGTACAAAATAGATACCATAACTCAAATTGGCCAGATGGGCCAAATATTACAAAGGCTACCTTCACTTTGTAAAGCCTCTGTATAAATGTTGTTTGAGTGTCTCCTCACCTTGTCGCGTGCGACCTCAATTCTCAACGTTTCTTCAGGGTTATGAGTGGGGCGAAATACCCTTTATAACATCACCCATAGGCTCAGATGGCGTGAATTGGGATGGAGTAGCAAATAGTCTACCCGATAATAAGAAAAAATGACGATGCCACCCTTTCACCTTATTGTATCAAAGCTCTAGCCGGGCCAGAGTCTGAATTGCATTGAAGTTGCAAGTGTTGTTACTCCGCTGCAAGACATTATGTGTAAGGATGAATTCATTCAGCGTGAGATCAAGGAAGTTAGCTCCACCTTCCTCCATCACTCAGTGCCAAATAACACAACATGACACTAGAATCCTCCGACGTTCTGGTAAAGCTACGACAGGGTCAACCAAAGACAATCCAGCAACTCTGGCACTAGGCAAAAAAATAGGAGTCGGAGAGCATCGAAGAACATGACAAGGTATACCGCCACCTTAGAGGCGAAGCCCTTTCGAGTCAATAGCCTTTCCTCAAGAGAAGGCGCCACCATTTCCACCAAGCAGGGGATTTGGTAAGTGTCTCTTAATGACTTCGGTTGATCAAAAGTCACTGTCGACCTTTAGAAGAAGCCTGTCGGAGCCTCTGGTTCCATGCCTCCTTGGGCATCGATAACAGGAGTGGTCTTAGATGACTCAGTAGGCTTGGAAGAACAGGAAGAGATCTTGAGAGCCATCGACAATGGCAAAGAAAGAAAGATGAAATAGAAAAAGTAACATGAAGAAAAGGGTTAGGGAGGAAGGAAGAAAATATACATAATTTGCGAAAGAGACAGTGAGCAATGTGAATCGTCATTACATCCCATGACTCTTGTGATTTGTGTAGTCTGTATCCAATGACGCAACGTCGGGAAGGATAACCATCAAATGAGATTAATGGCGAATGGATTGAAGGGGCACCTTTTAATTCAAATTAAAACCATCAAAATATTATATTAATTGCAAAACTCAAATTGTTGTTAAAAAAATATGTAGAACACGAAAAGGCCACGTCAATATGACCAGGAGCTAAGTACGCGACACATGGGAGTTAGCAAGGCCATAACCCTCCACTCTGGACCAACAAAGGCTGTGTAAGCCAAATACGTGAAGATTAACTAATCCAGGTAGAAAGCAAAGAATTCCCATTAGACATATCCAATATGAATTTACAAGGTAGCTGTAAGGGGATTTTTTCTTCCTCGTTTAAGGCCCATCAACTTCATTTCTCGTGTAAGGGGCTCTGCTTAATACCCAGCCTAGGATCCGACCTAACCCATAAAGCAACTCATGTACAAAGGAAGCAAATAAAAATGGTTGACAAGACAGGGGAGCATGGCTTTCCCAACAATAACCCACCCATGGGGACTCCTGCAAGGTAATGTAGGGAGAAAAGAAAACACTAGATCTACTGATATAGGAACATCAATGGATGACCAAAGAAGTTTGTGGAGGAAGACATACGGGAAATCCACACTGCATTTATGGCATGTAACCCATACTTCATGTCACATTAATGACATCGTTGCAAAGGCCACACCGCAGTAAAGATTCTAACAGCAAAATAGTGAAAGGTAGGCAAGATTTGTCCCCCATATTTCAGGAATAAATAGCAGCCTCGCCTATATGAAGAAACTCTCGAAACCCTATTTACTCAAAAGATTCCAAGAATATTATTAGCTTAGGTATCAGAGACTTCCTAGTCATTAATTCTGCCCACTCCCAACCTTATTCTTCATCGTTTTTGTAGGACCAACTCAGAAGACTCGAGTTGTTGTAACTTGGCCTATGGGTGTGTGAAGCACGATGTTAACATTACGATTTATGTGAAATGCTTATTTTCTTTAGGATTTGGACTTAGATTTTATTTCTACTCTTTAATCACTTTGTTTATTTATTATCATTTTGTCAGCTGTGTTTCAAGAAAATCCATTGAACAATTTACTCCAACCTAAAATAATTGACCCTCCAAAGTTATAATCCTAACTTTGTCTCAGGCGAGGGACATACTTTATAACCAATCGCAATTGACAATAACAAATGCAATGACCTCAAACTCTCCCTCCTCACCCTCATCTTATCTTTTTTTTTTTTTTGAAATGAAACACACTTTCATTATCATAAAGAGGATTCAGATGTTACAATTGTAAGAAAGCAAGAGGGACATTCCTCAATTTCATAAACATCGACCAAATTAGATAGACTCCTGTGCTAGTTGATGAGTTGCTCCATTGGCTTCCCTGTAAACGTGGTTAACTTCCCATTTTACAAATCCTGATAAATAGGACCTTGTATCTTCAATCAGCAAGACTCCACTGCTCAAATTTAGTGGTCGGAGCAGTAGTTGATCGATCACAGACTTTGCATCCCCTTCAAATATAACCTGCTTCAACCCAAGGTCTTTACAAAAACTCACTGCTAGGAGGAGAGCTTGAGCCTCAGCATCAAAAACACTGCCAGAGGTGGGTCTTGAAGCCCTGAGTGTCCCTGTTACTTGGCCTTGTTGGTCCCTGACTATGACTCCAATACCGACTCTGTCCCATGATGGATTGTAGGTTGCATCCCAATTTACTTTGAAGAATTCAAGAGGTGGTTTGGACCATCTTACTTGCCTCTGTTTTGGATCCACTTTGTTGTCCCCCTTTGGTATATTTGCCTCTTTGTACTACTTGAGAGTATCTTGGCCCTGTCAACATAAAATAGATGGGTGAGAAAAACCTTTCCCGTTTATGAAATTATTTCTTCTCATCCATATATTTTTGAAAACTATTGCTGCTACTTCCAGTTCTTGTATCTCCAGCTTCTTGGTCAGATTGGACCTTATCCCTAAGAAATTATCGGCCTACATGGACATCTTCTATATCTTTGTGCAACCCTGGTTCCAGACATCTTTGGCGGCTGGGCAGCCCCAAAGAGCATGACTAGATGTCTCGGGTTCCAGTAGACAAATCGGGCATAAACTATCTTCAATTACCTTCCTTCTTTTCAAGTTTGCTAGGGTAGGCAAAGCTTCATTTCCCGCTCTCCAAATGAAAGTCTTTGCTGCAAGAGGGATTTTCATTTTCCATAGACTTTTCCACACTGTTTTTTTCTTTTGTTTTGATGATGATTCTCCTTTTAGGTCTGCTCCAACTTGGTACTGGTGGTGATAGCCGCTTTTGACTGAGTAAACACCATTTGTATTCAACTGCCAATACAGATTATATGAGTCATTAGTCTTGCTTAAGTGAATTTTCATTATAGCCTCCCTTTCCTCAGTTGAGAACAGATTTGTTAGTAAGTCCTCTTTCCATCTTTTAGTTCAGGGTCAATAAGATCATACACCATTTCATACTCGTTTGGTTTTAGGACTTGAGACCATGCCGTTTGACAGTGATGGAATCCACCGATCATTCCATATGTTGACACTCCTTCCATTCCTTATTCTCCAAGAGAGTCCATCTTTGAGCACTTTCATTGCTGCAAACAAGCTTCTCCAAGCATACGATGGAGCCGGTCCTAAACTTACATTTAAAATGCACTGAGATGGGAAATATTTCCTTTTGAGGATTTTTGCCACAAGGAAGGAAGGGTTGAGCACTAGTCTCCATATTTGCTTGGCTAATAAGGCTTTGTTGAACTTTCTGAAATCCCTGAAACCCAGTCCACCTTCTTCTTTCGCAGTACTAATATGGTTCCAAAATACCCATTGCAACTTTGTAGTGTCTTCATTATACCCCCACCAAAATTTCTTGAGTAATGAGCTCAATTTGTTGAGGATAGAGTCTGGGAGTAGGGAGATTGACATGGAGTAGATTGGAATAGCTTGCAAAACTGATTTTAGGAGAGTTGCTTTTCCTGCAACCGACAAAAACCTTGTTTTCCAATTTGTGATATGTGCCCATGTCCTATCAACGAGTGAATAGAAGGCCCCCACCTTGGCTCTACCTAGGGTGGCCGGTAATCCTAAGTATTTCTCAAAAGATCCTATTGCTTTTATGCCTACTCTGGAAAGTATTTGAGATCTAATCCTCTGACTTGTGTTCTTGCTAAAGAACATTGCTGATTTTCCTTTGTTTAGCATTTGACCCGATGCATTTTCATAGCAGTTAAGAATATTGATCACCTTATCTAACTCAGCATGAGATGCTTGGCAAAAAAGCAGACTATCATCTATGAAGAAAAAGTGACTCACTCTAGATGGCACTCTGATTAAGGGGATGCTAGTAAGCTCTCCTTGTTGTTCTACCCTATTAAGAAGGGAAGAAATGGCTTCACCACAAAATATAAAAATATAAGGGGAGAGGGGGTCCCCTTGTCGAATCCCTCTGGATGGATGGAATGCTTCTTGGGGACTACCATTTACCAAAATTGAGTAGGAGACCGTGTTTATACACTACTGGACCAACATACACCAGCGAGTAGGGAACCCTAGCTTGAGCATCACTTCCTCCACAAATTGCCATTCAATCCTATCGTAGGCCTTACTCATGTCCAGTTTAAAATCCATATAACATTTTTTGCCTTTTAATCTAGATGTCATTGAGTGCAACAGCTCATAGGCTATAAGGTTGTTATCCGAAATTAGTCTTCCCAGGACAAAGGCACTTTGGTTTTCAGAGATGATCGATGGAAGGATACTCTTAATCCTATTAGCTAAAGTTTTGGAAATAAACTTGTACAGTACATTGCACAAGCTTATTGGTCTAAAATATGTCACTAGTTTTGGGTTTTTTATTTTTGGGATAAGGGTGATAAATGTATCATTGATCTCCTTAACTGACCCCTTGTCGTTCACCACATTCAATATATAATTTGTAATTTCTCCCCCCACTATCTCCCAATTCTTCTGATAAAAATGGATTGGGAATCCGTCCGATCCAGGTGACCCTAGAGGATTCATCTGAAAGACTACTGTTCTTATTTCGTCTTAGCTGAATTTCTTCATTAAGTGTTCTTTCATCTCATTTGTAATTCTAGCGCTCATAGCACTCAAACAAAGCACAATATTAAAAGGCTTTGAAGTAGTAAAGAGGGATGAGAAGTGACCTAAGAAGCAGTTGCCGATCTCAATCTGCTTGTGCACCACACAGCTTGTTGGATCGGTGATTGATGAGATGTAGTTGTTTTTTCTCCTTTGATTAGAAACCATGAGGAAGAAATGTGTACTTTTGTCTCCTTCTTTGAGTCAATGTTGCTTTGTTCTTTGCCTCTACTTCCAATCAGACTCAGCCAATGCCTTTTGATTTTCTGTTGTAGCTTTTTCATCTATTCAATGTGATCTCCATCTCCACTATCTTGTAGAGCACTGATGCTTGCCAAGTTACCATTAGAAGCTTCCTGCTCTTCTCTTTTGGTTTGTTGTGCTCAGCTAGTAAAGGCTTTTTGATAGAACTCTAGTTTAGTCCTCAGTTGATCAGCTTGTGTCTTTCCCCCTATATATCTATTCCATTCCTCTGCTATGATTTGTTTGGACTCTTCTTTTAATTCCCACGCTGCCTCATATCTGAACACCCTGTGGTTTTTTGGGGCATGTTTTCCAGGTTGAAGCCGGGTAATCCATAAGGGTGAGTGATCCAACTTCAGGGCTGGTAGTACCTCACACACAGCTTGATTGAACCTCCTATGCCCTACTTCATTCATCATTGCCCTGTCAATCCTCTCTTTAGTGAAGTTGCTACCTTGTCTGTTATTTGCCCATGTGAATTGCTGTCCAATATACTTGAGGTCACTGAGGCTGCATATCTCTACTGCTTGCCTAAAATGCTCAATCTGATAATAGGGCTTCCTGACTCCACATTTATTTTCATTTTGGTGTAGGATTTTGTTGAAATCCCCTACACACAGCCACGACATCTGGGGGCAGGTGTGAGCCTTTGCAACAATTCCCAACTCCCTCTTCTTTTTGCTTGGTCTGGGTGCCCATAGAAGCCAGTAAACTGCCACTATTGACTCCCCTCACTTTCTTGGATCAGTGCCGATATGTGCCATCTAGTATAACTTGTCACCCGAACTTTCCACTCCTCATTCCATAGCAGCGCAATTCCCCCTCCTATGCCTATAGAATCCACCGCAAAACATCCATAAAACTAAATACTTCTTCTCACTTCCTCCATTCTTGACCTATTGCATTTGGTTTCCACAAGGAATATCAAATTGGGAAATTTATCCTTTGTCAATTTCCTAAGGATTCGAATTGCACGAAGGTTCCCAAGTTTTCGACAATTCCAGGATATGATACTCATTGGGGTTGGCAGGGCTGGACACCAGCCGCTGCCATGTTTTGTTGATCTTCCATACACTCATCCTCCCCACGAAGTTTCTTAGTGCCAAGATCTGCCTCTCTGTTTTCTTTCTAGGGTCCCTCTTAACTCCTTTGTGAGTCAGGTTGTTTGATATGTCGGCCAGAGGAGTATTCGTGCCAGCCACGCCCCTAGCCTTCCTCTTCCACTTGCTCTGTAGTTTTGGGGCTGCCACCCCTCTCAGGCTGTAATGGCTGTTTATCGAGTTAGATGTCTTTACTTCTATCTGATATTCCTTTTGCTGCAGTGGTGCTTCTCGTGTAATAGTATCCTCAGCTTTGCCATTCAAACTGTGTTCCATCCAACTTTCTTCATCTCTACCTACCAGTTTAGTGGACCCCCCCCAGTAGTCTTTATCATAGAAAATATTCTCCCTTTTAAGTTCTTCTTTTGGTTTTTGGGGCCCCCTTATAACCCCAGAGTCATAAAGGGCATTTGGACTCAGGTTTGTGTCAGCACTCCCACCAACCTGGATATTCAATGTTGTGTGAATTCCTTTATGTCCCTTATGTCTCTGGTCCTGAAAAGTTTGATCATGTTCCTCTGTCTTTACAACTGAGCTTAGGTCCTATAATTTTCTCTGGACGAACTCCTTTTCCTCTTTAGAACTCGTCCTTTCTGCATGCTCCTGTTCCATGTTATTGTTGTTTTCCTCGTCCACCCCATACTTATGGTAATTAGAGATTGAGATATTCTTTGCCTGTGACCTCAGCCAGGGGCCATATTCTTGTTTAGCTGTTCCCTCCTCTCCAGAATCCGATCTCGACCATGGACATGACTTTCCCTTATGGTTCAGTATACCACACTAGCAACAAAAATTCTGGAGTTGTTCGTACTTGAATGAGATCCAGATCTTTTGTTTCTCTACTACCATCCATTTAACCCATAAAAGCGGCCCGGACAGATTAATTGTTACCCTGATTCTAAGACAACGGCCCCAAGCAGAACCGTCTACTTCAACAACTACTCTAATCACATGACCCAGAGCAAAACCCAACCGCTCCCCTATCGGCTCATTCATCACTCCCATGGGGAGATTATGGCACTGATCCCAGAATGATTCAAATAGGAACTTGAGGTTGTTAATGGAGTCCTTTACATCTAGCTCTTGTAGCGTGAGAAGATTGCGGTCGAAAAACCACGGTCTCCCTCCCAACACGCGTTTCTTATCCTCATCATTTTGGAACTCAATTAGAAAACTTTGTTCATTTAAGTCTTTAAATCTAGCCCAGCCAACTAATCTCCATACTTGGGCCATAGTGGTGCGAAATGCCTCACTATTTACTCCTCGCTCCGCCAGTACTTGCCAACGAGACAAATCTTTCTTTTGGGTCTCGTTCCATCGTTTCCCCGTCACTGAATCGTAATGCTTCCTCTTCCTCTGTCGATAATTTAAGCCGCGCCCACCTCATGGTTAGCTCGTCTTCCATTGTTGCTTCTGGTTGCCTAATCTCAACTTTCGTGAGACGATCTGTTTGCCCAGTGTCAAACGGCACTAAACCCTAATACCTTCTCGAGAGAGAAAAGCAAAGAGACTCCTAAAGAAAAGAATTTTTCACCCTCATCTTATCTATCTCTTTTTTCAATTATAATTTCATTTCTTTCATGGTATCATGGCGCTTGGCTAAAGCTAGGCCCAGTAGTCAATCTCCTATGGAACACTTTCTGGATTTGCCTTTTTCAAATAAGTTTTATCGTCGTTCAACTAAGCATTTCTATGGGAAAGTATTGGACTATTAGGCCTTCTTACTTCAGGCTATATGCTATGCGGCTCCCGCGAAGAAGATACAGCAAGTTACAACCCCCTAGGAACAGGGTAAGGCCATATTTATTTTAAGTAGTCATCTTTGGAGTATTCTTAATTATTAGTTGTAAAACTTTCGTATTGGATTATTTATTAGCCTAATTGTTCTTTTGGTCTCTTACGAGCATTGTTTGAAATCTTGAACACATTTTACACCTTTATTTTTTCAGTTCATTGGTAATCAATTCACGAATATTATGATTGTACTCATATTTCAATATTGTCAATGATGGAAGATTTTAGAAATAATATAAAATAAATTTTAGGTGATAATTATATAACTTGATAATCATAATCATGGATTTCATTTTCATAATTAATAACCAATGGTAACCTGCTACATAGATCTACATAGACCCCTCATCTTCCCAATGGTGGATTGCATAATAGAAGAAGAAATTCTCCATAGTCAATTCGGATTCCTCCTCCTTTCTCCCACCCCCCACTCTCTCATTCCCACTTTGTCAAAACCCTAGCATTCTCTCTGTCTCTCTCCATCCTCGACCGCTGCTCCATATAGACTTTTTAGAAAATGGTATAGGCGTTGTAAATGCCACCAAGAATTATAGGCATTTCAGACCCTCTGGTCTCACATTTGCAATTTGGCCACATACTCCCACCATTGATTCACTATTAACCTTAAAGATTTTATTCCAAGTTCTCATCAAGATATTCATATACACTTGTATTTTTTTATTTTTCCAATATATTTTTGCATATATAGTGTTAATATTTGAAATTATTTAGGACTCTAAAATTATTTTAGGAGAATAAGCTTTTAAAGGAAAGAAGAGACAAGAGAAAAAAAAAAGAAAAGGGTGCTGGGAATGAAAACAGGGATTCAAATACAAAGAGACTCATGATTAAATTTGTAGAATTTGTGCATTTGAAACGGAATGGAAAATCTATTTGGCAAAAAAGAGGATATGATTGGAATCTGATGAATCAAACAGAGCAAGAAATAGGGGGAACAAACTTTGGGAACTAAATGATACAAATTATTTTGCCATTTGCAAGGATGTGCAGGTCTGGTCTAGAGCTCCTCCATCGGGACAGTTGGTTGTACGGCCTGGTGTGGGGTTGTGTTTGGTTTTGATTTTGTTGAAGGGATTTTTTGTCAAAATTCTAAGAAAATTTTTGTGCAAGGATTTTGATTTGCTGTTAGCTATGGTGCTATGTGGTTCAAGCTAAGATCATGTGCTTAGCTGAAGTCACTTTCTTATTGGCTTTCGATAAACTCATTACATCTAGGGTGCTATTTCATTCCACTAGAATTGTTCATCTGGATTTCGGATCTAGGAATTCGGATTCGAAAAATGAATAATTTTCTTGAACCTCTTAAGTATTAAAAATGCCAAAATTATTGTAAAATAAAAAAATTTCAAAATCAGGTCGGTCAAAACTCAACCCAGATGAACAGGCCTACATTTCACATAAGAACTATTTACTGATTTATCTCATTCCTAGATATTCCTAATAAATAAAGATATATGCTTTATATTCAGTCACAATTAAAAATAACAAAGATATATTACTCAAAAGTCTTCCCTTGATCATCCTCCTTGTCTCATTTTTTCCATATATATTTTAATTGGTTTCATATTCTAAAGTGGAAACGGACTTCGAATTCAAGGCCTTGTTTAAATTAAGGGGCGCTATCCAATTAGTGTCGCTAGGGTACCTCAAGCCGCCTTGACTTGGAAAATTATGGAACTATCCAATAAAATTGTAAACTAATGCATGAGATATAAATATTCAAGCCGAACCCAAGAAAATTAAAACGTCGCGTTTTTCTGCGCGCTGTCGAAAATCTGTCTTTGAATTTTCTGATTATTTGTTCGACATGATGATCAGGACATGCATGCATGCGCCGACCCAGTGGATCGACGACTTGCATTCCATCTAATCAATTTCTCAGTTGGTTACCATATATCTTTTGTTAAATATCAAAGGTTAAAACTAATTAAGAGAGACATATATGCATGCGTCCATGCATGCAGGCAGGCGGTTAGCACGTAACAATCAGGACGTTACGTCGAGAGATTGTAATCCGCCAATATCGGCCAAAATGTAGCAGTCACGTACACAATTCATGCTTTCATAAATTAAGATAATTACGTGAAAGTAATGTCTTCAAAATGTATTTTAATGCTCCTGATCATCTACGAGGTTGGTTTGCATTATTGTTCTTATGGGCCCAGCTCGATCGATCATCAATCGGCTCTTTATAATGTTTTCAAATATATATATATATATATATATGTGTGTGTGTGTGTGTGTGTGTGTGTGTGTAGTTGCTGTATATATATATCTAATTTGCTAATTCCTGACATCATGCAAACATGCTCTTTTTTGTTTAAAATATACTTCAAAAATCTTTGTAAAAATCCGATTAGCTCGATCAGCAAGATTTTGATCATTAAGCAGCGAGCTAGCTAGCTAGTAGCTAGGTAGAAACAATATGCAGCAACTGTCTCATCTTTGCCCCGGCCCCTCTTCGTTAGACTCTTGTATAAGAAAGGTTATCTTTTATTTTAATGCCCTGACATTGAATATTGGAGCATTTTCCGGACCATTTTTGGATTTAATTGCTACGACATTATAATTTGACTCATGATCTCGTCTTTATAATTGAAAAACAAGTTATTTGCAATTAAGAATAATTATTTAAAATAATAATAGGATTATTTTAATAAGAAATTATCAACTTTGTAAAATATAATTGGTCACAAATAAAAGCATAATTTTTTGTTGCAAATAACGTGCCCTCAACTTGTTAGCATCATTACAAACAAATTTGTCTTAATTCGCTGGGATGTTGGTGATCTTGTATAATATTAACGTTTTGTCTTATATGATCTATCTCAGCATTATAATATAGGAAAACTTAGGAGGAAAAAAACAATTGGACGTAGTAGTACGGCTACAATCCGATCGATATCAATAGATTAATGCTGCCATAATTGTTATAAACATGAATGCGGGGGAGCTGATGTAAGCTAGCGCTGGCCTTATCATCATATATATGTGTGTGTGTGTGTGTGTGTGTGTGTGTGTGTGTGTGTGTGTGTGTGTTATATGTCTAGATTAATCATATATAGATACTAATTGCCTGGGTTTGGGTTTTTTTTTTTTTTTAAGAGAAATAGGCTTACTTTTATTAAATCCATGAAACTTGAAGTTTACATAATATGACCTATATAAATCAAGAAAACTCAGCATATAAATTAACTAATAGTTATTAGGGCACAAGTTTCTCAAACCATGTAGAAAAAGTGTCTGAGAGACTATTAACTGTCTAATAGGTAGTTAAGTAAGTCTCTAGCTAATTCTATAGGAGGAGAGAACTAAAAGGTCCGAGAGACTATTTCTCTATCAAACATTTTTTCTATACAATCAAAATAAAACAAGACCAACCAAACAATACAACACAAAAATAACAACTCAAAACAAAATCGTCAGTGGTGACGCATGTGCAACACGCACCATTTTAAGAGTGATCACCCACAAGTAAGAATATCCCTAAGACCTTGGATCCCCAAAAACTCGTTCATGGTGAATCCTCTAGATGGTGAGGCACGTGGAGCTCACGCTCGTTTGGACCCCGCACATTCGGTGCACATGCCGCTCCGTTCGCCAAAAGCTCCGCTCGACAGCAAGATTGGTGGATGGGGAGAACGACGGCAAGGTGTGTAGTGGGCTTTAGCCAACGGACTACCACCAACCTGCAACATGCTGCTTTAACTCAAAAAACCACCGAACCCCACCATCAATACTATACAATGATGGTGATCGGGAAAAGAAAAGAAAGAGAAGAAAAAAATAGGGGGCCCAGAGGTGATGGACGGAGCCGAAGCTTCGCCCCCCCTCAAGGCTAGAGTAAAGCTAAGGTTTGGGGTTACTTCTTCAAGTGTGTGTCTATATATATACATGTGTTTGTGTGTGTGTGTGTGTATGCAGAGTACTACTCTTTCCTCTCTTCTTTTTCTCTTGACATGAATGGCAATTTTGATGTTGACGTCCCAAGTATATAAATAAATATATATGTAGAGAGAGAGAGAAAGAGAGAGGAGTGCTATAAGTACAAAGAAATTATACAAAAATAATTTTATAAACTGATATGATTTTATACGATTATTTAATCTTTAGATATATTTTATAATAAAATTAATAACTTTACAATCTGATGAATCACATAAATAGTGATCATATCAGTTTGTGATATTAATTTGGTTTCTGCTATATACAGAAAATTTCGTGCAAGAATTGCACTTGAACAAGTTTAAAATTTCACATTAACTAAAATTAAAGAAAATAAAAAATAAAAATAAGCATCTGTCCAATACAAATAGAACTGAAAATTAAGAAGATCGAAATACAAAACACAATCAGAGATGAGCTATAACCTATTTTCAGTGCAAAATTTCCTACAAGTATCATTTGCATATTATTTTTGTATAATTCTTTTGTGATTAAAGCATTTTTCATAATATATATATATATATATATATATATATATATATTATATCTGTGTGTCTCTAATATTCTTTGCACAGTACGCATATAATTAAGAAGCAGGTATATTATCCGTAGCCGATCGAATATGCAAAGTTTAAAGTTAATTCGAAGATTGTGGAAGGTGGTAACTCATGCATGCATAAGTACCGATTGGCGATCAGGGTTTGATCTGTCGGCCAACGGACGATCCCTAGCTAGCTGCTATATCTTCATGCATTTAATCACGTAGGCCATGCCTGACCAACACCCCCAACAGACCGCCCTTTTGTCTAGTCTCCGTGTTCTGATTTATTCTACAAAAGAGGCTAGCTAGCTGCTTATTTCTCGTGCAAGATATATACATATATATATATATATATATATATATATATCATGATACATATTGAATGTTATCTCACCGACCAGATTGATCATGTTTGAACAACTAGTAAACATGCATGTATATATACATGATATGTATAATATGTATGACATGATTAATGTTGTCCTTTCTTATAAGTCTCATTTCTCACATGACGCCAATCAAGGAGGGAAAACTAGCTTGTTTGCCGCAGACTGCAGTGTACGTAGCATGATCCAAGCTTAGTTTGCGTGTTGTATTAATATTGCTAAGATCAAATTCGAGGATAAATACGGTATCCAGTTAGGTTAGATTTGCGCGCATCACATGGTATTGTCTGCATGCATGGACATAAAAAATTAGCACATCATTTCTCACATGTCTCACACACTACAAAAAATTAAACAGGTATTTGTAATATTTTAATTACAATCAAAATGACTATTTATAATAAAATTAGTCTATTTTTATCGCAAATAATTTTTTTAATTGTAATTAAAATGTTACAAATAATATATATTTTTTTTTTTGTAGTGACGCCTACATTCTTGAATCACATTAGTACTTCGTTTTAAACTAAATCTGTCTGGTCAGGATAACAGTACATTGCTTATAAGCCTTCTGAGTTTTGTTGCCGAGACATTCAAGATCAAAACAGGATCAATTAATTTGCTAATTTGCGTGAAAAAACTTCGAAACAACTAAGATTAATCCCAGAAAAGCAGCAGCTTTCCCCAGATTTTCCGTCTTCATGTTTGGTCGAACAAAAACAAGCGGCAGCTCACCCGGGTATTGAGGGTGCATTTCTCGACAGTTTTCCAGCAAATTTCCTGGTAATTAATTCAGACATACTGAATCAAGGTTCCCTGAATTGAGTCTGCATTGACCACTTTATTTTTTATGGGCAAAGTCATTTGCTTAATAATTGTTTTGTCAAACTTGAACTTTCAGAAGTTGTTGGTCCGTACTATTTGTAGTTAAACTTCTCTCCACGCTAAAGAATTAATAATACTGAGTCAACAAACAGTGAGCTTGATAAATTGTCAGTTGTCACCTTGGTTGGAGTCGTTAATAAATAATTAGAAAAAATTATATGCAGACATAGAAGTAGGAGGTTGAACAAATATGGATTCACATAACTTACCTCTAGATTTTGGCAACTACCTTGACTTTCTCATGGTCCTATTTTAGAGCACAAAGCAAATTAGTTTCTGAAGTTGTTTTGAGGAACAAAATCTGGAATGTGAAATCGCCAGTTGCATCAAGTAACGTCGAACTGGTTATAGGAGCCAGGTTCAAAAATGTCTGGTTCACTTTCACAAATATTTGATTATCTTATCTAATCTTATCTTATCTAATTATTATTATTTTATTAAATTATAATACAAAATAAAGTAAACAATTTAATTTTTTCAAATTTCAAAACAAAAATAATATTAAAAAAATATATTCTAAACAATATTTTATTAATTTTGAATTTTTATTTCAAATAATCTCATCTTATCTCATTTCATTTATAAAAATAAACGAGACAATTGTCTCACGTGTTAAACTCACTTATTAAAGACGGAAAGAAACATTAGAGTATAAATTAAATAATTAAATCTATAATATTTTTCCATTGACATCTTAGGAATCTATGACACTTAAACTTTAGTTTTTCCCATTTAATTAACCATGCTATTATCATGATAAATATTCTCTCAGTTATCCCTTTATTTTGTGCTGTCTGAAGAAAGCTGCTCCTTTAATTTCAAATCACATCACCTCCACATTTTTCACTCTAATCCCATTCGCCGCCCTTTCTTTGACTACAACACCCATAATTTTGTAGAAAAAATTTTATGTGAAGGCATTTTGCAGGCTTTTTTGTGTACTCCTTTGTGTACAAATTGACGTAAAGTTATGTCACTTTTTTAATAGAAAATAACTGTAAAGTTTCACCATTTCAGCAGTGTGCAAGAATTGACTGCATGTAGCATACTTGATGCCTACTACTGCACAGATTTAGAGCTATCATGGCCATCTCCGTCGGCTTTAATCAAGTTGGTGACATGAAGAAAACACCCACTAATCTCTTCTTCAAACACCTTCATCGTTGCTTTTTCCCAATTAGCAACAATAACTGACAAGTTTTATCCATCTAAAAGAAGATCTCCTCTCTCACAGTACGAAATGAAAAGAGAAGAAGCAAAGCCACAAACACAACACAAGTTGGACATTTTTTTTAATTTCTATCTATCAAAGATTCTATAGATTTTTGTCCCCTTTCATAACTCCCTCATCAACTAACTTATCGCCTTACCTTCATTGTGGGGCCTCCAATCTGCCTATTTATACAACCTGCAAAGGCCATCTTCAGCCAAAAAACACCATCTACTTCTTTCAATTATATCTGTCCCACCCTGCATTTAAAAGCAGAGTGCCAAGACTCTGTTTTCTACAACAATGCAATCTCATTCCTCCTTCCTCTTCATGGCTCCTCTTTTGTACCTTATTATCTGTTTAATGTCTAGTTCAAGCAGTGCTCAGGGTCCACCTTCACCTGGCTACTCCCCAAGTTCACAAATCAATACCATCAACTTTGATCAAGGCTTTAAAAACCTCTGGGGTCCTCAGCATCAGAGAGCAGACCAGGGCTCAATTACACTGTGGCTTGATAGTAGCTCAGGTCTGTCTTATGATCACTTTAACTTCATGTTTATTTTGCTCGTATTATAATTATAGTAACTTTACAATCTGACAAACCACGTCAAGATACATCAATTTATAAGATTAATTTCTTAAGTATTTCTCTAATTGTTTTAGTGCTGATTTCTACAATTTATAACATCACTTTCTGCAATTTGGAAAAAAAATACAGGAAGTGGGTTCAAGTCTTTGCATTCATATCGATCTGGGTATTTTGGTGCTGACATCAAGCTCCAATCTGGCTATACTGCTGGGGTCATCACATCATTCTATGTAAGGATAATCCTACATAATTCTAATTTTCTCAGACTATTTTTTCAATCAAATTTTAATTCTTTTTTTTTTGTTATATATAGCTTTCAAACAATGAAGACCACCCGGGGAACCATGATGAAGTCGATATTGAGTTTCTGGGAACAACTCCTGATAAGCCATATACTCTGCAGACGAATGTATATGTCAGAGGCAGTGGGGATGGAAATATTGTTGGAAGAGAGATCAAGTTTCATCTCTGGTTTGATCCAACACAAGACTATCACAGATATGCTATACTGTGGAATCCTTCTGAGATAATGTAATTTTTCTCTCGTTTTGGGTCACATATTTTACACGCTAAAAAGTCTCAACATGCTGAAAGACAGACATGATGGGTTTTTTCCAAAATTAGGAACTATTCATTCATAAATAATTAAATAAATTATTGGTTATTCCTAACATTTTTAGGCATGCTTGCCTTTCTTGACTTTCTCTTTTGGCCACAAAAGAAAATTTATTGTGCATATATTAAAAAGAGTAATGTTACATGTGGTCTGGTCTTGAAGTGTACAACTATCGTACAGTCATTTTAAAAAATAGTAAAATTTATTATTAAAATATTATTTTTCTTTCATATAAGTCCCTTATATATTTATTTTTTTTAAATAATTACATAATTCTTACGTACTCACAATTATAATTATCATTTTTCTATTAATTAATTTACTTATAGACAGTTTTGGGTTTACTTATACTTCAAGCCAAAAACGTCCGAAAATATGCATAAAAAATCTTGATAAAAGAAATCAAAACTCATTTGTCGTGCATGCAAATTGGTTAAGATATATAAATTAATCTTGCTTGTTAGTTTCTGTTTTCTACTTTCGTAAGTCTGTCTGATTGTAGATAAATATGCAGATTCCTAGTGGATGATGTGCCAATAAGGAGGTATCCAAGAAAAAGTGATGCCACATTTCCATCAAGGCCAATGTATTTGTACGGGTCGGTTTGGGATGCATCATCTTGGGCAACTGAGAATGGAAAATACAAAGCTGATTATCAATACCAACCCTTCATTGGTAGGTACACAAATTTCAAACTGGGCGGCTGTACAGCCGACGAGGCCGCATCATGCCGCCCGGCCTCCGCCTCTCCGTCTAGCTCCGGCGGCTTGAGCAAACAACAAAACTCGGCCTTGGAATGGGTGCAAAAGAATTATTTGGTTTACAACTATTGTCAGGATGAAAAGAGAGACCACACCCTCACTCCTGAATGTTAAAAGAATGGGAAATAATAGTTGTAGTCGTATCATACAATCACTTTAAAGGAAGTGAATAAATATGTCTACGTTGTCCAAATTGTGCGTGGTTTGTTTGAGTTGTACGTGAAGAAACAGTTAATTTTCTTGTGAAGAGTTTGTTTAGGGGGTCGGGGTGTCTTGAGATGGGTCCCTCTTGCGAAAAATAGAGGCAAGAGCAGTTGAGCGTCCGAGCCCCCCCGGTAGACTTTCAATGTTTTGTTGTTTATGTCCTGATATTGATGTTGCTGAATCGTAGCGTGGGATATTATAGCGAATCCAAAAAATGGAAGAAAAAGAACCATTTATGTTTGTCTGACATGAGAGAAAGAGAATGTGTCTCAGTTTGAATAAAGATCAGTAATGTTATAATGTTATTATTTCTCTTCAATTTATTTGGATGGTGTACTTTCTAGTATAAATTATATTTTTTTAATTTTTTATCTCAAACATTTTTTAAACATAATTAACATTTTAAAAAAATAAAATAAATATATGAACAATCAAAATTAATAGGAAAAATAAGATGGTATAACAACATTACTTTTGAATAGAAGTATTATATATGCAGAGATTTTACAATAATATTTGTATAACGGCCTATTTTGACGTGACATGTTAAGCCCCTTTTAGATGGTGAGAGGTTGAAAGTATTTTATTTCATTATTATAATTTTTGTTTTAATTATTTATATAAGATAGAATAAATAATTTAATTCTTTAAAAATAATAATAATAAATAATTTATTTATATAAGATATAATTTTTGTTTGAACTATTTATACTTGTGAGTTATTTATACGCTTGGGTTTTTTCTTTTATAATTTTAAGTGATTTTTGTAATAACGTAGGTTTTTCTCTGTCAAAAATAAGAGATTTCAATAAATTTGGGAAGGGATTCTTATTGGACATGGTACCCTAATTATTTGTCAAAAAATTAAAAATAATAATAATAAATAAATAAATAATAAAAAATAGAATCTAACTTACCATATTATAATGTCATTCGAAATTTTTTTTAAAAAATTTGTGTATAGACAAAATATTTCTTTTGGTGGAATATGGTCGGCTTTACAGCATCGAAACAACAAATAAAGCAAGGGATGGCTCACCTGTGAATCTTGATTGTCGTATCTATGGTGGACCTTCTTTTTCCCATCACATGTGACTTAAGACTGGATGAAAGAGTACTGATCTTTGCACATGTGACCATACACGTAGCGATAGGGCTTTGGGATTTTCATTGGATTCTCATCTTATATCCATCTGCCCAATAGATTTAATGCTTCTCTTCATCAGCCAATTTACAAGCATCCTGTTTAATTCCTCTCCTTATGCCGGACCAAATATGGTAGTATTTCCGTGGATTCAAAAAATAAAATCTAAAAAGCTTAAAGTTATCCTAATCTATTGAATAATATGAAAACTCCATTCTCTTTTAAGTTTTAGCCGCTACAGCCTACAATACGAAAATATAAAAAGAAATTATTTGTCAAATCTCAAATGGATAAATTTTGGGCAAGTCTTTATAACAAAAAACAAAAAAACAAAAAAAAGTGAACTTCACCTTTAAAAGTATAAAAGACTTGTATAAGATTTGTCTATTTGGGACTTGTATACATCTATCATTACTCAAATATAAAAGCATGGCATTATAATTCTTTATTTTAAAGTTTATCATTTTTTATCAAATTGAGTGATGTGGCATATTTTGAATAATTTTATCAATCAATAGCATAAATAAAAATTAAATAGCTACTTAAAATATTAGATATGACATTCATAATTAAGAGCACAAGGTTTAATATAAAAAATAGTATTCCGCAAGAACCAATAATCAAATGTTGATAAGTCTCCCTTCCAGCGATTATTGGCGATTCCAGAGGTGGTGTTGTGGTAGGGTTTAGGCCCTTTGCATATTGTTCTTCATTCGTGCGTGCATTTATCTGCTCGTGATGATGGAAGACCTCCAGGAGAGGTGGAAGCAGCTTCATTTGATTGAGGAAGAAGATATTACATTGAACTCACTAGTGGGAGTGTGATTAAGATCTAGGAAAAAGGTGATCGGAGTCTCATCAATAAGGTGTGTTCTGAGTGTATAGTGGTGCGAGATGTGGCTAATACCATGTCTAAGATCTGGAAGATTAGTCACAATGCATCATTCTGGGAGGTGGCTAAAAATGTTTTTATTATTACGTTTGTTGTTTGTTCTTGCACCATATGATGGGGTCCTAAGCTGACAAATATCAAATTTGAAAATGAGGTTTTCTGGTTCAAATTCACAACCTTCCATTGGGGAAGATGACCAATGACTGGAGATGGCAGGTGGGAAGCACTGTTGGGCAAGTTATTGAAGTGGATGTTGATGAAAATAGGATTGGTTGGAGCAACAGCTTAAGGGTGAAAGTGGAGAATCCACTGCAAAAGACTATTACAGAGGTTCTTTTTATCAATTGGAAAGGGCAGAGAGTGTGACTATCTTTAAACTACAAAAAAACTATCCAAAATCTGTTTTGATAGTGGGTAGCTACTGCATAATGACAAAGGTTATAGTTTTATCAATGGTGGTTAGGATGCAGAACAAGGTCAACATTCTCAATTTTGTTTTTGGATTCGTGCTAAAAGTACCAAACGTAAGTTGTCCTCATATTTATTGGATGTTGGCTAAGGTGGTTATGGTGGGTGGAGATGGGAGACTCCGACAAGTAAAGATGGTAAAGATAAAGGGCCTTCTACTGGACGTTTAGCTCAAGGATAAGAGGGTTTGAAATCTATTCAAGGCCAATAGTGGGATTCTGCCTCTGTTTAGCACATCGAAATCCTGCTTTCTGTGGGTCAATTGTGAATTATAGTGATAGTGACATGGGGTTTATGGTTACAAAGGTGCTTTTTGAGGAAGATAATGTCGTTGCAGAAAAGAAGTCTACGAATGGGTGTTTATCTAACGGATTGGATCACCACTCTCTAAATAACAGTTTTTGAACCAGGGTATGAAGCTGGGTAGGCAAGACTTTCCTACTGAAGGTTTTGACCTTAATGGGCTGGATAAAGATGTTGGGCCTGGCATTGCTCAGTCTATTTCTCAAGGGCCTAGTCTGTCTCAATCTTTTGTGGTTCAAATGGTTAAAATGGTGACAGGAGTACTTTGTGATGGGAGTTCCCCTTCTCCTGCACCATGCGCACAACCTCTTGGTAATGGCAGATGGAAGCGGCGAGCTCGTGCGATAAACATGGAAGGGTGGTTTCTTCCCCATCAAGAGTGAAGCTATCTGGAAAGAAAAGAGTCTTTGAAGGTGTTGGGGCAGTCTCTTGTCCCTCAAGTAAATCCAAAAAACTTTTTGTTAAGCATGGTAAACAGATTGATTCTTTCTCAAATAATTTGGAGCAAACATTATGAAACGCTTAACTTGGAACGGTCGGGGGATTGGGAACCCCCACATAGTTCAAAGCCTTTGTCTTTTGGTAAATGAACAAGCTTCTAATGTTGTCTTCTTAATGGAGAAAAATTGTCCTATATATGAGCTCAAGTAGTAGTAGTTAAGGATATAGGAAGAAGTGGGGGGTTAATGCTATTTTGGAGACATAATAGTCAGCTTGAATTAGTTAACTACTCACAACAACATATAAATGTGCTAGCTAATGATGAGTCTTGCTCTGCAAACTGCTATTGACCTGCTTCTATGGCCAACCCAAGGCTAATCTAAGAAATGAGACTTGCGATTTATTAAGCTCTTTTAACCCAGATGACAAAGGGTGGTGTGTCTTGGGAGACTTCAACGAGGTTTTGACAAATGATGAGAAATTTGGAAGTAGACCTCGAATTGAGAAACTTATGGATATGTTTAGGACAGTCCTGACATATTAGAATCTTTCTGATTTTGGGTGGACATGTGATATGTTTACTTGGAGTAATCATCATGAGGATGCTTCTTTCACTAAATACGGGCTTGATAAAGTTATGGTCACCCCTTTATGGTGATCTATTTACTCTGAGTATTCTGTTAAGAGCCATACAACTTTGTGTTCATATCATAAACCTATACTTTTGGAATGTCTTCATGATGGGAAGAGGATGCATAGCTATCATCATCATTTTAAATTTGGACTCAACTGGATCAAGGAGCAAGGTTGCAATGATGTAGTGGCTTCTAAAAGGAATAACAATTTTTTTCTAATTCTTGGTTAGAAGAAACTCAGTGTATGTTGGAGAGATGCAGGAGAAGTTTGCAGAATTGGAGCCTAAATCTAAATAGATAAAAGAAAGAACCACTACTATTAAAGTAGTCAAGGAGTTGCATAAATTACAAAGAAATGAAGTTCACCACAATATGGCTGCACACAAAAAAAAGTTCAATCTAAATTGAGATTCTTACTGTATCAAGAGGATATAAGATGAAAGCAACAAGCAAAGAGTCACTGGTTAGCAGGTGGGGATAGAAATACAAACTTTTATCATGCTTGTGTTAATCAAAGATGAAAGAAGAATATTATTAAGAAGATGATGACTGTTGATGGTACAATTTTGTAGAAACAAGAGGATATAGCAACTGGTTTTTATGATTTGTTTTCTACTATTTTTTAGTCATCTAACCCTCTCTGCTGGTTATATTTCTCAATGCATTGAAGGGGTTTTTGAAAGGGTTAGTGAGGAGATGAGGTTTGAGTTGGATAAATTATTTGCAGAAAATGAAGTTCAAGTGGCACTAGCTCAGATGTCTCCATACAAGGTCACAGGATTATAATGGGGGAGGCAGTCTCAAAAGCTGTGTTGGATTTCTTGAGTAATGGCAAGATGCCAAGAAAGGTAAATCACACTTAGATTGCTTTGGCTCCTAAGGTAAATTCTCCATCATCAGTTAATGAATTTCGACATATTAGTTTATGCAATGTGTTCTATAAGTTAATTTCAAAAATTCTATCAAATAAAATGAAAGATATTTTGAATGAAATAATTTCTTGGAACCAAAAGTGTTTTTCTCCCTAGTAGACTCATAACTTATAATGTTGTTGTTGCCTATGAGCTTATTCACAACATGCTACTAGGAAAAAAGGCAGACAAGGTAGTATGACAATTAAACTTGATATGTCAAAGGCTTACGATAGGGTCTAATGGAATTTTCTGGAGGCCATGATGATAAAGCTTGTTTTTGGTCAAAAATGGACTAATTTGGTTTAGAGTGTGTGAGAACTGTAACATATTTTGTTCTTGTTAATAAGGTTCCTAGTGATAGTGTTGTGCCTTCTAGGGGTTTGAGATAAGATGACCCCTTGTCACCCTACTTGTTCTTGATTTCTGCAGAATGATTATTCTATTTGTTACAGAAAGCTGTGCAGAATGGTTCTATTAAAGGTGTTGATGTCTCTAGGAGGGGTCCAAGAGTTTCACATTTGCTAGTTGCTGATGATGCAGTTTTTTTCTATAGAGCTACGCAAGAGGAATGGGTTCTTATGAATGAACTTCTAGTTTAGTTCGAGGGTGCCTCTGGTCAGACTTTGAACAAGAGAAAAAAAGCTTTTTGTTTACTTCCAATACTAAAACCAAAAACCATATATTGTAGATAGCAGGTGGAGCAGTATGTAATAGCTATAACAAATACTTAGGCCTTCCTAATATGGTGGGGAGGTCAAGGTATAATACTTTTAGAGGCTTGAAGGAAAAGATCTGAAAGAGATTCAAGAGTTGAAAAACTGGGTTGTTGTCTACTATTGGTAAGAAAATTCTCATTAAAAGTGTGCTTCAAGCCATACTAGCTTATACTATGTCAATTTCCAGATTGCCTAAGAAATAACTTGAGGAAATTGAGGGTATGCTAGCTCAATTTTGGTGGAGTCATAATAAGTCATAGAAGGGTATTCACTGGAGGAGTTGGGATAAATTAGGAGTGATGAAAGAGAAAGGTAGTCTGGGGTTTATGGATCTACACTGTTTTAATAAAGCTTAGATTTCTAAATAATGGTGGAGATTGATTAAGAACCCTTCTTCCTTGGTAGCAAGCATCTATAAAAGCAAATATTTTCAGCATAGTAACGTTCTGGAGTCTAAATTGGGTCGAGTCCATCTTTTGTTTGGAAGAGTTTACACTCTTGTGTAGATCTTCTTAAAATGAACCTTGTTTAAAGAGTGGAGAATGGAAAGAGTGTCGAACTTTGGCAAAACAAATAGCTATCTAAGCCTTCCTCATATCACGTTCAAACACCTATCAATCTTGTTGATTTTGATGCTAAAGTGAAGGTTTCAATTGATGAGGAGAAGAGGGAATGGAAGAAAGAGACTGTGGAGGCAACTTTTAATGCAGCCGAAGCTTCTAATATTCTCTCTATTCCTATTAGTAGGACTGTAGGAGAGGAGCAAATGATAAACTGATCTAGAGGGTTTCTTTTAAGGGTGTCTATACTGTCAAAAGTGGTTGTCATGATAATTTAATATTCAAAAGGTAGCAGCAAGGGAAGCCTTCAATTATTAAACAAGATGGAAAGTATGAAAACTTAGAAAGTAGGGGTACCAAGAAAGGTTAAGCAATTACTCTGGAAAGCCTTAAACAATATATTGCCTTCAAAAGGTAATTTGTATAGAAAATAGGTAGGGGTGTAAAAAAAAATCAAAAAATCGGTAAACCGGCCCGAACTACTCCAAACCGGATCGAGTAGGCCAGGTTTGAACCGGTCCAGTCCGAAATCGGTTTTAGAAATACAAAATCAGTAAGATCCGGTCAAGTTTCAATTCCTTTCATTTTGGAACCAGACCGAACTGGAGCTGTCATATTAACTATATATTTTTAAATTATTTTTTTAATATTACATATATAATATGTTTTTATTTTATATATAATTTTTATATATAATACATAATAACATAAGTTATAATCATATATCAATAATATTATACTATTATAAAATAAAAATATAATTTTAAACATGAAATTTAAAAATTTTTTTTTATATAATAGTTTTTATATAACAGTTTTTATTTTATAATAATTTTTTTATTCTAGATTTTTTTTTATATTATAGTTTTTTGTTAGTTTAACAATTTTTTGTTTTTGTAATAAATTATAATTTTTTTTAACAAAACAGATTTTTAAACCAAATTAAAAAAAAAAACAAATTTGTTTTTTAAAATTTACAATCTATTAGAACTAAAAAATCGGACCGGAACCGGTAAAACCAATATTACAGATTTTGGAGAGTAATCGGGACGTAATCGGTCTTGCATTTTGCAAAATCAATGATACCGATTCAGTTCTATATTTTGGCCAAAATCAGATCAAATTGGACTGATTACACCCCTAAAAACAGGTGATTGATTGTTCTTTATGTCCAATGTGTATGAAAGAACTGTGTTGCATGTGATGTGGACATGTCCTACATCAACTGATGTATGGGGGGATGCTGTTAATCTTGTTAAGATATGGAAGTCCAATCTTGAAGATTTTGAGTCAGTCTGGATTGTCTTATAATAGACATTCAATTTGGATATATTGGAACTGGTTTCACTGATTCCTCATGCTTTGTGAAAGAGAATGAATGACTTTGTATTTGTTGGAAAATCTAAACCCCCTGCACTGTTACTTGAGTCTGCTAGATCCAATCTCAGTCTTTCAAGCAAGCAAATCCAAAGTTATCTGATCCACTACCTTCTCTTCATCCTAGTGCAAAGGGACTGAAGTGGAGACCACCCATTTGGCCTATGTTAAAAGTGAATTTTGATACAGCTTTTGATTAAAACTTTGGGAGGATAGGGTTGGGGGTTGTGATTAGGGGTGGTTTTAGTGATCCTTATGCTATTCTAGTTAGTTCAAAAGACCATACTTGTTCTGCTGCTGCAGCAAAGAGTTTTGCTTTGTTGAAAGCAATTGAACTTTGTTGTGACTTGAGTTTTCTGCAAGTTATTATAGAGGGCAATGGCAAACAAGTTATTGATGCTATGAAGACTGTTGAAGAGGATTGTTCTTGGATGGGGCAACTTATTGAGGATATTAAGCATCTGATGCTTAAACTATCCTTCTATGAAGCTTTTCTTGATCTCTCGAAATTATAATAGAGTTGCTCATATGGCTGCTAAGATGGCATTTCAATTTGATAGTGAGAGGGTGTAGTTGGATGAGGAGTCCTCTTTTATTTAATTTGAAATGCAATGTATCCTTTCAAAAAAAAAAAAAAAGTAATAATAATCAATGTTGATTGGACCGCAGACCTATTTAGACTTTTAACGCTAATACGGTGATCAAAAAGAAATATATGGTATAAACACAATTTTTACACATGAAAAATATTTTGTTGTGATTTGATGCGATCAAGTTAAGTTATAGAATTTTTTTAATCATAAAATATATTTAAATTATTATATTAAGTCACGTCAATATATAATTTTATTTTTATAAGATTTATGTGTGAACTTAACACTTCTTTTATTCAAAACAGATTAAAACAAATACTTTTTCAAATCTATATGCCTTTTATTGATTTTTTTTTTTTTCTGACCAGTGCAGTTTTGAAGAAGAAAATTGAACCAACACAAAAGGAAAAAATATGAAATGACCAACACGTATGTGGATTATTATTATTATTATTATTATTATTATTATTATTATTAAATATCTTAAGATTCACGCTATCCTTTAACAGTTGACTTCAGGTGCATCCTCTTGGCCTTCTCTGACTACCTTTCCACGTAAGTTCACAACAAGCGTATCTCCGTTGCAATACTATAACGGGGGTACAAATCAATCTCTCTCTCTCTCCTTCTAATTTGCCTCCCTCAAGCTAAAGACAATTAGGCTCCATTTGAATATTAATTTAAGTTGAGATAGAAGAATTTTTTTTATAAATATTAATAAGTTGAGATGGTAGAGTGAATTTTATAAAATTCATTTAAATAAGTTTATATGTATTTAAAAATTAAAATAAATTTAAAAATTTATATTTTTGAGAATTTGAAGAAGATTATAAATCTCCCATATAAGATGTGTTAAGTTGTAAATCACATGTATAAAGATGTTGAGTTTAGAAGAATTTAGTGATTTTAAGAATCAATTATTTGAATATTAGAGTCAGCTTAAAATTAGATTTTAACAAAACTCAAGCTGAGTTCGAATCTAATTTCATTAGATTTTAAAATCTAAGAATGGCATGGAATTCTCCTTAGCGAGCAGCATATATGTCATGACAAAAGAGTGAAAAGAGGAATTGAGTCCATTGAGTACGGACATAATCAAATCTCAATCATCAACTAGTTTGCCAACAGATGAATTATCATCTGTGAGAAATTTGACTTCATCTAAGAAACTTTGGTAAGACATGGTGCCTTGCTGGAAAGATTCAAGTTTTCTCTTGATGAGAGGAATACAAGAGGTTGAAGGTGCTGCAAAACACGACCCAAGAGCTTGCCAAGCAAGTCGAGATGTTTCCAGACCATAAATGGTAGAAACAACAGAAGGAGATAAAGATGACACTATCCAGCCAAGCACCGTTTGGTCCTCATATTGCCAAGCCACATAAGCAGAATTAAGAACACTTTGGCTTGTAGTTCATTGCTGGAAAATTGAGGGTAGGGATCGGAACCATCAACAATCCCATCAAGCCACAGCTCCAAAATAGTGGAAGTAATTGAGCACTCAAACATATTTGACTCAAATGTATATACTATTATTTGTCATATTCGTTATTGAGAGTTTACACATCTATAACCTATATAATTTTTTAAGCAGTAGCTAGCTGTGCTCATGCTTAGCGGCCACATCATGAATATCCATTTCTATATTAAATGATCAAAGATATTTAAGTTTATAGGAGTTTGAAATATTATGTTAACAAATATTAGGTAATTTGGAATCAAAGGTTTGCAACCCTTCCTCTTCCATGGAATTTTAAGGGAAGCAAATTACTTGATTAAGCAAGATTGCCCAAACACTTTCATTAGTATGAACTCCTTCAAGTTCTTGATGCCGGTCTATTACAAATTAAGGTCCCTTTTGGAACTTCGATTGAATCAAAATCAATTCAATTCAGTTTAGTTTTAATCTAAGTTTAACATCCAAACATTTAACTCTTAAATCTTTAAATTTATTTCAATTCAAAATCTCTTTACATGTAGAATCTGCAACTTTTTTTAACTCTAACACATCTTTATACATGAAACTTATAATATTTTTTAACTTTTCATAAATACATTTAAATTCATTTTATTATTCAAACAAATCTAAACTCATTTTAATTAGATTTTATAAAATTCACTCTATCATATTAACTCAATGTTATTTATAAAAAAATCAGCTTTAACTCAACATCCAAATGAGATGTTATATCTTGTTTTGCGTAGAAATGGATTACGATTTTACGAGGATGGGTCTATATGCAAAATGCATGCATGCATGTTGAGTTTGAATGCATGCTTTTCGCCAGAAGAAAACTGAAGCATACCACATGAATAAAAAAAAAAATCTAGCTTGCAAAGTCATGCACTCGTGGCTATAGACCGTGTCTCCGAGATTCAAAGTTCAAACCCTACGATATCATTTATATTCCAAAAACGTGTTGTAGGACTACTACCCGTGAATGAGCAGTACTATTATTACTGATCTGTAAGTAATATTAGAATAATCCTACTTTGACATTTCTTTTTAATACCTGATTTGGCATTTTATGTATTTTAATTTTTTTTATTAAATAGTTAAAAAAGCGATTATTAATATATTAATAATTTTTTATATTTTCAAAAATATTTTAAAATGATAAAAAAATATATATATGATAAAAAAAAAATTTTAAAATATGAATATGATTTTAGCCCAAGTATAACTTGCAGCAGTGCTACTCAAATGATAAGAGTATCACCCCTCGTAATATTAATCCTTCCACTCGCCATCATGTTACTCATCCCCCTTTTTTTCTTAATAAAGAGCATGTTAGTTTGAGCAATGATATTATATATCCATCCTTTATTTCTCATATTCAGTCACATTTGTCGAGATGACACATTTTAAGTGATTGTTCATTTTGAGTGATTGACATATAATACCACTTGTTTGGATTTCGTGCATAGTGTTCATCAAGTGGGCACTAAACATTTTGCATTTCAAAGAAAGTAAAATTAAATTAAAAACAAAATGATATCAATTAATTAATAATTCAAATATAATTTTGAAATTTGAAATTTGTATTCCCTATTGCATATCTATGGATTTGAAGAGAATCCATCAAATTTGCATTAAACTAGTCATCATTATACTTGTTATATCTTAGAGCATCTACATCGATCTCATCTTTTATTATCATTAAAAGTATACTTTTTGTATTAATATTAAAAAAATATATATTATATTTAATTAAATATGACTAAAAGAAAGTGTGTCAAATAATATAAAGATACTTTTTGAAGAACTTGAAAATTTTAAATTTTAAGTTTCAAGTTTTAAGTTTCATGGTATCTAACTTGAATAGCATTAAGGTGATTTAGGATGTTAAGTTTTAAGTTTCATGGCATCTAACTTTAAGAACTTTGCATATCCACTTGACTGGTACGTACCCATAAAAGACTAGGGTCATAAGAAAAGGGAGCAAACACTCAAAAGAAAAAGACAATCATTGAATGAATGTAGCCAAAAGATGACATAAACAACAATCATGCAAAGCATGATTAGTTCAAATTAGCCAAAAATATAAATAGTGCTTGTGATTATGCGTATGTGATGACCTTTTGCTTGTTCCCATATTAAAATCTTGTCAAGCTTTTTTGATTTGATGTTTGCTTTTATCTCAAGCTTGGGGTTATCCCAAAAACATCCCACATCTTGTTTCTTATCTTAGGATATAGGTTTAAGAGGTAAACAGTATTTCTTTATATTTAAAAAATTATTATTCATCTCTTAAATCAGTTTTTATATATATTTTATTGACAATAATTAAAGATGTAGAAATAAAATAATAAAAAAAGTGATAAAAAAATAATAAAAAAATATTGTTTTAATAAAATAGAGAAATGATAAAAAATGGAATGTAGAAGATTTTTTGAAATCAAGTAAAATTTAAAATTTAGGAAAAATTATAGGAGGTTCCCTTTTTATTTAAAATTTAGGAGAAAATATAAGAAGTTCGCTAAATATAGAGAAAGAATATTGGCATTGATTCTATCAAAATTTCCTTCAAAATTTGATGAAAAGTACAAGTTTGATAAAAAACCAACACATCTACATCTATAATCCCACATTGGATTCATATTGAATTTATCAAAATAATAATATAAAATAAAAGTTATAAAATCAACAAACACATCTATAATTTATTCATTCAGACAATAAAAAATTATTTTGATAAATAAATAGTAGACCTTTATATTTGAAGGATAAAATGAATTTACAATAGCTCAAACCTTCCCATAATTTCATTTGATGGATCTAATGCAAAAATATTTTTAATAAATATATCAAATTTACATTTGCATTAACTTTTGATAGAACTAATATCAATACTCTAATGTGAATGCTCTAAGATGATTGATTACTTCTTCTAATAATGCCCTAGAAAGCATAATGCAACGTTTTTCCGTTAATTATCTTGGTAGGATCAGATTCAAACAAATATTCCAACATTTTGGTTTTTTTGTTTTTCACTGTTCCATTAAGTTTTTGTTCCTATGTTTTTTTAATTTTCT
The DNA here is from genome assembly GCA_036559045.1 of Platycarya longipes. Classification (NCBI taxonomy): domain Eukaryota; kingdom Viridiplantae; phylum Streptophyta; class Magnoliopsida; order Fagales; family Juglandaceae; genus Platycarya; species Platycarya longipes. The sequence continues at coordinate 11,193,696 of CM071801.1, forward strand.
TCTGGCCATTATTAATGTTGTTGTTCCCATGGTTAGGAAAAATTTAGCCCAAGCAGTCTTTGTTTACAACAAAGCCCATGAAGCTATGGGCCAACCACTCCGATAGAATTATTTACGGAATGATTTTCTTTTCTTTAATTTTCTTTTTTGAAGAAAAAGTCCAATTCCAGACTCCAAAACTTGTTATTTTATCAATCGAAAAAATAAAAAATTCAAATTATAAAGTATAGGTAATAAAGAATAAGTAACAAAGAATATAAGTCCACTTCAAAAATAAATTGTCGGGAATCCTAGAATAAGCTTATGTAGGAGTAAAATTGATCCAAAATTGTATTTTTTTTTTTTTTTTTTTATGACCAAATTAGTATATACCGATTTTGAAAATTTAAAAACCGATATCAAACTGAATCGAATCACTTCGTAATTAGTGCTTTGATATGGACCAATATGGTAGATGTCTTTGGTTGATTCAAGCTCATCTCATCAGCCCACATATTTGCTAAATTTAAGCAGGCCCAATTATGTTTTTTTCCCTATATAAATTTAGAAAATTTCAAGAAAAAGTAATCAATTTATAATTATGTTAAGGAATTCAAATTAGAATTTCTTTGTGGCAACTATATTAAGATCTCTATCGCGTTTGATCACAATAAGTCAAAATAAGTAAGAATTCTACTTTAACATACATTTCATACTATATGTGCTATAGATGACATATGAGAGAATAATTGGATGGGTCATGCCTCCATCATTATGTTAGCCCTAATGAATTAATGAATGATCTATTCTTATGTTCTTGAATCTATTAACTATGTCATGAGTTGAAAACTTGATATTACTATTTTATCATATTTTCTTAGAGTTACAAATGATACGGTCTCGAAAAACATGTTTAAAAAAGCAGTCAAATCTAAGTAAATTAACATGAATGTCTAGTGAAGATTATTTAGAATTGTACTTGTTATTTTATGTGCCATAGCTCGACCGATTATGTCATTTTGACTCAATATAATCATAAGCCTATTATATATAGGCCTGTTCATCCGGGCCGAGTTGTACTCGGCCCGGTTTAAAATTTTATTTTTTTCTTAACAGTTTTGATTTTTTTTTTAAATGTTTAAAGAAATTTTGAATCCGGATTCCAGATTTGGGAATCCGAAACCCGGATGAACACCCCTAATTATATAATATGAGGTCAATAATTACTTTGATATGTTTGGAAAGTTTATTTGAGACAAATCTCAAATAGACAAATCTCACACAAAAATTTTCTCAAAAAATAAATCTCACAAATAAAAAATAATTTTTTATACTTTGTAACAAAATCTACTATTTTACAAAGATTTATACAAGACTTATCTCTAACAACTTATACAAATTATTTTGCTCATTAAAAATCGTGATTACATATCCATAATTAAAGGTGTAAAAAAATTGTAAAACCGGAAAATCGATTGAGACTCGTGAAACCAGTTCAATTTTGAATTGATCTGATCCGAGATCCGTTCTCTTAATTGCAAAGCCAGCTGGTTCCAGTCTGATTCTAGTTTTATGCTTTTTAAGACCGTAACGGTTCGAGATATATATATATATTTTTAAACTAATTTTTTTAATATCATATATAAATTTTTTAATTACATATAATTTTTTTAATCTTAGATATATTTTTTATATTATACATAATTTATATACATAATATATGTTAATATAAATTATAATTATGTGTAAGATATCGTTATTATAATTTATAACATAACAGATTTATAGCTATTTTTATTTTATAGCAATTTTTTGTATAGCAAATTTTTTTGAATAATGTTACCTATAGGTAGATGTGTGTAACAATTTATACACCAATGCATGCTTATTAACTGCCTTCATTAAAGTCTGACTTTTTGATGAATCATATTTCATTTTTTTTAAAGCAATTACATATATATATATATATATATATATAGATTTTTTTATGACAAAGTTGTATTTTATTAAAATAAAAAATTCGGACCAAATTCAACTCAAATCGATAAAATCTTAACTATCAGTTTATAATGCTCATTTTTATGTAGCGTGAATTGTTCAACTATTTTTGTAAAACTCTCTTAACGGATCATGCCTTTTTCATATCTATTTTTTGGTTTTGCTACCGTGTTCAACTATCTGTAGTGTAAACGGTGCATAGCTGTAACATATTTTATTTATTCTCCCTTTTTTAATGCACTTTGTCACTGACAATAATTTCTCTTTTTTGCACTTTTTCTCTAACAAATTATTAAATAATATAACATTTAAATGATATAAAAAAAAATAGCTAAATTGATGCATAGTGGATTATAAAAATTTATATGTGAAAAAAAAAAATTAGTAATGTATTCAGAAGAAAAAGATCTTATTTAGATTTTAAACTGCGATAAATTAAGATGAATTTTGAAAGTTAAATAAAATATTATTTTTTAATATTTTTATTATTTTAAAAATTAAAAAAGTGAACTGTCTATTATATTATGTAGAAATTGAAGAAATTATAATAATAAATTTAAGATGAATTAAAATGAATTATAAATACAAATAGAACCTAAGATTAATATTTTTTTTTTATAAGCAATGCTGCAATGAGATCAATAATTCATTGTGAATATTCTTACACACCACTGTTGCGGTGGTTTCTCTTGCTATCTTATCACTTATTTTTAACTAAAAATAAAGTAAAAGTAAGGACGAAAATTTTTATTAGTCAACCTAAATTAATATGATGCTGCACGTACATTACTATTATAACTTTTAACCATAGTCTATCGGACAATGCTACATACAATCTAAAAAATTGGACTTCTTTGTAATCCAAGTAATAAATAAATAGAAAAATCCTCATTTTAGAATAAAATTAATTAAAATATCCTTATTTACAAATAAAAAAATTTTAGAAATCTAAAAATTCATTTCATTTAATCATAAAATGAGAGCGTTTTTATGTAGATTGTAATCCAGTCCATATTTGATGGACTGCAAAAAGAATTATTCTAGCCTAAAATTATGTTTATGCAATCCTTCCCTTGTTTAGAAATTGAACCAAAACCATTTATTTAGTTTCAAACTATCTTCTTTTTTAAAGTCATTTATTTAACTTTTTTTTTTTTATTTATGCAGTATTATGTGTTAATTTTTATAAAAATTATAAAAGATTCTCATCTAATTTAAATTTATACATTATAATTATTTAATTTTATCTAATAAAATTATTTTGCCTTAAAAATAAAAAAAAATGGCTTACACCCCTATACACTATCTATGATCTATTTTACATGGTACGTACAGACAGACGATAAAATAGAGTGAAGATGAGGAAGCGTGGTAGTCCCTGGCGAGGCAGGGAGAATGCCTCGAAATATTGGATACCGTATCCGTGATCGCTGACACCATATGGGCCACACACCACTCCCCCGGCTTTGACAATTTCCCCAAAATTAATGTAATTTAAAAGTTCTGACACGTCCCCAGCTGTCACGCTGCTCCCACTCCTATTGCACTTCTCATCAAAAACCCCCTCTTCCCCCTCTCCTTCTCTCTCCCTTTATTATTAGCCCATAAACCCTCTTCTCTGCCCATCACTGTTTGCCCCCCCAAAAGCCCCATCCCTCTCTCTATAGTTTACAAAGAATATTTCTGTTTTTTTATTCAAACACTTCTTTTAAAAATATGAATTTCCTGTCAAAAAGAGGACCACGCTCCTCCCCTCCCTCCAGTCCCGTCCCATTACAACGCATCCAACAGCTGTTCAAATTCTTATTAGTTAATTCAATAGATTCCTCCCATTACCAAATGATACCAATTTTTTTGTTTATTTTCTTATTTATTAAAATAGTGTGAACTAATTTCAACCATTTCCTCCACAAGATGCCTCCAACTTATTCACACAATTATATGGTCCAACGCATATACTCTCTATCTCTATCTCTCTTTTTCCTACAAAAATCTGTCTTAATATCTACATTTTTTTACACAAACTTGTACATTTCGCCATTCCTCGCACCCACCGCATCGGCACAGCCAAATACATGAACCCCAGACAGGACAGGACGTGTCCAGAATTCGCCATTATCTTCTCTTATACTATAATATCTACGTGGATAGTCCCAAAAAAGTCCAGCTGTGCTCCATCATCTTCTGCATCCACGATGGATAAAAAGCCGCTAATATAGCTGGCGCTGGGGTTCCAACTTTCACGTGTCGGAATCCAATTCCGCCAAAACCCTGGACCCTCGATTATAGGACCTGGACCTGTCCAGCTTCTGGCCCAGCTCATGTAACATTTGCCACGTGGCGTCGCCTTCCCTGACCCGGTTGTGGAACATCAAAGCCCGTCTGGTCTTCGGGTCCCACAGGTTGTGTTGGATTGTGCTGAGATTGGTCGCCGCCACGTGTTCAAGAATATTTCCCAGCTTGTCCACGTCCCTTTCCGCCACCGTGAGTGAGATTTCCGTCCAGTTCACGGCGGACGGGAAGGGTAACCGGATGCCATCTGCTATGATTACTGGCACACATCCCAACGCCACGGACTCGACCAGCCTCGGACTCCACGGGGCCCACCCCAGAGGGCACAAACAGAAAACTGACCGCGCAATTTCCGTCTGGTAACCGGCAAATCTATGCCTCTTCAGATAAAACCTCCTGTCGCCGCTGTATTTCCGCCATATCACCGTCCGCACCCGCCTACATTAAGGAGAATCAAAAGTTAAAAACATATAGCTCGAGGGTAATTCAGTAAAACCAGAGACAAAAACATGATTACGAGTTTGATTACAATGGATTAGACATTAGAGAATTGATTAATCAATTACTTGCTGTAAAATCGGCCGCTGACGTTCTTTGGATTGACTTCCATTTTGCCCCTGAAGAACACGAAAATATCACGTCGGCCCTTCACCGGATAATTTTCTACGGTTGTCTGTACAGATTCCGGCGAAATATACGGTGGGATAAGCACATTCTCGACGTCCTGACACGGGTGCTTATAGTTGACGCCAAAAGTCTGCAATATGATGGAGTTTTTCAGGAATCCAGGTATGCCATCCGCGATCGCCGTTTCCTCCTATTCATGACCCCAAAAAACACCAAAACCAAAATATTTAGGAACGCAGAAACAATATGATATGAAAAGCCCGAACAAGTTTGGCAAAATTCCTGGGAAAAGACTAGACTTTTGCTTTGGTCAATACCATGGCGTGGAAGCAGGCTCCATAGTCGTGGGAGGCGACGAAGACGTGGTCGGATCCCCCTGTACGATTCCAGAACGGGTACTCGGTGGAGATAAGCCGGACAGCCGAAGATAACAGACTCCTCGCGTGCCCGATTGCTGGAAAGCCATTAATGGTGCTGAAGTTACAAGATACGTAGACGGGAACGAAGAAGAAATCAGCTTCGTAAGGATCAAAGGTCCGCACATGGCTGGTCAATAGAGCTCTGTGAATGGCGACCTCCGACGCAAACAAATGCTTGCTGCATCTCTCGTTTGAGAGCCAGTTCGTGTTGTAATTCGGCGGCAGATCATAGACGAAAATCTTTAAATTCTTCAATGCTGAAAATATATACATATGTTAAAGTTTCAGTACATGGGCGAAAAAGGTATAAACTTTTTATCAAAACTGTGAGGAAAACAATTTAACCTGAAGTACTTGTAGATTCAGGTTGGAGGAGAGTGGCGTTGGTACTGGACTCGAAGAGAGCGCGAGAAGCGAGGGTGGATTCGGAGTTAGGGACATGGGTTTTGGATAGAGAGGTAGGTTTGTTTTGTGGGTTATTGTTAGTTACGAAATAGGAGCTGAACAGATAGAGCGAGAGGGACAACCAGAGGACCCATTTGTAGTACCTGTAAAACAAGCTCCTTTCTTGGGTTCTGCCATTTTTGTTGTGCAAAAGCTTCATCCTCACATAGAAACCCCGGTTTTTCGAGGGTCTCTTCGGCTCCGCCATCTCATTTAAAACCTAGAAAAAAACCATATATGACGTCGCTTTGGCAAGTGAAAAGTTTAGCAGTTGGGATAGGGCTTTCGGTTCTTGGTCTGCGAAGAAGTGGAAACGAAGGAACAGGGATTGAAGAAGAAGAAACAAGAGAGGTTGTTGGTACTTCGTTTTTGTGACCAAAACTAAACAAGTATAAAACATTAAAATAAATGATAAATGGATTGGTTTGAGATGTCTATAAGCGTTTGGTTCAGTTCTGGTGATTCGATAATAATATTAAAAAAAATAAAAAAATAAAAGTTATGAACACAAAATTTCTGCAGGAACTGTTCACCCATGGAGAAGAGAGGGAGAGAGAGAGTCAGAAAGTCACATGGTGATGCAGCAAAATTAGAAATTAAATTAAAAAAACAAGGAAACATGGGAAAGCTGGTCTCGTTTTCTATGCTTGTTTTGATCCTTTCGGAGTTCAGACGAGTTGAATGACGGAAACACCCTTATCATTTCGACAGAAAGTGTGAGGTATGACCGTATGAGCAGTAGTGTTTTGGTAAAAACGGAGCAGTTAGTCGTAGTATCCAATGAGCTTGTCTTCAAACAGTTCAATCAATGTGTCATAGTCTGTCCCTGTGCATTATGTTATGAAATTATGAATGAACTATACAGCCGAGCGAGGATTACAGCTGAGCTGGGTTAAGTAGTTGAAGACCTTAATTACATTTGATGCTCAGTTGGTACAATTTCTACGGTTCTTAAAGACATATCACTTGCAGAGCAGACGAGAGAGGAATGATAAATATCTGTGAATGAAAATTTTTAAATGTAAATAATTTTACGAATTTATATTCGCACTAATGTTAAAGCGTGAAGTTAGATTTTAATAAAATATTTTTATTTAAAATAAAATATTTAAAAGTAATTAATAAATATATATATTTATGCCAGCATAATTACTTTTGTAGAATTACTTTATATGAATTGTGTCAATATTCTTATAAAAAATAGTGAAATTTATTATTAAAAATTAATTTTTTAAAATTTTCACATTTTAAATATAAAAGATTTAAAAAATTTCGAATGCTAATAAAGAACTAGTTCACCAAGAAAAAGGGGCACGTAAAAGGATGTTAAAAAATTTTGAATGCTAATTAAAGAACTTCGTTCTCCAAGAAAAAGATACATTAATTAAAAATGCACATCAGTAAAGGCTGGCAAGCAAAAGATACATTGATTTCTCCATCCATTAAAGAGAACAATTATGGAGCCCTTTAATGAGAGTGACAATTCCAATTTAAAAGATCTATTTTTTCTGTTTATACTTTTCTTTACGCCTAAAGATTTTTTGTACTTTGCGCTAATTACTGTTTTATTTTAGAAATTAACTTTTTATCAAATTTATATTTTTTTATGAAATTTTAAAGAAAATTTTAATAGAGCCAATATCAATACTCTTACAAAACCACTAAAAACTTCAAAAGACCATTGTTAAGCATGAGGTAATAAACAATTTTGTAACCCTATGTATGAGAAGGTTATTCCAACAGGACATTTTTTTTAATATTTGATGTAGCAGTTAGGGATGTTGAAAGTATTACTACCGTAGTGTGCAAAACACAAGATGATGAAGTGGATTTTGTTAAAACCAACTTTACCAAGTCAAAGAATGCTACATCAACATTGCTCTTACTCTTAGGAGTTGAAGAAGCTAGAGCACACAAGATAAAAGAAATTAGCTTTCGGTAGTGATTCAGAAGTTATTATTAATTTAATTGAAATTCCTGATAAAGCTTCGGATTGGATTATCGAAACTATTTATTGAAAACTATTTGTAATATTATTTATTAGAAGTATCTTTCCTTCCTTCAGTCAGAAACGGGGCCTAAATACATAGATAGATAAAGAAGGTACAAAAACATCTTGGAATTCTACATCCATTGTTTGGTATTTACTATGAGTTTAAATTCGTAGGTAAGTAAGCGCACTACAATACATACATACATTCATCACCAGTCAACAGTCAACTAACAGCTTCGTGACCATTCAATTTCTGCTAAAGCAACATTATCAGCACACATTATTACACTAAAACATACGCCTTATCATGGGAAAAAGAGAGAGAAGGCAACTTTTATAGAGAAGTCTCGTGCACGGCAAGAGTGCTTTCATAGATAGCAAATTAGAGATGAAGACTTTTATTTCCCAATCAGACAATTTTTTTTTTTTTATATCATTAACATGATATTTTGTTTATAAAATAAAATTTTAAATTTTAAAATTTTCTAATAATTAATATTTGTGTAGATCTTTTAGACATAATTAATTATTTGTGCAAATCTCTTAGTTTCTCTTAGTATTCGAATCTTGAACATCTTAAGGTCTCGTTTGGATAGAAAGATGAGATGAAATTATTTTAAATGAAAACTAAAAATTAAATAAAATATTATTATTATTATTTTAGAATTGAAATTTGAAAAAATTAAATTATTTATTATATTTTATGTAGAAATTTGATAAAATTATAATGATAAAATAAATTGAATTGAGATTATTTCTCAATCCAAACTGAGTCAAAACAATATAAATCATTTCCCTTTCTACCTACGTATCCACATCAAACTTTAACACCTAATCTCAATTATGATATACATACATATATGTAAAAGAATCATGTGACCAAGTCAAAATAAATTTTTAGTTTTCCATTATATATGAGATTGCAACCAAAGAAAATCACTTTTGGTTGAATATTCGATATATATAATATATCATTAATTTAAAGAATTGTATGAGATGAATAATAATAATTAGGGAAGATAAGCAATGAGAAAACTTCGGTGAGTAGCCAAAACCGACCCACCATTATCTTTGGAGTCATGCATACTTTAATGGGTGGCAGATAATTAGTGGTAAACGTGGGAATTCAGCTTGGGGGGGTGGAGTATTTATTGGAAAGGAATGTTTAAAAGACAACGCACCATAATAATTAAAAGTATTTTATTTTATTTCAAGCTGTGGTGGCCCCACATATACCATTTTGTTCGAGTAATTTGTAGGCAAAATCAACTTCAAAGTTTGCCGCCTTCACTTGTACATCAAGGAAGGGCCGCGCCAGCCCAGCTGAAAATGAATGCACACTCCAATTCGGGCAGGGGGCATCAAAACTGTCCTGGTCTTATGATTCAGCTTCTTGACCTTGTTGATCTCTCTGTTCTTCAAACGTCCCCCTTTTTTTTTTTTTTTTACTTTTTTATATTTTTTAAAAAGTAAATTAGCTACAAATCTCAAATTATTTTTTAAAAACCTAGTCTCGTTAGTAAAAAAATAATTTTTTTTTATATATTTTTTAAGGCGAGTCTCTTTTTTTTTTTTTAATTTACACGAGACATGTCTTTTTAAAATTTATACTAATTATTTTTCCTTATTAAATCATCGTCTAAATCAATCAGAGATATTGCAAAAATAAGATGTTTAAGAAAAGCCCAAATAAGTCTTAGTATAATTGATGTAACGCATGGAAACAAAAAAAAAAAAAAAAACAGATAATAGGTGAATTATGTGAATTGTTCTACTTATTATTCATATATCACATGATTATTATAAAAAAAAAATGAACTAAAAAAAATAAAATTAGTGAAGTCAGAATGACAAATAAAACTATACTTTTAGATACCTCCAAAAGAGGTGGTAAATCAAGTTCAATATTGCAATTGATTGTTTTGATACGTACCATGGAGGATCTATGATTCTATCTTCCACACTTTTGAATTTATATTTAAGCGAAGTAGAAATACAAAAAATAAGGAGCAAAGTTCACAAAAACGCGATTGGCTTTTAAGGCTTGATTTATTTTTAGAAATAAGAAGAGATGAGATAAAAGTTAAAAAAATAAAATATTATTATAAAATATTTTTTAATACTAATTTTGTTTTAGAATTTAAAAAAATATATATTTTGGAATTTGAAAAAATTAAATTTTTTATTATATTTTATATAAAAATTTAAAAAAGTATAATAATAAATTTGAGATATTTAAATTTTTGATTTCTTCCCCGTAAGCAAACCGAGCTTTAATTTCTGCTTAATTCATTTATTAAATGAGTTGTTGGAAATCACAAAATAATAATCGATTATTAAACTATATAAGTCTTTGAATAAACTCAAATAATTTTGTGTGTATTATTATATATACTATTATCTCTATATCTTCAATGAAAATATTTTAAAACCTTAAAGCAAAACATATATGATCATAGGGAAAGACTCTAATTACAAAATAATTACGCAAAAATAAATTTAAAAATTGACATGATTTAATGTAATTTGTCAAATTACTCTATTATTTTTATTGTAATTAGATCCAATAGATTATATGATGTCATATCAATTCGTGAGATAATTTTTATGTAATTATTTTGTGACTATATCACTCCTTTTATGTTACTTGAATTTTTATGAATCTAATTCTGGATATAATATGTGTGTGTGTACACTTTATGAAAATATCAGCAAAGATTTAAAGCTTTTAATTTTATCATAAAATATAATATAAATAATATATTGAGAGAAGAGTTTTGCATTTTTTTTTGTTTTGCAAACATGAATTTGGTAGATAATCATTTAAATCTCATCCTTTCAAATTATAACTTATTCATATTGAAGAACAACTCTTACCAACCTCAACTGATGCAGAATCAACACGTGATGAAGAAATTCCAGCAACGTAGGAGATGGCATAGCGATCCTGAAATCTGTTTTGGAATATCTGAATTTAAACTAAGATCTTGTTATCATATTTGTTAAGAGTTTAAATTCAAAAGTGTTTGAATATAGATTACGTATCAGATCCTCTGCTTCACCAGAGGTCTATATATACACAGCAATGTAAAACATTTAATTCAAATAAAATAGAAATATCCAGTTCACTCCATTTTTTTATATGGTATCAGCTTGAGCCACTCGACCTACTTCTCTCCATGTCCTCTCCTTCGTCAACCATGTCAGACACATCTTCCTCTGTTATTCCATCCCTCATTACCCCACCAACCATCAATATCATCAAGCTTACCAGTGACAATTATCATGACTGGAAAGCTCACTCCTTCCTTTCTTTCGTAGCCAAGGTCTCACTGATTACATCCACGACACCGTTAAAATACCTCCCAAAGAAATTACTGCTAACGACCCAGAATCCTCTGAAATTTCTACTATTCCTAATCCTCTCTATGAACACTGGCTAAGACAGGATGCTATTATACTTGCTGTTTTTTTCTCTACTATATCTGAAACCATACTAATCCAGGTTGTATCTCACACAACTTCTGCTAGTGTATGGCATGCGCTAGAAATTTCCTTTTCTTCTCAGTCTCGGGCCCGCATGATTCAATTGCGTACTGAGCTTGCTAATGCCCGCAAGGGTGCCCTTTCTGCTACTGATTATTTTATGTAGATAAAACGGTGCACTGATGAATTAGCTACTGCTGGCCAAACTCTTACCAGTGATGAAATAATCACTTATCTCCTTACAGGTCTTGGACACGACTATGACTCCTTTGTTACCACTATCTCTGCTCGCAAGGATCCTGTCACCTTGGAAGAGATCTACTCTCACTACCGAATCCCGACTGTCTCATCATAATCAATCATTACCACAAGCATCTGCTAATGTCGCTACACACAATGCTTCTCGTGGTCGTGGTGGACACAGAGGTAGGGGGCGTGGTTTTCGTGGAGGTTCTCAACACTCTAATACCTCTGGTCGTGGTCAATCCAATCGTGATGCCACCATCTGTCAAGTTTGTCGTAAACCAGGCCACACTGCGAAGAAATGTTATTACAGGTTTGATATAACCTATGCTGTAAACACTGCTCCTCACACACCGCAAGCAATGGTGGCTTCTAGCTCTATTCAATCTGAACCCGAATGGCATCCCGACACTGGCGCCACCCATCACCTCACAAATGATATAGCCAACCTCAATCTACGAAGTGAAGATTATGATTGTGCTGATCAAATTCACGTAGGCAATGGTGCAGGTTTGCGCATTTCTAAAATTGGTTCTACATCCATTCCTACTCCTGCTAAATCTTTCATTTTAACTCAAGTTCTACTGGTTCTAGAAATCCAAAAAAATCTTCTTTCAGTTCACCAATTTTGTCAGGACAATATGTAGAAATTTATAGACCTAACTCATCTCATAAAACCGGTCTAATGAGAGAGGTTTACACATTATTTATAAGTATGCCCAAGACCTTGTCCACAGGCAATGTGGGATTTATTCCTCAACACCTTCCCTCACGTGCAGACCAGTAATTTTTCTGGTCCTTATCACGGGATAAGTAGTGTAGGCCCACATTCGTCCTGTGGCAGGCTCTGATACCATGTAGAAATTTATGAGCCTAACTCATCTCATAAAACCGGTCCAATGAAAGAGGTTTGTACATTGCTTATAAGCATGTCCAAGACCTTATTCGCAGATAATGTGAAATTTATTCCTCAACACAATGACATTTATTTTTAGTTTCATTGTGATTTTTTTGTTATTAAGAATTACTTGGGAAACTCCTACATCGAGGGGAGCTTAGAAATGGATTATATTTATTTTCTAGCTCTACGGCCTCTCGTCTTCCTCGTTGCTTCTCTGCAACCCGTGCTTCCTACCAGTTGTGACACCAACGTCTCGGACATGCCTCCCCATCTATCGTCAAACAAGTCGTGTCTACCTCTTCTCGTCATATATCAATTATTGGAATTCTTTAAATTTATTATTTTATCTCGTTAATTCATGTATAAACTTTTTGTATTCTTTATCTTTCTATGTATATAAAAATGTATCTTGAGAATTATTTGTAGGACACAAAAAAATTTAAAGTAAATAATATTAAATTCTTTTAAAAATTTAATTATGCATTACATTTCTCTTATCATTTATCGGTAATTTCACAACATGTTTATCAATTTTCAATAAAATTTGCAGGAAGGACAAAAAAATGGAAGGGGCCCTCTTAAGCTTTCTTGCTCCCAATCATTCGATTTGCTACTTTACGCGCGTCGACGGTCGATCAAAAGCCATTCCAATTCCTGCAAAGCTGACTCCTAAAATATATATGAGGTTGTTAAGGTGCGGTTTAACTGGAGAAATGTTTGAGTTGGGTTGAATTTAATTTATTTTTTAATATTATTATTATTATGAGATTTAAAAAAATTAAATTGAGATATAAAAAATATCTATTAAAATTTTAAAAAATTTTATTAAAATTTATATTTTATATAAAAATTTTAAAAAAAATAATAATAAATTTAAAATAAATTGAGATAAACTCATTTAGTTTATAAATTCAAACCGGCTCTAAATAGATATCGTGAATCATGTTTTCCCACTTTTGTCTTTTAGATTCAATCTAAAAAGCTGGACCAGAAAATCAAATCGTAATTAATTTTTGATTATTGCTTTTCTCAGGAGTCAGGACCAACCAGAAAGCAATAATGTATGGATTGGATACAACATTTTCATCATGATCATGGGTTAAATTACGAAGTTTGAGGTTAAATTTGTGTCATGATGATCAAGGGAGGGAAGTTCATCTTGGATTTCATTGCGTATCCTTCCCCTCATCCTTTTTGCAGGCTGCAAGAAATTAACAAGTCTTATTTATTTATTTATTTATTTTGATAAATACAAAAATATAAGAAAAATACTAAATGAATCCATGCTAAAAGAAAACAAAAAAGGGTGATACTATAGCCACTGTTGTAGCACGTAGCTGCAATGTATTGTTAGTGTTTTTTTATTTTCTTTTGTTTTCTCATTTATTTTTTGTTAACATTCTCAAATATTTTCTAAAAAAAAAATCAAAATATTATTAAATAATATTTTTTTAATTATTAAATATAAAAAGAAAAAAATGGGGAACGGTACACAACATAGGGACGCCCTAATTGAATACTCTTTGATTTAAAAGAGAAATCTTATTTACAATCCTAAGAGGGGAAATACATGTACAGTCTTTTTGATATATGAGGGCAAAACTAATAAATAAAAAATAAAAACATCTCAATATAATAATTATGCTCCGAAACTCTTCGTTTCTTTTTAACTGTGCTTCATTACTCACCGTCTCAATATCGAATTTATGACTGTATCTAAACATTATTTTAATTCCAATCACGAAGTTGGTAAGTATATAGACGAATCAAAATATGGGTGCAAGCCAGCAATAAATTCTCCAACGCACTTTGCACATGTCTACACTTCAATGAGCTTTACAGTTCAAATTTATTCCTATTGCCAAACAAAGACAACAAACAAACATGTGCAATTCCATTCACAATTTTTATTGGTGCTAATAATTCAAAACCTCGTCACCCTTTCTCCTTAAGCATGTGCCTCTACAGCTCACACTTACAGAGCAGTAGGGTCAAATCAAATGCCCCCCAAAAATGTCTCTCCCTTTTTGGGTTCAAAAGTCCTACAACTTGGAGGGTTGAATGACTTGGAGGGAAGGGCATAGCCCCCACATCCATCAATAATATTTAAGAGCTGCCCCCCCTTCTTCTCTCTCTCTCTCTCTCTCTCTCTCTCTCTCTCTCTGGTTTTGGATGGGTCACCCTTCCTCAATAAATTCTTCGGTGCTCACATGGCAGAGGAATATATTCCATATAAACTGACCAAGGGGCCTTTATGTCCCCCTCATATATATATATATATATATATATACACGATATGGCTGCATTGAGTGGCCCCAGATTTAACTTCTAATCTGACTTTAAGAACCTATCGAAAAAGATATAGACGCATAGATTGAGTCTTATAATACTTATAATTATCTATATAAATTCTTTGGATATTATCAAATTTTGTAAATCCTTTTTTGATCGCTTGTTTTCATAAAACTTTTCAATGCAATGCATCTCATCTCATTTAATTTTTACAATTTTTTTAAATTTTTATATAAAATAAAATAAAAATTTTAATTTTTTAAAATTTAAATTAAAAATAATATTAAAATATATATTTTAATAATATTTTATTTAATTTTTAATTTTCATCTAAACTCATTTGCAAAAACGAGTCCCTATCTTCTTAATTTAAAGCCTCAAATTCGAAAAAGAAATTCTGTTCCGAATACAATTGCAAACACTTAGATATGATTTTGTGAAAATGCGAGATAACTGTTAGCTGTGTCTGTGAGTTTGATAGAGATAAATTATTGAATGGGGTCATCATGAATCATGCTTCGCTTTCTTAATACATGAGTGGAATCCATGCATTTCTATTTTGTATTCTTTCGTATTGACAGCTACGTTTCCAAACCATAAGATGGTGCAAATAGAGTCTCTTAGGACAAAATTGGAAACAAAATTTGAATTCAGAACTACAATGTTGGATTTTGTGAGGAGCTCTTTCGGCGCGTCTGCGCATGTTTTAGCTGCTGGATGAGCAGCTTCTCAGGCCCAATCTGTTTTAAAAAGATTGTCAAGACCCATAATCACCTTGTAAAACTGATCCATGGGGCTAGCCTGCAAAGGCCGAAGTCCGTCGTCGTCTAACTAGAATGTCCACTCGGGTCAACATCGAACGAGGGATGTGAGAAAAAAAAAAAAAGAGTTTTATTTGCAAGTAAGAGTGTAAAAAAAAATCAAAAAAATTAGAAAATTGGCTCGGATTGGTTCAAATCGGAACGGTTAGATTGATTTTGAATTGATCTGGTTCGGGATCGGTTTCTAAAAATACAAAACCGGTAAGTATCGGTCCGGTTTCGATTCCGAGCAATTTTGGATCGGACCAGACTGAACCAGACTAGTCATATTACATATATATTTAAAATTTTTTTTTTTTAATATTATATATGATATGTTTTTATATGATATATAATTTTTATATATAATAATAGAAATTATAATTATGTATAAATAATGTTATAATATTTATAAAGTAAAATTTTAATTTTAAACATAAAAGATTAATTGATCATATGTTTTAAACATATTTATAATAGTTTTTAAACCAGATTTTTATTGCAGTTTTTGTTAATATATAAAAGTTTTTATTTCATAACAGTTTTTTCATTGCAGATTTTTTTATATAGCAGATTTTTTTTAGTAAAACAGATTTTTACAATAAACTATAATTTTTTTTAATAAAACAGATTTTTAAACCAATTTTTTTTTCAAAAAATAGATTTTATTTTTAGAAATTTGCCATTAATTAAAATCGAAAATCAGACTGGAACCGGTAAAACCGGTGCTATTGGCTTTGAGGGATAATTGGAGCGCAATCGGTTTTACATTTTGCAAAACCGGTGGTACCGGTTCGATTCTATATTTTGGTCAAAATCGAACCGAACCGGACTAGTTATACCCCTATTTGCAAGGGTCAGAGAATGGCCTGATTTGGATACTAATAACAATATCATCTTATCTCATTTAATGTATCCTTTAATTCCTATCAACTATAAAGAAATCTATATTAAGAAAGTTCTCCATCAACCTCATTGTGTTCTAGTTTGTTTTAGAAAGAGAAACTCCTTAATTCTTTCTAAAAAAAACTCAAAATCTTTTCAAGTATGTATTTCAACTGGAGAGAAGGGTAGAGCTATGACTCTCACTTCCTCTTTGTTTATTTTTTTGGTATCGTTTTGTGTATAAACTTTTACAATAGTATTTTTTTCTCTCTTTTCCACTCATTTAGTTTTTGTCAGATCTATTGCACTCTGATGATTTCTAGTCGATACGTGCCCCACTACTCAACTCTACAACCATCAATTTGTTGGGACGAAAGCGAAACCATGGTGAAAATCTCTGCGTGTGACTTTCACAAGTAGTTTGTTTCTACACGTGGCATTCATACGTCGTTGCGCCATAACGAGTCTATCGACTACATTCGCCGCACTAGTAAATTCCCTACTTCAAGATCTTTCAAATTCACCCCATCTTATCTCACAATCATGAGTGCATGGTTTTTATGCTATAGTTTTAAATATTATACCATATCGATCAAAATTTTAGAAATATGCCGTACTGACCATGTAGTTTGTACAAAAAATGTCTTATTTCATATCGGATTAGAGATACCAGATTTTGACATACAATTTT
Organism: Platycarya longipes; assembly: GCA_036559045.1. Lineage (NCBI taxonomy): Eukaryota > Viridiplantae > Streptophyta > Magnoliopsida > Fagales > Juglandaceae > Platycarya > Platycarya longipes. Next base: position 11,210,746 of record CM071801.1, read on the forward strand.
TTTTTTTTAAATAGGTTTGCATTTTTTTCCCTTTTCTCTTTGTATATATAAAAAAATATATTTTGTTTATATGAATCACAAAATGAATAGTTAAAATTTATGTGTATATATAAATTTATTCATATATAGACTATTTTAAAATAGTACACAAAATGGTATTGGTATTGGAATATTTCGTTTCAGTATATTGACCGATACGACCTCTAGTACAATATTCAAAACATCACAGTCTACGCACCACCACAGGTGCGCATGAAGACAAATGGTCTGCCGCAGTCCAATCAATTTGATACCATGTTTTATACTATATTTTCACTTTCCCTAACTAATGATTTCGAAAAAGGAAATACAGATATCTCTAATAAACATCTTAAAACAACAAACTACAGTGCACCTAAAACTTCTATTACCTCTAGCGGTGGCTGCACGATTCATCTTTTAAGACATCATCCTCTTTGCAAGACATTTTTTGGGGGTGGGGGGCCAAGAAATTGGTCTTAGAATCTTTTTTCTTTCTCAACTCTTGCACTATGGTTATGGTACTAGGGTGATTGTTAGGGAACCGCAACTAGTTCCTCCTGTATCATATTTACCTTATCTGAATGAATATTTGCTTGCTTAGAATTTTTTTTTATCTCATCTCATCGTAAAGTCCGAACACAACAAACACAACACTTTTCAATTTTTTACTTTTTTTCATATATATCATTACTATTTTTTCAAATTTTAAAAGAAAATACAAAGAATAATTTAACATTTTTCAATATCAAAACAAAAATATTATTGAAAAATTATATCCTAACAATGATTTTACTTTATAATACTTTTATCCAATATTTTCTCTTTCATTTTCCAAATTTCGTAAAACATCTCAACTTAAATTATTTTATTACTATTTATATATTACATTATATCATCTCATCTCACTATTAAAATAAAAATAATGCTAGGTACAATTGTCCAAGCCCCAAATGTACAAGATTTGTACAAACTTTTTGTAATAATGTGAATCTTATTCACACTTTTTTATAATGGAATCCAATTTTTTATGAAGAATTTATATAAGATTTGTTGATTTGGAATTTGTTTATATCGTTTCTCTTTAAATAAATCCTAAATCTTTTATATTGCACAATATAACTTGATTTGTGAGAAAAAGAAAAACTTAGATCAATTCCTAGGGATAGCTTTTTACGATATGACGTAAATGGTGGCTTAGACATTGAAAAATTATATAGCAAAAGCAATAGCGGGCAAAATTATTGTACCGTTCACAATGCCCTCCATTTTTTTGAATAATTTTTTGTCTGAATAATTTTGTGTGTTTATAACGGCTGCTTGCAGTAAAAAAAATAAATGATATTTACAGTTATAAAATAAGCAAATATCATGCAATCTTTTTTAAACAGAGTGAATACATAAATGTAAGACTTATATAATAAAAATTAAATTTTTAATAATAAATTACACTCTTTTAAAAAAGAATTACGCAATACTCATCCATTCTTTGACTATAACTATTACTACTATGCAATAAAATGATATACCCCTTGATTGCCTTGAGTTAAGAGTTAATTAATGTTAACATGGTTCACTGCTTCATGTATCTCCTCTGACATCCTCAACTAGTTCTGAGATGGGCCACGCTCCTCCATGCTAGGACTGCATTATATGCTAAATTGCTAATTATGGGTTAGTCCAATGCTAGAAGCCTATAATTGATTGAATGGCTAGATCAGACTTTTCCACTGCAACTAAATTAGTTTTTTGTTTTTAAATTTTTTTAAGCAAGATATCTTTATTAAATTAAAAAGATGATACATGAGTTGGAGATATGGTTCCCTATCAAACGCCTCAACATTAAACAACGATGTAAAATGATGGAAAAAAGAAAAAAAAAATAGAGATTTTTTAGATCAATTTCTTAATCCTCACCAATATCCTATAAAATAACATCATCTTAAAAAATATGAAAATAAGCTATTCGCAAAAATGTGAATGATGGAACCATCGTTGGTAGCAGCAAAACCTCTACTTAAAGCGATGAAGGTGACGAGTGCACTATCGATAACTTATTGTCTTAATATGATTTTTGAAAAAATCCACAATCTCTTATTCAAGATCACTAATTAGGAAAAACGATAAGATTGTGAGAAACATAGCATCAAGCGAACAAATCTGCAATCATTCATTTGGGCCGCACTTTTGAGATGGTGTGTGGAGGCCATACGCCCATGGGATGGAGTCATGGAAGGCCAAATTTAGAAGATCACGGCATGTGAAAGTTATTGGTATGGCATGTGAAGCCCATGTATTGAAACAGGCCACGTGTGAGGGCAACGCGCTGAGCTTTTCGACGTTGCTTCGCGTCATTCTAGTAAATCAACAACAGGGGAATGCATTGGTGGGGTGTGTGTTGATGAACAGTGGTTGAAAAGCAGCAAATCTAGCCAAATCCGAACCAGTGGTAGAGGAAGGAGGGAACAAACAAAGAAAAATTCTAAGTGAAGTCATTTTTATGCACTCATTTTTACACTCCACCAATATGATTGGTTATATCAATTTTTTAAAATATAACATAAATGCTTTGGTCAATCATGTGATCGGAGTGTACAAAAAATTTACAAAAATAACTGTACGTAGCATTATTCAAAAACTAAATGTATACATAATATGGAAGAGGAAAGGAGAGTGAGAGTCATAGCTCCACCCTCCCCTCCGATGACATGGTTAGTTGTAGGTCAAAAATGTAGAGATAAGAAGATGTTCTCTCTCTAGAAAGGAAGAATGAGCGTCACATTTATTGCATTTGACAGTAGCTAAATTAGTTACAACTATTAATTAATTATAGCTTTGATTGGTCCAAAGTTCGAGTGTTTGGTAATGCACCTACCTATTCATTTAAGAATGAACGCTCATTTAGACAGTTACTATTTAAAAATATTTGTAAATTATAAATTTTTATAAAATGAGAAAAAAAAATGAATAAAATTAAAAAATTATTTATATTAAACTAATGTTTAGAAATAATATATATTATTTAAATATAATTTTAAAAATATGAAAAATAAAAATAATTTATATAAGACTAATGTTTATAAAAAAAATATCTATCAATATCTAAGAATGCCTTGTTACAAAAATAATGCCTTAGTTTTACCCTTGAACGAATTGGACCCGAGTTAAGTGTTGCAATGGCCTCTTTTGTATCTACTCTTTGTTTTTGGGCCTTTCCTTTATCATTTTGTGTTGGGATGAGGTCAAATCAGAATAGAAGATATTTGGGGCTTAACATGTGTTTTGTGATTTGGGGGCTCAAGGAATCTGAGAGACTGTTGTATGCAAGTAGTAAGGCCGACAAATTAGTCCGCAGCAGTTGGACAAGCTTAATTACAAGCCCAACAGTCAACCCAACAAAGGAATTTTCCCATGGAGCTGAGGGCTTTACTCCCACGAAGCAGAAGACTATTGCCATTACTCAAGAGCCTATAGTCGACTCAGATACAGGGCATCACTTAAAAAAAAAAAAAAAAAAAAACAGAAAAACCAATAGAAAAAACTTGGTTGAATGACGTAAATAATAATAAAAAATCATTCTCAAAATTGGATCTTGGGTCGGAAAACCAACATACTGTGAGGGTGAAATATTTCAAGTAGGGCCCAGACCTATTATTTAGTGCACTAGAAGACAAAAGTGAAGAGGAGTTGAGTGGACCAGATCACATAGGAGACAGACATAAAGGATGTAGCCTGACACACGCAAAAAATAATATCCAGACCAAAGCTTCTGTATAAAAAGGCAACCATCAAAATATAAAGCTCTCGATCAATGACTCTCTGGCTGAACAATAATTCTTCTCTTCTCTCGGATCACCTACTTCATCTTCTCAAATGAACCCAATAGTTCATACCAGTAGAATTATGTATTTTTATTCACGTACAGTGAGAGCCCTGAGAGACTGTAAAAATATTCATTATAGTAGATTCCCTTCCCTAGACTCCCGTAGACGTAGGCCTTACGCCGAACCACGTAAATATTGTGTTTGTATATTTATTTATCTGCTATCCACGTACGTATGACCGCATCGGAGTCTCACCGGGGGCCTCAAACGACACCCATCGAAACCCAACTCGCTCCAATGAGCTGAGAAAGATTTATTTTCCTGCCCTGACCTGTTGACCGATTTTTGTAACATCAACACATACAACTTCCAAAACAAAGTAGTTAACCTCTTTGAGTTTTACCTTTCTCTTTTTATAACCCTCGTTAACAACATTTTGTAGAATATAACTACCAAGCCCATATATAACTGAGGGATCCTAACACTCCCATCATTACATGCAATTTTATATAGGATATTACATACTCTTTTAGATTGCTTTAATTAAATTTGTTCACGGTAAAACTTACAATCATGAAGCGAAACTTATTTTTTCTCACGAGAGCCATTTGATTAAACATTTTATCAAGGTCTTTATTAAACTTGTTCATTTGAGTTTCAAATCTAGGAATCCAGATCCATAATTTTCTTAAACATTTTAAATAAAAATACTAAAATTGTTGGAGAAAAAAAGAAAAGAAAATTTCAAGGCCGGGCCGGGCCGCAAAGTGAACAGGCCTAATCTTCATGAGAGCAAAAATGCTAGCCCTTAAGCAAGCACTATAAAGAGCAAATGTGTTAATACCACCCATGAGAGCACTACAAGAACAAAAGTATTCATCAAGCAAAGTGCGCGTAGTCTTGGTGAGCTGTAATAGAGCATGAATCTCACCACATCAACAAGTGTAGTGGAAAGGGAAAGTGCTCGCCTCCCAAGTGAGCATTATGCAGCTCAACGAGTAGAATGGGAGGCAAAGTGCTTGCCTGGGAGAATGAGGGGTAAAGTGGCAAGCACTAGAGAAATCAAAGTCATACACTAGAAAGGAAAGTGCTAGCTCCTAGGTCCGCACCAAGGAGACAAAAAAAGTTGGCTGCCTTATTGGGCACAATTGTGAAAGAGCATGAAACCACCCCACCTCGATGAGCATCATGAAAAGGAAAGTGTTTTCTATATAAAGAGCAAAAGTGTTTGCCACCGATTGAACACCATTAGAGACGAAGTGCCCAACTCCCAAGCAATGTTATGGTCCATCCCTTGGTTGATCTAGACCTATAGGTACGTTGTTTCAGGATGGCAAGTCTCATCCCACATGCCATCTACTAATTTGCGTGGATTATGCTTTGGAGTGTCTTCCGTAGAACCATTCCCTGTTGGTGCTAGTACCCAACCCCCCCCCCCCCTCTCTTCTAGTAAGGCTGATGGGTCGGTTTGATCTAGATTGGGCCTCCCTACTCTATTTTCCTTCATCGCTTGAATTGGGCCTTATTTCATAGGTCATGGGAAAATCCCCTCACAACACATAAATATGTCGATTTGATAATGTTGCTCAAATATAATAAACTGATCTTGTTAAATGTGAATCCTTTTTCAACCAAATGTGTATACAACACTCATATTAGAAAATTCAATATCATGTCTAAAAATGATAAAATATCTAGGCCTAGCCCATCAAGCCACCACTAGGAGATAATAGAGAAGTAAGAAATGAGGAACAATAAGGGACAAGGTGTGAAGGCATTAGAAGGTAAAAGGGGAAAGTCAAGTAAAAGTGGAAAAGAAAGATGTGGCCAAACACACAAAGGGACCAGGCTCATGACTATAGTCAAGTACGCGCAAGGGGGGGCAAATAAAAGCAACGACTAGATAATTAAAGGGAGACTTCTCCTTCAACCTCTTAAGGGTGAACTCCACTGAGAACATCTGTTCCAGCAAGTAGATCTCTGTATTTTATTATACATAAAGCAATGAGAGGCTATGAGAGACTACTCCCCAAATACCCATTGGATGTAAGTAACATACTGAATTATGTAAATCTATATGTTTCTCTTATTTTATTTTTTTTGCACTTACTATTCATTCACCGTAGTGGATGTACACACCGACAACGTACAATCGCACCAGACCACTATCAAGGGTTTCAAACAACACCATTCAAGGTTAGAAAAACTTCAGCAAGACATGAATGACTCCTCTTTTGACCCGTTGTACGATTTTTCATGCATTAACAATGTCTAATGATTTCATGTTCTTAAGAACATCTCCCTCTCGTTATCTTCTCTCAAAAGACTATTTTGGCCAGATACATAACACAAAATGTTTGAGTTTGTTGTTTCAATACTTGATATAGTGAATTAGTTACCCATAAATTATCGTAGGGGTCGTTGTGCCAACTTACTCGGGGGTGGCCAATCTTCATTGGACTACTCCTATTTCTACGGTGCCACTCTCATTGATTGAGAAGGGATGACATCTCCCAATTTTAATTTTAGTTTAATTGATAATTATTAATTTTATTATCTATTTTGTTTTTGTTTTTATAATTTATTTTTGTTGTGACAGGTGACGTGTTTTTATTGGTGACGATGTGGCCAACAAACTACATGGTAGAGGCTCCAGTAGTTGGTTTGATGTATAGCAAAAAGATAAAAATGATTGAAATAATTATATAAATGAAGAAGTCCAATATTAAAAGTTAGAGATTAATACAACTAAAACACAAGGACTATTTTAATAATTAAACCTCTATTTATTTATTTTTGAAAAATGAACATCAAAAGTTACTCCATGTTCTAAGGAATCTTGATCTTGGCCATATAGTGTTGTTGTTGTCAGAGCTTTTTCGTCACCATCTTTCTGGCCCTTATTGATCAAAAAATCCTCCTAGATAGACCTTTCGGCCAAGTATGAACTGAAAGTCTTTCCTTTGATCATCTTCATAGACTTCTTTGGTGCATTTATCTGCTCATAGCCATGACTCAAATTGAACACTTTCGTTTCTCTTCACACTGCTCTACAACCATTCACCTTTGCACTGAACTGAATCATGAACATTCTTCTTGCATTTGAAACACATCTTTGACAGCTTCTTGTACTTTGAAAGAATCCAAATCCTCCTCCCTTGAATCGAGATTGTTCATCCCCAATTAATAACTTTTGAACAACATATTTCAAGTCTGATTCTTAATTTTACCAATTTGTTCCCCACATTTCTTGTTCGTATAGGCTAGAGTTATATCATGCAATTGGATCAAGAATTGTTCATGGTCGAAGTCCAAAGCATGAGGTGGATTGTAACCTCCAAACTGCTTCGATGCAAATAAAAAGCTACCAAACAACCATGGCCGCCGTTCCATAACTTTATGCTTATCTGCTTCATTAGCAAAAGTGATAATGAAGATATTTTCTTTATATTTGGTGAAGATTGCAGGATGAGTGATTCTCCACACTTTTCCTATTGTAGAACACAAAATCTCCTTTTCAATAGTTTTGTCAACGCACACCTTTCTTACCACACTTTGTTTTCATTTCCTTAGACCTCTTTCAATATACCATAATTCAAATTATTAGAAACATTCTCCTCTTTTGTAAACTTCAACTTGTTCCATTACTCTTCATTTTTTTCCAATCTGCCTCCTTTTTCCACTTCCTAAGAAATGAAAACGAACTTATCATACTCCACCTCTATTTCTCTTTGAGAGAAAAGAGAGAAGACTAACGGTCAAGTATTCTTATCAAGATAAAAGAGTAGTCTTCATTAATTCTTTATTTTAATATTAAAATATAGTACCTATTAATAAATTATCAATGCAAGGGAATCAAAAGTAAAAGGAGAAGTAAATCTTAATTTAATTGATTTTAGTCGGTTCACAAAAAATTGTCCCAATTTTTCCGGCTGACAACATTTATATTTAAGTTTTAGAACTTTATAATTGGCACTTTTCTTAAAAGAATTTTTCTATCCATCATCTTTACACTACATATATGTTAAAAAAAAAAAGATAAAAAAAAAAAGTAAATATGTGGTATAAAGATGATGATTAAAAAAATTTCTTGTTAAAATATTGTTAGTCTTTTGCCAATAACACATGTCAATGAATCAAAAACTGACACTTGTCATTCATATTATTTTTTTAATTGCAACATAAAAGATTCTAAAAAAAATCAGTTTAATTCAAAAATGTATTTCACATAAACGTTGATTTAGCTTAATATAATTGAAAAAAATATTATTTCAACTTTAACAACGTGAGATAAAATCACTTTAACAAGAAGAGTTTTAAAACAGTTTGTTTATTTTTTTTTTAATTTTGAAACCAGATTTACTAAGAAATTATAAAAGCATATTTTTCTAAATAAGATTTCGAATTCATTTTTTCAAAAAAAAAAAAATCCTTTTAAAAATAGGTCGAACTAAAAAACAAGTATAAATAAAGAATTGAAAAAACACGTTTATTTAATTTAATTAAAAAAATAGGTTTTAAAAGTGGTGCAAGGGCAAGTAATCATTATTCTTTTTCTCAATGTTTTAGAGCACTCTCATTGGATTGACTAAAAGCTAAATCCAATAAGAAAATAGCCAATATAACTTAATTTATTTTATATTGGATTGTCTAACCACTAAATATTTTAATTTTCATAAACAGTAAAGTTAAAATAAATGCCAAAGATAGCCGGTCTTTACATTTGCCAAGTCCTATATTTTATTAATTTCTCTGTTTTCCTTTTACAGTTCTCCTTCCTCCCGAACTGTTTCCCTTGAAAATCAATTGATTTTCGTTTGAAGAAAATCAAACCTTCGGTTGAAGTAGCAGCAACAAAGCTAATGTGAAGATTTACGTAGAATTTTTTTTTTTTTTTACGTAGAATTATCAGTTGATTTACATAGGATTTTTTTTTATAAAAAAAAATATCGATTAGTAATTTAATTTAAATATAATGTGATTACTAATTATTTTTGTAAACTCATAATTTAATTAAAAAATAATTATTAATTAAAATATAATAGATAGAATAGTCACGTATGATTAAATTAATTAATTTAATAATTACAAATAATTATAAAATATTTAATTATTAATTACTCATTATTACGTATCTTTATAAATAGACAATTCAATGTAAAAATTTGATATGAATAACCAAAATCAAAAATTAATTTATTATTATATTATTATATTTTGATAAAATAGACATTCCAATGTGGGGATTAAGTGAATGAAATGGTCAAAAGTTAAAATAAAGATTAAATTCTAAAAATATACTTTACCTTTAGACAATCCAATGAGAGGGATCTTAGTAGGAGGTATTTTTCATCGCCAACCAATTTTTATGGCTAGTACTTATGATATTGATAAAGGGTTTTCCACATGAGATGGTGCTTATAATGAGATATGTTAACCAATAATTTTTCATGTAGATTTGGATATTAGCTAGTGTGAGAATTAGAAACCCTTCAGCATCAGTTAATATATTTTTGTAAGATTTCTGTTTATAATTTTATATAATTACTTTTAAGATTTCTTAAAGGCGAGCGGCAACCTATTCTCCTGGTAGATTTGCTTAAGAGTAATGATACTCGTATCTCTCATCTATCACTATTTTATTACTTATAGTATATTTATATTTTTATTATTTTCTTTTAAATATTTTTTTAACGCCCTCAATCATTAAAAAAAAATTATATAATTTTATTAAAACTACTTTCTTAACTATTAAATAAAAGAGTACTAGTGCTACATCTCACGAGAGGGGATGTAGCCTGAATATCTCTCGGACGGGCAAAATTTTTCTTTTTATTTTTTTTATAAAAAAGATCATATTATTATTAAAAAAACTTTTTTTAATCATTTAGTAAAAATAAAAATAAAAATAAAAAACAATTCGAGAGAAATCTATTTTACCCGAATTTAGAAAAAATAAAATTTTTAAAATATATATAATTAAAAATTAATAAAATAATAAAAAATGAGATATAACCTTATTATTATTTTTTGCTCAATCGGAAGGTGTTGGTAACCATGCAAGAGTGCTCAATGATTGCACACGCGCATGAAAGAGACTTGAATCTGAGTGTGGATTTTAGTTGGCCTCCTATTATTTTAGAGTTTATATTGGCGTATTTTTATGTAATTTATTGATATAATTGATTAAAAAATTATTTTATATTAATAAAGAGTTTTATAATCAATTGCATTAATAAAGTGCACAATACATACATAAAAATGATTGTATATAAAATTTTGATTATATTTTATAATAATAATTATATTCATCATCCTTATATTACAAATTTATTTTAATTTTTGATATTTTTCTTAATTTAAAAATTATGTGAAATAGGAATAAAAAGTAGAATTCAATAAGTTTAATATATATCAATATATATATATATATTTTTTTTTAAACAGATGTAATGTGTGAAGTACGATGAGTAGTGCTCGTCATTTTATGTTCTTTCTTTATCAGCTACCAAGAATTATTCCTTTTAAGTGGAACCTCCTATTCTCTGAAATCGGCCTATACCTATTCACTGCATCAAAGTGCTATGATGCACAATGCTCATCATTCTATGTTCTTTCTTTTTCAGTTTCCAAAATCGAAACTGCACTAACTTATTTTTTAGGGAGCGATACCGACCAAAACCGGCCAATGAGGGAGTAAAATCGGCTGACTTAGTTTCAGTCGATTATTGTCGGTTCATTGGTTTCTCGTTTTCACTTCTTAATTCTATAAATAAATAAATAAATAAATAAAATTACAAATTTGACAACAAATATCATATCAATGTATAAATCTCATAACAAATAATCAAATATCACAATAAAAATATAGAAATGAGTAGGAAATGAGAGAATCTGTGAGATAGCAAGCCAAAAAGGAGATGAGAGACAAAGCCGTGAGGGAAAAGAGAGATCTGAGTGCTTGAGAGGGAGATGGCATGAGAGAGAGAGAGTTTTGAGGGGAAATCATGGCCCAATGAAAATGATAGAAGGGAAAGAGGGGACGGGAGTTAGGATTGAAGCCCTAATTCAAGAGTAAATTTAGAAGAATCGATTTTAAGAAATCGAGATTAGAGTCTGCTTTAATTTTAAATTTTTTTTATTCGTTTTTTAATTCTTATACAAAAAAATAAATCAATATAATTCATTAGATCCATGAAAATAGGGTTGAAAATAAAGAAAAAAAATTTTAAACTAAAAATAAGATTGAAAATAAATATGAAGAAAAAATGTTAAAAAAAAAATTATCTTTTTCAACTTTATTTTCAATTCTTATATCAAAAATAAACCAATAAAATTTATTAAATTCATGAAAATAATGTTAAAAATAATAATAAAAAAATTAAACTAAAACCGACTCTTTCCTCTAAAATTATTATTTTTAACCGTTTTTGTACACCCCTAAGTGGAACCTCCTATTCTTTGACATCGACCTGTATATATATTCATTGCATCAAAGTGCTTTCACATTACACTTCCTTTTGCGTCACCTTTGATCTTTGACGCTCAGACCTTTGGCTTTCTCTTCTAATGTTACAACTTACCACGGGACCTTTTTATTTGTCCTATTTAATTCTGTGTGATCAATCATTGAGGCAATAATATTCTCATCCGTGATTTTGTCCTGTCATTTTAATGAAGATTATCTGAAAAAAAAATATTAGATATCTTTTAGAATTATGTTATATTTAGTTATTTTTATATATTTGTGCACTTAATTGAGTAGTTGGTTAAAAAAAAAATTATACTAAAAAAGTAATGTAGTAACTCACATGAGTCAAATACATAAAAAAAAAAATATAAAAAACTAATTGTACATAAAATTTTTAATTATATTTTACAATAATTTCATTCATCATCTTTATTTTACACATTTATTTTAAGTTTTAATTTTTTTTTCTACGTTTAATAAGTATATATATGACATAAAGATGATGAGTAGAATATATGATTCAATAAGTTTTAGAGAAATAATATTTGTAATAATAAAGTGTGCAAGTATCGCATATTCATTTTATAAAAAATGAGTAAATACAGAACTCATATTTAAAAAATAATTTTTAATAGTGAATCTCATTTTTCTTTAAAATGATTACATGATATTTATCCTTTTCACGATTATATATAACATTAATATAAATTTAATAAGTATAAAATTTGAAAAAAAAAATATGATGTATGATATATGATATGTTCATCATACATCCTATTATTTGACATCGACCTGTATCTATTGAATAATGATAGATTTACATCTTATTTATTATTATTTTAATATTATTTTTAATTTTTATTACTTAATGGTTAAAGAAGTGATTATTAGTAAAATTTTGTATTTTTTTTAAATTTTTTTAATGATTAAAGATGTTAAAAAAATACTTTAAAAAATAATATATTATAAATAATAAAATGATAGTAAGTAAAATGTAAGATATAGCATTACCCATATCTATCTATAAATACCAAGATCAATTTATCCTTTTTAACTAATTAAGTGGAACCTCCTATTCTTTGACGTCGACCTATATCTATTCTTCTTCTTCTTCTTTTTCGCATCGACCTATATCTATTCATTACATCAAATTGTTTTCACATTACATTTCCTTTTTTTACACCTTTTGGCCTTTGACGCTCAAATCTTGGCTGGGACCTTTTTGTTTTTCCTATTTTATTATGTGTGATCAACCATTGAGGCAATATCATTGTCACCCGTGATTTTCACCTGTCATTTTAATTAAGATTATCTTACCGAAAATGTTCCATATATTTTTATAAAACTATTATTTGTATACTATTTATGTTTTTTTTTGTATACATCCTATATAAATACTATTTTTACACATTTTCTAATTTAATTATTTGTATTTTTTATTTTTATATATACCCTAAATAATAAATACTATTTTTGTATATACCCTATATAAAAATAGTACACAGGCCGATGATGATGTTAACAACCAACGGCTTAATAAATCTTCTTCCTTATCTAAACTATATATGACTGTTCCAGTATAAAAAGTAATCAAATAACTACCAGACTTCTTAAATATATAATTTTTCGTGTATAGATATATAATTAACAATGCGACATGAGTCTGATCATTTGTCGTGTATATATATTAATCTTAAGACATTTTTATAAGAATAAGTACGGATCCAAAAATCAAATAGAAATATAGATCAATTATATCAATTGGATCACATAATTATAATCCGTTTAGTTTTTAAATATGTTTATATCATGATCATGGTCTTATCCACTAATTAGAAGGATAATTATATATTAAGAAAAAATCTTATAGCTAGCCAATTATTGCGTGTAATATTTATCAGTTTAAATTAAAAGATCAGAAATTAAAATAAGGAAAATAAAAATAAAAATAAATCACGGATCATCGCTAGCTCTAACTAATCTGGTGGACATGTGAGTCAATGTGTACGAGAAGATGTTCAAGAGTCAATCATTGTACTTTGAAGATAAGATTACGAAGATAATGCTGATCTTCACAGTTCTTGCGCGCGTGCCGTAAACAAACTCACCAGCACATGTTTGATGTTTGTTCCCTTTTTGTTTGTTTATTTATGGCACATTAGGTTGGCCGCTTCAGTCTCCGAGATTTGCTCTACTCCCCTCTTACCACATCCAACCTCTCTTTTTTTGGAGGGTAAGTTGACAGATGATAATCTCCAAATTCCACAATAACTTCCTTTTCTGGCGTTAATTTATCCATATAACTCTAGTTTCTGATGACCTTTTCGTTCAAAACAAACCGTTAATCACAGTTGTAAAAACACAAAAGACAAGCTCCAGCCATGGCCGGAACCTCCCCCGCCGGTGGAGGCGTACAATGCCATGAATTGTTCCCTTTTGCTGTACATGTGGTTCGAGGAAGATGGTTTACTGTCTTCGCCTCGTTCCTGATCATGACTGGCGCCGGTGCGACTTACCTTTTCGGAATCTACTCCAAACAGATAAAAGCTTCCCTTGGTTATGACCAAACAACGCTCAATCTCATGGGATTTTTCAAAGACCTTGGAGCAAACGTTGGTGTTCTCTCCGGACTCATTGCCGAGGTTACCCCAACTTGGTTCGTGCTGCTGGTCGGCTCGGCCATGAATTTTGCTGGATACTTCATGATATGGCTTGCCGTCACCGGCAGAATAGCCAAGCCCAAGGTATGGCAGATGTGCATGTACATTTGCATCGGAGCCAATTCGCAGAACTTTGCCAATACGGGAGCTCTTGTCACTTGTGTCAAGAACTTCCCAGAAAGCAGAGGCGTTATGTTGGGTTTGTTGAAGGGTTTTGTGGGTCTGAGTGGTGCTGTCATGACCCAACTTTACTTAGCCATTTATGGAAACGATGCCGAATCTCTTATTCTTCTCATCGCATGGTTTCCGGCGGCGTTGTCCGTTGTTTTCGTGTACACGATCCGGACGATGAAGCTTGTCCGGCAACCAAACGAGCTTCGAGTCTTCTATCATTTCCTCTATGTGTCGATCGTTCTTGCTTTGTTTCTCATGCTCATGCTCATACTTCAAAAACAGATTCATTTCTCTCGAACTGCCTACGCTGGAGCTTCGACCGTGATCTGGTTTATGCTCTTCATTCCCTTGTTTATTGCAGTTAGAGAAGAAATGAAAACTTGGAACCTCAAGAAACTGCCCCCATCTGAGGTTAATGTCCAAACACCAGAACCAATTCAGCCAAAGCAGGTAGAAATATCGCCACCCATTTCTTCTTTAAACCCAGAAAAGAAGCATGACACCTCTAGTTGTTTCGCAAACATATGCAACAAACCAGAAAGAGGAGAAGACTACAGTATTTTACAAGCCCTTTTGAGCATGGACATGATGATTCTCTTCCTCGCAACTCTATGTGGGCTTGGGGCAAGTTTAACGGCGGTGGACAATTTGGGACAAATTGGGGAGTCTTTGGGATACCAACCTCGAACAATAAGCACATTTGTATCACTTGTTAGCATATGGAATTACTTCGGCAGAGTGTTTTCTGGGTTTGTTTCTGAAAGCCTTCTTGTAAGATACAAACTTCCCCGGCCACTTATGATGACATTGGTGCTTCTTTTGTCTTGCGCCGGCCACCTTCTCATCGCCTTTCCGGCCCCCGGCTCCATCTATGTAGCATCAGTCATCATAGGGTTCTCATTTGGGGCGCAATTGCCTTTGCTTTTTGCAATAATTTCTGAGCTCTTTGGCCTCAAATATTACTCCACATTGTTCAATTGTGGGCAAATTGCAAGCCCTCTTGGGTCTTATATTCTGAATGTAAAGGTAGCTGGGTTGCTTTACGATAGAGAGGCATTGAAACAGCTAGCAGAAAAGGGTATGGATCGGTCATCGGTGAAGGAGCTGACTTGCCTTGGTTCTCAGTGTTATAGGATGTCTTTCGTTGTTATGGCTGCTGCGACATTCTTTGGAGCACTTGTTTCGTTGATCTTGGTCGTCAGAACGCGTACGTTTTACAAGGGTGACATATATAAGAAGTTCAGAGATGAAGCATTGGTGAACAGTACAGGCACCGATGATGCAGATATTAATCCAAGAGCTAAAAACTGATAACACGGGGGCTGTCGGAAAGCCGGACAAATTGGATGTATTTTGTGTTTTTATGTTTTGCTACAAATAATACGCCATATCCTTGCTTCCAAATCTATCTGGTTTTACTTTGCAGGTTTAAGTGTTGTTTTTTTTTTTTTTTTTTTTACTGCTCAATTTGACACTAGGTACTAGACATCTTTCTCGGATACGAACAAATTTAGAGACCGCCTAACGCAAGCGACATAGAAAACAAAGCCTGCCGACTGACTGGTTTAAGTACTAATATCTTTATGTGTTTGGTCATGTAAGGTATCACGGGTATATAAGGTGGTCCATTCCCGGGATGGCATCTCGTGTATTTGTCAAATTTTGTCGTCTCCTTTCATTATTTAAAATATATAAGATTAAACTAATGGTGGTGGTTTCCGGATAATCAGCTCAATGTAACGAAAAGACCAACGCGACAATTGTTGAAAAGCATGCACTATTTTAGTATTCTAGATTGACGACTACTCGCTTAATTTCTTGTGATCACCGACAACTAAAAAGCAGTGACAATGATGAGAGGGAAATCATGATATTTAAGATTGTGAAAATTTTAATTAATTTTTAATAATAATATTAAGTTTTTAAATACTTGTATGATATTTATATATTCTACTACTGTATATTGCACCATTCTTGATGATAATAGTTTGAATTGTTTGTTGCCAAAAAGACTATCACGTGGCTGCATCAACAGCTGATGTCTTCTTTCGAGAGGATGGGGTGGGGACATATCAGACCTAACAAAAGAATGGGACTACTTGCGTCGCCAGAAGATGGTCAATATGTGATTGTGGTTGATTCCAATTGTGGGTTTGGTAGCGCGTTAGGTTTCACGCCAATCCTTTTTTCTTCGAGTAGTTGCATGAGATAATGTGTGAGAAGAAAGGCACTAACTTCTTTTTTGAAAGATTCAAAAGAATTTGTATTTATAAATATCACATTACATGTACAAGAGTTTGTCTTATATACAAATATATTATTAAAATTAAGAGAAATGATATATGCAGTCATGGAGTTGCAAGCAACATACAGTCATTTTGAAAAAAAAATGAATATATACGAGACTCACGTAAAAAAAGTTAACTTTTTTCTAAAGCGACTACACGTCATTTGCAACTCTACGACTGTATGTAGTATTACTCTAAAATTAATGACAAGTGTAATAACTATGACAGCTACGACTTGATGTATGTAAGGCAAGTATTATAGACATGCAAAGAATCAATTATGTAACAGTAAGAATCCTTGATAGGTAGAGAAAATCAGCTTGATTGTCGGTCCTCATTGATTTCTTTGATTTGATTATGATCTTTAGATTTTTCACTAATACGCCCCCTCAAGCGAAAAGGGGAGGTACGGACCATGAGCTTGTGACAAAGTAGACTAAATTTGGAGGCCACCAATGGTTTAGTTAAAACATCTGCTGGCTAGTCTTTACCCGAAATAAATTGAACTTGAAGTTGTCCATGAGCAACACGTTCTCGGACAAAATAAAAATCAATTGCAACATGTTTAGTCCGATAATGGAAAATAGGATTGACTAAAAGATATGTAGCGACAATATTGTCACACCACAATGTTGGAGGTTGTTGTAGAAAAATACCAATTTCTTTGAGAAGATCTTGAAACCAAATACGTTCTGTAGTGGTGTTTGAAAGTGCACAGAATCCAGCTTCGATGCTTGAACGGGCTACTGTGTGTTGCTTTTGAGAGCTTTAAGATATAAGATTGTTGCCACGAAAAATTAAATTGCCACTATTGGAGCGACGATCATTAGGACAACCTGCCCAATCGACATCATTGTCGGCTTGTAAATTAAAAGATGAAGTGGGAGTGATAAGTAATCCATGATGTGGGGTGTTTTCGAGGTATCAAAGAATTCTTTTTATAGCACTCCCATGATTCATTGTTGATCGATGCATGTAAGAATTATGTTAGTCCGAAGGAGAAGATCGATAATGTAATTTTGTTGTGAAAGCAAAAGTCTGTCGAATTGAAAAGTTGCCTCTATGCCCAAGAAATAATGGAGAAGACCCAAGTCTTTAACTAGCAACCCAACACGCAGCAGCTATATAAAATCATCCATGACTTTATAAGAGCTGTCTGTGAGAAGAATGTCATCTACGTACACCAAAACAAAAAGTTAAAGATTGTGAGTTCTTAAGATGAAAAGTGAAGGGTATGCTTTTGAAGTTGAAAAATCAAGTTCAAGCAACCGAGAGCTAAGCTTTGAAAACCAAGATCACGGTGCTTGTTTCAGCCAGTAGATCGCCTTGCAAAGTTTGCAAACATGATTCAAGTATTGAGGATGAACAAAGCCTTGTGGCTGGGTCATGTATACTGCTTCGATGAGGTCTCCATGCAAAAAGGCATTTTGCACATCAAACTGTCTAATGGACCATTTTTTTGTAACAGCGACTGAAAGTAGAAGACGGATGGTTTGTGGCTTGATTACTAGGTTGTATGTCTCATTATAGTCGATGCCTGGTTTTTGGTGAAATCCTTTCGCAATGAGATGAGCTTTATGGTGCTCAATACTTCCGTCAACATTCCGTTTCAGTCAAAAAACCCACTTGCAACCGATTGTATGTTGTGCTGGATGTGCAGGGACCAAGGACCGCATATTATTTCGTAAAAGTGCATCGAATTCTTCATTCATTGCTCGACTCCATTCCGGACTTTTAAAAGCTATGTTGAAGCAAGTTGGCTCAACATTAGTGGCAAGTGAACGTGCAGGATACAGTACTGTACCGTAGGTATGGACTTTGGGACAATGGATATTGTTCTGCAAGCGAGTGGGAGCAGTAGGTGCAGGTGGTGGAGGAGGAGCTGGTGGTGGAGAACCGGAGGTCACGGAAGCATTTTCTGTGATTGCACTTGGCTGGGACATCTCAACCATTTGTTGGACAGAGGTTGAAGATGATACTATAGTGGGTTATGCCAAAATGGGAGATGGGCCAAAACCTTGTGCCTACAAAGGAAAACGTAAAAAAGGTGGGCTGTGGGCCGCATTTGGAGATGAGTCCGAAAGACTATTTTCTTCAGAGAATGGAAACCTTCTTTTGTCAAAAATCATGTGGCATGATATATAAATCAGCCCAGTTTTGAAGTCCAAGCATTGATAGCCTTTATGCGATGGGCTATAGCCTAAGAAGACAGAGAGTAGACCGAAAATCAATCTTATGATTGTTGTATGGTCTTAAATTAGGCCAACAAGCTGATCCAAATGTTTTCAAAATTTGATAATCCAATTTTTGATGAAAAAGACACTCTAGAGGCGATTTTTGTTGAATCATAGGAGAAGGTAAAAGATTGATAAGATTGCATGCAGTTTGGAAGGCATGGCTCCAATATTTTTTGGGTACATGAGCATGAGCCAAGAGAGAGACCTGTTTCGACAATATGTCGATGTTTTCTTTTAATAGAACCATTTTGTTCATGAGTGCAAGGACAAGTCAAGCAATGAATAATGCCTTGGAAGCGAAAATAGGTATTGAGACGCAAATCACCACCCTAATCAGTTTGGATGGCTTTAATCTTACAACTAAATTGTCGGTCAACAAGAGATTGGAATTGATAAAAAATGGATTTCACATCAGATTTTTTGGATAATGGATAAAACCATGTAAATTTACTAAAATCATCCAAAAAGGTTACATAATAACGATATCCTTCAACAAAAGAGACAGGTGAGGGTCCCCATACATCAGAAAATATCAAATCTAGAGGATTAAAAGAATAAGATTAAAATAAATGAAAATGGAGATTGTGGCTTATTTCCTGTTGACAAGCGTTGCAAACAATGAGAGCCTTATTGTTTGTAGCAGGAAGTTTATTGGAAGAAATGACGCTTTTGATAACACGCATGGAAGGATGGCCAAGACGATTGTGCCATGTATCAACAAAAGCACGTTCACCCACAAAAATAGTTGGAAGAGAAATTGTTGGTGCATATGAAGGGAAAGTATAGAGACCATTTTTAGTTGGTCCTTAGAGTAGAAGTTTCCCGTATTGAGATCCTTCACACAAAAAAAGGTAGGATGAAATTCAAAAAAAAAAATTATTGTCTTGAGTAAATTTACACACAGACACCAAATTTTTCTTGATGGATGGAACATGCAGGAGTTGATTTAAGAGAAGAGATTAAGGAACGGATGGAAATTTAGAAGCACCAATGTGATGGATTTGCAAATCTGCACCATTACCCACATGGATCTGATCAGTTACCGTGTATTCTTCTGCATGTAAATTTAGATTATTGATATCTGAAGTGAGGTGGTGGGTCGCAGCTATGTCTAAATACCATTTGGGGTTAGCTTGATTGTTTGTCGTGGAAATGTGAGCTTGATGATTGTTGTTGGAGTCAGCTTGATAGGAGAGATCAAACTAGTAATAATACTTCAAGGCAATATGACCAGGCTTATTGCATACCTGACACACAAGTCAATGACCATTTGAATTTGATGCTGAGTTATACAATTGACTGCATCCACGTCCCCTTCCTCGTGAACGGTTGTTGCTGTTGGATCAAAAATTGTTGTGCTGAGAACGACCTCTATAAGTTGAGTCTTTTGAGATTGTATTAGCCGTCGGATGGGTACTTTCAGAGGTATCTGAAGGTGCTGAAGTCGCATCTCATAGTGAAGGAGATGACCATAAATCTCTTGAGTGGCCATTGGATGAAGCCGCGTAGTGAGAAAGGTAATGAGAGAATCATATTATGATCCAAGACCAGCTAGAAGATAGTTGATGAACTCACAATCAGAAAGAGGGTGTCCAAGGGCAGGAAGTGTATTGAAAAAAGTTTCATTTTTTGAAAATATTTCTAAATAGATTGAGTTCCTTTCTTGAAGGAAGCTAGACTTAGACACAAATTAGTAATGCGTGCTTGATATGTAAGAGAGAACATGCTCTCCAAAGCTTGCCAAACCTCTCTTGAGGTATGAAGCCCAACAACTTGGGCAAGAACATCATTAGTTAAGGATGAAATGATAGCCAAAAGTAAGAGCTGGTCATGTTGTTGCCAACGTAAATAATCTGGATTGGGAATGGGTTTAGAGGCGGTGGTATCTTGGAGAGTTGAAGATGGTGGTTAGGAGGAACCATCAACATAATTGAAGAGATGCTGACTTTTGAGATAGGGTATAAGTTGTTCTCTCCAAAGCAAGTAATTTTCACGGTTAGTTTAATGGTTATGAAGTGAGAAATATTGGTGGTTGGAATAACAGAGGTGGAGGAAGAAGACGCCATTGGTGTGAAAAAAATAAATATAGAGAGACGTTAGTCAACAAAGCTTTGACACCATGAAAAATTTAAAAGAATTCGTATTTCTCAATATCACATTACATGTACAAGAGTTTGTCTTATATACAAGTGTATCATCAAAATTAATGACAGGTGTAATAACTATGACAGCTACGACTAGATGTATATAAGGCAAGTATTATAGACATGCAGAGAATCAATTATGTAACTGTAAGAATCCTTGACAGGTAGAGAAGATCACCTTGATTGTCGGTCCTCCTTGATTTTTTCTGTTTGATTGTGATATTTAGATTTCTCGCTAATAATTTCACACTTCAAGATCAGAAGTTTAGGATGCTATTAGAATTTGTTAAAATAATTTCACCGCAAGATACTATTTGTACACAACTTGTATACCTTTTGCATGCACGCCATATACAAATGTTATTTTTATCCATCCTTTAATCTAATTATTCACGTTTTTATTTATTTATTTTCTTCTCTTTTATTATGTTTATATCTTTTTTTTATTTTTTTTTATATTTTGGGTGACGTGACATTTTTGCCCCATCATCGATTCCATGAAAGGTACACGAAACCGTGTATCCCTAGCATTACTATTTCACCGCTGTGTCGTTTAGGATGCTATTAGAATCTGTCAAAATAATTTCACACTTCAAAATCAAAAGTTTTAGATGATTACTCTAAAAAGTTATAGAGAGAGATGAGAGTCCTTTGTACATTCATTTTTTTTTTCACACACCAATAAAACTAATGTAGGTAAAACGATAAATTAAACTGCTTGTAGTGGGGTAGTTAAATAATTGGCTATCCTGACCATGTGGATATTACGTGTCATGGAGTACCCATTTGTTAACACCTCCCACTTGTCCACAATGGTTTATTCCCATTAACAATCAATTATCATTCATATAGAAAACAAAGTATGCGGCCTGATAAGAAGAAAAATGTATTAATTATATCAAGCCACCATCACTCATAACATCTTGTCTATCCCCAGACTATTTGATCACACTAGGTCAATATTCCTTAAAACCTCACAAGTATATAACTTAAAGCAATTATTTATCTCACATTATATAACATGCCCATAATTATTTCGAGTCGAAACAACATAATCATCTGAGTTGGGTCATAACATTATACAAAAATCCAAATAATCTTTCCTAGACACTCGTATTAATTTTATTAGACTCAACCAACTTTCTAGACATGCTCTACGAGATCATGTTATTCATGATCCTAAGATAACATTTTATAGTAGTGACATCAAGCTTTCATCTTATAACATATTTCTAGGTTCAAGCGCATAAGACTTATATAGTGACGGAGCAGAGACCCATCCAATCACTCCTTCATATGGTCGTCTAAAGCATATAAAATATTAAATGTATGTAATGGCAAAACTTCCACTCAACTGAGTTTGTCACATTTAAACATAATAGAAATCTTAGTCTAGTTATCACAAAGGCACCTACACTTGAGTTTCTTAACACTATTACTTATTTAGCGTTTATCTAAAATCTCACATTCCACTTTAATCAGACTTAATGAAGTAGGCAAATACAATATATATACAATTTTTGCAAGTCTCATATTAGCTAAGTTAAGGCGACATGCTTTAAATTTATCTGGAAAGCTCCCAAAGTATTAAGATGTTTACTTGCTTACTTGTCAAGCACCAAAATAATCAATTAGTCTCATCTTACTTGTTATTCAAAAGTCAAGATAATCATTCATGTTAGTTGACTACTCTTTGCATGGTGACATCTCTATAATTATGCTTTTCACTTAATATCAATTAATTTATAATATAAGATAAATACAATAATTTCATAAAGTAATAGATAGTAATAGTGTCATATATACAATAAATTCTAAGATCATTTCTACTAGTAGCCTTAGTAAAATGATCAGGTACTATATTGCTATTAGATATATGTTGTAGAATCATCTCATTTCACGCAAAAACATCTCGAATATAATGAAACAAAATTTTTATATTTGATTCTACCATGATACTTGGGACCTTTAGCATAAGCAAAAGTTGGCATACAATCAATGTATATTTTAACAACTTCTTTTACAAGTGTCATAACACCTAGGCAAATGATGATATCTTCAGTCAAACAGCCTTTGTACAACTGTTGAACAAGGAATGTATACTGATACAATTGTAGACAAAAAATATATGATTTTTCCTTACTACACTAAGAAACAATTCCCCCACTAAGCATAAATACATACCCTATTGTGGATTTACGCTTATCTTTATTACTAATACAATGAGTATTGTTATAAGTCTTCACTATCATGTATCTATCATGATAGCCAAGAACAATGTCTACTATCTCACGAATATATTGAAAAACTTTTTTAATTGCTTGCAAATGAAATAACCCTATGTTACTTTGATAATGACTAATCAATCCAAATGTAAAGCAAATTTCAAGGCATGCACACAACATAGCTTATAAAAAGTTTCCAATTGCACTTGTGTAAAAAATTCTGGCCATCTCTTTCTTTTCATCATAATTCTTGGGGCAATATTCTAGATTTATTATACAACTTTTATTAATTGAAGTGTCTATAGGTTTGGAGTTGTGCGTGTGGAATTGTTCTAAAGATTTCTTAATGTAGATCTCTTGAAACAAACCAAGAAGTTTCGTAGGTCGATCCCTTAAAAACTTAACTTCAAATACATATTTTATTCACCCATACCCTTCATCTAAAAAGTAGAAGACAACAATTTTTCTGTTGTTACCGTTATCTCCATATCATTTCTTTATGAACAAATCATGTTGTCTGTGTATAGAGATAAAATATCAAACTCTTCCCTATAAGTTCACATACATATAGTGGTATTCTTCTAGCATCAAAACCAATTGAAGTAATTGCATCATGACATTTGAAGTACCATTGTCTAGGTCTAGACAATTGTTTAAGGCCATAAATAAAATGTTTCATCTAACATACTTTATGATCTTGTCCCTCAAACTCAAAATGACTAAGTTGATCCATATAGATCTCTTCCTGTCTAGTTCTCCATTGAGCAATGAACTTTTCACATTTATTTGCAAAAACTTCAAATATGAATGTGCAATTATATCTAAAATGAGGTGAAATGAAGCAAATCTCATCATTAAGGAGAATGTTTATTCATATACCTTCTCTTTGGGTATAGTCTTATACCAAGAGACGAGCCTTATATTTGTCAATCGATCCATCTGCCTAACACTTAAGTTTCAAAATCCATATGTTTCCTATAGACTAGCGCCTAGGTGAAAGATCAACTAACTCAAAAACTTTGATTATTTCCCAAAGAATTCATCTCATCTCTGCTGTTCAGCCAAATATTTATTTGAAATATGTAACCTTAGTGCTTCTTTATAAGAAGTAAATTCATCAAAATCACATAGAACACACATAAAAGCTTCTCATTCAATCTCAAAATGATGACGATTAATAATTTCACATTCGCTTCAACGTAACTACTAAGGTGATTCTTAGGGAATGAGATGACATAAAAATTTTGTGTATGGTAGTAAGATAGTTTGTGAATGGTAATGAGATAGTTTAAGTAAAATAATTTTTGAGTTTTAAGATATGAGAGAAAAAATTTGAATAAAAAATATTATAAAGTTAAAATATTTTTAAAATATTATTTTTATTTTGAAATCTGAATATGTTGAATTATTGTTTTTATTTGAAACTTTAGAAAAGTTATAATGACTAATTTGAATAGGTTGTGATGATTATTTTGAAAATGTTTGTATTTAAATGATGTTTGTAAAGGAAATGAGATGAAATGCAAACTTTTTTCAAACATCCCTTAAGACTTTTGTGAGCCATTTCTAGTGATAAACTCATACTAAGAGGCAAGTCAATCCCACAATATTTTCTAAAATGTGATAGTCTTTCTCTCAAAAAATTCACGATCTTTATTTGTTTAACCAATAATAAGAAAGTCATTCTCAATAAATGTGATATCATACAACTCTATTTATCTATTATCTAAGATGTTTACCATATAACGTAACGCTTTGAGCTGTTTGAATATCTTAAAAAGACATATTTATTTGCTCTAGGCCAAGTATTTAGTATTTATGGGAAGTTTTGTGATCATAACTTGCAAAATTTCAAGATCGTAAATGTTTCAAATTTAATTTTATGTCATTCTATAATTTAGACGAGGTTGAGCAAAAAAACTTAGAAGGCACACAGTTCAAAATTAGGCAACAACAAAAAGAGCGTACCCAAAATGATACTAACATGTTAGCTTATGTCATAATTGATCAAACTATTTCTAATAAGGTATGCTTCTTCATTTCCGCTACACCATTTTGTTGTGGTGTGTTAGATATTGTTAATTACCTGAAACTCTTTAAACAAGTATTCATGATCTCGCTCAATTTGTAAAATTCTTATATTTATTTCTTTGTTATTATCAATCTTGGCTACAAAGCTCTCGAAGCAATCCAATGATTTAAAGCGATGGAAGATTAGATGTACATTACTACAACATGAGTTATCTTCCATAAATGTGAGAAAATAAGAGGCGTCATAACATGCTTTCACAATCATAAGTTTGCAAACGTTAGAATTGAATAGCTCTAAAAGATAAGATACCCTGAACCTCTCCAAAATGCTTCTTATAGGCTTTTCCAACTAAATAGGACTCACACACAAGCAGACTTATAATAGCAGAAGGCCTCAATAAGAAAATAAGAGAGTTAGTCTACCCATTTTATAGAAAAGAAAAGAAATATTATGTATCATTGCATAAAATATTATGGTTTATCATATAATATATTAGTTAATTGACAGCATATTATCAATAGCATATTTAACATTTTATAAGGTCAATGGTATTTGGTTAGATGAAAATTACATAATTGACATATACCATTATTATATAAAATCATATCTAAAAATCTATACACACTTCGGCTAGTCCTATCTAGTCCCGTTAAAAAACAAATATAGCTCAAGACCAGATCGAAGCCTAAAATTCTAAAGTCATACAAACCGAAACCAATCAAAATACTTATAAATTTGGTCCGGTCAGATTGGGTTTTCATGTCTAGATAGGTAAACTTACACCCCAAGAGATAAACTTATTAGGACATTTTATTAATTAAGTAGATATTAGATTTTCCTATGCCAAATGCCATTGGTGGTCTTATCTAGTTTCTCTCCTTTAATAAGGTTAGTAAATAAATTCTTTGTATCCATTATCACTACATTCATTGTGTAAAACAAATATTAGTACTCATTTAATTTTATTTTAAAATCTAACTAGAACGTGGGATTCCTTCTTACTTAGTGAGATTGAGAATTTTGTAAAAAATTAGTAATCATTTTTTACTATTTAAGTTAAAATACCGCATCTAATTAATTATGAGTAATTAACTTTGAATAAAATTTATAAAGCAATCTTAAAAACACATAAATATTTATTTATTCATCAAGTATTAAGAATTCACAATTGTTGTGCTAAATATTTTGTACATAGGCTCAACTCAAAACCTCATTGATAATTTAATGCATCATATTAAAGTAATCTTAAAGTATATCAACATACGTAAAATGCATCCCGTTACATAGCCTCAATGATAAAATTGCATTCTCAATATTACATTTTTAAACAAAATCCTACTTCAAATCTTATAGAAAAAATAAATAAATAAGCGTGCCATGTTATCGATATACTTATAAGCTATGCATTATCCATCCACATAAAAATAAATATATAAATTACACATGAGAACAAAAAAATACCAATTTTAACTCTTTCCATCTTAACTAAAAAAATACCAATGAACATAAACATCCAATCGAATGTTTTAATAAGAAGGGTTTAATAGGGGACTCTCATTATCAACTAATGAGAAGAGTTTAATAAGCCATCAAATCTTATAACACATGTTCAATATATCCATGCATTAAACAATAATAATTCAATACATGGCAATATTCATGTAACTTAAAAAACTAGATTTGATGAAGTGTGACAAATATTCTAAAAAGTTATTATTGTTGTTGTTGTTGTTATTGTTATCAATTTTAAAGTTTTTAACCAAAGTCATTTACAAAAAAAAAAAAAAAATTGCAGGGCTCGAATTAAATAGAACATCATAGGTACAGAGTTTTTAGTCAAATCCAAGCAAGTCTCATCCAGCAATAAAGAAGCATCACAACCCTTTAATATTGAACGAACTCTTAGTGTATATATACATTTAGATTTCATAAACTAATAGAGGAATGAAATAAATATATGGCTAAGAGCACTCCCAATGGAGCAGTTAAAATGAAATTTTATGTAAAATAAATGAAAAAAGTCTCAAAATCATGCTCCAATGGCTAAATAAAGCAGCTAAAATGAATTTGCTACAGTATTAAAGGGCAGACTTGCCACATTTGGTGTTGGCATTATTCACTGCTAAACATATTTTATTATTTTTTCGCTCTCTGCAATCATTCATCCCAGCTCGTTTTCAAGCTCGCTACATTTGGTCGTCTTTAAGCTCGCAGTGGTCATCTTCAATGTTCGACCCATCGCCGGTTACCACCAGCCACACCGCCAACATCACCAACTACCTTCACGCCAGCGACCAACCCTCGACAATCCCAGCTCTGGCAACTCCTCCTTCATCTCCCACATGAACTCCAACAGTGAAAATGAGTTTCGGCAACTCCTCCTTCGTTCGACCCACCGTCAGCCACCATTGATCACACCGCCACACCAACGACCACCCCCTGCGCCGACGAGCACCTCCAGCCACCAAACCCAACCTACCTCCTCCCCTTTTGACCGGAACTTCGAACCTAAGAACAATGGGTTTTGAATTTTATTTTTTTAATTTATGAAATAAATATAATTATAATAAATTATGGATATTTTAAAGGATATAGAGAGAAAATAGATTATCTAATGACTGGTAAAATGAAAAAAATGAATAAGTAAAATAGAAAAAATGAGTTTTTGGTACTCTATTTTGAAGGAAAAATAAAGTGTTAATTGGAAGTGCTTTAAGGCAATTGTAAGAAAGCAAATACTGAAATTATGAATAGAAAGTGCATGGCCGAGGCAATGCTCCTAGATTCTCTAATTTAGGTCTTCATCAACTTTTCGAGTGGTTAATTCAACATCTAAGGACATTTCTGAGTGGAAACATGGCTAGAGTTGGGCTACAGTGACCATGGATATGAGCAAGAGAAGGAGTAGAGATGGAGAATGCATCATTTGTGCAGAACTATTAGGTAAATGTGTGTACATAATGGTCTAATTTAATGACTTTGTATTTGGAACCTTTTATAATACTTTTGGAATCTTGTACTATGGGTGGAAGTTATAGATGTTATACAAAAGTAAAAAATATTTATGTTTTCCGTACTCTTACAATTATTATTAATTTTTCTCTTATGTCTTATTTAACAAAAAGGGAAAACAGAAGCCAATCGTTCGTAAAATTAATAAAACATGAGAGAAACATTAAAAATAATTATAAAATTAATTTAACTAATCGAGATCTTGGATAGATAAACCAAAATCAAGGTGTTGCAATAAGTGTTCAACGATTTAGGAGAAGTCCCAGTAACTAAAATGTTGTCAACATAGACAAGAACAAAAAGCTCTAGAGTGTCTATAAATAGAGAGGGAGTCATAGACTTTAGAGGAGAATGGGGCTTACTTGAGCTTACAAATGGCTTTGGGAAACTAACAAATATGATATAGGTATTGAAGGTAGATAAACCAGGTGGTTGGGCCATGAAAGCTAATTATGTACTATAGTAGTGCAAGAAGGCATTTTGAACATCAAGTTTTGAACTTGCCAACACAGAGTGACGACTAAAGATAATATGAGTAAAATGGTTTGTGATTTTACAACTAGACTGAAAGTCTCGCCATAGTTAAGCCTAGGTTGTTAATGGTTACTTTTGGCCATCAACCGTGCTTTGTGGCTTTGGATGTTATCATCAAAGTTATATTTGAGTAATCAACGATTTAGGAGAAGACCCAGTAACTAAAATGTTGTCAACATAGACAAGAATGAAAAGTTCTAAAGTGTGTTGTCTATAGATAGATATGGAGTCATAGACTTTAGAGAAGAAGAGTTCAGACTCATCAAATAAATAAATGCATGGAGCTTACTCGAGGTTATAAATGGCTTTGTGGAACTAACAAACATGATCTAGGTATTGAGGGTAGATAAACCAGGTGGTTGGGCCATGGAAAATAATTATGTAATATGGTAGTGCCAGAAGGCATTTTAAACATCAAAATTTCGAACTTACCAACACAGAGTGACGGCTAAAGATAATATGAGCATAATTGTTTGTGATTTCACGACCAGACTAAAAGTCTCACCACAGTTGAGTCCAGGTTGTTATGGTAACCTTTGGCCATCAACCGTGCTTTGTGGCGTTGGATGTTACCATCAAGGCAATGTTTGAGGCAATAAATCCATTTACATTGGATGATATTCATTGGGAGAGGTCGAGATGAGCTTCTAGGTACCATTGCACAATAGGGCATCAAGTTTTCTTCATTCATGGCCTGTTTCCAATTTTGGTATTTGAAAGCTATAGTAAAACACATACACTCATCCTCGACAGAGGCAACGGTAGAAAGCAGTGCATGACACGAAATAGTCTCATTGATATGAGTTTTGAGATATTGAATATTGTCCTAGAGTCTAGTAAGCATCAAATGGACATAAAGTACTGCTGACGGATCAATGCTTAGGCTTTTAGAAAATACTGAGATATCAACGACAAGAATAAATGTGCTATCGAGTTGATGAGAGGAAGAATGCAACATTGTAGCGCTACATGACCTAGACATTAATCATGAAATAGGAGTGGGATCTGCACCTAAGACACCTTTTTTAACCATGAGGTCATACGACGAGCTAATTATGCCAAAGAAGTGTTAATTGTGACCAAAACTAGTTTCCCTAAAAAGATTTGGTTGCAAAAGGTATTTTTTTATAGTTATAATAATAATTATATCGATGGTTCATGGTTCTAATTAATCTTCTCTTTTTGAAACTGACTATCATTGGGTATCTCAAAAAATATGACTTGTCGAAAGTTTTTTTAAAAAGATTTATTGTGAATTTTTATTGTAACAATTTATATTCAAATACTATGCATAACACCTGGCACCCTTTTTACCCATGAAATCATATGACAAGTTAATTTTTGTCAAAGAAGCATTAATTGTGACCAAAATTAGTTCCCCCAAAATATTTGACTACAAAAGGTAATATTTATTATAGTCATACATACACACGTACCGCTACATAAATAAGGAAGTTTAGATACTTGCACCTTATGTGTGGCCTCAGCCTTATATGATATACATCAGTACATAGAGTTGAGACTTGCATGCCAAAGCCCATAATTAAGAGAGTTTAGGGGTAGAATTCCACTCCATGTAATTATCCTCTTGGTCATTATAAGGACTTTATGTGCAAGAACGTGGAGTTGAGGATGGACATCTTCTTGGATATACAACTTTTTTGAAGTGTTCCAAGTCTTCTCTCCAGTTAAGAACCTATAAGTTAAGCCAGACTAGACTGTCATAATTGACACGATGAAGACTAAAGTTATGCAATACTTCTAGCGAATTTCTTGAACTCTCATTTTGCTCATAACTAGCTAACTATAATGTAAGTAGCACATGAGAGGAATTTTGCATTGACTTTTTAAGTCTTTTAATCTATCCACCTCATTGAGAGCTTGGGGAGAAAAGTCTTTTATTTTATCTTTATAACATTCAAAGAGGAAAACTTTGTGATTGTATCATTAGTTGATTTTGTTCTATTGTTTTGATAGGGATTTAAAAGAATATTGGTTTTTTGTTGTCGATGGTTCTTGTCCAAAAATATTTCTTTTAGTTGCAACTAATAAATCTTTGCCTCAATTATAATATTAGTATTTCTCCTTCATTCTATACCATGGTAAAACATGTTTCTAGAACCACAAGGACTAGTATTGAATGAAGCACAGTTGTTACACAGAACATGAGGCATACCTAAAATCAATATTACATTAAATTCAACATATATATTATTGACGGTGATAAAAGTTGCTAGAACATATAGATCAAAATGTATAACATGTTATAATCTAAAAATGAGGATGGTAACATTTGAAGGATCCTCTTTTCATAGAAGATAGAATGACGTTGTCGAGATATTGATAATAAATTTGGGTTTATTTCATTGAAAAATGCATAGTTAAGATCTACTTCTAAACTAACAAATATTGACAAAATTAAATTATGTTCATATTCAAGAAGTTGGATGTAGTTCTAGATGGAAGTTTGGAACTTAAAAACTAAAACAAGATAAGAAATTTTGCTTGAAAAGTTTGTAATAATATCCTCTCAACAAAACCATCATTGCTAGTGAATAGAAATATCTTAAGAGATCATACAATATATATGCAACATGTGCATTTGTAGAAGAACAAATCAAAGATAGTCAGCATGCTTTGACTACATGTGAACATATCTAGATAGTATCATCAAAAGTTCACCATGCAATGATGTCTGAGAGCATGACTAACCAATAAGAGTAGCTTCGGATTTTTTGCTAGGCATATGTACTAAAAGACCAGCTAACATTTTGGAAAAAAAGTCAAGAAGTTGTAAACTCGACATGCATGCAATAGGATCTTGACAAGAATATGATTTTGGTAGAGAACAATTTTTTAGTTATAAATAGAGCAATATTTGAGTTAAGTAAGTCTGCATTAGGGGTTATCCTCTGAAATGACACATGTAGTGTTCTGCTTGTAGCTTGCAAGGATTGGCTATTATAAAAGAAGAGCTAGAAGTGGATAATGTAAAAGTTTTGGCTATGTTGCGAGTTACAATTCATCTCATGTTATGTGGGTTTACCAATACCTTTGATTGAAAATGACTCCAAGTTAATTGTAGATCAACTAAAAATGTCTAATCTAATAATGTCATTACAAGATCATCATTCATCATATTGTGAGAGAAACTAATGATATGGCACACATAATAGCTTTGCATTGTAGAAGAATTGAAGATATATTCATTTGGTAGCATTATATACCAACCACCATTAAATAAAATGTTATTATGGATTTATATATGTAATTAGAATTGTATTCGAGCTAAATTTAAGCAAGTTGAGATAAACAGAACTTGGTTTGAATATCTCAAAACCCAACTTAAGCTTGGCTCCAATAAAAGTTGAGTACAAAAATTGAAATAGCTTTAGCTTGATTTGATTTGTAAAGAATTTAGCTTCAGGGACTTGAAGCTTGAGTTGTAATCGAGTCAAGTGATAAATAGAATTTGGTTTAGCATGAAAAGAAAAGTTTTTGAAAGTTTTTATTTTCTTATTTTAAAGAAACAATATATAAAAATATAAAATAAATTAAGGATGTAATATATATAACTAAATATATGACTCAAAATTACAATTTTTAAGGACTTGTTAGTCCAATATCAAAATTATACTAAAACAATTTGCACTTAATTTTGTATTTATAATGATACAATTATAGTTGTATATATTATGCGCACACATATATGCTAATGTATATGCTTCTAATATATATTGTTACTTTATAACTACTATCTTGTATACATGTAATGTTGTATATAATATAAATCATATTAAGAATAAGAATCACAATTATCAAATTAATATTTGTTTAAAAAATAATTTAAAAAACACATCTTGAAAATCCACAAATATTAGTAGCTAAGTCTTCAATTCCTTGCTCCTCACAAAATTCTTAGCTTTCAATGGAAAAGTCAATAGAAACATATAAAGAGAAGATGAGACCTAGTCTCATATAAAGAAAACTTAAGAAATCCTCCCATTAAAGATTCAAATCCCAATTAGGTTTAGGAAATTTCCAAAATAAAACTCTTAAGCTTCCTAACCTATATACATAATCTACCACATGAGATAGGATATAATCCTATATTCTTAAGATGTAAAAAATCCCAAATGATCATTCAACATATTGGATTTAACCAAAGTAGCATTATGAATTATGAGTTTTGTTATTCATCATCCTCCACAACACATGTGTACACTATACGACCTTTTTAAAAAAAATAATAATAATAAGTTTATTCTTCTTAAAATAATTGAATTTTTCTACTTATTATCTATATATCAAACACTTGGTAAAAGAAAAGAAAATGTGTGGTGTATGGTCATGTGGAGGATGATGAATAGAATTTTCATAAATTATATATCTAATCCGTTTTTATAAAATACAAAATATGCAATTAAATAATGACCATATTTTAAAATTATTTTAACATATAATGATTTTGTCTATATAACAACTTTTGTTAAGACGGGTCATGTGCTTGGTATAAACTCAGGGTGCTAATTGTGTTGGGTCACCTAGTTTTATTCTAGGTTACATTATTTGGAATCAGATCAACAATTAGGCTTTGTTTGTTTTTCTAACTTATCTCATCTCATCTCAAACTCACTATTACACTTTTTAAAATTTTCATACAAAATAAAATAAACAATTCAGTTTTTTCATATCCCAAAACAATTTTTTCAAATCTCAAAATAAAATTAATTTTAAAAAAATATATTACAATAATATATGTATTTTTAATTTTTATCTCATCTCTAAAAACAAACAGGGCCTTAATTAACCCTAACCCAACCCAAATAACAAAGTATATCAGTCAAGTTCGAGTTATTTATGTTTGTGTCAATTTACGTGATGAAAAATGAGTTACATATATTTTTTCTACTCTTTATAACTATAGAAATATTTTATAATAGATTTATTTAATTATATAATTATTATATGTATTTTTTAGGAATTTATTTCTTATTTGCAATGTCACTAATCTCAAACTGTGGCAATAAATTTAAAATGTTTAAAAATGCATGAATTTAATATATATCAGGTACTAAAAATGCATGAATTTAATCTTGAATTTTATAAACTCAAAAAACCAGCAAGTTGCTAACAAAACTTTAAAAAAAAAAACAGGAAAATGAGTATATTTAAACTCGAGATTCTATTTATTGGGGGTAATACACACTGGAATGAGTTTTTGAGCCTTTCTTTGAAGTATTTTCAAGTTATTTTAGATATTCCTTTTTTAAACCTCACTTAAACACAAAACATTTTTTTAATTTTAATTTTAATTTTAACTTTTGAAAAATATTTTAGTCACAAAAAGATTATATAAAAGTGAACTCACAAATTGATTTGTCTTAATGTGATTTGATGTGATACGCCAGATTATAAAATTACTTTTATTATAAAATAGATTTAACGGATCTTATGAAATCACTTTAGTTTGTTGGTTTTGTTTTGTATAATCTCTTTATGTCTATAACAGTTTTCATTTCAAAACAAAAATAATATTAAAAAATAATGTCAAATATTTTTAAACTTTATCATGTCTTTATTCAAATTTGTTTCTTGTCTAAGCATCCCAACGGACTTGAATATTTCATATTTTGATGTTGGAAGATCTTCAATCTTATATAAGTAATGTTATAAATAGTCATAGAATGAAAAAATATCGTATAATCGTTTTGAAAAAAATGGAGTCCACACTTACTGATCTACAATTGCAAATATTATTTTTCATATGTAAGAGGAGTATTAACGATTTAAAGGTTTTTCCTTCTTACCGGTTGTAAAAGTTTGACTCAATTATCATAGTAGAAATTTGAAATATTTTTGCCGTTTTATACTAGACAAAATAATGTATTATGAAAAATAATGTATTAAATAAATCAGGCTTTCATATCATGCAACAAGTTACCTTGGTGACTCAAAATGACATGACAATTTCGTTTGAAAAGAAATCATTTTAATTTATCTCATATAATTTTATTATTATAATTATTTTGAATTTTTTTAGAGAATATAATAAATAATTCATTTTTTTAAAATCTTAAAATAATAATATTAAAAAATAATATTCTTATAATATTTTACTCAATTTTAAATTTTCATCTCAACTCATCTCATCACAATAACCGCTACTAACTTTGAGTTTGGTAGCATTCTAGCTTGTTATATTCAGCCTAATATTGATAGTGGGAATGTGAAGCCCATAATTTATGTTCGTAATTCAATGCAAATTGAAGTGTCAAGGTACGTAACGCTAAGTTATTCATCCTCGTACTTATTGAAACTTAATACAAATCGTAGCGGAAAAATTCTGAATAATTTTTTTTTTCTAATGATCACATGGTGAAATAAAACTACAATATCCACATCATCTATTCTTAAAAATATCATTGTATTTTTACATGCATAACTCAGTTAATTTTGTCTGTCATAACTTATTCTCAAAATCTAGACTAACTTCATGGCCATCCAGACTCCTTTGAGTTCCTTAAGTCATCGTGTGTTCCCTTTTCTCAGTCATCTATCCTGCAACATAATTTTATATTTCCAAAAAAGAAAATATAAAAGAATGAGATTTCCTTGGAAATATCAATAAGTACACATGTAACTTAATAAAAGCATAGGCACCGTAAAATACTCACATACAAGCCAGACAGTCAGAGTATACATTTATGGCATGCTTCATGTGACTCATGCATGACTTAGACTTATGTTCTCTATGGACCGACTCTATGATACTTAAACTCTTATTTTCTTTCGTAAAATTGTGAGTCTTTACTTATTTTGTATCATTGATAGGCTTAGGTCCCTGCCGGATCTTACTTATTTCGTATCATCGACAGGCTTAGATCCCTGCCGGATTTTGTATCATCGACAGGCTTAAGTCCCTACCAGTTTTCATATCATCGACAGGCTTAGGTCTCTGCCGGCACGTCAGTCATACAGGCGCATCATTGGTCCCCATCATGACGTGACTGACTTATTAGTCTTTCTACTTGTAAGGTTTTTTTAATATATATTCTTAAAATAGACTTCATGATTTTTGACGATGCATATATGTGATGAAATGCAACATACGCATAAATATAGGCTTATGACATGCATATGTATAAACTTAGACTCATGACATGCATATTTTATGTCCATATAAATATGTGAGAACATTTTACAATAGCATACATCACATGCATATACATTTATGTCACATCAATTCATAAAGTCAATGCCTACTATGATAA
The DNA here is from genome assembly GCA_036559045.1 of Platycarya longipes. Classification (NCBI taxonomy): domain Eukaryota; kingdom Viridiplantae; phylum Streptophyta; class Magnoliopsida; order Fagales; family Juglandaceae; genus Platycarya; species Platycarya longipes. The sequence continues at coordinate 11,246,639 of CM071801.1, forward strand.
GCTCAGTTTTGACTTAAATTCTAATTTCGTCTTTTATTGAGTCCTTATCTCTTAAAACTTAAAATATAAAAGTTTTATATATTTATCTTATATTTCCATAGCCTCTTGAATTTTATAATTCCGACATAACACTAACAAGTTATGTCCAATTTACTAAAGGATGTCGAATCTGTCAATAATATCCTTATTAAGCACGAAATTTCCTAGAGTTGGTTTATCATTTTTCTCCAAATCAAGACCTCATATTTTCATATAATCATTTTATAACAACATCATAGAATATATTTCTAATGTCTTATAATTTTCTTAATATTTTTCCATAGCAAAAACCACATCAAAATTTAATATGTTTCAATTTAACCCATGAACAAAGATTAAGCTCAAATAAATATCAAACATAATCCGATCACCAAACCACTTATTCTATGCCAAGATTAAATTAATATATACACTTACAAATTTTTCCAAAACTAGATTGGATGTCTATGGTTTGTCTTGTACCACTTCTTCTCCAATGCCCTCAATTAGCTCTTTTCTGACACTTAGGTGATGTGAGTGAATTTTTGTGTATTTTTCTTGGCTATTTCTCACTATGGCCGACTGGTATCTCTCATGGGGAAAGAATAGAAGCCCATGCATCTATTTATAGGCATAAGAGGCATGGGGATCAAGGGAAGAGGGCTTGAGCACTTCAGCCACCCTACTTGACTGATTAGGTGATATGTACTATAGGTTTGTGGTATCATGATCACCCCTAAATCTTAGGCTTGGTGAATCATGTTTTGATTCAATGGTTAATCTTTGGGATGCCTAAAAGTCCTTTTTATCAATGGCTAAAATGATTCCTACACATGGAAAGAGGATGAAGCAAAATCTGGAAAATTCTCCACCTATGCATGCATCGGCCACTTGGTTTCTCCAAAGGCCAGCCACGTTTCATCCCAAATAATTCCTTGATAAAATTCGATTCTTCCAAAACTCAAAACATGAAAATTTAATATCATCCTCTTAAGGTTATATATAATTTTGAATCACTTCATTAAGAGATCAGATGAGAGAGTTATGATTAATTCACCAAAACATGTCAAAACTCACTCGAGATCATCTAATCTGAGTTCTCCATTTGTTTTCCTTTATTTTCTTATCCACCAAAACTTCTAGATGAATTCTTATTAACTTGCCACATGTTCTTACACATGTCAAGACCTTATAAAATTTGGTAGCCAATCACAATTTTTGTCACATGGCCGAACATAAGACAACTCATCTAAGTCGGTTACCAGTTTACTCTTATTCCTGTCCGACCACTTCACACCAGATTTGGTCCTTTATACATTCCTTATCTTCAAAAACCTAAAACATAAAAGTTCTAGATCTCCTTATTAAAGTTCTATAAAATTTAGAATCATCTCATTTTAACCTCATATGAAAAAGTTATGATTCTTACACCAAAACTCGACGGACCAGCCCGAGAACTCGTTTTGGCACACCAAGTATTTGATCTTTGGTTCTAATACTTCCTCTTTAATTCTTCCTTCAAATTTTGAAAATTTATCTCTTTTTAGATCCAAATTTAATTTTCCTAGTTGATACCTTGTCACAAATTCTAAAGGTCACTCCAAAAGTTTTCTTCGAATGCATCTAAGCCTCAAATCTGATTTTTATGAAAAAAATATCATTCCAATAAATCCCTTTAAAATATTCTCAAGTAAATGCTGTATTTTAAAAAAATTGGGTTATTACAGGGAAAGACCTCCCTAACTACCTTTTTATGTCCTTTCCTTTGCTTATGAATGCAAGCTTGATTGGCCAAAAAAAATAATAATCACCATCCGAACCACACATAATAGTTGAGCCAATTGGATTCATGCTGCATGACTTAAGTCAAATTTTGTTGAACCATAAACCTAATATTCTGTCCGAGTTTGTTGGATTAACAAATCGTATAAAAAATTGACAGCCATAGTATACATATATAAGCTTACGAGTCAAGTTGATCTTTATATGAGCTTGTTTGCAAAAGTACCGATTCCATTTTTTTTAAGGCAAACATAGATAGATAAAATTAAATGGATACAAGGATATAAAGTTCAGTGAGATGAGAGTCTCTAACAATTATCTCAATACAATAAATACACAACAAATACCAAAATAAAAAAATGATTTCAGAACCACAAATGTGACTCCCACCAATTTCAAATTAAAGGATACTACTTAAAACAGCTTGAAATAGTTTAATAAACAAATTATTTTATTAAGACTAAAAACCACAGCGAGAATTGTGTTATTTAATAATTTAGCATAATTTCATATTTATAAATGAACTCATTTAATAAAAGAATTGAATATAAATCACTTTTAATTGAGTGAGATTTGAATTGCTTGTTGAGTAACCTTTTCAGATTGAGAAAACCTCCAAACCAATCGGGTGACATTCCCCACTTTACATTGACCAATAAATATCAATATATACATACACACACACACACACACACACGTGACTTATGCATATACTTTATTGAATCTTTTATCTCTCCTCTCCCAATGCCTCTCTCCTTGAACGAACTCATCTCTTTTGATGTGTAATGTTATTATGTCCACTCTATTTGATATCTTCTTTTGACTTCTTATATTTTAATTTTTTTACTTAATGATTAAGAAATAGATTATTAATGTATTGATATTTTTTTAAAATATTTAAATACATTGAAAAATATGAAAAAAATAATTTTTTTCTATTTTTTTATCATCATTTTTTTATCATTTTAAAATATTTTTAAAAAATATAAAAAAAATCAATACACTAATAATCACTTCCTTAATTATTAAATAAAAAAGAAATTAAAAAAATCAAAATACATGAGGTGTCAAAAAGATGTATCAAATAGAGTGGACATAGTAGTATTACCCCTTTTTTGACAAACATCTTCTGAAGCTCTTCCATTAAACTTCAAAACAACAATGCTACTCCTTTCACTTTTCTCAAGCTAATCGTTTCTTGATTTGGATCTGATAAATTGAAAAAGATTCATGTTTATTGCTAAACAACTTACATCATTCTATCATTGTTTTTATTAATCAAATGCAATCAGTTACATTTTTAATAGAGAAATATCATACATATAAGTGACTCAACCAATAATGTAATATCTCTATCGTATTAAATAAAAATTTTCTCTCTATACAAAGCACTCAAAATCTCTATCGCTCATGTTAAGAATATGAAAATATTGAACTTTTCTATTATGTAACGTATGTTTACAATTGATAATATGCTGTTTAAATAGATACATGTAGCTAATCTAATTATGGAAACAAATGAACAAATGGAAATAATTGATATTTACAAAATCAATGACTAATTCCTAGAATCATGGTTAGCTAATTTTGTGCAATCTGAATCTAGATTTGGTGTAATGGGAGATTCAGTTAATACTCCCTCTTAAGTGGGTGCATGAAAATTCGTAATACCCAACTTGTGAGAAAAATGGTGAAAGCATTCTTGTCCTAAAGTTTTAGTGAAGATGTCAGTAACTTGCTCGTGGGATAAAATGTGCACAGAAGTAAGGAGCCCAAAGCGGATCTTGTCTCGAGTGATGTAACAATCAATCTCAATATGCTTAGTGCGCTCGTGAAACATAGGATTATGAGTAATATGAAAAGCAGACTGATTGTCACAATGTAAGCTGAAAGACTCAGGATGAGGGATGTTAAGATCAATAAGGACTTGTTTCAGCCAAGTGAGCTCACAAGTAGTTATGACCATGTTACAGTATTCAGCTTTTGCGAAAGAGCGGGCCACTTGTGCCTAGCTGAATGAAATATCTGGTAGTGGAGCGGCAGGTAATGGGACAACTCGCCCAATTTGAATCAGTGTAAGCGGTAACCTACAAATTGCTGGATGATGAGAAAAATGACTTGGCCTGGACTTCTTTTGATGTAGCGGAGAATGTGTGGCTGCTTGCATGTGAGGGGCACGAGGGGCATGCATGAACTGGCTAGGACTGTTCACTGCAAAAACAACGTCAAGACGAGTGATGGTCAAGTAAATGAGTCGTCCAACTAGGTGACTGTAGACACTAGGATCGGGAAGGAGTGTGTTGTCTTCATTGGTGAGTTTCAAGTTCTGCTCCATGGAAAAGGGAGCAGTCCGAGAATCAAGCTGGCCACTATCATTCAAAGTATCAAGTGCATATTTTCGTTGGTTGAGAAAGGTGCATTTTTGGGAACGGGGCAACTTTAAGATGAAAAAAAATATTTGAGGGGAGCGAAATATTTGATTTTGAAGTGTGTAAAAAGAACTTCTTTGAAAACCTCAATCTGGGAGAGATTATTGTTAGCAGTTAGAATGTCATCAATATAGACCAAGACAATGGTGATAATGGTGGAAGTGGCCAAGGTGAATAAGGAGTGACCTACTTAAGATTGAGTAAAACCTGCATCAAGAAGCACAATGGTTAGTTTGTAAACTAGTTGTGGGATGTTTGTTTGAGGCCGTATAGTGATTTGCGAAGGCGACAAACACGCGTCTCCCCCTGAGGACAATAATCGGGAGGTGATGTCATGTACATTTCTTAATCAAGGTCTCCATGGAGAAATGCATTATTGACGTCAAGTTGATGAATAAGCCATTGTTGGATAGATGCAATAGCTAATAGACATCGAACAGTTGTCATTTTTGCAACGGGTACAAAAGTTTCATGATAGTCTATACTTTCAACTTGTGTGTAACCTTTGGCGACCAGCCGAGCTTTATACTTTCCAATGGAACCATCTGCTTTAAGTTTGATTTTGAATACCCATTTGCAACCAATGGATTTTTTTTTTTCAGGAGGTAGGGGCTCAAGCGTCCAAGTGGAATTGGACTCAAGGGCACGGAGTTCAGTAGACATAGCTTATCGCCAATGAGAGTGGCGAATGACAGAGAAATAACAAGAGGGGTCAACGGAAATAGTGAGAGCATGCAAAAAATTAAGATGATATGATAAGAAACGAGAGTAAGGAAGAAAAGCTGATAAAGAGTGAACAGTACCTAAGGTACGTGCAGCAAGTGATAATGTCATGGGTTCCGTGTGTAGAGTCGGACAAACATAATCATAGAGATAAGTAGGTCGAGTAGTAGTGCGGCGAGGACTGAAAGAAGTGGAAGGATGGGGGTTATCAGGGATGCTAGTATCAGGAATGGGAGCAAGGCTTGATAATATAGGCTTAGGAACAGGGAGAGGGAGGATGGGAAAGGACGGGTCAGGAAGATTAGGAAGATCCTGAAAGGGAAACTTTTGTTCATTGAAAGTGACATCTATAGAAAGGAAAATGGTTTGAGTGTCTAGATTATAGAGCTTGTATGCTTTGTGGTTACTGGAATGACCAAGGAAAACGCATTTGAATGGCACAAGGAGAAGATTTATCGTGAGAGGCACAAGAGGTTTGGGCATAACAGAGGCAATTGAACACACAGAGATGGCTATAATTGGGGGTGGTATTGAAGAGAAGTTCAAAGGGTGATTTATTTTGGAGGGTGCGACTTGGTGTGCGGTTAATGAGATAGGTTGCGGTGAGTACGCATTTGCCCCAAAATTTTATAGGTAAGTGGACTTGAAAGCGAAGACTTCGAGCAATATTCAGGAGGTGCCTGTGTTTTTGTTTTGCAACACCATTTTATTGGGGAGTTTCGACACAAGTATGCTCGTGAATAATGCCTTGATTGTAAAGATAAGCTTGAATTTTTTGCGAGAGAAGCTCTTGTCCATAATCAATGCAAATTATTTTAATCATTGTATTGAATTGATTTTAAACGAGCAAAAAAATGCATGAGATGTGTATAAGCTTCAGATTTATAGCACATGAGATAGATTTAGGTAGTACGAGAAAAATCGTCGACTATAGTGAGAAAATAATGGCACCACAAGTAGAAAGGGTATAATAACCACCTCAAATGTCATAAAAAATACGATTGAAAGCAAAAGAACTTTTTATTAATATTGGAAGAAAAATGTAGTCGTGTGTACTTAGAGCGAACACAAACATCACAATCCGAAATAATATAAGAAGTATTAAAAATATGAGGAATAAGAAGACGGGAAGGGTGATATAGGCGTTGGTGCCATAAGTCCTTATTAGCAGTAGGTTGCGTGGAGAAGGCCACGACGATGTTGGGCTGGTACACATAGAGCTCATTGCAGAAATCAACTGCTCCAATCAGCCTTATCAACTGTGGGTCCCAAAAGAAAAAAACTTTAGAAGAAAAACAGACAATACAAGAGGTATCAGTGGTGAGTTAAGGAACAAATAATAGATTAAATTGAAATTGAAATTGAGGGATAAAATAGACATTTGAAAGGGTGAGGATATCGGATAGGAGACAAGTGCCGACTCCTTCAACGGACAATGTATTTCCATTTGGGAGCCGAATTGAGTGAGGAAATTTAAGGATTTCAAGTTCGGTGAAGATGGCTCGATCATGGCACATATGGGCACTAGTGCCATTGTTCACGACCCAGTCACGGCGGCTATCAAAGGAGGAAGGAGAGGAGACCACGTTATCGACAAAGTTGGCCAGTGATGGTTGCGGGCTAAGGAGATCAAGCAATTTCTAGTAGAGTTCTGGCGTCAGACCTGATACTGACGATGAAGTAGAGGGAAAAGCTGCCACGTTGGCTACCGGAGCTACCCTAGACGGTGGTTTGCCGAGTAAAGAGGGGTGTGGTTTGGATCAATTGCCTCGCCTAGTGGGTATCCGATGATTCTCCAACATCGATCACGAAGGTGGCCTGTTTTGCCACATTCCAAGCATTGATGGGGGCTTTTAAAGATGCTGGAGTGTGCTGCAAAGGCCATCGAGTTTGCCGGCGTTGGTCGCAGATGGAGGAGATACTGTTGTTCTTCCCGAAACAAAATAGAAATTACTTTTGCGATAGGGAGAAGGGGATCCATGGCTAGGATTTGAGTTCTGAGTTGGGAGAAAGATTCATTGAGTCTAAGGAAAAATTGGAACACTCTTTCACCTTCTACTTGTTGTTGGAGATCTTTGAGATTGTCACTATTTTGGAGATGACTTAGTTCATCCCAGACTTGCTTTATCTGGTTGTAATACTCATGAATTGAGTTTGTATTTTGGTGTAAGGAGGAGAGCTCGCATTTGAGATGGTAAAGGCAAGCATTGTTGTTATGGCTAAAACGGGATTGAAGGTCGATCCAAACTTCTCGTGGATCAATATGGTATTCGAGGGAGTTTGCAAGAGATGGGCTAATGAAGTTGATAATCCAGGTGAGTATTATATCCTTGGTTTGATTCCATTGTCAGAAGAATTTTTGTCAGGGGGTGATAAGGAGCCATCTACAAAGCTGAGCATGTTTTTGGTGTTTAGGGCTCGGGTCATTGCCTTTTACCATTTGGAAAAGTTGTCTCCTGTAAGGAGTCCAAAAACTAGGATGAGACTTGGAGAATTAGAGGAATGAAGATGGTAGGGAGAATGGGCGTTGGAAGAGGAAGCCATGGAGGTAAAGATAATGTTTAGGCTAATATCATATTAAAAATATGAAAATATTGAACTTTTCTATTCTGTAACATATGTTTACAATTGATAGTATATTGTTTAAATAGATATATGTAGCTAATCTAAGTATGGAAACAAATGAACAAATGGAAATAATTGATATTTACAAAATCAATTACTAATTTCTAAAATCATGGTTGGCTGGTTTTGTGCAATCTAAATCCTGATTTGGTGTAATTGAGGATTTAGTCAACAGCTCAACCCATTAGAAAAACAAGAAACAAAAAACCATAATAGAACATAAAAGTCTGTCTGCATGCCTCTGTGCATGTTTGTAGTTGCGGTGAGAAATATTACTTTTAGTTTTAGACTTATAGCTTAAATGTTAATGTAATAAGCTCTACTACTAAAACGTCATTTACTATTTGGGACTATATATCTAAAGTGCTTTTTAAAGTTAGTTTCAATAGTTTTTTAAAAATATATAGTTATCTGCAAGAGCTTTTTAATAAAAATTTCAATTTGGTGCTTTTTTAAAAAGCTAATTTTTAATTTTTTTAACTGACTAAAATACTTTTTATAAAGTTATTAAATATGTTATTTTGTTCTTTAAAAATATTTTTAACTATTTCAAAGTACTTTTTAAGCCTTGAGATGTAACCTCAAACATGCTCTCTATGTGGCTTTCCCTAATTCTCATAAAAAAAAAATGAGCTATGTTTTGATCTACTGAGAGAACTCACGACCCCGAAAAAAAGTGTCCAACCTCACCTACTTATATATATATATATATATATATATATCTCTTTTTAAAAGAACCACATTGATGGAAATTTTGGATAGTGCAGCATTGAAATGCCTGCATGAAGATGAGAGAGAGAGAGAGAGAGAGAGAGAGAGAGAGAGAGAGAGAGAGAGAGAGAGAGAGAGAGAGGGAGGTCCAAATGGAGATGGGCAGCCACATCTTGAAAGTGGAGAATTGAACTAAAAATTCTTTTTTTATCATCAATTGAATCACTGTTCGAGCAAAGTGAAAACTTTGGATAGTGCAGCATTGAAATGCCTGCATGAAGACGGGAGTATTGAGAGCTTGAGAGAGAGAGAGAGGGGGGTTCAAAGGAGAGAGAGTATTTGAGAGAGAGAGCAATGGGGAAGGAGGGAGAGAGAGGGGAAGAAATGGTAGGAAAGAGAAAAAAATTAATCAATTGTGTGTGATTGTATTATTTATTTTCTTGTAACCCATACATGATAACTTCTCATTTGCGGGTGTAAAAGCAGATATTACACTTGATTGACTGATAGTATCTCCCTTCCAAATTACAACCCTCATTTAATAAATTTTATGCATTTTGTTTGAGTTTTGCAATATATAATTATTTTTGTATATTTTATGTGCATTTTATTTATATAATTGATCAAAGCATTTATTTTATATTAAGAACAATTGATACAGCCAATCACATTAATAAGAGTGAATAACAATTTACGCAAAAATGACTATAGATGAAATTTTTCATTTTGTTTATATAAATGAGATTTTTAATATAAAAAATCAACTCAATTATTAAACAAATAGAAAATATGCTATTGGAGCTCAAATTCGCCAATTTAGGCTGGGTTTGCTTTTTTAAATAATTTCATCTCATCTTATCTCATTATTATTACATTTTCAAATCTTAATACAAAATAAAATAAAAATTCAACTTTTCAAATTTTCAAATAAAACTAATATTAAAGAAATATATTATAACAATATATTATTTAATTTTTAACTTTTATTTCATCTTATCTATAAAAACAAATCAGGCCTCAATTTTCCAAACTTCTGTTGTCATGATTCTTCTTGTTCAATCCCGAGCTACTAGGATATTGCTATGATCTCACCTAAATTTTGTCTAATTTATGAGTAGCAATATTTGTAGTTATAAAGTGAGTAAACATATCACACTCTTTTTATAAAAAGTAAATTAATATGTAATCATATAAAAATTATTTTTTTAATAATAAAATTTATTCTCTTTAAAAAAGAATGTACAATGTTTATACAATCTATTACCATTCTAACATGGAAAATTCTAAATATAAGTAATATTGAGTACTCATATGTGTATCAAAGTTGAGGTGAAAAGATAAATTTTAATAAAACACTTTAATTTAAAATTAAAAATATGAAAATAATCAATCATAATACACAACTGCAGGTATGAGTGCGCAATATTATTTGTATGTAACATTACTCAACTAACATTACTTTAAAAGCAAATTTAAGTCTTTGTTTGATTTCAGAAAATATTTCATTTCATCCCATCATTATAATTTTTTTAAATTCTCACACATATATAACAAATAATTCAACTTTTTAAAATTTAAAATAATGATTTAAAAAAAAATTATTTTAATTATATTTTATTCAACTTTTAAATTTTATCTAAAATTATTTTATTTTATCTTCTCTAAATCCGAATTAGACCTAAGTATTTCCTTCTGAAAAAATATTTGCAGCAACTACTGTTTGCAACAGTTGCAACATTCTTTTTCACATAAATAATATTTTTACTATTTATATAATGAAAATATTATTCATGTATTCATGTGAGAATGAATGTTGCAGCTGTTACAAATCGTGGCTGCTGCGCAGAAAAACTCATTTCCTTCTATTACCTCTTTTTCTTTATTTCTTTTTCTTTTTTTGGTTCTCAAAGAAACAAAATTGGTTTTAAGGCCCGCTTAGATTCGGAGATGAGTTGAGATGAGTTTAATTTATTTTTTAATATTATTATTATTTTAGGATTTGAAAAATATGTGTTGGGATTTGAAAAATGTGTATTGAAATTTAAAAAAGTGTATAAGAATTTGTGTTTTATATAAAAAATTATAAAAATATAATGATAAAATGAAGATGAATTGAGATGAGTTGAACTCAACTTCGAACGTGCCGTGAACTTTTATTTTTTCCGCCAATAAAGGTGAGTGAAGTTTTGCCGCGGCAGTGCGGCACCCTGTCAAAGGTATTATTTTTCAATTTTTGAAAATAAATGTGCCCGTAACATTTGGGCGCTTCCCTTGCCATAGAAGTTGGACCCCAGAAGAAACTTTGAGGGAGGAAGGGAGAGAGAGCGAAATATGGCAGATATGGATGGTTCTCTAGATTTTGAGTTTGAAGACACACTTCTCAGTTCCCCTGTTGTTACCAAGAAAAGGTTTCTTCACTAAACACACTTTCCCATCTTTTAATTTCTTGTTTTATTTACGATATTACTTTTTGTTAGATTTTTTTTCCTGTTAGTAACAGTTTATCTTATTCTTTGTCACTGTTATGGAAATCCTGCGTCCGGGTTATTAGTAGGCTGCACTAGAACCATGTTTTGCAACTTTTTTTCGGTTTATGTAATAATTTCATTCATCAAGTTCTGTTTTGATTCTCTTGTTTAAATGGGACTTTGATGCTGATTGCGGAAACATAAAATTGGAAGTGATTTATATTCTTTTTCAAAATTCCTATAATCTGCGGAATTATCTTCTGAGTTTATTGAGAGCCCCTAAGTCCTTTCTTTTCCCATTTTGTACTGGGCAAGAGTTAATTTGACCTTGAAAATGAACTCATTTGTGGAGCAGTGTCTGTATTTTGAGTTTATATGTTGTTTGGTAATTGGTGAAAAGCCATTGATTTTGCATTGGCATAACTCCTTTCAATGTCAACCAGGAAGAAGGTTATTGGGTTGGATGATCTTTTGAGTGATTACTACAAAGAGAAAAGCAAACTTGTCGAGAGGGAGTCTATACAAGAAAAGGCCCAAAAGGCATACAACTCAGATGACGATGTCAATACCAAAGAAGCTTCTCTTTCTGAAGTGATCGATCAATGCCAAAATCAGGTACAATGACTTTTCCAATAGTATTGATATTACTCACCTTATTTTTAGAATGTCTTCACTTTTTGTCTGCTTTTCATACTGTAAATATGAACCTTTTTTTGTAGATGAGAGAAATTAGCGGTGAGGAAGATATGTCCACGTGGGGCATGCGTGTATTTGGGAATCAGGTTTCCTCAATCCATGAATGAAATCTTAGTGCTGCCTAACTTGTTGCATGCATAATTTTCTGAAGAGTTTGCTAATAACCCTACTTGGGATAACTGATAATTCTTTATTTCTCTCCCTCTCCATGAATTGCAGAAAATTCCACCACCTCTAGCTTTTCCTGGGCTTGGAAGTTGTGCCCTCTTGCAGTCTTTTATGAAGAATGAGTTCAATTCCCTGTTTGAACTTGATTCAGATAAAGGTGGCTAATGTTTTCTGTATATTTAGCTTTTCTCGCTCATCATGCGTATTATATATATATATAGACACACACACACACATTGAGTTCATATTGTACGCATGTTGTTCTGTAAATATTATGCATGATCGCACTTTGACATGCTTTTGCAGGAGACCTGTTCCTTGAAGGATTGTTAGCAAATGGCTGGCTTTCAAAATTGGCATTTATATACGGTCATGTAGAAAAATCAATGGCCATGTGGACATTTAATTTGAGTAAGTTTATCGGTTACTTTAGCTTGTGCATTAAACCATTGCAAGTTTTCTTTGATGTGCTTATCTTTTGGCTTATAGTGTTATATTCATTGAAAGAAGAATTGAGAACATCTGCATGTGACTTCTGGTGTGCTATTTTGTCATCAAAAGATGAGGTAATATTAATCTTAATTTGTTTCTTGGAACCCAAATTTGATTGTTATATATTGGAGAAGTTCAGAGGGCAAATTTTTTATTGCCATTCTCTGAGCTTATCTACTCTAACTTTTAACCTGGTTGATCTACAGCCTGTTCTAATTGATTGGCTTCCTAGCTATTTTGAATTAAAAGGGGCTCTTGAAATTTATGGATTTCAATACAAGTTTTCATTCAACAGAGACTCTTTGCATGCTGGTAAGCTTTTTTGACTGTTTACCCTTTTTCTCATGCACAATGCAGAATATAGAGATTTATATCATGAATGTGACAGATTTGTTCAGCGTAAAATACAAAAACCCCATAAACTATCAATTTTGGCAATCACTCCTCAAACAACCAAAGAAAATAGTGCAACCCCTGAGTCAAAAAATTGGCATACATACCCTTTGAAAATTTGAAAAAATAAAAAAATGTGAAAATTTAAGAAACCAAATATATTTGAAAATTATGTATGTTTTCTTAAAAATATATAGTCTATTTGTTAATAGGGTATTTTATCTTCTTGTTTTTTTTTTTTTTTGAGAAATTTTCAAGGGTAATGTCATCTGTTTAAGGGTAGAGGGGGTACATTGAACTTTTTGGTTAGTTTAAAGGGCGACTGCTATGATAGTTTAGGTAGTGATTGCAAATTGAGTGGCAGTTTAAGGGGGATTTGTGTATTTTTCCCTTTTGTTTATCTTCTCTTCTTTAGAGTGTGGTCCAGGTCCAAAAACCTTGTGATGTTATCTATGGAAGTTAGGAAGAATCCATAGTGGAGTAAATAGTATTGCTGACATGCTTCCTGTATCAACTCTGTGATTTTGTTGCTATGGATATGTTTGTGGATATGATGGTATCACAGCAACTAGGCATATTAATTTTTGGGTTCTCAATTCTTTTTCTTCCCTTTTCTCCCTCATCAGAAATCTTGAATCAGCCTAAAATGGTTATTCTGGTTCCTGAAATTCACTGTTTTACTTCTTCACAATCCAATGAAAAAGGGTATCACAAAAGGACTTGAGCTCTGGCACTGCTTTGAAGCAATCCTCGAAACTCTGGTTGGTTCATTCCCTCCGAAGACACCACAATAAACACAAAACGGTCATTCTTCATAGCACTGCACAGTGACAGCTACGAAATTACAATTTCCAGCCTGTTAAGAGATCCACCGCATGAGAAGGCATAACCCAATCCGTCCAAAGAGGCCAAAAACCATGTTCCAAAGAAGGCCTGGAACCTCACAATGGAACAGAAGGTGATCCACTGATTCCCACTCTTCTTGCACATGTAACAACTGTTAACCACTAATATGCTTTGATTTCTCCCATTGTCCAATGTAAGAATCTTTCCAAAAGCCGTTGTTTTAGATGGGTCCCATGAAGTCCCATCCTACACAAATATAACTGGTCAAAGAATGATGAGAATAGGTCTACCTCCCAATCATTAGCTTCCCTAACAAAAGATAAACGCCATTGGGCACCATGTGACAATGATCTACCTCATAGGTCTCATTATCACAAGCCATTCTGAACAACTCTGGAAGGTACTTCCCAGGGATCAATTTCCATACTGCAAATAGGCCAAAAACCATGTTCCAAAGAAGGCCAGGAACCTCACAATGCAGGAGGAGGTGATCTGCTGATTCCCAGTCTTCTTGCACATGGCACAACAATTAACCACTAATATGCTTTGGTTTCTCACATTGTCCAGTGTAAGAATCTTTCCAAAAGCCGTTGTCTTAGATGGGTTCCAAATTATTTTTGCCATGAAGTCACATTCCACACAAATACAATACAATTGATCAAAGAATGATGAGAATAGGTCTACCTCCCAATCATTAGCTTTTAACAAAAGATAAACACCATTGGGTAGATCTGAGAACCATGTGACAATGATCTGCCACACAAGTCTCCTTAACACGAGCCATTCTGAGCAACTATGGAAAGGTACTTCTCAGGAGCCAACTCTGGGAAGCATTGAGGTGGGGGGTGATCAATTGGAAGTATGGGAGTGATTTTTTTTTATGGGGGGATGGAGGGCACTAAGGAGAGTAGGGGGTCGTATGGTGTGAGTTTATGGAAGGTTTTTTTTTCATAAGTGAGTTTGTGGAAGTTTATTAGGAAAGGATGAGATTATTTTGTGAAACAAGTAAAATTTGTGATTGGTGATGTTCAAGAGAACGATTCTGGTTTGATGACTGGGTAGTGAGAATGCACTGTTTAGAGCTTTTCTAGCTGTTTTCAGATTGGCTGTTAATCAGCAGGCATCAATTCCAGAGTTGATGAGAGTTACTATAATGGAGAGGTGCATTGGGATGTTAGACTTTCCAGACCTGTCCAGGATTGGGAAATTGAGGTTACTGTTTTTTTTATTTTTGTATTCAGTGGATGTTAGAAGATATGACAGGGGCTTCACCTGTCATGGGCTTCACCTATTGCATTTGATGAAGAGAAATACTTTAGCTACAAATGAATTCTACACAAGAAATCTCACAAACTGATATAGCTTGATGTGGACCGTCAGATTGTAAAGTTACTTTTATTATAAAGCAGAATTGACAGATCACATCAAGTTACATCAGTTTGTGAGATTTTTTGTGTGGAATTCCTTTTTGGTTGTAGCACTTCTCTTTAATGAATACAAGTTTTACTTATCCAAAAAAAAAAAACACATCCTACCAAAAGCGAATCTTGGACAAGTCATCCAAACTTCTTCTAATGTTCTTCCAAAGGCCAACCCCAAATGACGCATTTACCTCATTTGAACACCAACCACCTTCTGAGTTTCCATATCTATCAGCACCTGCCTTGCCATTTTTACAAACTAATTGGTGATAAATATAGCGTGGATGATGATTGTATGTGTTAATGTGTATCAATCGTGTAATTTACATTGTACAAAAGTCATGGATCTTTCTTAGTAGTGATAAGGATATTTGTGGGGGTTTTGGTGTCTGTCATTCTCTGCAGAAGTATTCGATAGTTTTATGTGCAATTTGTGGCAGATTATGCTAAATTGGTCCTTTCATTATGAAAGTGGGTTGGCCAATGAATCATCAATTCCATTGTTTGGCAATAGACAGTTAAGTTATAATGAGTTTGATAAATTAAAAGCTAATTTTTAGAGTTAAATTATTCATGTTGTTTTGACTTGTTTGGCATGTAAGTTATGGGTAGCTACCTTACACAATTCAAAATGATTGTATCTCATTCACATAATACTTTACTTTTGCTTGAATTCAAGAAGACTGTCCTTGACTTCAAATGCAAGTCAACCATCCCTGGCAGTGAAAAAAAATAATTAAATAGGAGGAAAAAGAACACAAAAAAGGAATGTGTTAATCAATTAATAATCTAACATGAGAAGCGTTTGCATGCTGGTATTTATCACTGCTGTAGTCTTCTTGGTCTGGTCATTAGTGGTCATGTTTATATGTAGCTTTCATGCTCTCATATCAGTCTAACAATTGGTAGTTTATTTAGTTTTGTTATCAGGGTGCCATCTTTTTCTAATCGGTAATGCATGTAGTGGTTGACCATATGTAGATTCTCTTGGATATATTTTTTATAAATTGTGTTTTTCTTTTCAAAATTTTCTTTTACATAAAATATCCACAAATGGTTGTAAAAATTTGTCTCTATTGTTTTTAATGGTCTTGCCTTACAGGTTCTAATTGTGGAGGGCCACCTCAAAATATTAGATCTTGGCTCAGATTTGCTGCTGCTTGTAGTCATTTAAGGTATTTGACAAATGGATCTACTTTTTTTTTGGGAACCATCGGCTTTGAGGCTGCTGATCTTTTTGCAAACGCTATTGTTTGCATATTAGTACTGCATAGTTGATACCCAGATGCTATGGACGATGTAAGGTTTATCATGTGGTTGATTTTTCTTGGTTTTTATTTTCGTTGTAGGGATAAATTCTCTATCCTTTCAACCTCAGAAGCCGAAGAGTTAGTTGAAGTCATTATTTTTCTGTTCTTAGATCACCAGCTTCATGGTCTGGCGGTGCTTTTATACGAATGTATGCAATCACTTATCAGTTACTTCACAGAGAAGGAATGGAAGAACAGCTGTAACAAGATAGCAAAATCACTTGCTTGCAGGTTAATAACTTATTCTGCTCGATTGCATTTGGATCCATATCTCCATAATTTGACTAAATATGCTGCCATTTTTATTATCATATAAGTGTTCATCTATATCCCTTTGTTGGTATGTATTTATTTAATTTTGGTGATTAATCATTGTCTCCTTTCTATGGCTATTAATAAAAGGATGAATTTATCGTGTTTTTCTGTATCAAGCTACCAATTTCTTCCAGTCACCAGCAGAATTGACATGAAATGGAAAAGTAATTCAGTTTTGAATATTTAAGTTGGTCTACTACATATATATTTTTTTAATCTATATGGGACTAAGATATAGGAAAGAATGTACAATGGTCAGATTCCTTTGGTCTAGGCGTGGAAATGTCATATTGTTATGTGGACTATCGATGAAAAGAAATGGGGGAATGAAAAAACAGGATACTTCCGAGGGTGCGGTGCATGGGGCTGAGGTTCTCTACATGGGTGGGTCCAAAGGGCCCTGCCTTGGAGTGGTTTCCCAACATAAAAAAAAAAATTATTGTATTATTTCTGCATATAGTCTTTTTTATGACAGCATTAGAAAGGGGGAAAGGAAACGGAAGTAACATTGAAACAGGTTTAGTAAAGGTCCTGGTTATCAGTGCCTTAGGTGATGCACAGCTGTTGAACACAACTGAAGCTTTAAATAGATCAATGCTCGCTCCCCCAGAATCAGTGCATGAGTCTACAGTTCATGCATCACATGTAGGCCTTACATTTTTGTAAGAAAATTTAAAAAAATATAAGTTTATTCATTTTATCAGTTTAAAAGTTTTTTCCATTTATTGATTACCTACATAAAAAAAAGTTTTTTCCATTTATTTTCATTCATATATATTGTTGGGTTTAACACATTTGAGCATTTCCCTCTGAATACAGGTATTTTTCATCTCATGCATTTTATTTCAAGACCGTCATTTTGGCCAGGCTTTGTTATTTAAACTTTTCAAATGTTTAGAGTTATTAGGATTAGAAAAATGATTAATATCGAACTACTTTCAAGTCAGCATAAAAAACTGCAGGCAACATATACAGGGTGATTTCAGCACTTTGAAAAAAAGGAAAAGAAAAATAAGATAATCTTGACAGCTGGAAAGGGATGATTAAGGCCATGTTTGGATATTTGATGAGATGAGATGATATTCTAAAAAAAAAAATTCATAATTTCCTTTACAAACATCATTCAAACACAACATTTTTTAATTTCAAATGTTCAACTTTTTGCATTTAATCATTACCTAATCATTACAACTCCCAAAGTTCCAAACAAAACACAAAATAATAAAACCTCTTCAAATTTTAAAACAAAAATTATATTAAAATATTATATTCAATCAAGATTTTAACTTTATTATATTTATTTAACTGTTTCTCATTCCTTTTACAAAACCAAATAAAACATCTTAATTCAAACCATTTTACTACCATTCGCAAACCTATTCACAACCTAATAAAACATTCACATGAGAAGGCAGAGGGTAGTCTGGATACATTGGGAGGGTGTGAGAGAACCCATATGGCAAAATGAAAAGTTTTGAAACTTAAGCTATTCATTATTAGGAGAAGAATGGATATAACATTTCTAAAGTTAAGTCTGGGTTTTTGTGTTTTGACATGATATAAGTATTCACAAGACCTCTGATGATTGTGGGATGATCAGTCTAGGGACTAACTTTGGAGAGGTGGCTTGTTGGGTGATGTCTGGTGCATGAATTGTGTGATATTGATGATGCTATTAGTGGCCTCAGAGATTTGTGATGGCATCTTAGGTTGTAATGGTTCCAAGAATGATAGAGGCTATTGGTGATAGTAGTAGCATATTGTAGTGCACTTGTGGAAATAAGATATATGATGGAAGTGGCAAAAGATTATATGTATTATAGTAAAAGGCATTCTTTATATTGCCTTTGATATATTTGGTTAAAGGTCGAGGTGGTAGCTGTTTCATTAATAAGTCAGTTGCTGATAACTGAGATTCAATCCTGTGCTTAAATTTTGTACAGCCTTTCATTGGTGGAATGGTTGATTGGTGATTCCTAGTAAATAGTTGAGCTGAAAAAATATTGTTTACTTACCTTCTGCTGCTCAAAATTTCCCTTCCGATAATGCTGATTGCATATTGTAAATGCAGAGTTCCTAGGGACTTAAACTGCTTGCGAGCTGTGGAATGCATTTCAGGATACAATACTCGCAGTAAGCAACTTAGAAGTTCAGTTGCCTATCAAATTCTTCTTGTTTGTTTTGATAATAAGGTGGGCTATATTCTCTCTACAAATTAGCTTATATATGTTTCTTGTATATCCATTCATTCTCTTACCTTTATGCTAATGCTGATGAGACAAATGCCTCTTTTTGTTTATTTAGATTTATGTAGATGCTAGATTAATTGATATATCAGTAATACGTCCATGCTAATATGAACTTGGCCAGTTTGAAAGTTTTAGATAAATCTTGAAAGTTCCAGCAATGTTACCCCCCACCCCCAATCGCTAATGCAACGGCTAATGGAAGTCAGATTTTCAAGGCAGATGCCTTAAATCTTGCAAAACAAAATTTTCAAGAAAACAATCTGCCTCATAAAAAAAGGCTTCCTTTTGCTTTGCTGGATAATGCTTTAGTGCCCTCCTCCATGGCATCTATTAATCCAACTTCCTCTTCTGGTTCCATTTTGATTTTAAGAGCTTTTGCTTTTTGGTTCTCTATACATTGATTTCCTGCCCATTGTTGATTCTAATTTTTTTCCCCAAAATCTATTCCATTGGCCATGGAAAATCTCACAGGTTGGGAGTGACCGTTGGAGTATAAGAAGTAGCACTGTGTTAATGAGTAAAAAAATTTAGACCATTTATCTTCATATTTCATTACAGTTTACATGAGAGCGGCAGCTTCATGGTCATGTCTGAAAAGCATGTCTGAAAATCCATTACCATATTTGCAAAAAACATGAGTTCATTCAATCAAAGGACTTTAGTTCTTGTCTGAATGGAAGCTCTATCAAATAAGATATCTTTAAACAATAGTCAGCTGATTGCTTGAGCCCACTAAACTTCTTTTTGATCTTAAGATTTCACATCTTTCAAGCTCAGTCAAGTTGTCTTACAAGTCATATTTTGTGATTTTTCACCTCAGGCTACTGATGAAGAAGAGATCATGCGATTGCTTATCGCAATTAACGTGAAAGAAAAAGGTTGTGATCTTTTCAAGATGTACATTTACTTGGTTTTGGCAGAGAATTGGCTCTTGGTTAATCAAATGTTGGAACATAAGCCAGTAATTAATGAAATGTGGGGTCTTTATCTTCGAAACTGTTCTTGCCAAATTTCCAGCACGGACTTGAGGTCCTTCGCATCAAAGGTATGTAATCACACTGCTTCTTATCTCCGTATTGTTTGGTGATTTTGATTGATACAAATATTTTTCAATATTGTAGGTCCGTAATAAGGCTTCATATCTTCTGCAAGGCACTGTCACCAAATAATGTGGGGAATGCTGTCTACCAAACGCTTAAAAAAGTATGCCACTTACCCAGTACCTTCTTTTAATCTGTATAGATGCTTGATAATAATCAGCTGCGCATTTCTTGTGAGTACATTGCAACAAAGGGGCATTCTTATTCTGGAGAGTTGCAGAAAGAAAGAATCATCTTGATAATAGTTGGTTGCTAAATTCAGGAGCACTTTTTCTATTGTATCTGAAATTAATCATTGATATTGAGTAAGTCTGCTATAAAATATGTAAGAGTCAATGACTGGGGAAGTTCAACCCAATTAAATGTGCCATGCGTTTGAACAATTTGCATTGACAAAGCAAGTGTGGGCTTTTATTCGGGAGTACGACATAATCTAGATTGTGCTCTTTTGGCCATTAACCCAGTTGCCTCCTGGCCCCTTTTCTCTCCTTTTTACTGCTACTAGCTCCCTACCACAGCACCCAAAAATCCCCCACCTCAACCCTCGAAACAAAGTCGTAAACACCCATGCTTTTTCAATATGTTGTTTCTTTGCCATTGGGATAAAATGATTTTCATGCCAACCAAACATCTGAAAAAGTTTCAGATTGTTTTACCAAACAATGGCAAACAGGTGGGTTTCCCAGAAAATATTTCAAACCAAAAAATATTGCCATGTTCTCCATTTAATGTCGAACCAAATGGAGCATATCTTTATGGATAAATCTATTGCCTTGTGGGTGGTGGAACAGGGGTTACCATCTAATCGGTTGTGTTTAGTGCCATTCTGATATTTTATTTTGCTTAAGAGGATTGAATAACACTACCAATAACTAAATTTTGCCTTTGGTTAACATCACATTGCTTGTATGATACCGATGTACAAAATTTTCAGGTACATTAGCTAACTATTGGATTTGGTTTTTGAAGGAAGTTTCAGATGGGTGAATATTTTGAATCCACTTGATGAAAGTTTGTGATGGATTAAAATCCTCTCTTTTGGATAGCAAGAGTTGGCGAGATTCTTTTGTACAGTTTTGAAGAATGTTGAAGTTCGACTTCTAATGGTGTTCGAACTTTGAAGGGGATGCTGAATTTGTACCGTTAGTTAATGTATAATCAGAACCAACTTGATGTGTATACCTGTTAAGACTATCTACGCATGCTCTCTTTCTTTTGGTTTTTCTGCTTTTTGCTTCACAAAGAATCTACTCATTTGTGCACAATCCCTCTGACTCTATGAATTGCAGAATTCAGTCCATCTCAGCCCCTCGTCCTGTCATCTGTCTCTTTGCCAATTGACTCCAAGAAAATTAAGATTATTCTGATAGTTAATCAACCAAATTATTGGGTTGAAATGGAAAAATGACTTCAAAAACTTAAAAGAAAACTCTGTAAAAGATTATTTACTAAAAGAATTTAAAAAATCCCCTAACGAAGCCCACAGGCTTGGTTAACTTATGAGAATTTTATTTGAGAAGTCAAATTCTCAATTATTACATTAAGATTAATATGTCGCTAAATAAGAATTTCACCTCATATTGAAATAAAAAAACATTTCAAAAATTCGAAACTAAATATAATTAAAAAATTGAATATGTCAATTAATTATTTGAGAGGGAGAATGGCTAATTTCGAAATCAAAACATGTATAGCATGGTGACCATAATATGCTTTGTTGAAAAGAGCTTTTCAAATTAATCTTATACAAGATTTCAGTATTCGTAACCTATATTACAAGTTAACATTTGCTAAATATGTCTTTTCAAGATTGTCTAGTGCTATTACCATAGAATATAGCAATTCTGCATCATAAGGTCGGGAGTCTCCATTTATGTCTTTACGGAGCATCACTACCCTACATGCCTGTTAAACAATGAATTTGCTCCGAGCAAATATCAAGTAAAATTCGCATGCTGTATGTGGGCTACAAATTAAGCTATCCAGACGTAACTCCAATTGGAAAGCAATTGAGAGCTCCATTATGTCTAGTAACGAACCCATGTTTACAAACTTATTGCAAGTGGCCCTATTTGAAGGGCAAAACGTGTTCCACTCAGTTGAAGTGCAGTCCGTTTCATGGACTGCACTAAGCTAAACTCAATTTAGTCTAATATTCAAATATTCAACTCTCAAATCATTAGACGCATCTCTATTTAAAATTTTTGTATACGTGGAACTCGCAATTTTTTTCAACTTAATACCTCTTTATACATAGAATTCACAACTTTTTCGATCTCATAAATATATCTACATTTATTTTAACATCCAAACATATCTAAACTCATTTTAAATAAATTTCATAAAATTTATTCCACCATCTCAACCCATTACTATTTATAAAGAAATTAATTCATCTCAATTTAACTTGATATCCAAACGCAGCAAAGATCTCAATTAAAACTCTCTCTCTCTCTCTTTAAGGAATTTCTTTTTCTCGGCAAGCTTAATATATTAATAAACAAAACCATACAAACAATACTGAAGTATAGTGAATAATATTACAGCATTGGAGGATCTTTACCGCTACAAAAATTTAGAAGGCAAGGAGGGATAAAATTAAGGGGTATGCTACCATACGACTGTGTAGTAACTATCCATTGTACGACATTGTGTGCACATCGATTATGCTTTGGATGGATTTTCCTCACTTTCCATTTTGTGAAGGATTGCAATAGATAGATAGAATCATTAGGTTGCATTTCCCAGTTTGTGGGAATTTTTCTACTATTGATAGCAAGTACCCAATGATTTGAATTACATTAAATTAAGATTCTGTTTATGCCTCTGTTGGTTGCTTTCTTAATTCCTATCAAGGCTGCTGGACGCTTCTCCAACATTAGGATTAGTGTTTGGAATGCTCCTTGTCGCTACATCAACTTGAATTAGAACAAAATCTATCGGGATGATGTAGCTACCGATATCCTTTTCTTTGGAATTTTCAGACCAAGCTTTTTTGTACTCATAGTAGTGTTTCAAAACATGTGTTACTAGCCAAAAAGGGGAGGGAATTGGGTTATCATGAATTATTTGTTTTCTAAGGTACCAAATATTATCAACACTAGTGATGTAAAAAGTTGAAAGTTATGGGTTTCATCTTCTGGGAGACAACGAATTTGATGGATTGAGGATGATAGTGACCCATTGTTTTGGTATATGATTTGAGAATTTTGAAATGTCCAGGTGCCAGTTTCAGTGTCTCCAAAGGATCCTAGAGAAAGGACAGATGAATAGAAGGTGAGATAGGGTTTCTTCCTCAATTTGACATAAAGGACAGTAAAATTGCTCCTCTTCTAAGTTTTTGCATCTCTTCAGGAGGGATCTTGTTGGAAATATATTGTGGACAACTTTCCAGAGAAGGAACTTGAGCCTATCTTGGAGTTTCAATTTCCAAAGATTCTTCCATTTGGAGTCTTGAGAATTGATGTGGTTAATTAAGCTGGGAATTATCAAAGTAGCATAAGCAGATTTCACATTGAATTTACTAGAGAGTGATGAAGGCACTTTATTCTGTCCTCTTCAAGTGTAAAGTTGTAGTTGGAGAGAGGTATTCTTGAGATAGCACTGGCTGATTCAGGAGAGAAAAGTGCTTGTAGGAGGAGTGTATTCCATCTCCTTGGTTCTTGAAGAGTTAATTCACTCACTTGGGTGTCGTCCTATATTATGTGAAATATTTCGAGAGGAATCGCCCCACCAGAATCTTCTGAAGGAACTATCAATTTTCTCAATAAAAGTCTTTGGGATACACATTGTGGACATGATGTAGGATAGGATGGTACTACTGGCTACCGATCTGATTAGAATAGTCTTACTAGCTAGGGATAGCAGTTTGGATTTCCAGCTTTGAAGGTTTTTTTTTTTTTTTTGAATTTATTTTCAAAGACAAACAAAAATAGCCTTTTTAGAAGCACTAATGGAGAGGAGAAGTCCCAAATATCTGACTTTTGATGGACAGGCTTTGAAGTTTAAGATATTACCAATGGAAACATTGTTATTGAAATGAATTGATGACTTTTGTTTGTTGATTCTTTAGCCAGACCAGTTGTTATAGGTATCAATACAAGTTGCAAAAGAGCTGGCTATTTTTGGACAGGCCTTACCAAAGGCCTTATCAATCTCTATAAGGAATTTTGGTGTCGATTTGAGTGGATGGAGGAGCTCTAGTTTCTCTACTCCACTCTCATTCCTTTCCTCCATCCTTCCCAATTTCCTAAGCATCAATCTAAAAAGTTGAGTTTGTGTTTAGTTGTTTAACTAAATTTAATTCATATCAAATTAATTATTGATGGGATATATATATTTTTTAATTTTTGATCAAAAGTTACTAATCTAAACTTACTTCATACATTTTAATTTAAAAAAGTAAACTCGTCTCAACTTAAAAAAATAAAACTCATCAAGACTCACAATTTGAATGTGATGTATACTCTTCAAAATAACATTGACACATCACTCTCTGTCTTAAAAAATGATCTTTTCATCCGTGGTGGTTCTACACACAAATTGGAAAACTTTATTTTTCTTTTAGTTTTTAGAAAAAATTGAGCTTAGTGTATTACATTTTTTTCAATAAAAAGTCAATGTTTTCATGGAGGGAAGACATTGATGAAATAATCAAAACACAACAAATGCCTGATTTGCTATATTGGAACTAAGGCAACTTTCTAATAGGCAACCTGACCAGCTTGACCTAACTTGATTCACAGATTATGAGCGCGTCAAACCGACCCGACCTATTGAGATTGAGTCGAGATACAACTTTTTTTTTTTTTGGATTTCCCTTGAGCATCCACTAAAAATTGGGACACCTTATAACATTAGAGGAGTTCTTGGCAACCCCCACTGTTTGGGGGCAACCGGAACATCCCACTCACATGAACAGTGGTTTCACTGTTCACATGAACAATGAAATCACTGTTCATGTGAGTGGGATGTTCCGGATGCCCCCAAATAGTAGGGGCTGCCAAGAACTCCTCTAATGTTATAAGGTGTTCGAAATAGTCGCCGCTGGCCACCAAGCATGACACCGCCCCCGCCATTGGAACCGCCACATGCCGGCAAGTCTACCCCAACGACCCCAGCCCCGGACAACCCTCCACCTTCCTCCCACAAGCCAAAACCCGAAATGAGTTTTCTCCTTCAAGCCCCCACCTTGGGCGGCCTCTAACACCTCCGTGAGCCACCGCACAACAACACTACCCCCTTCATTGGATCCGCCTACCTTCGGCGACCCCCCACCGGTGAACCCAGCTCCGTCAACCACCTTACCTCCCACGTGGAGGCCTAAACCCAAAATGGGTCTCTCATGCCTCTCCCTCCATTTTTGGCTCCACCATTGGCCATCACCACCTCAGGCCAGCTTCCCCACACTACCAGGGACCTACCCCAAGCCACCATGACCCCTCCATTTTTTTCCATTGGCCGGAACAAGTGACCTACGAAATGGGTTTCACAACCCACAGATTTAGCCACCCAGTGCTACCACCGGCCATTGTATGGTCTCACCACCACCACCAAAATGTTTCCCCATCTCAGGCGACCTCCCCCCTAGATTTGCTCCTCCAACCGAGCCACCATCATCGCTCACTCTCCCTCACTTTCCTAAGCATGAGTTTGACTCATTTGTGTTGATCTGCCACCTTCCGGTGGTTGCATCGTCTCATCACTACCATCATGAGATTTTCCTTCCTCCAATGAGTATTCTCATAGCTTCCCGTGTCAAATTGAGTACCGTAGCCCAAACCATCACATTACGTGATTGACATCATCATACGTGATGTTAGTCGTAATGTATGACCCTTCCACCGCCACTAACAAACTCCCCACCATAATCGCCACCCTCTCATAACCCGGATTTAGTAACCATAACCATTGACCTGAACCCCGAGACAATCCTGTTTCAACGTCATGACACTGACCTTGACAGAGCGATTAATGCTAAAGTTAGTGGCTTCCGACGCCACTAACTGTGCCAGGAAGTGAACAATGTACGAGTTTATCCCACTATGATATAACCCTCTTTCTCTTGTATTTATATTTAATTGGTTGATTGTGGATTGTGCTGTTAATGTTGTAGAATCCGCTAGGCAATTGTGTCAAGTTGGTTGGCTATGTTCTGAAGTAGGGTTGTGGATTGTGTTGTGTAGTACGGGGGTGCTCTATGTGCAGGTACGGTGATGTGGAGCAGTGTTTGAAAGAAGCATGCGTGGAGTGTATCCATGAAAGTAAAGAAATGCACCGTGTAACGTGTATCGTATGGATTGTGACGTAGTGTATTGTGGAGAGAGTATATGTGGAGTATATATGCAAAATGGAATGCGTAGTGGAAGCATGGAAGGTACTCCATATGCTATAGTCGTGACGCATTGTAATGCGTGTCACAAAGATAGATAGTTGCACGATTGAAGAATGTAAGGTACGTATAGTTTCGAAAATTGTGGAATAGTATCCTAGGGTAGTGACGTGGCCGGTAGCCTAGTGACGGTTGTCATTGTGTAATCATGTTATGTCTCGAAGTACGTGTGAAGCGACGAAGTCATGTAACAGTGAAGTATTGGGAACGTAACTAAGGTACGTAAGGAATCATACTCATGTCGTATCAAGAGTCGATGTAAGAGTCACATGGCGTAATACCATGTGAAGTGGTGGATGATGGTGTAGCTCGATAGTAGTCTCGAACTGTGTGACGCGACAGAGATACAGCTGAGATGAACCTTATCATGTTAAGTGACGGGATGAACTCTTCGAGGGCCAGGAAGTGGGATTAGCCCTGCCAATCAATATGGAGAAGGTTGCTATCGATGTATGGTGCCTTCTGCACCAGTGGGTGATTAACATACTCTATGTTGTCTTAGGTGACGTGTAGGTAGGGTGCATGTGTATCTGGTGACACATGTACCAGACAGGATTACCATATGAAATGGGTACTCTATCCCAAGTAAGGATTTCAAGGACATGGAGATATCGAGAGGTATCCTAGTGTCTGCAGTCAGTCCCCGATGGTTTTAGCAAGGTAAGGACTTCAAGAACATGGAGATATAGAGAGGTGTCTCAGTATCCGTAGTGAGTCTCTGATAGTCTTAGAATAGTGAGTAAGGACTCAAGGACATAGGGATATCGGAAGGTATCCCAGTGTCTGCAGTGAGACTCCAATGGTCTTAGCATAGTAAGGATCTCAAGGACGTAAGGATAGCAGGAGAGTGTCCTAGTGAAGTGCAGGTTTCTGCTAGTTAATTGCTTGTGTGCTAGATATATATTAATGTTATTTATGTGTATGTTGTAGGTTGATTGTTATATGATGCACTTGTGACTGGACTGCATGATATAAAAATAGCATGGAGATCAGGTAAGTATTATGTTCATACACTTTTAGTGTTTATCGGACTAGTAAAGAAAATATAATAGGATTGAAAATACTAATATACGTATGTATGGTCATTCTTGGTAGCCCCTTTTATCGAATCCCAAATACGTAAGTTTATGCATGTGATTGGATGCATATACGTAGTAATTATTGTATGTATTCTCTGATTAATATAAGATGAAACTTGATATTTTGTTTATTAATTTTATAGAATAATGACATGAACTGGTGTTATGATAGGAAGTATGATAAAATGTATGTATTGCTACGATTCTAAAAAGATGCATGATTTGTATGAATTGATATTATACTCTAATGTATGAAACTGTGAAAGGTCCAAAAGAAGGCCCAGGATTCAAATGAAGATATGCCAACCCTAGCACACAAGGGTAACAATGTGCAACGGTCAAAATGACGTGAATGAACTGTAATGAATATCATGTTATGTAAAATGTGTATTGCATGCATGATATGTATGCATTAGATGAGTGATTATTTACTAGTTGTTTTGATGACTTGTAGTTGTTGATTGTTATTCTTGTTTGCTGATTAATGACTTACTTGTCTGATAACTATTGATAGTAATGACTATTGTTGTGCTTATTTGGTAGTTAAATGTTTGTTTGTTTGTTGATCTCTTGTGTGTTAATGATTTAAAGAAATTATTAAGAATAAGATAGATCTTCAAATTCTTTATAAAACAAAAGTAACATACTGAGACACATAGGAAAGAAAAACATAATAGAATTATAATCATAAAAAATGATGCATGTATTGTCTTGTATGTATGTACGTATATTTGAATGTTGATTGCATGATTGAAAAACTTGTTTTGTTATATTAAAAATGATACTTAGTAATGCTTATTGAGTATTCGACTCATTTTAGTTTTCTTTTTGTGTATTTTCTCCCCTCACACAGGAGTGCGCAACAGAAAGCAGATAGCCCAAAAAAGAGCGTGACAATCTAGACATAAAAGAGAGATATTTTATTTTATAAATCAAATGTTTATATTATAAACCTCTTTCATTGTAAAATTATATTTTATTTTATAACAGGGAGTCTAGCACCTTGGATAAGAGTTGAAAGGTTTTAAAAATGAACAAAACTAGTCCTTTTTCAAAAACTATTTTGGGGAAAAGAAATGTCACGTAAGTACGGTCCTACCCTCTCAAAGGTCAGATCGTTACAGTACTGAACAAGTAATTCTTAGCTATGACTCAAATACCAAAATGGATTCTTTTCAAACATTGGTTGGTATCTATAAATGCTATGCTATTATGGTCAAATGCCATTATATAAAGCCAATCGAAACTGTATGCTCTCTTGTGTTCCATCGAATATCAGTAATAGCACAAGATCATTGCCTGTAACAATTTTTCAAATATCATTGTTGTTTAGATAGTGAGATGAGATAAATTGAGTTGAGATTGATTGTGAATAGTAGTGAGATTGTTAGTTGAAATGAGATGAGATGGTTTCATTTCACCTTTGTATCTAATCTCCTCGATGAATCTTACAGCACGAGCTTTAGCAAATAATCAAAAGATGAGAGCCCTTCCTCAGTCCAATCTACATTGCAAAAAGCCACCCTTACAAAATAAGTGAGAGGAACAAAATTAAGATTTAAAGGAAGTAAATCCTCAATGAATACCAAGAAAAGCAAATACTTCAAAACAAGAGGTAGTAGACTACGATAAGTAGACTATCAAAAGTTACTGTAAGGAAGGTTCAAGACTTCAAGACCAAAGAAAAACTAGACTATGATACCATGATGGCAAACTATTAGTCCCATATGCATGATCTGTTAAGAAGTCAAGAAGTGGTTGCACACATATAATACTAATAGCTATGCTCCTTATAAGTTTAAAATTTAGACTGAAACATTAGCTTTTGGGGGTTTAGTGGTGAAATATGCAGTGTCGTTTGATAGGGTTGATAATTAGGTTTAGGTTGTTAATTAACCCATTGACAACTCCTTTTGGTGTTAAGTGGAGCATATGACTTCCATTGCTAAATAGAAGATGCATCTTCTTCCATTCTCCCTCTACGTTGCCCAAGTAATCATCTAGATTTTACTAACCTACTTCATTTGTTAACTTCTTCAACTTCTGATGCCATATATATTCTTCGAGAGAAAGGGTCAATGGAAAACAGCAACGCAGTCTTAAGAATTCTTCAAAACCTTTCAACCATATTACACCAGTGCCTATATGGATGTAGAGAAAAAGATACAAGTTGGGTTGCTTACTCTTTGTTTTCGATCGATTGCTACTGTAAAAGATGTATTTCACAACACCAACTACACAGATGACCTATAATAAACAAAGGGGCAGCATTGGTTGTCCTGGGGACACTTTGATACCTAAGTTAGAAATAGGGATGTAAATGGTCAGATCCAGTCTGGTCCGGTTCGAAAAATTTATGGATCAGTTCCATTCGGTCCAAGAATTCTCTCACCCTAGACCGGACCGAACACGAGTTTGGTCCATACCGGTCTGGTCCAATTCGGTCCAGGGGCGGTCCGATCCGGTCCGGTCCAGGGGTGCCCCATATGATTTAATAGACTAACTTTAATCTAAAATTCTACAATGATCAAATATTTTTTTGACCCAAATTTGACTAGTATGAATTATAATATGTTCATATTATAAGAGTATATATTATATATTAATATGTTAGTATATATTATATATTAAGTATGTTAGTAAATTATAACTAATAACACTATTACATTAGTATATATATATATTTATATGTTAGTAAATAATGATAAATTAGTAATAATATATTACATAATAATAATACACTTATTACTTATAAGTTATTACTAATATTCTATATAGATATATTATAATTTATATTTTTATACTATAACTAGTCAACCAATAAATTATAATATGTTAATATTATAAGAGTATATATATTATATATTATATGTTAATATATATTATATATTAATATATTAATATATTAATTTATATTAATATTAATATTATAATTTATATACTATTTTTATATATACATATATAAATATATATATATATGTGAGGTTCGGTCCGGTCCGGTCCGGTCCAGGAGGAGAAATCCTCTGGACCGGAATTAATCGGTCCATGTAAAATTTGGACTGGACCAGACCGAATTCCATTCGGTTCGGTCCGGTCGCGGTCCGGGACAACCGGTCCAGTCCACCGGTCTGGTTCGATCTTTTTACAGCCTTAGTTAGAAATATAATAGTAATTGATACTAGTTACCGTTTCCGTATGCGTATCCTTTGTAATTCCTTGATAATATAAGAGAATAGCTTCTGTTTTGTATGAGTTATCACCCCCAAGATAACTCTGTTTAGTAGGAGCTATCCTGCCAATGATGATCATCCTAATCGTGGGTTCTATCTCCAACTCCCAAGGAGTTATTTGCCACGTGGTTATGATTATGGGCCTTTATGTCGTGGTCCTCCCAGCCCTAGAGTTAGGGGTATTCATCCGGGTTCCGGATTTCCAAATCCGGAATCCGGATTCGAAATTTTCTTAAACATTTAAAAAAAAAATTCAAATATGTTAAGAAATAAATAAAATTTTAAACCGGGCTGGGTACAACTCGGCCCGGATGAACACCCCTACCTAGAGTAATGATCTCTTGGGTTAGTTCCTTAGTCTTGGGTACTTTTAGCCACAATAGGGCAAACCTACCATCCACCAATCCATTCCCTTTGGACAAAACATTAATGATGGATGTTGGAGTGATTGGCTTCCAACCATCATCTTTCTATAGCGATAATGAGGTTCGGTTGAATTCATCAATTAATTAAGAAAGAAAGAATATTAACCCAAGAGAACAATCTAGAGAGGAGAAGTTGGTAATCGAGATCGTTTTCCACAAGGCCATTGGTGAGAGCTAGGACTGGTTTGATCTTCTTTGTTGAACCCAAAATGCACCCGTAGAAATAAGGATTGCTAAACAAGCCCACCCAGTCAAGCCACACAAAGGCCTAGTTTAATAAAGGGCTCGAAGGTTTGCCATTCAATAAGGAGGATGAAACCATTGGGTAAAAACAAAAGCCCATGCCGAGAGGAATGCCCTGGCCAACCTGCTAATCGAACGTACCACAATCAAGGAGAATCCATCAAAATCCTCAAAGGGTAGGCCACATTAAATGCAGTAGCACTTCCAACAAGGAAGGATCTGCAAGAGAACTACCTTAGGACAAGCCGAAATACCCTCAAAGTTATGTCCCCTCTAGAATTGATTAACCATCAAACTATTGACCAAGGATAGACAAGACCCCTCCATGGAGAAAGAGATACAAATACAAAAAAAATTAGGAAGAAAAGGTATGTTGACTACTATTTGTTGCTTTTCTCTTTTCTAAGTAATCGATTACCATGCATCTAGTACATTCTAACTTAGACATTGTAGGTATCCCTCATTCGAAGAGGCCAAATCTTAATTTCAGAAGTGGACAGGTGGCCAAAACAAAGTGTATATAGTCGCAAGGGTAGGAAACATGTCCTTAATAGTTTGGCATTGTATATGGGGTGATGCTAGGTACAATCCAATTTTTTGGACTTCTTTGCAGTCCAAATACAAGAATAGATAAAAACACCCTCACTTTATTATATACTTCACCAAAACACCCCTAAATGAAGAGTAGCCAAAAAACTGAAAAAACATTCCAGTCTCCCGCCCATCTCTATGTCGTGCATCTATAAATGAATACTTGTAAATGAAAATTGCCACTTCGAATAATCAAACGGGATATTAGATAATAAACACATCACAAACAAAATACTAAAACTGGAAGCAATGAGAAGTTATGAGGATTGGTTCCCACTGTTTCCCATTCACAAATAGAGAAAGGCTTGCCTGAAAGTAAAGTTATGGAACTTGTTCACAATTTTTTACAAATAAGTAGAGTGGACACAAAATTTAAAACAACAAATGAAAAATCTAAACTGTGGAAACATCAGAACCAACCTAAATGGAACCCATTCATAGATTTTTACAAACAAGTAGATTGCACCCCCAAACTTAAAACAACGCATTAAAAATTCATTGAGAGGACAAAACTGTTAAAACATCATACCCCAACAAATGAAACAAAGTTGTTGAATAAAGAAGATATGAGAAAATAGCCCACTCACAGTTAAAGCCTTCACACACACACACACACACACATACAACTGAGGTTTTGGGCAAATTCCCAGTGTACAGGGAGAGTACCTCTCTAACTATATCAATGGTCTCGACCCAATCTCTCAGAAATTTCATTGTATTTACCCACTCACAGCTCATACCAATACACATGAAACATCAAAACCCATCTAGAGTGCAACCTGGGCCGACTGGGTACTCGAGGAAGGGGGTCCTCTCTTTAAGGAAGGAGACGATGACGAGATGGCGACCTTAATGTCGCTGGGCTGCTGCACAGGCAACGATGACAGCAAGAAAGGTTCATTGAGGAAGGAATTTCTCTCTATAAGTTTCTCCTTTGCAATCCGTTTAATTTCTCTTGATCAAACGCCCCGTTTCATATATAAATGAAACGGGATCGTTTTATTTAACATGCATTGCAACATGCATTGTGGACTGCAAAAAGAATAACTCTTGTATATGGGATAGTGAAATTCAACATGCCTTTAGCATGCCTACAAAGACTCACTCTCAAGCAACCTGTGACTAGGAAATTGTTGTTGAGGTCGAGCAAATGAACGGCATCATGGACAAGAGGTTTGGAAAGATAAAAGTAAGGCTAGGAATGATGGCCTTAGAAATGGAGAAACTTTGGTAGGAGAAATAGGCTTTAAAATGGAGAGATGCTAAGTCTAAATGTAACGAGCAGGATGAAGCAGAATCCTATTATGGAGGCAGACCCACCTTCGATGATGAAGAGAAGAGAAATATGCATGACAATTTATGCAACCTCATGGGTAAGTAAAAGGAGATGGCTAGAAGAATAGACTTATCATTCTCAGTTGAACACTTCCACAATACAATATACTTGCTCTA
Organism: Platycarya longipes; assembly: GCA_036559045.1. NCBI lineage: Eukaryota > Viridiplantae > Streptophyta > Magnoliopsida > Fagales > Juglandaceae > Platycarya > Platycarya longipes. Next base: position 11,279,796 of record CM071801.1, read on the forward strand.
TAGTGGAAACATCATAGTTGCACCATTCTTACCTAAGTTCAATGTTCTTCAATTTGAGCCGTACGTTGGGTCTTAGGATCTTATCGAATACTTGGAAACGTTTAAGGTCCACATGACACTAAGATTTTCGGGGAGAAATTGCATGTCAAACCTTGCCCTTGACCCTCAAGGGAGTGGCAAGAGCTTGGTTTGGACGTTTTCAAACGAGTCCCATCGACATCTTTGAAGAAATAGGCCAACAATTTCTAATACAATTCATGGCGAGCTAGCAACATTTTTGGGAGATATCCGACCCAAGAACCCATTCATGGAAAAGTTAGTAATGAGAATGCCGATAACGTTGCGAGAATTTATAAATAGGGTCAGGCCAATGACTTTGTCAATGGGATACCCTAAAAGCTATAACTGCCTCAAGGGAATCCTAAAAAAGCAACAAGAATATGAGAATGAGTGAAAGGTAAGAAAATATCCGTACAAAAGGGAAGAAAAGGGGAAGTGACCTCTCTAGGGTGAGGCCACAGAGCAACCGAGCCTGAACATGCGAGCGGGAAATAGAAAACGCCCACAAACGGTTCCTAAAGTAAACGAGTATAGTGGGAAACTTCCCCACTTCTGTGCCTATCACAACAAGGAGGGGCATAGGATCAAAGATTGTGTCTACCTTAAGCCAATGATAAAGATAGTGTAAGTGAGTGGAGAAATAGAGTGGTTAGTCACTCGAAACACCTTACCCCTGTGACAATCAGTAGTCAAATGGCCAAGATGAGCTAAGGAATTAATTTGCCTAACCATTATGCCGCCCTTGCCAACAACCCTACTTGTTGGAGAAATTGACGACAACTGAAAGAAACAACGTAGGATTTGAAGTACCTTAAAACAAGTTAAGGAGCATTACCATTTTACAAAGGGAAATACAAAGGCATCTCTTCTTTTTTTTTCTTCTAATTTGTCTTGGATTCCCTAGAGTTGATACAATAAGGCAATCAACCTAATTTTTCTTTATATGTTGATATTTGAATTGGAGTACTAAGTTGGAGACAAATGTCAGAGTAGAATCGAAGGCAAGGGTTGGATGACGGAGTTAGAATTGGTCAGAAAACAAATTCGGCTCCAACTCCAACTAAAAATTTAAAAACAATCTCTAACTCCTAATATTGGAATTAGAGGTCTAAATCGGAGGTGAATGTCATAGTAGAATTGGAAGCTAAATTTGGAAACGAAGGTAGATGATGGAGTTAGTTGGTAAAAATAAGTCCAACTCCGACTTTTACTCCAACTAAATGTACAAAAAAATCTCCAACTCCGTGAAAGTGAAATAGGAGTATGGTATGTAGTATTACTCTTAATAAAAAGAGAACTGCTACATACATAAATAAAATTATATAAAAGTAAACTCACAAATTGACATGACTTTCTAAGATATGTTAGATTTATTTTACAATAATAAAAAATTTATAATCTAACGTATCATATTAGGACACATCAATTTATAGATTTATTTTTATATAATCTATTTGTAACTAAAATATTTCTCTTTCTCTAATATAGATATCATTTCTTATCATAGTAGTAATGCAATGCAAAACTTGCCTAGGATTGATGAACATGGGTTAGCGTTGGATCAGACAAGTATTAGCATATTAGTTTTGTGCTACGGTTCTAGTCTATTTATATATGTAAACAGTAGCTTAATTAGGCATATGTTTTTAATATTATTCCTCTTTTTGGCTTTACCAAAACCTATTTGTAGATCAAAATGGTAATATTCATGTATTTTAAAGTATAGGCTCCTAAAAATTTTAAAAATAAAAATATAAAATATTTAAAAAATAAAAAATAAAAAATTCTCAAGTCGATAAGTAAAGCACACCTAGTAAAGTACTTAAATAATATGATTTGACTTAGTAGATAAATTTAAATTTTAATTCTTAGAAATCAAATCAAATTTTACTATTTAAATAATGGTTAGTGATAGAGATACTGTTTCTAAACACCCATTTGAAAATAGAATAATTAAAAGAAACATTAACATTGTAGGTAATAAATAAAAATAAAAATTTTATTATTTTAGAGAATAAGATTGATAATCTATTTTGGAATTCAACTTTGATTGAAAAATTAAAAAGAATGTGCATATTAACCAAACTTTACCTAAAACTTTGCCTAAACCAATGCTTCTAATGAGTAGCGAAAAGATTAAAAAGTGCCTAATTTACCTAACCATTATGCCGTCCTGCCAACCAGCCTACTTGTCCAAGTAACTGAGAACAACTAAAAATAAAAATGTAGGTTAGTCGTACCTTAAAACAGTTAAAGGAGGACTACAATTTTACAAGGATAAAACACAATGGCTTATCCTTTTCTTGTGTTTTCTGCTATTTCTTTTTTTTTTTTTTTAATCCACTGTCTTCGGTTTCTTAGAGTTGATAGAAGAATGAGAGATAATATTTACAATTATAAAATATATGAATATTATATAATTATTTTATAAAAAATAAGTAAATACAGATTCTACATGAAAAAAAATTAATTTTTTAATAATGGACTCTACTTTCTTTAAAGTATTTACGCGACGTTTATGCACTCCACAACTGTATATAAGATTGTTATTTAATAACTCATATTTCTACCAAATTTTCCTACATCTCACTCATTTATATTATTTTATATTATTTTTTATACTTATTTTTTATCTTTTAGAGAAAGAGCCGAAAAAGACTTTTCAACTTATTTCTTTTTATATTTTCATAATTATTTAATTATTATTGTGCCCATGTTTTTGAACTTTCATTTACAATAAAATTGTTTTAGACTATTTATCTCTCCAAACAGTTGCTTTCAAAATCAGTGCTTCATAAAAATAATTATTTAAAAAAAAAATCATCTTTTCCCAAATGGTCAGTTTTTTCATTTTTTTTTTTTTTAAATAGATCATCTCTATGGGGACATTTTTGTCAAATTTCAATTATTTGAGCATACTAGAAAATATAGATGATTGGATGAAGAGTTTATTTTGTTGGTCAAATAAAATATTTATAAAAAATAATTTAGTGATGAATAGTAACTCTCCACGTCCGTTCAAATGTCAAAAAGTTTTTCAGAAAATATTGGAGGGGCTTTCTTGTCAAAAATAAAATACTTTTACTAAATTTTAGGCAATAGAATATTCCTATTTTCATCCATGAGAAATGCTATTTGTCCTGAATTGTAAAATATATATTTTTTTAATTTTTTTACTTAGTAATTAAGTAAGTATTTTTTAATGATAATATAATTTTTCTTATTTTTTAAAAAAATATTTAAGAACATATAAAGAAAAATGAACGAAAAAAAAAAACTGAAAAAATGAAGGAAAAAAAAAAGAAGACCATTCTGGATACATTCGAAGGACATGTAACAATACTCTTTCATCTATTTGTTTGACAATCTTATTTTCTCTCTCATAAAATGCCTAAATTTTGTTTGACAATCTTATTTTCTCGCTCATAAAATGAAAATGTCTATGTGAGGACGAATTCAGATCCCTTGTTGTCCGAACAATTAAGAAAAGCTCGGGAAAACAGTAAGGAAAATTCTAATTTGTTCACTAATTTTTGACATTTCATGTATTTTAATTTTTAATTTTTAATTTTTTTATTTAATGATTAAAAAGTAATTATTAATATATTGATTTTTTTATATTTTTTAAAAATATTTTAAAATAATAAAAAAATTAAAAAAAATGAGAAAAAAAATTAGACTAGCAATATGAAAAAGTTGTAAAGGGCAGGCGGCATACTTACCCCCATTTAGATTAGGAGATCAGAGATGAGATGAGTTAAGATAAGTTTAGTTTATTTTTTTAATATTATTATTATTTGAAAATTTTGAATTGAGATTTAAAAAATGTGTATTGAAATTTGAAAAATATATATTAAAATTTCTATTTTATATAGAAAATTAAAAAAATATAATAATAAAATAAAGATGAGTTAAGATGGACCCAACTCAGACCCTGTTTGGATTCAGAAGTGAGTTGAGCTCATCTCAACTCACTTCCATTTCATCATTATATTTTTATAATTTTTTATACAAAACATAAATTTTTATATACCTTTTTTCAAATCTCAATACACATTTTTTAAATTTCAATACACATTTTTCAAATTCTAAAATAATAATAATATTAAAAACTAAATTAAACTCATCTCAACTCATCTTATCTCTGAATTCAAACAAGACCGTCTCTAATCCAAACGGAGCATAACACTGGCCAAACAGTAAAGAGAGGATCTCATGGTATGGTTCTTATGTTGCTCGAAAAAATTGCAAAAAATAATATAGACATAACTAGTTTACAATTTTCTATTTTAGTAAATTATTATTTATTATCTTTTGAATTCAAGCACATCAAAAGTCAAACAGTAAATCAAAATAAAATTGAAAAAATATTTTATTAAATAATTATGCATGAATCATTTCCTAAACTTGAAGCAGCCCAAATTGTGATTCATATTTGGACAAGAAAATTGTTATTTGAGTCGATAAAAATGATAAATAAAAGTGATTAATTATATTTTTTATTTTTTATTTTTTATTAATGATTAATGAGGTGTTACTGTTTATTAGTGAATTAATATTTTTTATTTTTTAAAATATCTAAAGATAATAAAAATAATAATAATTGAAATAAAAGGAAAAAAAAATAAAAATGGTGTATTTACATTTATCGGTCAGGTTTTATCGATTCTTATAATATTGATCAATAGTTTAAACTAAAAGAGAGAAACGAAAATGAAATTTATATAAAAACTTATAAAAATAAATTTATAAGTAAATTTGAGGTGATACATTAAAAATAATCATTTCTCGTTGAAAAATACCAAATATATATCGTGGGTTTAGACTATAAAGTCGTATAAAAAAAAAAAAAAAGACTATAAAGTCGTATAGAAATCATTATATTTCAAAAATGAGGTTCGGAAGGGTTTGAGAGGTTCGGACACTGCGCTCCGGAAAGCCGTTAGGCCGAACCACATCCACTTTTGGCTGCTGCTTGCTTTTTCTTTTTCTCTTCTTCGCCCTTTGCCTTGATTTAGAATTCTTCTTTCTTGAATCCCCCAAAAAAAAAAAAAAATCTTCTTTCTGAGTTTACGTCCAATTTTCTTTGCATTTCCGCAGGGTGCCGCAAGCCTTGTTAAATTAAACTTCAATTTTCAGTTGGGATCCAAGATTTTCCTTCTCAGTATTACCTTAGCGGGTGAGAGAATGGCGAAGAGGTCGTCTTTCGGAAGCATAATGAGGAAGAAACTATCCGACATTACGAACTCGCAGACGCAACCCAAACTCCCCAGCCAAGACGACAAGCCGCCGCCAGATGAGGCCTACGTCGAGCAACTCCTCCAGGTACAATCTTGCTTGCTTCTTGATACTATGTGATATTTGTGGTTCCACATACTAGGGTTGTTCACGTTTTCGATTCCCACACCAGGAGAGAACGGCTTTGCTCAAACTTATCTCCGAGAGGAAGTATCCTTCGATTGTTCTATCAATCTACCTTTCCATATTGCTCTGGATCAGGGTCTATTCTTTGTTTGGACGTTTTATGTTCTTTTGTGGAGGAAACTTTCATATAACAAAATTTATCTCTCTTCCTTTCCTTTTTCCCCCCCACAAATACCTGCATAAGTTTGTTGTTATAGATACCTACTCATAAGAACGGGTGTCCTTAATCACACTACAACAGTAAAACAATTGAACTCAGTGCAGCAGAGTTGCAGAAACTGCGAGTGAGTCTTCAGAAATTGCAGTTTCAGAATTGGAACCTTGCTCAATCAAATAGCCAGATGTTAGCGGTGCGACTGGTTTTTGCCTGAAACAAATCTTTTTATCTCATATCTGCAATTCTGGTTCTTACTGGTTGTAACAGTCATTGCTGATTGTGCAGGAACTTAATTTTGGAAGAGAAAGGGTAATTTTGTTTGAAACTCTCAACTCTATTTAAGAATTCGTGCACATTGGTTGTAGGTTTATGCTTCTATTTTGTGTTTAAACTCCCAAAACTGCTTATTTCAGATAAAAACACTTGGTCATGCGCTTGTATGCAAAGATGCCTTACTCAAAATGAAGGATACAGAACTGAAGGTTAGCTCTAACCTTGTATTCTATTATACTAGTCGTAAAGCCGTGCGATGCAGGCCGGAATAAGTAAATTGCTAGTATTTAGTCAAGCACATGAGGTGGAGACTAAAGGCCGTTTTTTACAATTATCTGAAAAGGAAGATGAAAGTTTTTTCTCAATAAGAGTAGAGGAATGAAAACCGAAGATTTTATACCACAAAAGAGGAAAGGTTTTTCCTAGCAAGATGGGAGGAAAAGTTGAGAAATGGAAAATTTTCTATCAAATGAATAAATAATAATATTTATGAAAATACTTGATGACGTGGCTCATTTTTTAAGAAAACATTGTTTCAGATTTTACATAAGTAATAGATTAGTATGTAACCAAGAATAGTTTTGACATAATACACTGCAATCAGTAATTTAGGTCTGGTTTGTTTTTAGAGATAAAATAATATAAAAGTTAAAAAAAAATATATTGTTGTAATATATATTTTTGTAATATTAGTTTTGTTTTGGGATTTGAAAAATGTGTTTTGAAATTTGATAAATTTTTTTTATATATTCAAATAGGAATTTAAAAATATATAATGATAAATTTTGAGTTTTTGGTTTCATCTCTGAAAACAAACCAGGGCTTAAAGTCATAAAATATAAAAATAGTAATACTTTATATAAGTCTCAAATGTACAAATTTTGTACAAATGTGGGTCCCTTAAGAAAAAAAAGTAAGTTTTTCACACTTTTCCATAGTGTGGTCCACTTTTTTATAAAGGGTTTGTGCAAAATTTAAACGTTTGTTAGACGAGAGAATTTCTCTAACTGAATTACTTCTCAAGTGTTTTGTGTCAATGCATACATAGGTATTTATAGGCTTGTAGGTTCACCTAGCATTTACTTTAATACATGAGCTTTCTTAGTACATGATCTAACATGAATATCCCAAATACATGAATCACTTCTTTCAAGATGAACCTTCATTCTAGTTCATGAATCTATCAAAAGACAAAACTCTTCACCAATATTTACTAAATTAAATTTATTATTCAACACCGCCTTTAAACTTAATTCTTGGTAACTCCATTTGATAAATCCTCCACTTCTTTTGAGCTACAAGAGAAATAAACATCCGGATTGATCATGCAACGGGGGCAAAGACTTCTTCATAATCAATACCAGGACGTTGGCTTTATCCATTGGCTAACAATCTCGCCTTGAATCTTTTTACTTCTACCTTAACATTCTTCTTTACTTTGAGAACCCACTTCACACCGATGGGCTTTTGTCCCTCCGGTAAAGTTGCCAATCCCCAAGTATCATTCTTCTTGATTGATATGATCTCCTCATCCATGGCAATTCTCCACCTTTTCTCTTGCACCGCTTCTTCAAAACATGTTGGTTCATAGTCGACAAAGTGACAAAAAAGAGTTAGATCATCACTTAAATTCTCTGTTACCTCATAAAGATCTAGGAGATTTCTCATTCGGAATTGCCTTTCACTAGAACTTCCTTCATAAGAAGATGATGAAGGAGTGAGTACTAAGAATTGTTAGTGATTGAGGAGATGTCGTGAGTTCTTATACACCATTTCCTTTATCTTCATCTTCAGGAAATGAAAAGAAATCATATCTTTCATTTTCTTGATCACTCCAATCCCACGAACCTTCTTTGTCAAATTTCATATCTCTACTAACGATCATCTTCCCAGTGCTTGGATTATAAAGTTTGTAGCCTTTGGATCTTTGATCATAGCCTTTTATAATCAAACTTGGATCTTTCTTGATCAGACACATTCACATAGCCAATACTTCCAAAAACCTTTTTTTTTTTATGTTGGGAAATGGGAAACCTCTTCAAGGCAAGGCCCAAATGGCCTTCGGATTCACTTTGCAGAGTAAATCCCATCACGTGCACCACACCCTCGGAGTAATACCTCAAGACTAAAGCCTTCACCACTTGGGCCAACCCCTCGTGGTTAAAAACTCTCAAATGGAAAACACTTGGCTTTCTTCCACTCCACTCCATGCTTCTTGGAGGCCTCTACACGTCTTGTAGGACAACATTTTGATAAGTAAACAGCACAATCAACTGTTTCTACCCAAAACTCTTTAGGCATCATCTTCGTCATCAAGATGCATTGAGCCATATTTTGTTTTGTTCTTTCCTTCAACCACCCCATTTTGTTGAGGTGATCTCAAAACCGTCAAAGCCCAACGAATCCCATATGCTTCACAAAACTCATTAAATTCATTAGATATAAACTCAAAGCCTTAATCTCAGTCACTTTGCTTTGCACCACTTTAGATTTTTCTTTAAAAAATATACCCACGTTTTTCTACTTAAGTCATCAATAAAGAAGAGGCGTATCGATTTTTAGCAAATGAAGAAGTCTTGATTGGTCCACAAATATCGGCATGAACAAGTCGCAAAGTTGTTCATGTAAATGATTCTTTTGGAAAGCTATTTTCCAACTTGCAAAGTTGATCGAATTGATCAGGTGGCAAGCCTTTCACCATCTCTGTTTGAGCCAACACCTTCAATCCACCAAAACTCACATGCCCAAACCTCAAATACCAAACAAGACATATCTTTCACACAAACATTAAGGCACTTAGCCACATTAGTTTGAATATCAAGCAAAGACATCCTATTGCTTGTCATGGACACTTCAGCAATCAAATTCGTCTTCTCATCTCTTAGAAAAAGACTATGATTTTTTATTTCAATCTCATAGCTTTTTTTTCGAAGAGTTGCCCCAAACTCTTTAAGTATTTTCTCTGCCACGACCTCTTGAGGATTGACCTCTCTCTTCATGGTTGGCCTTTTGATTGTTTTGTCTATTTCTTCCTCGTCCTCTTCTTCCTCTTCCTTGTCCATATCAGCATCCTCTTCCTCGTTGACTTTTATCATGCTCTCCTTCTTTCTCTTTTACAAAGAGCCTTGTAGCGAGAACGTTCTCACTCATAGGTTTTTCTTTCTTTTTCTTTAGTCTTTCTTCATAGGATTGGAGAGATCCCATGAGTTGATCAACCGACATCATCTCCAAGTCTTTTGACTCTTCGATAGCCACCACAATATAATCGAATTTTGAATGCAACGAGCAAAGAATCTTCTCAACCACTCAGACATCCTCCAGCTTTTCTCCATATCTCCTCATTTGATTCACAATGGCCAACAATTTTGAAAAATAATCCACAATCATCTCAAATTCTTGCATATGAAGGACTGTAGTGTTGGAAGTAGTGGCATTGGCCACTTTCTTGAACATTGCTTCATCCAAACATTGATGGATAAGCATAGGAGCTTGTAGGTCCTTCTTCCGCAACCTTTGCAGAGCCTCCTTTTGATCAAGAATCAACGAGGCTTCATTTCTAGGCTCCTCATAGCCTTTCATCACTATTACTATTGTAATTTGTTGCAAAATATGCAATTTTCATAACGGAGTTCGATTCATTGAATGAGTCCTCTCTCTCCTTTTTCACCCTCTACCTTGTTCGAAACTACATCTAAGAGCATATATATTTTTGCATGTTGGATACTATACATACTTCACACAGATCTTTGGATTGTGATGTCATGAATTTCATGAACCTTAAACACCAGCCTCCGACCGTGTAGTTTATGATATGATATAGTTAATCGATGGTAATACCGATCAGAATGATGTTGTGAGCACTTTTTGTTCTAGTAAAGCTGTCAAAAGTGAACTTCTCATGTAGATTTTAAATACTCTTCCAGCAACAACTATCGAAAACTTAACCTGAAGTAGGATAGATTCAAGGAAGTCCCAGTATTGAAGAAAATTATAGTAAACGAGATCAACTGAAATACCCTTCAGAACAAACTTCAACACTGTTTTTAATAAAAAAGAAATCTTACTTTATTTGCAGAGAAAAACAGAGGTGAGCTATGAAAAGACTGCCTCCCAGGTGTGTGTTACTCTTCTTTGTTGTGTTTCTGATACAATGATCTTATGAACATTTTTTGTTCTAGTACGCTATCAAAAGGGAACTTCTTATGTAGATTTTTAATACCCTACCAGCAATAACTCTCCCAAATTTAACCTGAAGTAGGATAGATTCAAGGAAGACCCGGTACGAAAGGAAATTAAAGTGAACGAAATCAATGGAAATACCCTTCAGATTAAACTTCAGCACACTATGTTTTTAATAAAAAATAAATATTACTTCATTTGCAGAGAAAAACAGAGTGTGGAAAGACTACCTCTCAGGTGTGTGAGTTACTCTTCTTTGTTATCTTTCTGACACTTTGTTAGGGCCCTTCCGATTCTTTACATTTACTGCTTCGTTTATTTTGTTGCCTTAAGGAAGGAAAGGTGGCGGCAGAGCAGTCATTGCATGAAGCTAACGACAGTGGAAAGAATTCTAATCGTAACAGAAGGCGCACCAGAAGAAGTCGATGTAATTTTTATGGACCTAAACTGGATCTTCATTATCTTTTTCTATATTTGTTGTTCTTTGATGTGTTTTACTAACATATTGGTCCAACAAATACTTGCAGCTATGGGCCCTTCTACTGCATTTGAAAAGGTTGTAGATAAAGAGAAGATAGAAAATAAAAGGTTTGTTGTAACATTAATATAGCTTGGCATACTGCATACATCGCCACTGCATTCTGTCTTACATAATTCCGAGAAACCCACTTCTTGCATATGCATTCAACCTTATTGAGTGTTGGATATTTTAGAATAGATGAAACATATCAAACATTTAAAGAAATGTATGAAACGTCCTCCTTAAAAAGATCTAAAAAAATTCTTGATCTGTAACTGTTTCTGGAATCCTGCATTCATGTCTGCAGAGATGCAAAAGATGCTGTTATAATTGCTTTTTATCATCCCTTGCCTCTTGAAAGAAAAGGGTAAAATTTAACATGCTGGCTTTTTTAACTTGGACCAGGCGTTGTATGAGGAGGCAATCCGCTAGGTTTAAATCCCATGAGAGAGAACCCACAGAGAAGTTATTTGAGATAGAGTATGCTAAATATCCACTCAGTCAGTCACTTGAAAATCCTATGCATGATAAACTTCCTCTTCCATTAAAATCATCAACCAAAAAGGAAGAGGAAGTAGAAGAAATTTCTGTGCCAAGAAATGAAGCGCAACCACCTCGAAGATCTTCAGTTGGAAGACCATTACGCAAAGCTGTTGAGAAGGTGGAATCCTACAAGGAAGCTCCCATTAAAATTAAAATGCGGAGAACAGAGTGATCAGAATCTTCTCTCCCATAAAAGTGAGTCAAGCCACTGTTTATAGAGCTAAAACCACATATTTCCACATTCTTTCTGTGTCTGTCTGTAATTTTATGATATCGGTTTTTGTGGTGTATTGTCATTATCCATAGAGGGGTGATTGATTAGTTAGTCACGTTATGTTGTTGTAAAATTGCAAAAATTGGTATATCCAAGCAAGAGATTGACTCTAATTTACTGATCTCTCTTTCGTATGGAGATTATATTGTAATTGCTCATTGCTATAATTTAAGTGCCATAGAAAACTAGAAAATCTTCAAATTTGCTGCTCTGTTTAAATTACTTTCTATATCACAGTGGTGGGCTTGGGTTGTTACATCTTAGCTAAATGTCTCTGCCTGGACTGCAGTGAGGCTGGTTGGACTTGCATTGGGCTTTGGTAATCCACGACTCAACCTGAAATTTTTCGAAGTGCACCCAATTACAACATACAAAGCCCAAACGGCGGATGTGTACAAACTTCCTGCGTGTGTTGGATCTAACATCCAAATACAATCTAACATTTAACTTTTAAATTATTAAATTTATTTCAATATAAAACCTTTTTACATATGGATTTACAATCTTTTTTAATTCAACACATTTTTACATGAGGCTCACAATCTCAACTCACTACCATTCATAAAAAATTCAATTCATTTCAACTTAACTCAAATCAACATCTAAACGAAGCCTACACGTTCTCAAGGAACAGTACTCTTCTTTGAAGTTCTCATTCTGAAATATAATTTAAAGATTGTTGGGTGTGTTGAGGTTGTCCCACATCAGTTGTGGAAGGGGCCGGTGGTCAATTTATAAGTATGAGGAAAAACTTCACCTCTTGAACTAGTTTTCAAAGTTAAGAAAGGATTAAAACTATCCAACACTGATATTAAAACCCAATTTATCAACAATTTCTAGTCCAACAATTCGCAAGAGAAACTGATTGTCGCTCCTCCAAACCTGGGCCCAATGTGCGACGGGGAGATACTGCATAACTAACATAATAATATGAATACATAATATTATCATTTATCTATTTGTCAAAAAAAAAAAATAGTATACTCAAAACTGCAGGAGCTCACTAAGATCGTAGGTATGCCGAATGCAATAGAGCAACTAAACACTTATCATCATTATTATCAACTACTTGTACAACTCTGCAATGAAAAAATATTATTATTATGTTTTTTTGAAAATGAAAACATGATTGTTGCCTTTTTATGAGTGACAAAAAAAAAAAAGCGTTATAATTGTCTGTGGGCAATGCTAATTTTATTTTATTTTTTTTATTATTTACAAAGAGTTAAGGCCCCATATCCATGTCAATATTAAATTTACTCACAAAAAGTTTATATATTTTTACGTGGCTTTGTAAGTTTTTTTTTGTTACATTCAGCGAATCAGCATTTTCCATTATCTACTAGTTATTGACATGACATGTGAGATTTATTTTAAACTTAAAATGTAAATTAATTGTAATCTAGATTTGTTTCAACTTAAGTCTTTGGCGCATGAGGAGTCATTTTCAGGTTTGCCAGCAATAACGGAACAAAAACGTTCATCCATGTGACTTGGTGCTTAGTAGTCAAGAGCACAAAATATTCTTCAATTGTGAATGTTTTGTCAATAAAATACCAGAAATAATTCTTGATAGAACATGCTTCGGCATAGTAGAACAAAATAAAGTTAGAAACCGTGTGGGGCCCATAAATATTAGAGGGGTCTTTTTCTTTCCCTTTGTTCCCCCCCTATTTCTTTTACATATCAAATCTCCTTTGTTTTCACTGCATATCTTATATTATCTTATTTTTTATTATTTAATTATTATAATTTTTTTTTTAATTTTCATATAAAATAATATAAATAATTCAACTTTTTCAATTTTTAAAAATATTTTTAAAATTTTTATCTTAATTTATTTAATCTCATCCATAAAAGCAAACGAATCCCAATAAACTTATTCTATATAAAATTGTATCCCACAAGCGAAACAACATATATATAAATAAATTTAAAAAAAAAAAAAAAAAGGTGGCGAGCAAGCAAAAGATTTTGGACGGCCCTAGGTATCTGTGTGATGGAGAAGTCCAATCGAAGATCAGATTTCACCTGAGTTAAACAAGTAGTCTGGTTTTTGGCCATTCCCGTGAGCTCTTGGACATGTTGTCCCCACAAATCCATGATCACACGTTCATCTTCACTATCAACTTACAGAGAAACACCACAATCCAAGTTAAACTCTTATTTAAAAGTACTACTGATCTCACATGCAAAGGGATGAATATGAGGACAAATGGGGCGGCCATTTTAGAGAGAGAGAGAGAGAGAGAGAGAGAGAGAGAGAGAAAGACCCCAAAAAGGCCAAAACCGCGTGAGTGTAATCACGGACTGTTGGATCTCTGTTGTCATGTTGTATAACTAGTCATCAAGGTCTCTTCGATATCATTCATTATTCTGTTTAACATTCATGTTTAATGGCCACCATTCTCTCATTTTTTTCGTTTGCTTAACCTTGGCAAGGAAAAATTGTTAAATCAAAAGAAAACCACGCAATACCTTAGCAGTTAGCACCAATAATAACAGTAGTGCTATAGGACTTGCGTAATTGCTACAGAACCCTAAATAGGGACTCGTAGGTTGTAGTGGGTTGGGCCGAAGGATCCACGAGCCCGACTCCAAACCCTAATTTGCTCCTAGCTTGGTTATCTTAATTTTGTTTAGATGTTGAGTTGAATTGAAATTAGTTGAGTTATTTATTAATAGTAATAAATTGATATAGTGGAGTGAGTTTTATGGGGCTTACTCAAAATGAGTTTAGATGGATTTAAATATCAAGATGCATTTAGATGTATTTATGAAAAATTGAAAAATATTATAAGTCTCACATATAAAAAAGGTGTTGAGTTGAAAAAGATTGTAATCCCACTTGTAAAGAGATGTTGAGTTGAAAAGGATTGCGAGTCCTGCATGTAAAGAGATTTTGAATTGAAATAAATTTAATAATTTAAAAATTAGTTGTTTAAATGTTAACTTAATTTAGAATTAAATTGAACTGAGATCAATCAATCCAAATTCCAAACGAAACCAATTTCAGAAGATGGCCCATTGCATGTAAAAATGAAATTTTGTTATTTATAAGTCGATGTGTTAATATAATAGTGTGTTGGAAAAAGAAAATTACAAATATATTTTTTTTCTTATATATATATAATAAAAGGAAGGGAATGGTATAGTTGTTCCAGCTTGAAGAATCCGTGTTCTTGCGCGGTGGGAGGTAGTGTTATAAGATGTTCAATGGGTGTTTTTTTTTTTTTTTTTTTATCAAGAAGGGTGTTGATATAGTTTCATGAGTTGGTCTTGATATGATTATAAAAGCATTCCTAGAGAAAGGATGTGTAACTTTTAAGAGTGGGCAGGTCAATGTTCTTAATTACTTAGGGTGTAAATAGTGTTTTGCTTACTTGATAGATTTTAGAGATGTTTTATGCTTTGTATTAGGATTGTAGTATACAAGCAATTGGGTTGTAATGTGGTTTTATTGATGGATTCTCCTTTCTCTTCCATCCTTAGTACTAGAGATTTCTTATCTAAGAGCATTCACATCTAATTTCTTATAATTTTTCTCAAATTTTAATCAAAAACTTCAGTCCTTATAAATTTTTTTAAAATTTAAACTATTTTAAAAAAATCTCTTACATCACATTTCCTATATTTTTCTCACCTATTTAAATAATATTATTATATTATTTCTTTATTATTTTTTCTACTACTTTTTTCCGCATCACAACACTATTCTCAATAAACAACTAATAAAATTTAAGATTGAGATAAATAGTACTCTTCCAAATATGGGAGACCGGATATCAAATCCGGTCCTGTTATAGGGGACCGAATGTGGGGGCTAAAATTTAACCAGGACAGTGATATGAGGAGCCAGATGTGAGTGCTCTAAGTGATATTTATAACCCAAAAAAAAAATATCTACAAAGTTTATAAAATTAAGAATACTATTACAGTTACAAAAAGATTACACATAAGTAATCTTACATATTGACATGATTACATATAATTCGTTAGATTTATTTTAAAATAAAAGTAAATTTATATTTGATGAGTTATATTATGTCACATCAATTTATAATATTATTTTTGTATAATCTATTTGTAATTAGAGTATTTTTTTCAAAAATAAAGCATGGTAGACGGCTCCTTGGAGTCTCGGATGAAGATGATGATGACAATTAAGGGACACTCGGAAATGAACATGAAGGCAAGTGATTGCCTCAAACTCAATAAAATGGTGGGGTAACTGGGGTTCCTTAAAATATGCAGAATCACATGATCTCTCTTAAATTTTCTCCTTCAACATTTTACTCTAAAAGAATCTCCGACTAACTTAATAATCGGAGTTGTTATTTTCCGCCGATCATTAACAGAACAAAAGCCTAATAATTTCTCCAAATTACAGTGCTTATAGTCTGATCAAGATGGTGTGCACTACAAGGCAATGAAACCCGACAACATAATTGGGGCATCAGATCTGGATTCAAAATCTGGCTGTGAAACCAATCAACGGTCCGATGATCGATGTAGATGATGCTGGACAGTCGACTGATAAAAGTCGTCCAGTTGTTGAGCATTGATATGGAGGATATCTATAATTGAGTTGGTAGAGTTGATGGTTAATTGGGAGCCAAATATTTTAAAAAATTTATTTTATTTTATATAAAATTATAAAAATTAAATAAAAATAAAAATAATTATGAAAACAAACGAGAATCATTATTATATAAACTTATATAAACGATATAATTTACAATGTACATTGACAATGCAATAGTTTTTTTTTTATCAACATCCCATCATAATTCTCCTTCCCACAACCTCGAAAAGTAAAATACTACTTACATGTCCACCAAGTGGTTTAACATGATGAACTAAGCAATGTATACGTTGGTAAATAATGTTTTTTATTTTATTTTAATGAGTGATTATGTAGTAATTTCCATCGAATTTTAACCTGAACCTGATAAAAAGGACACGCGTCATTCATGAAACGAGTATGATTTGGACTATACCCAGATGAACGATTTTTCTAAATTAAATTAATTAATGATAAGATATGAGTATAGGATTGATGACAAGATTAAACAAAACTTGGTTGGAGGAGCCAAGGAAGTAGCTTTAACCTTTTATTTTATTATATTAATTGTTGGTGTAATGACTAATGAGAGCTTGGGATTCCAAAGATCCTACAACTACAAAACATGATATGATTTGAAATGGAATTGACGACCCACCTAAAGACTAAAGAGTACCATATGACCCTATTTATTGTATTTTCTGTCTTTCTTAATATTTATGTTAAATAATGGAGCCCACGCGGTTTAAACAAAGTTGTCATCCATTATTCTTTTGGATTTACTCCGACAGGAATTAGCCGTTAAGACCCCACTAATGGTGGACTTCAGCTAGCTCGGGCTTTCCTTTCTATTTGTGAGTAATCCATTAATTCAAACTGAATCTAAGTATATTCCTTTACCTCCCTTTTTTTTCTCTTTTGATGTGGGATGGAACCCCAAAAATGGAGGAACACTTGAGCTTGAAGTAATCTCAATTGTACCAACAAATTCAGTCCACACACACGTATATATGAGTAACTGATCTACATATAAATGTAAACCTCGTATAATCGTTTTAAAAAAGAATAAAATTTATTATTAAAAAATTAATTTTTTTTTATGTAAATCTCATATTTTTTTTCACTTTTCTCAAACTAGTTACGTAGTGATTGCACAATTCACGGTTGCACACATATTTTTTTTATATATAAACATTTAATTTTTATAATCCTTGAAATTGGAGTTTTCTTTCTTTTTTTAGAAAAAAATTTGGGATAAATGAAAACAAAGTTGTTATTTATAAATCATCCCATAGAGGCATTAGTTATGGGAAGACTTATTATAATTATGAAAAAAAAAATATCAAACATACATAAAAAAATGTATTGGTAAATGAAGAACTTAAATGAAGTTTAATTTTAATTTTTTTATTTTATTTTAAAGAGTAAGATCATAATTTTGTATAATAATTTTAAATTGCAGTTTGGTATTAAACAAAGACGTGTTTTCTTTGGCTGAGTGTTGTTTATTAGTTTTTAATTATTAAATGGTATAATATTAGCCACTTTAAAAAATATTTTTCAAATTCTTTAGTGGGACTAGAATATAGGTTAGGGTTGGCTCAAATTCGAGGAGTGTCTGCGGTTTCTTGCTATCTATTCCTTTTATCTCATTTCCAACGATTATTGTGATATGATAGTCACGTCTAGGGAGAGAAGTTACCTTCAATTATTTGCTTCTATTCTATTTTGGTAAAAAAAAAATGTTTATTGAGGTCTTGATTAGATTCGGAAACAAGTTGAGCTCATCTTAACTCATCTCAAACTCATCATTATACTTTTTCAAATTTTCATACAAAATACAAATCTCAATATAACTTTTTCAAATTCTAATACAATTTTTTTAAAATCTCAAAATAATAATAATAATAATATTTGATTTAATTTTTAATATTCATCTCATCTCAATTCTAAATCTATATAGAACTTGAATGATCATTATAAAAAAAGTATATATAAATAATTAACTGTAATTAAAATAATTATTTGTAATAAAAATAACATGTTTTTGTCATCAATAGTCTTTTTAATTATAATTAATTGATTATATATACATATTTTTCTTTATAGTAGATATAATTGTCAAATTTAATAGTTTAAGGTACAAAGTGATGTAAAAACATCTAATAATTCGAAATTAAAAAGGGTAGCCGGGCCATATTATGTAATTTTCCAAAAAAGTGGTATCTACAAAAAATAATTATATATTATCCTGTAGTGTCAAGGAAAAGATGGGATAAAAAGGTTGAAATCAACCACTAAACTGTGGGGATGTTGAAAGGAATAGCTCATGAGTAAGAAACAAAGGGTTCTGGAAAAGAATTAACGAATTGCTTTTGCGACCGTTAATGGAATCATTTCTATCAAAAGGTAAAAGAATTCTGGTTAAGGTAGGCCCTTAATTTCTTTCCTGACTCTTAACACTTTTTCCTGCAAAGATGTTGCCAGACAAGAAATTTTTGCAAATATTTTTTTTTTAGAAAAGTAGTATGTGCATTACTCTTGCAAGCATGCTATTCTTTAAAATAAAATAAGTCTGATTTGTTTTTATAAATAAGATAAGATGAAAGTTAAAAATTGAATAAAATATTATTATAATATTTTTTTAATATTAATTTTATTTTTTAAAATTAATTTGATTTTGAGATTTAAAAAAATTATTTTAAAATTTGAAAATTTTGAATTTTTTATTTTATTTTGCATAGAAATTTAAAAAAATAATAATGATGAGATGAGATTGTATGTGAAAACAAATCAATCCTTTATTTTCTTTTCCTCTCATATATAAAATGGAAGAATTTAACTAAGCACAAGATAAAGCTTGGTCAGAAATTACACATATAGGGTTAAATATACAATCAGTTCTAAGTCTTACACCAATATCATTTTGCTTATTGAATTTTTAAGTTTTTTTACAAATTTAAAACATTTAAAATAGCGATAAAATAAGAAACTCGAGAAGCAAAAAGATAGCAGTGTAAAACCTAGAACCACCCCCGATTATATGTGATCCTCCTAAAATCTTTTAAGCCAAATTCCCTCTATTTATCATGAGTTAGGAGTTTTATTGGAAGGGAGCTATACCTTTAAAATTTATCCAAACTTAAAAATTCTTGAGGGTTTTAATAAAAAAAATTTATATGCAGTCATTTTGGTGTATTTTTTACGTATTATATTATTGTAATTGACTGCATCATTTTTTTTAATATAAATTAATTGTTTTGGATAATTATATTAGTGGAGTGCATAAAAAATATACAAAAATGACTGAATGTAACACTAGAAGTTAATTTTAAATCTTCTTTTAGTACATTTTCTCCCTTGGAAGTGCAACTTTTGGTTGGTTAATTAGAGTGAAGACATTGGAGGCATATTGGGCCCTTTTTATGCTCATGATGGGGGGATCAAAGACATTTATAAGTAATGTATTTATTATCACTCAACCAAATGGCAAATGAAGAATGGTGCGTGGTGCTATCCATGTTGCCAACCAGATCATAGTCTTTGATGCAACCCACTGCAGGTTTGATTGAGAAGGCATCAAAGGTACGATAATGTGGGTCCAAATGTGCAAAAGGGATAGCCAGTCCTACCAAAGAGTCTATGATGAAAATGATGTCCACTCTACAATAAATCCCTGAGTTTTTTGTTTCTTTTTTGGTTTTATTTATTGAGAAATACTATTCTTACTCTCTAATATTTTTGATTGGATCCTGCCCACTGTTTTTTTTTTTTAATTTAATGATTAAGTAAGTATTTTTTAGTGATGTTGTTAATTATTTTTAAATAAGTGTTAAAAAATACCTTAACAAAAAATAAAAAATAAAAATAAAACATATTGGGCAGGAAGCCAATCGGAATCCCCATGTGTGATTGTAGAAGAACTCTTATTTATTTAATTGTTCTTGTATAACGTAATAATGTTGGTAAAAGTGACGTTGTAATGATATTTGATGTCTCTCCTCTTTTTGGGTATTTAAGGATGGCTTTCAAGACTGCTAAATTACCAAATATCAAGTAGATGGATACCTTAGCCATGCCTTTTTTAACAACTATTTATTGGAATAATAATTATAATCACTAATATCATACCTTGTGTATCATTATTATCATTATCATTCTTAAAACATGCCTGAGACAAACAACTATTATGGCGTTGAAGATAGTGGAGGTTGGAGCCGAGGCGGGAAAAGAAAGATATGGTGATGCCATATTCTTTTTCTAAATTTATATCATGTTTTGGCAATTAAGAGTAAGAGAATCATGTACTTTCTAATTGTTGTTGTATATATGGTTCCTCTTCATTTTAGTAGCACAAGGATTGTTATGGAGATATTCAACAGCGGAACCATCAATTTTTTTTAGGAGGCCAATTTTTTTATCACACGAAATATTTATGTAAAATGTAAAAAATATTACAAAAACATAAAGCATATATAAAAATGAAATTTCTATAATTTTTCAAATAACGTAAAAACACATTTAATGTTTATTTCAGAGAGTAACATTCATTCATTATTATTTTTGGAAATATGAAATATTTAGAAATTATTTTTTTCGTAGAAATTATCAAATGATCTTTTAAAATGTTATTTTTCATTCTAATATCTAAACTAGTTGATCAAAGTTAATGTAAAATCTATCTATTTTGATGTCATATTAAGCATAGACTACTACAAATGAGTCCTTAGATAAATCTTTTCTTATTCAGTGAAGTTTAGAGGATAAATCATCTCTATTATTTTTCATAATCATCAATTTCAAATGATTTTTTTGGTATTTTCACTTTGGATTCTATGTTAAGAAACCCAATAGTGTATAATATAAAATTGAGGTAAATGTTAATAGTTTATTATTTAATTTAAATTTAATGTAGTCACATCCTAAAAAATAGATAATATATGAAAGTTATACAAAATCTAAGGGTTATAGAGAAAAAAAATTAGAGAAATACATGTTTATGTATATTGAAATTTTATAAGATTTTAGAAAGCATAGGGAAATAAAGAAATTATAAATCTTTTTGGGGGAGGCCAATTTCTATATCTATAAAATTATGAATAAATTTTAGGGGTTATTTCGAGTTTTGAAATAATTTTGGGGGATATTAATTGGTCCAGCCAAAAGGGTGTACTTAGTAGTTGATCAAACATGACCTGGTCGGTTTAAAAAGAAAAGTGTAACATTCCAATAAAAGGCTCAAACTACATAACTTATAATTTAAAATGATTAGTCAATGATATAATTAAAGCTCCATTAGAACCTTATAAGGATCAAGAAGTTCTACTTTCCTAGCAATGTGGAATATTCTCATACAACACATACACTTATTGTTATCATAAGAGTATCATAAATCTACCCCATTTAAATTCCCAACATCCTCATCAAGTTAGTCCATCATAGGTAGCAGGGCTCAAGTCCCACATTTTTTGTTGAGATAAATTCTAATACCATTTGTAACGCTCCCAATAGAAAATCCAAACCATATGGCTTATACTCCAAAATGACTAATTAATAATATAACTGAAGCCTCATTAGAACTTTATAAAAAGTAAAAACTTCTCATTTTCAAGCAGTATGAGATTTCATATATCACCTACCATTATCCTTATTATATGAGATATCACAAAAAGACATTGCAAGTTTGTGGTGGGAGAATGTGATCCATTAACTAGAATTTAATTCATGTAACATAAAACTGTACCACTAAGGTGATAGTCCAATTGGTAAAGGTTAGAGGTTCGTTTTTCTCTCCTTATCCGAGATCAGAAGTTCAATATAACTTACCTTCGTAAGACTTGTGAATCAAAATCTTGGGAGCCTTTGCATACTGGTAACTTGGTGGAGTTGCAGTGGCCAATTGCTCCACACGAAATTAATAACTATGGATCAAACCGAATGTCTCAACAAGTGAGGACCTTTATGGTCATGTCCAAAGAAGGAAACTACGCTTGCTAGTTGCCACTCTCCCCATTCTTTATAAGAAAACAAAATGTAACATAAAATCGTAAGAAAATATTTCTTGGAAAAAAGATGCTAGGTTTGCCACTGTTTTGCCCACCACAAACGTGCGCCATTAACTTACCTACCAATCCACATCCAAGAAAAGCTAGAGATTGTCCATAACCACCATAGTAAAAAGTTGAAACTTGTTAGTGTCATGAGGATCAATATTAAGATTGGCTTCTAGATTAAGGATGCACAAGATCCAAGTTGTGATTCCATTGTTGACAATGGATGGGAGATCCAGGGCCAAGCAGGGTGTTTCCATAGAACTTTCAAGTAAGGACAGTCAAGGAAGAGATGAGAGTCAAATTCTTCAACCGAGTTCAGATGAGACAGGCTAATTAGTCTTCTTGGAGAGAAAAACAGTTTTTCAGAATAGCGCGTGTAGGAAGGATGTAATTGAAGATTTTCTAAAGTAAGAGTTTTAGCCTATATTAAATTTTCTGTTTCTAAATCTTTTTTCCGAAATTGTGGTGAAGTGTTATTACTCATTTGATCACTAGGGTTCCATAGGTAGACTTGATAGAGAATTTCTCGAAGAGTGATGCTTCCATATGGGTCTATCTTTGATGGAGTGAGAGTGAAGTTGTGCTAAGAGAATCTTCTCACTTTTGCAAGTTATGCTTAGGGAGAAGATGACATTTAGGAGAAAAGTATTCCATCTTCTTGGTTCTTCAAGATTAAGTTCGACAACACACATTTGAGACTCTTGTATAATGTTAGGAGATGATGGAGTAGGGAGTGTTGGAGAAAAATGAGGGACCCACAGGTCTATCCAAGCCTTTATATGGACCCTATTGTTGATTTGAAAGCATATAATGGAGATTAAAAAATCTCTTTGTTTGAGCAAGTGCTTCCAAAAATTTGGATTCTGAAGCTTTCCCTTGTATAGATGGGTTTCTAAATTTGTGCCTTCCCTTTCTTTTATACTAAGGGCTTGTTCTCGTCTCATCTCACTCAACATCTAAATATTATTAAATTATAAATATTTTTTTATTTTTTATTTTTTTATTTTATCATTATAATTTTTTCAAACTTTAAAAAAAATACAAAAAATCATATAAATATTTTAAATCAAACTATTTGACTACTATTCACAAATTATTCCATTTTTATTCACAAGTTTTTATTTTATTTCATGTTATCTCATATCTACAACCAAATGAGATTTTAACCTATCAACACCCCCCCCCCCCCCCCCGCGATAAGTTGTTTGTTATTGATTCTAGTATTACTCCTCAACTTATACCTTTGTAGTTTAATAACCAATATATTTATAAAATTTGTAAATTTATTAAAATTTCAATAACTTAAAAGAGCTCATCACTTATTTGATATTTCTCTTAAATTAGGAACGAGCAACGTGACACACAAACCTAACCCATCTACTCAGCATCAGTAACAAACAACTTATCATGTGGGGGCGAAGTGGGTAGGGTAGGGTAGGGTAATAGTTATTGTCAGAGTGTGTAAATATTGCATAATTTTTTTAAAAAATTAAAATTTATTATTAAAAATTTAGGTGCAGTTTAGATATTGAGATGAAATGATTTTACATAAAAATTAAAAATTGAATAAAATATTATTATGATATATTATTATTATTATTATTTTGATATTTGAGAAAATTAAGTTATTTATTATATTTTATGTAAAAATTTTAAAAAAATTGTAATGATGAAATGAGATAAGATAAGATAAAATACTCTACTATCCAAACAGGCCGGCCTAATATTTTTATATAAATTTTATATTTATTTACTTTTTTTCAAAAATAAATTGTGCAACATTGCACACTTTACTATTGTAACTTTTATTTCTATAATAAAAAATAATTGTGAGAAAAAGGAAAATGTTTTTTAACTAAAAAGATGATGAAGCTAAACATGAAAAAAAAAAACCTACTTGAAGCGAGGTAAAAAGTCTTACCTACAGTATTTAATACAAAATTAAAAGCATTTTTTTAACTAGTTATTTTTGTTATTGGATTGAAATGAGGATTTGTGTCTTCTGTGACCTAAATAAATGAAAATTAGCATAAAATAAATGGTTATTAATTTTTTAACTTAAAAGTCATTAAGTTTAAATGATAAATAAAAAATGACGTGATTTTGTAACAATAAATGCATCCTTTGAAAATCATTTTATTATTATTGTTAAATTATAAATAAAAAATATAAATAAATTATTTTCTAATCAAAAAAAGTTACAGTTTCTCTACAGTTGCAACTGATCTTAATGGAATCAAATTCAAGCAAGGGATCAAAAGCTTGTTTAACATATTTCACTACTTAAACTCGACTCGAGCTAGAAAAATTTTAAAAATTTTTGATCGAGCTCGACTCGTTTAACATATAATCTGATTGAACTCGACTCGAATTCGAGTAGCTCAACTCGAGTTTGATTTAATTTGATACACAAATTTTTTTTTTTGGTTGGCTGAAGTATAAATATAAATGAGACTATTTCTCCCAATTAATTTAAACTAAAATTAGAGTTACTTATTTTTTATAAACATTTAACTTAATAATTTTTTTGTGAACTTAATATATTATTATTATAAAGTATATAACAAAATATGTTATTTATACATAATAACATAAAGTAAAAAAATATATTACTTATACAAAACATCAAAATTAATAAATATAACTCATAAAATATATACAATAAAATATTATAAGCAAGAAATGAAAAATATATGTAAGAGTGTATATATATAAATATTGTGATATTGTGACGAACTCAAAACGAATCGAATCGAATCGAATCGAATTTATACCAATATTATTCACAAGTCTAAATCGAATCAAATTGAGATTATATGAGTTTTGCTTGTTTAATATTCGAACTAATTTTAGTGCTCACAAATAATTTATTTATTAAATAAACTAAATTCAAATTAAATTTATTTAAATCGAACATAAATTATTCACTAATAACTCTACTCTTTTGGAACCCTAAATCATAGTTTTGAATTTTGTTCCGTTCCGGTCGGAACGGCTGGAATGTTCCGTTCCGGTGCCTCAACCGGAACACTATACCTCCTTATTCCGTTCCAAATTTCGGCCCGTTCCGGTCAAATTCCAGCCGCTCTGGTCCAAATTCCGGCCGTTCCGGTCCCTATTCCTGTTTAGATTATTTTTGTAATTTTTTTGTGTTTGAATGATATATTTTTTTTAATTTTAAATTTAGATGGTATTTAATTAATTTAGAATATAAAATATATTTATATACTTTGTAATTTTAAATACGTCTTTTTTTAAATATCATTATTTTTAATATTTTATCTATTTATTTATTTTTATATCTCAACTCAAATTTATATTTTTTCAACTTTTAATCATTTTATAAATATATAATTCTTTTAATATGTATACATATATATGATACACACTTATATATATATATATATTGTTATTCTATTAATTGTTAGTTTATACATATATAAATATTTATTATAATATATAATTAATCTTAAAATGGCATATTGAAATAGACTGATATCAAAATATTTTATTCTAATACCTCGATTGAAACGGTCACCAGAATGAAATTTAAAACTTTGTCTTAAATTCCTCCAAAGTGGAGGAGGGAGAAGTTGGGGGGAGATGTCCCCTGCGTGATGTTTCCAAATTAGCCGCATCCCAGCAAGGACAAACATGTGTAGGAAATTAGCAGCCACGTTTCGGATGGGACATAAAGCCAAGGCGCTCCTAATCTTATTTATTTATTATTATTAATTTATGTTTTTCTGACCTTTTTTTTCGATATGATCAAATTACAGATTATGAGTCAGATTTGATGCTAAAGCCTCACTCGTACCGTACACGTGTCCCAGATATTTGGCAGTCTTGAACTGGTCAAATGGAAGCCTCACTCTTCCCTCGACTAGGACTTTAGTGTTCAAAAGGGGTCCATCGACTTTCTTTGGGCAAGCATATTGGTCATTGGTGGCAAAGTTTGGTTACCAGCTCCTTTTTTCTGGCCAATCGAATTATTTTTCTTGACCTTATATTTGAACATTAGCAAGATAGTGAAAGAGATAGGTTGAAATATAAATTAGAATACAGTTTTTATGCTTATCAGTCAGTGTACAGGTAGATTTTCATCCTAGTTTTTGTATTGAAACTAAGAAGTAGCAAGATAATGGGGAGAGAAATCACAACAAATATTCCTAATGAATTATTAATGAATAAAAAATGAAAAACGAGGATATTATTCGAGAAGTTTTCTTTGTTAGGGTAATTTTTAACGCAATACAGTGTTGAGCTTTTTACACAATGTAGGAGGTTCGAATTTGATTCACTCACACGGTTGGCTCAAAGGGATAGCAACTTAGGCCATCGTCTAAGGCTCCTAACTTGAGTAGGCCCTTACAAAAAAATATGTAAAAAATATTATTTAGCATAAAAGATAAATATATATATATATCTTGCTTAAAATAAAACTAATATTAAATGAAAAATTTTGATTAAAAAACAAGTAAATATAAAAGTTTTACTCAATATTTTTTTATTTAAAATGTACAAAATTTTTAAACAATAGTAAAACTCGAATACAAGTAGCAAAATGATGTATATTTTGATTTTGATAGCCTCGTTTATTTTTAAAGTTAAATATTAAATTAAGTATATATTACTCTAAACAAAAGTAAGTAATTAAAAACAAAAAAAAAATACTCTATTCACAAAAAAAATTAGATTATCTTTTGTTATATTACTTATAGATTTTATTAATAAAAATAATTTTAATGTATTTTGCATCTTGAAATTTTTAATAAATATCATTATTAAATATTTAAATATTAGTATTATTTTTAAATTAAAGTGTTATGTATTTAATAATCGCCTTAGACCACAAAATATATTAAACTACACATGTTCACTCATTTGGTGAGCAGATTATATATCATCTGATTTATAGGACCTTAACAACAATACAGTAATAAATTGAAGTGCAATGCTATGGCAAATGCTGTAAAACTTCAAACTTAAGTATATAGCTCTTAGAAAATGGAACATTAGGCCCGATTAGGATTCAGAGTTAGGATGAGATGAGTTGAGATAAGTTTTGAATGTTGAATAAAATATTATTATAATATTATTTTTTACTATTATTATTATTTTGAGGTTTGAAAATACTGTATTGGGATTTGAAAAAAACTATATTAAAATTTGAAAAAAATTAAAATTGGGATTTGAAAGTGTAATCAAAAGTTTGGAATGAGTTATCTCAACTCCGAATTCAAATTCAAATCATGCCAAGTATATAGCTCTTAGAAAATGGGACATGAAAAGCTATATATCTATAAATCACAAAAATGTGTGTAACGTGTTGTGTTTGCAAGCTTACTAGTACACACAGTTTTTGATAGAAAAATATGTATATGTCTAGAAAAATGTTTGGGATAAACCACACTCAGAGCATCCTATTTCACGTGTTACTGTTCATGTGAACAGTAACACGTGAAATAGGATGCTCTGAGTGTGGTTTATCTCTAGCATCCCTCATATGTCTACTAGGTAGGGTTCTGTTGTAGTCTAAGCTGGGGATGAACTGCAGCACATGCCAGGCAAGTCCCTCAAGTCAAAAACGAGTGCCATGAGAAGCAGCTTCCAAGGCCATAATGATTCCATCTTCTATTTTGCTTTGTGACTTTTTTTTTTTTTTGTCAAAAAAGACATGCCGGTAAATTGAAAAGCTCCTAATATCAGGCCTGACTCCTAAGACCAAACGAGTCCTTCCATACATGAGCTAATTTGCTCCTTTATTTTATCCATATTTTCTACAGTTAATAAGAGTAATACTGGATTCAGTATTAGAAGAATAATATTAGATATATTATTAAAGCTTACAAATCTCGTACACTCATTTTATAAAATAATGAGATTGATCCATATTTAACAAATAAATTTTTTTAAGAATAATTTTATATACAATTATAAATACGTAATCACTACATAACCATTTTAAAAAATAATGGAATCTACTATTAAAAATTAACTTGTTTTTTTAAGTGAGACTCATGTTTTATTTATTTTTTTCAAAATGGTTATGTGACGGTATTGCATATATATATATATATATATATATTTTTTTTTTTTTTTAATGTAAATTATAAATTCGTCCACTTTTCTCAACGCTCAAGAGAAATTAAGGGAAATTGAATCCATTTAAATAACATAATGATATATGAGATGATTTATAAATAATAATAAAATTTTTAGTTAAAATAAGATAAGATAAGATAAGATAATTTCATTTCATCTTTGAAATGTCCATTGAACAAAAAGAAAAAATCAAGGCTTAATTTTTAAAATTATTTTTTGAAAAATGAAATATTAAAATATGATTTTAAGTTGGAATATTCTTTAAACAATTGCTAGAGGTCAAGCTGAAGAGATGGAAGAAGGTTTAGAGCGTTGCACGTATTCAACGGACTAAAGAAATATGTACGAAACACGACACGACTGAAGAGTTGATCATTCCATTTTCTTTAAAATAATAATAATGGAATAAAATTCTCACGAAATTCTAAGTAAAAGTTAAAGAATCCCACCTAACATTAGGTTTATTTATTTTTAATCACGACTCTTGTAATATTAATAATATCCTCTAGAAATCATCAATCACTTGCTTAAAAGTTTAACCATATCTTTCCAAACAAATACTGTTCGGACGTAACTCTTTATTGGGAGCTTTATTATGTGGTTGAATTATTGAATTTATAGCCGCATAAAAAATTTAATCATTGCCCTATTAGTTTAAGAGCATGATCTAGAAGTATATATATTAGTCTTTGAAAACAGAAGTATACTAATTTGATCTTCAAAAAATAAAAATAAAAATAAAAATAAAAGATCAAAGAAGGAAAGAAGGAAAAATTCAAAATGGGCTATCCAAATTCTATGGATTGCAAGAAGATAAATTTTAACAAGAAAAACCTTGTTTGGATTTATTAGGAAAGGCAGCCCACGTGTGAGGGAAAAATCAACAAACTAGAAAAATTTGCAATATTTGTTGAGCAAGTGATTATACGACAAAAGTTGGCGATAATATACCGATTGATTTAGAGTCTGTTTGAATATAAAGGTAAGATAAAATTATCTTATTACAATTATATTAATTCATCTTATTTCATCTTACTATGATGTATACAGGCTATAGAAGGATGCAAAGTGCTAGAAGCAATGCATGTTTTTAATATATTACAATTATAAGCTATTTTCTACATATTTTAAATTTTCTTTGAAAAGAAAAAATATATTTATGCGCTATGCATATCGCTATAAATAAATAGACAATTAAATTGGAAAAAATAAATAGAAATCCAAGGATAGAAATTCTACTTACATATATCATGGGAAAACGTGGGTTTGGGTTTCGGTTTGAGGCGCCGAATCCTTAACTTTAGTAACCTAACTATCAAATAATAAGACCATTTGTTTGAAAGACAAGAACACGAGAAGCGTCTATACTTCATCCAAAGAAGTGAAACTTTGAGTTTGGACGCATCAATAGAATTTCAAATTAAGTACTCGACTTTGTTCTTATTTGACGCAATATTTGTAACCCATAAAAAAAATCTACTCAAAACTTTTTTTCATGCTTGAAATCATTTCCAATGGACAAGATATATGCAAAACGCATCATGACTTTGATTGGATTTGGGCTAAACGGGCAGCATTTTCGAGTCACACAAGTTATCTTTCTAGAAAATTCTATATAGTATATCATTATTATATTTTCATTATGTAATATAAGATATGATATATTTATTATTATTAAATAAATTTTTTTATTTAATAATAATAAATGTGTTATATTTTTATATAATAATATGATAATAAAATAGTGATATGGTGTATTTCATTACTTTGTTTTTCATGACCGAACAAACAGAAACAATTTGTGTGTGGGCTTAATCATCCTCTAAGTTCCAACTCCCAACCAAGAAAAATGCAAACTATTAGTTTTATCACTTTTATTTTAAATGAAGACTATCAATGTAGAATTTAAAGCTCAAATAAAATATTTTAATATTGTTAATAAAATAACATAATGACAACAACTAATTATAAAATGAATTACAAAATAATTAGAACACTTCTAATGGAGTAGTTAATTTTCATCTATTTTAAATAATCAAAAATTCACTTTTTTTTTTTCATTTTAGCTATTCATTTTTACAATACATCATCCATCAGTATCTTTATTTTTTTCTTTATATCTTTTAAAATATTCATATTTTATTTTAATAAAATTTATTTTACAAATTAAAAATTAAAAACACTGTTGTTGGAAGACGTATGAGGCGCGTGGGAGATGCTGGCGACATTGTTGGAGATGAAATTTTACGGAGTTGGTCATCGGAGTGAAGCGAGACCGGCAATATGAGCGGTGTAGCCATTAACGGCCGACGATCGATCAAACGAGTTTCAAATAGTCTGAAACATATTTCGGATTTCGATCTGCTCGTGAGAGGCTACTGAAGATTGATTGGAATTGAGATCGATAGGAGTTTAGTCGCCAGCGTCTTCTAATTTCGGTGGTGTCGACGGTGTGTCGAACGTTGGTCGGCAGTGGGTCAAACCTAGCTGAGATTGCACACGGTAGTTGTAGACCACCTGCAGCAGAGAAAAAAATAATAAAATAATATTTAAAAGATGAACAATATTACGTTACGTCTGTTCATCCTTTAAAAAAAAATCATTTTAATTATTTTATTGGAGAGATTTTTGACTTTTTAACTAAATTTGAGTTAAATTTTATAAAAAATAAATATTTAGCTACTATATTAGAAATGCTCTAAACATATAATATAAAGCGGGGTTGTAAATTATAAATTAGATGGTTTTGAAGACGAAATTCACATTTGTGCAGAGTCTCTACCAATTTTATGCAAGTGGGTACAAAAGTCGAAATGATGCCTGAAGAAGGTCTATATCAACAGAAAAGGACATGGGGAAACTGTTTTCTTGCTCCCGCTTTTATCGCTGATACATGATTCGCCGCGCTAGATTGTGCATAGCGCCATAGACTCGGTAATTTTTTTTCCCAAAAAAAAAAAATAAATAAAACGAACTCTCAAATGGAGAGAGCATAACATATAGGAATTGGCTTGCTACGCTGCTTTTGGCCTTTTGCACTTTTGTTCAACTCCTACTGAGAGGAAAAGTAAAGACAACAACAGAAAACAGTGTCAACTACTTCTTATAAGAGTTACAAGAACCGCTCAAAAACCCCCCACCTCTCTCTCTCTCTCTCTCTCTCTCCATTTACAGTCCATTTACAGGAACATGGACGACCAACGCAATCCTCTTCTTAGCTGGGCTTACTACTACCAAGGAAAGGTAAGGAGTTTCTTTTTGTGTTGTGTGTTTGTCTGAGGATTTCGTTTACTTCAATTTGGTTTTTGTAGTAGCAGAGGTTAATGGGTTTTGGTTTCTCTTTTTCCCTGCTTCTAAATGCATAATGGGGTTCCTTTATTTGCCATTTGAGAGCTAATTCCACATGTTTGATGTTCTATTTTTTATCATACAATTACAGACAATGGAAGAGCTCAGAACTACTCTTTTGTACACTACTCTGGAACTTGAGCAAACAAGATTGGCAGCTCAAGAGGAGCTCAGAAAGAGAGATGATGAGTTACTTCAAGTCAAAGATCTGCTTACCAAAGCCATCAGAGAAAGAGACGAAGCACAAGACAAATGTCAAAGACTCCTTCTTGAAAAGCTCTTTCTCCATCAACAACATCAACAAACTGCTCCTCTTTCAGGAATTTCCAGCATTGAAGACGAACCCAGAAGAGGAATCGACTCCAATGGCTTCTCAACCTCAGACTGTGAGGAAAGCATTGTTTCATCTCCAATTGTTGACCCAATTCCACCTTCCAAATTGCCTCCACCATCATTAACAACCCAGTCTGTGCCACAAACAACACTAGAGCTTGTTCCTGAGAAGCCATTACCTGAAAAGGGTAAGCTTTTACAGGCAGTAATGAAAGCAGGTCCACTTCTTCAGACTCTTCTTTTGGCTGGACCTCTTCCCCAATGGAGGCATCCACCTCCACCACTTGAGTCGTTTGAAATTCCTCCTGTAACCATTCCTTCACCACCTCCACAACCAGATTTCCGCCATGACTCATTGACTAACATTATCAGTTGCAACACTCCCACCAGTTGTGGCGGCATCAATAGAAAAAGGGTTCTATGTGAAGGCTCTGATTCTCCTACAGAGACCAAGTACCAAAGGCTTATAATCCAATGACAACCCATTTCAAAATAATTAATCCCCATATTTTTCATTATGATTATAAGTTAATTACTACTATAGGGTAGTGAGGATTTTAATTGCAAGTTGGTTATGTAACCCATCGGGCATTTGTACAGAGGTTTGAACTTTGTTCTAGAAAACAAGTTATCCCAGAGTTTTAACTCAACTGATAGAAAGGGCGAGCCTGCTCTAGGCTTTGCTTTCAGCTGGTGCTTTGAGTTTGGGTGGAGATTTTTGTCTCTTTTTTTCTTCACATTTTAGATTTTCCCCCCAAGATGTAATAGTAGGGGTTTGATTTCTCTTAGACTTGTTGAGTGATGTAAACTGGTAACTTTGATATTAGCTCAGAGATGGATTGAATTTCGTCAAAAATTAAGATGATGGGTGTGGAGTTGTTAGAGCGGGAGGGGGGAGATAGATATGTCCAACAACCAGAAGGTGTTAGAGCCCTGCTTGTCGGGTTGAGTGGATCCCACAAATCAGAATGAGGATCTACTGCTGGTGTGATGTAATGATTTTATTAATGCAAGTATGATTATTGATGTCTAATCTAGTTTCTTAAAAATCAATTCCCTCTGCCTTGCTCTGTTCCTAATACTACACTAAAGCCTCTTTTTGTCCATCTACAACTCCAATTCCCATATTATTTATCTTTTTAAACTTGTTATGCTTTGGCTTGTGCATTCAGGTTCAAAAATGAGTAATTTTTTTAAATTTTTTAAATAAAATTATTAAAAAATAAAAAATTTCATGGTTAAGACGGGCAAAATCCAACCCAGATGAACAAGCTTAATTATGCTATGCTAATTAGCTCAAACACACCCTCTCTCTCTCTCTCTCTCTCTCTCTCTCTCTCTCTCTCTCTCTCTCTCTCTCTCTCTCTCAATTGAGCACATAATGTTGATCAGGGTGTCAAAGTTGAAATATGGTTGCAACGTACCACTTGACAAGCTAGCAATTTTACTTTTCATGCATTTATATACATGTCATTTAATTGTCATAATTTGATTTAATCGTTCAAATCAAATTACATCAAATAGATGTATGTAATGTAAGAACTTTCAAATAGAATTATTTTGGTCCTTTTACACTCTGCAAGAAGGCACCGGCTGCATCTTCCAATCCAATGACAAGTAATAAGGGTTTTGGGATTATGAAATACCACTTGATATTATTTCTTATCATTAGGCATCAATCAATTTTTGAACCGAATGTGACGTTTGGACCTAACATAAAGTTGAAACCCATGTGCATGAGCATGGAAACCCCCAATGAGAATATATAACTAATTGCTGTAAAAAGAACAGTGTAGTTTGATCCCATTTTCCTGTTGGAAAAGAAAATGCAGTAGTCACCCACAGACAGAGACATTCCCCTCGGGCAAGGGCAAGGGCAAGGGCAATGGCCGCCGTATTTATATCTTGTGGAATGACACCAAAACAAAGTCCTCGAACCACCGATTTGGACCCTTCTAAACCATTTAGGATTTGAAAGCAAAAATGTAAAGCAAGCGGTGTGCAGTATAGTCCACACGGCAGAGAGGTTGGTTCAATGTATAAAGGTGAGTTTCTTTGGTTGGATGGAGACAATCCCTTGACCCAAAAGACTCTTGAATTAGACATGACCTACCCGCCTCATCACCTCTTCACATATGGGGAAACGTCAGGTCACCGCTATCTATCTCTCCCTATCTTCTGCATCCTTGGCACTGACCTGGATGCTTATCTTGCAAATTTGTGGGGAGTTTAGTCCCACTAATTTTTCTTATCTATATAGACACGCTTTTAAGTGGCGAATTTTTCCTATTAATTGGATTGGACCAAATTTTCTCTCAAACTTAGGCTCTCTTTGAATATTGAGTTGAGTTCTTTATAAATAGTAATAAATACACCAACTAATGAGATGATGATATGTGGTGCTTGCATAATTACATTTTATTTTCAAATAGACATTGCCGCACTAGATTTCTTTCCATTTCTAACAACCCTCCCTGTTAACGATGTTAGAATCAGAGTGACCTCCAACTTAGACTCCAAGTTTGTCAAAAGTCAATTACGACCTCCGACTCTAATTTGCAAAGCATCCAATCCATCTTCGACCCTAATTCACATGGCCTCCGACCCGACTCCAACTTGTCAGATTGAAGTCAGATTTGAGTGTTTTTTTTTAGCCAATTTAAAATTTCAATTTAACAATCTTGATCTGTCACTAATCGAATTTGAGCTTCCATATTTCAATTTTAAAAAAAAAAAATCAATTTCAATTTTATTAAACGATAACCAAAATTAAAAGAATAAATTATTATACAAATTTCTGTTATTATACATTGGTTTTATATATTAATATGTTAATGCTTTATACAATAGCATTAGATGTTATTATACATTAATTATCATATACTAGTAATATTATATGTTATTATAAATTTATGTGTTTAGTACATTACCATTAGATGTTATCATACATTAGTAATTATATAAGTACTTTTACATGTTATTATACATTAGTTGTAATTATACATTAGTATTACGTGGTAATAATAATTAATAGTATTTACATATACTAAACTATTATTTGTCAATTTAGTCTATTTATATTCCAAAAAACATATTATTTTATAATAATTTGCTCATAGTAATATATTATTAAATTTAGTTAACTATATAAATCATAGTTATACAAAATATTTATGATTAATATGTAAAAAAACATATTTTTATAAAAATATATACAATACCAGAGTTAGTACATCGTCATCTCCGACTCCTAAACTTAGGTCGGTGCCAAGTCGGAGGCATGGTTAAATTTTCAAATCTTCGCTCAACCCTACCAAAAACCTTAGTTATACACGAGCATCTCAGATCATTCTTCCTTGTAGGCTTCACTTGATGATCAATATCATCTCTTTGATCAACATTTTGGTCGACTTACACCAAGGGATCCCTCTTAATCCTAATGCCCCCCATAATATAGTGGTAATCCAGCATGTCTGATGCACGAGTCATCAGTTAATGCAGCAGTTATCAGTTTTAGAAACAGATCATCTGCTCAAATGTACTCACACCAATGCAAAGCAACTATAATGACCCAAAGTTTTATGTACAACTATGATTGCCTTAAAGCAGACAATGAAAACTCTGCTGACAGGCCATTCATTCTATTTCTAACAGGATAAATTAAGAACTACATAATGACACTACACCACATTAAGGGGCTATATGGTGGTTAGGCGCTCACCACAAGTAATAACCTTAGATGACAGAAAATTCCCATTCTGTTATCAACTAGCGTGGGCTGCATTGGCCAAGCTGCTGATCTTTTACATTGAAATAAATATCTCCACAAATTCTTAATCATCTTCATTATCGTCTTGATTGTTCTGGTGGTTGTGTTTTTGAGCATTATACATGTCAGCGACCTAGAAAAATAAGAAGGAATATTAAAAAACAATAACTAAATAAATGGAGTTCAAACTAATAATATGAATAGTTGAGAATTTCATTTTTTTTTATTTGTTCAGTAACCATATAATCAAATGATCAGATAATGAGGATTGTTCTTCACCTGCTCAGATGACGAGGACTGCTCAGGAGTCTTGTCTTCCCGAACACGAACCAGGCGTGGGAATCGAAGAGAAATGCCCTTTCACAAATTAGCCAAAACACCTTGTTAGACTGAGGTTATAAAAAATAATCATCTCAAAAAAAATAAAAAAATCAACCTTGTCAGGATCCACAATGCCAATTGCAGCACGATGAACAGGGCTAATAGTCAAGTCTGCAGCTTTGACCTCCCAAACCTAGAAGACAATTTACGCAAAAGATGCATGAAAAAGGGCTCCACTTCTGTGTCTACAACAATCATCTAAGCTATTATTCGTTTAATTTCTTCAGGTTTTGGTTTTTTTAAAAACCCAAAATAACATGCATAAGATGTGTTTTCTTCACTCCTGTTTACATCTGTATTCTTCCTCAAAACCACATGGCAGAGACTATAGGGAGAAAAACCCAACAGGATTCAGAAGAGACCAAAGAATATCACCTCCAAAATTTCATTGTAGCCCACAAGAATTTGAAGTCCCAACTTTTGTACTCGGTTGACAATAGGTATCTGGTTATAAATACTGTATCTAATTTTTTTTAGCATGTATAAAATACTCTAACCCCAATAAATAATATATATATAAAATTAAAAAAAAAAAGATAAGGAAATAATTTGCACATATCTGTGTAGAGCATCAATGTTCCAAAGCAATAAGAAGCATGGCGGGAGGCCAAAAGCTATGTATAAACAAAAATAGAAAGCCACGGATTTGTGAACAACATATACTTCGCATTTTTTTTTTTAAATCTCCATGTAATTAAGAGCTTCAGAATAACCTTCATGACTTTTGAATATTCTATTCTCTGCAGAACTTTCAGGATTCCCTTCACAAGGATTGCTGCTCATTGTGCATCAAGCCCATGAACGATGGGTTTTATGATATAAAAATGATGACACATCTAACAGTAAAAGGGGAACTTAAAATACCGAGGGTGTCAACTATGCCAGCCTAGGTCCGGGCCACTTGGTCTCCCAAGGTAGTGCCCAAAGGAAGGTTTATAATTTTTTTTTTTCGTTTTTGATAAGTAAGATAAATTTTATTGATGAGGGTGAAATATGCAAAGGGGAGTATACAAAAGAGCACCTAAGTACAAACTAAGAGCTGTAAATTAAAAATAAGAATTCATGAATATTGTTCCCATCTAATACAATAGCAGAGAACCACAAAAATAAAGTATGCATGAAAAAATCTTGTAGCTCTGCTAATGTGCGCTCCTTGTTTTCAAAGTTCTTTCTTTCCGCCCAAAGACACCACATTATGCATAACGGAACCATCTTCCACACTGCAGCCACTTGCGGGCAGCCTTGTAGATTCCTCCAACAATCCAACAAATCCACCACCCTCCCTGGCATAACCCAAGCAATGTCAGTCC
Organism: Platycarya longipes; assembly: GCA_036559045.1. Taxonomy (NCBI): domain Eukaryota; kingdom Viridiplantae; phylum Streptophyta; class Magnoliopsida; order Fagales; family Juglandaceae; genus Platycarya; species Platycarya longipes. The sequence continues at coordinate 11,317,089 of CM071801.1, forward strand.
TACGAAAAACCTCTTCCCACAACACCCTTGCAACCTCATAATGCAATAGGAGATGGTCCACCGATTCCCCATGTTTTTTGCACATAGAGCACCAATCTAACACTACACATCCCCACTTCCTCAAGTTATCTGTAGTCAAAATTTTCCCAAAGGTCGTGGTCCAAACAAAAAAGGCAACCTAAGAAGGCAACCTAAGAAGGCATACGAGATCTCCAAATATTTTTCCAGGAGAAATGAACATGCCCATGTGTTTCCAAGATTTTGTAGTATGTTTTAACTGTACACTGCTTGTGGTCATTGTGCTTCCATTTCAATCTATCTGCCTGTGCCAAGAGAGTCCTCAAAGGGTGTAGTATACTGAAGAAATCTGCAACCATGGATAATTCACAATCATGAAAATCCCTATTGAAGAAGATATTCCATTGATGAGAATCGTGTGAGAGTGAACGCATGTTGGCAACTAAGGCCTCGCTATTAACAGCAATGCGATATAAAGTTGGGAAAGCTCTACCCAACTCCACCTCACCACACCAAACATCTCTCCAAAATCTTATTCTAGTGCCCTCTCCAACCACATACCGAATGTGGCTTTCAAAATATGGCCAACCCTTCCTAATAAACTTCCATAAACCCACACCATATCTCCCCCTAACTTCGTTAGAACACCCCCCCCTCCCAAGCCCCTCCATATCTAGAGTCGATAATCTCCTTCCACAAAGACCCCGCTCCAGGTGATATCTCTATAATCATTTTCCCAGCAAGGCTTTGTTAAACGTTCTCAAGTTACACACCCCCAAGCCACCATATGATATTGGGGAACAAACTATTTTCCAGTTTACCAGATGAAATTTTTTCTTCTCCCCCATGCCCCCCATAAGAAAGCCCTGAAAAGTTTCTCTATTCTAGTCACCACTCTTGTGGCATAGGAAACAAAGAAAGGAAATATGTCGGAAGATTAATAAGGGTGCTTTTGATAAGTGTGAGTCGACCCCCCTTCGATAGGCAATCTCGTTTCCATCCCGCTAATCTTTTTTCAATCTTCTCCTCCACCTCATCCCAAATAGTTCTAGCCTTGAAAGTTGCTCCCAGCGGAAGACCTAAATACTTCATTCGCAAAGAAGATATCTTACAATCCAAGAGATTTGTTAAACTAGCAATATGTGAAACTGCACCTACCGCCACCATCTCGGACTTGCCAAGGTTCACCTTCAGCCTTGATACTGTTTCAAAGCAAAATAACAGTGTACGTAAACTTTGGATTAGCATCTGCATCACAGAAAAGTAGTATATCTGCTAGGCCTGTTCATCTGAGCAGGGTTATACCCGGCCCGATTTGAAATTTTATTTATTTATGAATACTTTTGAATTGTTTTTAAAAAAATGTTCAAAGAAATTTTGAATCCGGGTTCCGGATTCTCAAATCCAGAACCCGGATGAACACCCCTAATATCTGCAAATAATAGGTGAGAGATGTTAACTGACCCAACCTGGAAGCTAGATATGAAACCACCCCCCACTACAGCTGTTACCATCTGACTGAGTGCCTCCATAACAATAACAAAAATGAGACGAGAAAGAAGATCTCATTGTCGTAAGCCTCGATAGCTCTCAAAAAAACCCGCAGGTGAGCCATTGATGAGAACTGAAAACCGTACAATAGAGATACATTGATGTATCCAAGAAATCCACTTACCCCCAAATCCACACCTCCCAAGTGAGTATAAGAGAAAGTTCCAATTCACATGATCGTAAGCATTTTCCATATAAAGTTTGCAAAGGATTCCTATACTCCCCTCTTTCAATTTATGATCCAAACATTCATTTGCAATGAGAATTGAATCAAGAATTTGTCTCCCACGAATGAAAACATTTTGAGGTTTGGAGATAATTTGTTCCAGAATAAGGCTTAGGCGGTTAGCAAAAACCTTTGCGATAATCTTATACACACTACTCACCAAGCTTATAGGACGAAACTCCTCTAAAGCCAAAGCCCCAATTTTCTTAGAAATGAGAGCAATAAAAGTCGCATTAAGGGATTTTTTAAACTTTTGGAAAGAGTGAAATTCACTAAAAACTTGCCATCGCTTTGTCCTTTGCCATCGTTGTTATGACCTTATAAATCTCCTCTTCTTCAAAAGGTCTCTCCAACCAACTCATACTCTCCAAGTCAATCACTTCAAACGGCAAATTATCAAGCGTTAGTCTCCAACTGACCGATTCTAAAAGAAGATCCTCATAATAATGCACAATGTGGTCTTTAATGTCCGGTGGAGAAGTAAGAACCTGATTATCAGAATGAAGTACCTCGATAGTATTATTTCGTCTGTGAGAATTAGTCACTTTGTAAAAGAATTTTGTACATTTATCTCATTCTTTCAACCAAAGGACCCTGGATTTTTTTACGCCAAGAGATCTCCTTTACCAACAATACTCTTTTCAAGTTAGCCACAACTATACCTTTTCTCGCTGGCACTTCTTCCAAACTATCCCCCAACAATATCTTTTCCTCTAGCTCTTACAATTCCTCCAAAATAGTTGCTTTCTGATTGTCAGTGTGACCAAAGGTTTCCAAGTTCCACTTCTTTAGGTCCTACTTCAAAGCCTTCAATTTACCTGCAAGAATGAAACTAAAAGTGCCATCAAAATGATATGATGCCCACCAAGCACGTACCAATTCCTCAAACCCATCCGTTATGAGCCACATATTCTCAAACTTGAAGGTGCGTCGACCTTTATGGATGCCCCCACAGTCTAGCAAAATAGGAAAATGACCAGAGAAGACACGGGCCAACCGCTTCTAGCATAACTCAAGATAGTGTGCTTCCCATGCCGGGGAAACTAGGAATCTATCAAGCTTTGACCAGACACATCCATTCGACCATGTGAACTCTCTCCCATTTAGAGGAATATCCATGAGATCTAAATCGAAAATGAACTCGAAGAATTCTTCCATAGCCACAGAATTTCGATAATTTCTCGAGCGTTCGCTAGAAAAATGAGTGATATCAAAATCACCACCCATGCACCAAGGCACATTCCAAATAGAGTAAATACTGGCCAATTCCTCCCATAGCCCTCTCCTTTCCCTGTCTACATTTGGCCCAGTCCCACCCATCTGCAACATTTTTAAAAAGGGAAGCTACCGAGAACTCATCAATGCATTCTTCCATTGCCTCTACAACTCTTTTATCCCACATTAATAAAACGCCACCTGAAGCTCCCATGGATGCCAAGTATGACCATCCCACATACGAACATCCCCATAGACTCCGAACAATTCGTCTATCAATTGACCCAAAGCTTTATTTCTTGCAAGCATACTACATCGTCCTTCCACAGTCGCAATAAAGATTTGATACGGAGGTGTTTATTGCGGTCATTGAGCCCCCGCACATTTCAAGAGAGGATCTTATGCTTCATGGAGACAATAAGGAGCCCCTCCCTTTTAATCTGTCTCTACCACTACTCCCTTCATTCGCATCGTAATTAATGGAGCAAGTTAACTTTTTTAATTCCCTCACACGCTTAGAAGATAGCTTCAAACGCCCATTTTCCATAGCAATAAGAAGAGCACGAAATTGCTCTTCGTAACCTCCAAAAGTGATCCCTATAAAACTCTTCATGGTCTCCACTTGGTCAAGCACCCAATCTGAGGAATTTCTCCCTCCGATGGGGCTAGGTGGAAGTGTACATAAGGGGGTAAGCATGATCTCTTCTCACCTGGACTATGAAGGATCACAGATGACCAATTACCGATCTTGATTTTCAGCCTAGGCATTGACCTCTGAGCTAGAAGAACCACAAAAGAAACCCTGTTCTTCCATCGGAGACCCATAGTCTTGAATTTCTCCCCTTGTCGGCACCTCAACCTGCACACAGCCGCATTCCGGCGTTTCTAGCAGCACAAGAGAAGCACCAGAAAATTCAAACACCTTCATCAGTCTGATCTGTGCAATCACCAATGAGGCAACCCAGCATTCTCCGGCAGAATCTGGACTCGTGACAATTTCCAGTGCTGAAGGCTGTGAGATCTCTTCAATCTCCTTTCCCTGCGACGTCGCCGGCGGTGCCTCTAAAATCGCCGGAAAAATCTGGCCCACCGTCGACGAAACAATCTCCAACGGCGCCGGCATTGCCGAAGGCCCATCATTGCACCCTCCGGCCTCAAGCCCAGCGCTAGACCCAGCTTCTGGATTAGGGTTCAATGCCAAAAGTGAAGTGGGCTCGAGCCCAAAGCCCACGTCGGCCCGAAAATCCTTTCCTTTCCCAATGTGCATTTTTAGGCCCATTTCGATCCTCTGATTCCTCAACTCGGCCTGGACTTTCTATTTGAACAGTCGCCTCCCCTTGTCCCAAGCCAAGGCCCATTTCCTTTTCATCCAAGCCCACAACGCAGTGTTTTAGCCAAACTAAGCTGTGATTCAAAACAACTGACTGACTTTCCATCTCAACTATTACCCCCAGGACCATTTCCTTATTAAGGCCAACCAAACTGACATCGTCTTCTCCAAGCAAGCCAGACATCGTCCTTTCCCTCTGTTCGGCGCCTCCCAAAGTTGCAGACTTCCCTCTCCCACCATTTGCTAGTTGGAAGGCCTACACGTTTTTTAAGGTAATGGTGCTTCTTTGTAATGGTTTTTCTCTCTCTAATTTTCTCTCCATACACAAGCAAAAAACATTACAAAGACAGAAAAAGGGCAACGAAGAAGACGAAAGCATGTTTTTTGCTTGTGTATGGAGAGAAAATTAGAGAGAGAGAAACCATTACAAAGAAGCACCATTACCTTAAAAAATGTGTAGGACCTAAAAATTTTCTACTGTGAAGGTAAAAAAAAGTCAAAGAAAACATTTAATTTTTCATGACAAATTATACATTAAAAGGACATGACTCAAGAAGCTCAAAATTAGCAACTAATAAAAAAGCTATGGTAAACAAATGCATAAAGATAGCAGTAAAGGAACATTCACAATGAACCAAAAGATAAGATTGTTACCTCAGTGGGTTCAAACCATACATCTGGATTCATTGAATCTGCATACCGGAAGTACGGCTGGAATGGAGAAGAGTGTTAAAACTTAGAAGTAGCATGAAGAGTTTTCCAGGAGCCCTGAGCATACACAACTCTTTAGTGGCATAATCAAAAGGAAAGAGAAGCACAGACCTTTGGTTTAGGAATCACTTTAGAACGTAGACTGGCAGAACGCTCTTCAAGCACTGCTTCAGAAAATCCCGTGCCTACAAATAATTGGATAAAAATGTCACACCAAATGGCATTAGATTAGGTACTCAATAGCCAGCCACAGCCGCAAAATCACGTATTTCACTCACCTATTTTACAAATGCTTTGAAATTCTTCATTATTACTGTCATAACAAGCAAGGAGAAAAGCGCCATAGACACCTAAAGAGAAACACTATATTACCATCAACATGACTGGCTTGAACTTAAAAGCAATTATTGAAGAGTTAACATCATATAGAAAGAACTGTTAAATGGAAGTGACTATAAAACACAGAATTTGGTTAGTAGTAGAGTTTAAAATGATAAACAGCAGCACGTGCAAGTATCACTTCATTTTAACTGGTGCATTTTTGTTGTTACCTGTACGCTTCCCACGGCCATGGAAAGCTGCAATAGGTACCAAATCTAGCGAGTCCCCAATACTGCAGAGACCAAATTCATGAATATAAATTAGTAAGCTATAACAGGCACCTGCACAAGTTGCTGATATGTAATCTTTCTTCATGTAATTTTCCCCTCACCCATCCATGTAATCTTTCTTCAATTTTAACCAGTTGTGTGACCGCCTGGCTGGCTCATATGTAGCATCTCTAGTCAATGTTTTAATAATTAAGCCCTCACAACTGTAAACAAAGATAAATTAATAATGAGGAAGAAGTTCAATTTAAAAGTTCTTTCTTACTATAGAAATTTTCAATACACATTTGGTAGGGTGCTCCATTGAGATGCATTTGCACTTAATGTTGCCATAACAATATGATTCAATGGCAACATGGGCACATTGACATTCTTGAATAATGTTATTTTTAAGTTCTTATGATATGCCAAGTTCATGAGCACTTTGCCACCTGCCCACACAAGTCAAGAAATGAGTACCTTGAATCAACAGCAGTGTCAAGAAATTTCTGTATTTCCTCAAGATCATTTGATATTATTGCAGTTGCAAACTGGAAAAATCCACGCTCTTCCGCAAAAGAGTCGTAAAGGTGCTGCATAAAATGAGAGGCGCACAGGTAAGATCATATTACAACGGTCAGACTCCCTTTGTGACACAGAATCGAGAGGGAAAACTTAACAGGAACATATAAAAACTATGCATGCACAGAAATATGGTTATGACTTTATAGTTGTCTTCCTGAATGATGTTGCTTGCACAACTGCACCGTCATCCAACCACAGTAATTAGGTAATCACTAGAAGCCACAAGTCCCTCTGACAGAAATAGTCAAAAACATCTACGTGACTTCCAATATCCTCAATGCTCAACTAGGGGTGAGGATGACTCCACCAAGTCATCTCTTGCAGACTTGTACCACTTTTATCATGAACAACAATATCATATCTTTTTTTTTATAAGCAAGATCACAATATCATATCTTGAAAAAGACTTTAGCCAACAGGCATCAAGCAGGAAAGATAACCTTATGCATACTTTAGACAACATCAAAATGTTCTTGTCATATTTTATAGAAGTTTATGTTATTCACATATAAATTAAAATTCGAGATCATGATAAAATGAGTATTCGTGAAGAAAGACTATCACATGCAGAATTCTTGGAACTGAAAACTGTCACTATAAAAAGTGCCAAAATTGACCACAAGATAGCACACCAAGAAAAAAATATGCTAAAATAAAAGGGGAAGAATAAAAAAATGAAACTTGGTTTGGTAAAATGTACAAGTCATACCTCCCTACGAACTTTAAGTTCTTCCTGAAGAAGTGGTTGGCCATTAAGATACAACATATCAAAAGCAAATATGCAAACATCAACCTTGATATCACTCACAGCCACATTTTTTCGAGCTCGAGTGATAAGGACCTGCCATAATATTCATTCATAAGAATCTCTTCACCAATGTAGAAAAAGCCTAGTGTCAACTGCTTGGGGCAGGCATTATTTATTAAAAAAAAAAAAAAAAACCAATAAAAAGTGCTCTTCAAAAAGTTTAAATTGGTGCTCCCTTTACAATGATAGAAAAGTAGAACAGGTAAATAGATGGTCCTGAACAATAGAATAGGGCAAATAGTTTTATATAACAGACTAGAGAGTAATCGGTAAATCCCAATTGCAAATATAAAGAACTTTTATGAAACCATAGTATTAATAAATAATGCAATTTTATTCAAGTCCAGAATGACACAACCCAAGTACACAAGAAGCATACAAAAGGACACATCAAACTATTGAGAAGAAAATAAAATCATTGAAAGCTATATAGCAAGAGAACTGGGAGCTATTTTGTACAGCCATCCAAACTTAAAGGGAGTTGAATATTGAGGCTTTTAACTATGAGATCTTCCTCTTGCTATCTCAAATACGTAGGCATTACATTGCTGCCAAATTAACACATTAAGCACAATGACACAATCCTCAAAACTTTTATATTTCCATGACTGCTGAAAGTATTTCACCAAGAAGCAAACACCTGTTCCACCCATTGGGGCATGACCACACAATACAGTACCAAGTATCGAAAGCCAACAAATCCCTAGCCAACTCACAATGAAGCAGATGATTATCAATGCTTTCTCCACTCTGCTTACACATACAACACCACTCCAATTCTACTGTGTGCCTGTTTTCCTAAAGCTATTATCCAAGCAAAAGAAGTACTCTCAAAGGCACCAATTAAATACTCTTTCATGTAACGAACACGTTAAGGATTAGTGCAGTGAAGAAAGACTTGGCCTAGAAGGTCTGTCTTTTTTTACTCAGCGAACTTTGTCAACAACACCACATAAAAGAAACCAGCTTGTTAAAAAAGAAGAGAACAATTCCACCTTGTGATCATGTGCTCATCTCACATGGATCTAGTGATAATGGAAGAGCGGAATGCTGTCAGCTGCTATGAATTCAGGGGCTGCTATCTAAGTTTTCGGATTGAGACTAGAAATGATGAAGTGCCTATCTTGCCTCATCGCCTCTCGCAGACGACACTTTCGTGAGGCTATCTAGAATTACCTTTGTCATTTGTGATGTATTTCCTTTGCTTTGAGGCCATTACAAGGCTGAAAATCAATTCGGCCAAGTCAGCATTGGTATCAATGGAAGTAGTGGATAGTATTAGAGGTTATACCAGAATTCTTGATTGTAGGGTTATCATCTTTTCCATGAAGTATGAGTCTCCCATCAGGGGTGCCATTCAAGGTATAATCAAGTCAGGATGATGTTATGGAAAGGATGGAATGTCACCTAGTGGTGTAGCTCAACATCTTGGAAAACTACAACAATACTTCTTATGGGCATGAGTTGACAATGAGTTCAAGTTCCACCTAGTTAAGTGGTGTATGATTTGCACCCATTTCATAAAGATGTGTGAAGATTGGAAATTTGCTTTTGTTTCACAAATCTTGGGGGCAATCAGTTATGGATACGCTACAAACACGGGGAGAGAGTGAGAGAGGGAGAGAGAGAGGCTTTGTGACAATTGGTGGTGGCTGCTAAGTATGGTACCATGTGGGGGCAGGTGTTCAAATGAGGCTAGTTGGCCTTTTGGTGTTGGGGTGTGGAAAAACATTAGAAGGGTTGGGTAAGGTTTCTCTCATTTTGGCAACTATGACGTGAGTTTCGAGTCTAAAATCAGATTTTGGTACAATTCTTGGTGTTTTAAAAACCTTTTTTTTTTGGTAAATGCTTTGAAGACAATCTTCCCAGCATCGTTTCATACATCTCATTGTAAGAAGGTTTCAGTTGTGTAACAATTGCAGGTCTCTGATAGGCCTGCCCCACTAGTTAGGCCATGTGGGCCTGGCGTCCAATCTCACTATACACCTACCCACCCTTTTCTAAAAGCAACATCTCTCAGGAAGCTGAAGTCCAAGAATTCACCCCCTTTGTCCGGCTTAGGCTCTGAATCGGTAGGACCCTTGATACTCTTCTGCCATCATTTGCATTATTAACTCCATTGACACAAAAATGTTGAAAAATCATAAAAGTCCAGAAGCATTTTGGCCCTGGTGAAATTGTTCAGGCTGAGCTCTTGCTCCTTTCCTCTTTCCGAAGCTCCAATTCGTAACCACACAAATACCCCTACAAAGCTCCAATGCGTAATGAACTCATAAAGGAAAAATAATAATAATCTGATAGCAAGCTAACTTGACGATGAAATGAAAGGAATCCTGAGAAGAAACTGTACTAACTCATTGGAACAGGTTTGAGTGGGGGAGAGAGAAGAGAGAACCCTTAAGGACTAAAACTGGTACTTTGACTAATCCAAAAATAATCCAAAAACTAACCAAGAAATCTAGAAAAAAGTTCTAAGTATTACTTTTTTTTATTGGCACCAGGTGTTCGGAACAATGTCCCAACTAATACCGGGAGTGCACTGGCCCTCGGCAAGTGTATGCTCATAACACTTATCCAGGACACCATTGTATGTTCAATTTCAATAAGACATTAATCCTGCTGTCATGAGGATCATCCCTATATATTTATTCTGGTGTTTATTGGCTGAAAGAAATTGAAGATGTTTTGATAATTGTGAACAACCATTAGGGGCCTTAAAGGGGTTTTTTATTAGTACTTTCAGTTTTTGGGTAAGAAACCTTGTAAGGGATGGGTCTGAATGTACTGCTTTGGTTTTATCTTTTGTTTAGCTTGTAAATAGGTGTTTCTCAACTGTATTCCTCCCGTGTACTTGGGTTACGCCTATTTACTTGGAATAAAATATCTCTTATTACTTATCAAAAAAATAAAAAAAAGTTCAATTCCAATAGGGTGGGATGAAAGCCGTACCCATCCCGACACCCTTTTTCCCCTTTCTCACGTTCATATCGTTCATTGCAACTCTCTAATATACAAAAATGGCATACGAAACAAAAGAAAATCTTTTTTTTTTTTCCTTTTGTAAGTGAAACTTAAGAAACCTTCTAATAGAATGATTGAAATTATTACACAGACCTTTCCTCCATTTTATTGGGTCTACTAAGATTATTACAAATTCAAGGAAGTTATATGCAAATCATAAACATATAAAGATTTTTTTAGATATAAAAGATTAAAACATTCAAGGTAGTTTCCTAAATAGCATGTTCCTAATGGAGCCACCAATGCACTGCCTGGACAAACTTATGTGGATAAACCTAAATGGATTGATCCCACTTCTTCATGGGCTATCTAACCTAAATTTGAGTTCCAGGTATTTCCTCTCTTACAAACCACTTTGTACATACCTTTTTTTTCTTCTTTTATTGGCACCAGGCGTTGAGAAACAGTATCTCAACTAATCCCGGAGGTGCACAAACCCTCGATGAGGAGTTTCCCATAAGTGCACCTCAGGTAATTTAAGGGAAAAATTTTCCACTCCAATGGCCCCTAAAGATTGTTTGCACCTAGTAGAAGTCGAACCTTGGACCTTGGAGAGAGCATACCACCAAGACCAAGGCCTTCACCACTTGAGCCAACTCCTAGGGTGTTTTTTTTTTTTTTAAAGCAAGTGTTTTTAAAGTTGAAGTATTTATTTCCCTGGCAAAACAGTGATTCATAAAGAATCCAGTTTCCTGATTAATGCAGAATTATTGCATGTGTAAAGAACGAGATACCTCAACTAAATGTGAAAGCAATTTACCTGGAAAGGCAGAATTTTCTGTCTTTCACGGTCATAGGCAACAAGTTCACAATCCAGAACAAATGATTGAATAGATGGCTTCTTTAACCTGCATTCTGACAGTAAGATTAGCAACAACTAAAAATGACGCCATTTACTAGATGATGTTAGTAGAATCTTAACATGCAAACCAGAAATGCAAAAATAAAGCACATAGAAAGGTTAAATTTGTTTCAGAAATATGACAACCTTCTTTAGTCCTTGAGATAAATTGAGGAATCCAACATAGGTGATCAGACTTCAGACCTACGTTTTACACTATCTGATACAAACCACATTTGGTTTCAGCAAAATTGTAACTATAAGATACAAAAATCCTATCAGAGGATCAGGATGAAACCATTAGTATAAAACAGAATTAAAGAAGTACAGGATTATGGATTATCATTCAGAACTAAACAAGGAGAGACCTGACACTGAAAGTACACACAATGCAGTGCTTTAGCCCAAAAAACTCCTAAGAACATCCCAATAAAATGACCAGTAACCACTTCTATGTGCTAACTCTTATTACATTAATTTGCAGACCCAAGGCTAGCATGTGACATAAACTTGCAAAAAGAACTTCAAAAATGATTAGTTGGGTTGGAAGTAGAATTTTTGGAGGGGGTAGAAGTTAATTTTTAGAGTCTATAAAAATACCCTGTAAATATGAACTCGAGGGAGCTTTTCAAATTTTGGCATTAGCCTATTTCTGCCCCTGGATAAAGTGATAGAACAAAGAGCTCCCACGCTAGTTTGACATTCTATGGTAACAACAGGTTCTATTTACCCATGGCATTTTCTCAGCAGACAAAAGAATATGCAACCCAGATCAAAGTTTATATTCTATGGAGATTGCTGACGATACTATTCAAACAAACATTCAACTTACCTAACAGGAAATACTGCCAACAATAGAAATCTACCTTGAAATTGCAATGACAACGTCAGGAAACTTTCCGGTGTTTCGCTCAGCATTTCGACTATATATCTCCACTGAACCATTGTCCATGTAATGGATCTGTGCCAAAAAGTTAAGCTATAATACATGCTTCGTACCATTTGATAGCATAAAGTTGCAGTTAGTTGTTTCACTAGGTATTATCACCTGGGCACGTTCTCCATCGTATTTGTATTCACAGGTAAATTCCATATCCTGAAACTTATTTACAATCTCAGATACCCCCTTGGTTGGCTTTGCTAGCATAGGTCCAAGTGGGACACCAGGTGTAAAGTTACATGTCTTTGGAAGATTCCATACACCACCACTAAGAAGAGCAGGAACTATCTTGTCATAGCAAGGGAGTACAGAGTATACTTGTTTAACAATCTTCACAGCCTGATGCAAGCACAATCATTAAAAGAATCAACCTGTGCACAAAATAATGCAAATACAACAGAATAGGCACAATAACTTAATAATAATGACAGGGGACAGTATTTTTAGTGGTGCAAACGTAGTTAAAGGTGAGAAAATAAATCTTACCACATCAATGAAGGAAAAAAAGGGTGCTTAAAGAACCCCCCCCCCCCCCTCCCCCACCTTCTCTCTTTCCAACAAAAAAAAAATTAACAATGGTTGCTGTTTTGATAATAGGGAATGTTTGATGGGCGGATTTAGGGATTTTCTCTTTCATACATTGTTACTTTGGGCTTCGGCTATTGCATTGAATGGGATTAGTTTTAATGACTTTTAATCTATTTTTCACAGCTCTTAGCTCGTAATTGGGTTCATCTCTTGTATACCTCCTATGTACTTGGGCTTTGCCTAATTATGTGGATTAATAAATTCTTTCTACTTGTCAAAAAAAAAAAAAATACACTCCTGATAATACCTCCCAGGTGGTGGACCTTCTAATATGTTGGAAAGTGAAGTTTAGTTACCATCGGTGCATATCCCTATGTAGCTGGTCATATTGTGTATACTATGGACCATGGTGTATATGGAGAGAAAGAAATCAGCGCAGCTTTGAGGATTGCAAAATATCAATGTCGGAGTAAAGTTTTTTGTTCTTATAACTACGTATCAGTGGACACAAGCCCATTTTGGGGCTCACTACTGTATTTCTAATTTTCAGGACTTTATAGCACCTGTACCCTTTGTTTGTTGAAGTGGGTTTAAGGATAATTCTGGTGTACTAGGACAATAACCTTTGCATAATTAATAAATTTATTTTACCCATTAAAAAGAAATAACTAATTTTGCATATTTGTTTCTTTAATGTGCCCAGTACCTAGTTATTGAAGAAGTCCAATTTTTTCAATCTTGAAAATAAATGCACTTTGTATTTGCATCTCAATTTATGTTTGTACCTTTTGTGTTTACCATGAATAGCAGAATAAAATATGTAAAAGAACAATATATTAATCACCATAAATTAGGTCAACCCCCTAAAGTTGAACTCCTGGCTTCGCTACTATTTGTAGGGTACAATATCCTCGCAGCAACCATTTCCATTTCCCTTGAATTGGCTAAATTTGAAGAGAGAACATACCAATTTTAGTGAGTTCTCCCTCACTTCTTTGTTTACGTTTGCTAATTTATAAAATTTCAACGACCTCTACAAAAATCATTCACTTCCTTTTTGAATATTTCAACAACCAAACAAAGGAATGGATAGTTACTCCCTCCCCCTTCCTTGTTGTCTCCTCTCTCTTCCCATAGTCCTCACATCTCTCTTCAAGCTCACATAATCTAAGAGTTATAGCCTGTAAGGTAATTTCCTTTCTAGACCATCAACAAATAAACAAAATGTACAGCTGTTTTCTATCTGTTGCAATACCGTACATCCTGGGGCAAGTTTTATGATCTAAAGAACAAGAACTGACCTCTTCTACTGGAGACTGAATGTTTGGAGGTGGTGTAGAATGTTTTTCAGTATAGACAGCCGCTTGACCCAATGCTGCTAATAGGGTCTGCTCTGCCAATCCGATGCGCAACTTTGTCTACAAAACACAAATAATAGAAATTATACAAATGAAGAAGGAGCCACAGACAGATATGTAATAGATGTCTGGCTTGCAACCTGAAGTAGACGAATTAGATACTGAGGTTCACAGTCAGTGGCAGCAACAAGTAGTCCCTTGATGTGGTTTTTTTTCTTTTCTTGGCTATCTTTCCCAGATTCCTAATAACATTCAAAGTAACAGCAAGTAAATTACAAAACACACCTATCAAAAAAAATTAAAAAACACTACTTGTAATGCCAAAAGTCATTACAAAGATCCCACATCTCTCTCTCCCAAATCTTAACGTCCTGCCCATTGGTCAAACAACAACAGTGCGTAATTACCATTGCACAGGGTACTGAAAAGGATAATTGTTTCCCTGGATACAAATTAAGAATGAAAAAAATGTGCAACAAAACATTTATTACTAATAAATTATTTTAAAGTATAACTAAACTAATAAAAAGTTTCATAGTTTTTGGATGCATGGTCATAACATGGGTCAATAACTCAAGAAAACCAATAACCTAGCCTTTTCACTTTCTCTAAATTTAGCTACAAAGAAAAACTCAAACCACCTTTAAGTGGCCACAGACAAGAACGTCTTTTTGCCAAGGGGAGGAGGGAGTGAATGGTGTTGGGTAAAATAGAAATTAGTATTTCAAGAAAACGCTCAACATTTCAAAGAAAAGAGCTAAGAGATATGGTGGCAAATTCAAAAAAGAAAGGGAAATGCAATTAAGGGAGAGGATACCGCATCAGAGCTTCCTATATTAAACCTCAATATCTAACCAATGGCTCAAAAGTTGGAGCACCAAGAGAAATAGATTTACTATCAACTAGAGCCCAAACAATACTTACTATCATCAAAACAATAGAAAGTATGAGAATCCATTAACCCAACCATCAGTATTGTGAATAAACCAAACCAATCATCACAAACAGGCATGCTTGCCAAGTCTACATTACAAGCCCAAAGATCTGTCAAGTTGAAAATTCTCTAGAATTACTTATCAAGCATAGTCTCACCTAGTATGTAGCCAATGAGGGACTTTTAATTTACTCACTCATGTAATTATTTATTTTCCTAATGTGGGGGGCAAAGCTGTCACAAACTCCCCCTCTAACATTCTGACATCTTTTTTTCTTTTATCTAAGTAAATTCTTTGACGTCACATCTTCTTCAAGATCATGTCATACAATGCTCTAGTATCACAGCGCTAGCCTTACTAGGTGGCACTGATACCATCCATATTTAACGGCTCAAGGAAAGCACAAGTCACATCTGTGCTATAACCCTAAAAGACTAGTGAATCTGATACTTCACTAGAATGACTTATAAAGCCAAGTTTCACCTGGTAAATAGCCAATGTAAGATTTATCACTTGTTGATACCTGATTTTCATTTCCATCCTTAATTCTCATCAAATCCAACCATGGACAAACCCAAGTCTAACCCAAAATAAAAATAAAAAAGATTAAAATGTATAGATTAAGTTTGGGGGAAAAAGATAGTGCACCTTAGCAATGAGCTGGAATGTATTAAAAACCTTGATGACGGTCAAGGCATCAGGCTTGCGCATCATAGATTGAGATGAACGGCTTGATTTTGCCACAAGACCCAAGTCACCTAATTCCTAATAATTTGAACCAATATAATTTTTTTGATAAGTAAACAATATAAATAAATAAAAGAAAAAAGGAGCTGTGTTCATATAAAGATTCGTTTGAAAGGTAGTGCTGCCTTACCAGACAAAAAGAGCAGTTCTTCACTCAAATGAGATTTAAAACCAATTGGAATTGATAGCAGGATTAGAATGCAAAGGGAACCAACGGTGAACAATATCATCACTTAACTATCCATGGAAGATCCTCTAATACTTCACAATAATTTCTATACTCACTAGACATTTTTTTTAAAAAGAGGTATTGTAGTACTAATATTAACTCTCTCCAATCCAAGATTTACCAAACGGCTCAGTGAAAACTTTTTTTGAATTTTTATTTTCTTTCCAACCAGGACGAGTCTAGACAAGGACTGGAGGGCCTTGGCCCCGCACGTAGGTCATTAAAAAAAATGCTATTTATTTTTTTAAAATTATTGAAGTGAAGTTTCCCGTTCTTACAATGAGTTTACACTTCTAAAATATTGTAGAAAGGATTGGAGAGATATTTATAGAAAGGAGACTAGAACTGATTTTTATTTTCCAATATCAAGGTCGTATAAATATTCATTGATCCATAAAAATAATTTATATTTAATTTATTCCGGCATGCAAAAGTTAAATTAATTTTGAACATTATTTTGTGAGTTGTTGATGAGTCATTTTCTTTACTTTATATTTAAAATTAGGTTAAACAACAAGGGCAACTCAGAAAGTATTGAATCATTTTACGCAAAAATGTGTTTGATATTCAACAGGTTGAACACACATATGTTGCTAACATTGATACCTCAAATCCTATGCAACGTTCCTATAATTCAATCTGAAGAAGTTAATATGGCCATATAAGAACTTTATCCTACTTTACGCCCTTCAATATGGGATTAAACCAACATGATGAAATTATACGAGTATAACTCAAAGCTAGCCCATAGCATTCTTTTTAATAAGTAAGAGCGATTTTATTAATATGAAATTAGACATAGCCCAAATACGCAGGTGTATACGAATGCAGCTAGTTACGAAATGGAGATAGATAAAGGAATTCATGGAAACTAAGGCCATGGATGGATATCTATAACAACAGCCCACATAAGTCGAGTCTTAAAAAAAATTCCGATCTTCCATAGAGCGCTCCAATTACCTTGTATTGCTTATCAAATACAAGTGCATTGTACTGCTTTCAGATCTTCCATAGAGCGGTCCAATATTAAGAAAGCAAAACAGAAACAAGTACCTTGTATTGCTTTTTAACCTGCACCTCTGTCCTCCCACAAGCTTCCGCGAGTGCCTTAATTATGGAAGCATCACCAATTCCTAGCTCCAAACCTTCGTGCGCCGGCGCAATCCTGTTCGCAGACAGATAAACAACCGCTACCAGATCATCCGGGGTCGTATGTATCACAGTCCTCAACATATTACACACTATATCCGTAATCACAATGCGCCCCGTCTCGTTGGAAATCATGTCCAAGACCAAACAGAGAAAGATGAATGGAACCCTCTCACCCTCAGCCCACCATGCAACTGAGCTTGGATCGAAGTCCCCCGCCTTCTTCTTCAACTGTGGCATGTTGGTCTTAAATTGAGCAATAGTCTGCTCCACGGTCAACGCACGGATCTTATTTTTCTTAGCTGCGGGCGTGGCGTCGGACCCAATGCTCTCATCCACGCTCTTCAATTCCTGGGAAATTGAGATATCGGGCGCTAAAGAATTGGGGATGCTGGTTTTTGTGGCAGAGTCTAAATCTAGGGATTTGCGTTTGTTGGGAGAAGAGGAGCGGGGTAGGGGCCTTTTCTTGGCGGCAGCCCGAGCGCCGGACATGAGGGCATCGAAAGCGGAAGGGCGAGATGACATGGTTAAGGGTTTAGGGTTTATGGAAGCAAAAGGGTTCAGAGAAGGAGAGAAAGGTTTGGTGAGGACGGGAGAGAAAGAGAGGAGCTTGAGGGGTTGAGAAAGGGAGGGAGGATGCCGCAGGCAGTAGCATGAACGGAGCGGGAGCATCAATGCTACAAAGGTAACATGCTCAAGCAGCAGGAGACTCGCGCGTGCGAGAGAGGGTAACTAGCGTGCGTTACAACGCGGGGGAGGGAGGGAAGCCCACGGAAACATGGCGGGAATATCTCGATGTAATTACAATTTTGTCATCCTATTAATATTTGCTTCAATTACGTTTTTTTCATGAGAACCCTCTTGTCCCGATGACATCTATATACACAACTTATCGAAAACTAATTAATGAGTTTCACGTAAGGCATTCCACAACATAGATTGTGCACGTAAAAGGAAAAATACTTGTGCTTCCATTTCAAAATTCTCAAAAAATCTTGCACCAGTGACCCAAACCCTCTATCTCATATTTCTATCCCCCCTCTCAATCTTCAACCATCATCCATCTCAATGACAACAGTAGCAAAAATTGCCTCTCTTTCCTCTACCTATCACCATAACCCACCACTCTTTCTCCTCGTGAACTCGAGGCTTCTCCTCTCATCCTTTCATCTGGAAACCCAGCAAATGTAAAGATCAATCTCTCTCTCTCTTAATTAAAGTCTGTGGATTTGGATTATCAATAATACGTTATTCTTTTATAATTGGAGATTTAAGCAAAGATTGAAAATTTTTTTGGGTGATATTTATGGTAAATGCTATGTTTGGTTGTTAAAATGATGTTGGAATGGTTAAATTTTCTGCTGTTTAAATTGTAGAAAGAGATCGAAAACCGCACTTCCAATTTCTAATTGCGGGTTCTCTGCCTTCACGAAAAGAGAGGTTCGAATTTGGCAAAAACTATGCAAGCTATTTTTTTAGGTGGTGTTTCGGCAGCCTCTATTTTTATCTTGAGTGGTGTTTCGGCAACCTCTACTTTTCTAGAGTATTGTTCCGACAAGTTTTGTCTCAAAATCCCAGTCTTTTGTGACTCCTCATTTTTTGGAAGTTTTTTTTTAGGATCGAATTTGGCAAAAACACGCTAGAAAGGGTCCATTCCAATTGAGTTTAACCCAATTAGATGGAGGTACCTCCCACTTTGGAACCTAAATTGTAGGTTACCTCATAGCCAAGTATTGAATATCTATAGCAAATATATGCACATCCACTGCATTAAGAGCATCAGCATAAAGAGTAGCAGGGTCTTAAAATTAGCTTTCAAAAATCACCTTGTTCCTCCTCAACCAAATGAGTCTAGCAGTGACAACAAAAAGAGTTAACCCTTCATCACTCAGTCTATTTATCATTTAATAATAAAATCCATATTTATAATTGCGGACTTTTGAAGAATTGTGTCACCCAATAGCCACACTTCTTGTGCTAAGAGGCATGTCCAAAGACATGAAGTTTCAACTTCCTTTCAAATGGGGCATGAAACATCCTGCACAATGTTTTTCTTTACTAAGTTAAACTTAGTAGGGACAGCATCCACACAAGTACACCACATGAAGACCCTCCCAACATTAAGTACTTTCAAGGACCAAATCCCCTTCCATAAGTGTTGGAACTTATTTTAAGTGGAGGATTCACCTCGAGTACTCTCTCTCATCTACATAGACATATTATATGCACTTTTGACACTAAAATTTCCATATTCAGTTCCATTGCACACTAACTTATCTGGTCCTACATTACTCATTATTGGGATCTTCATAACCTGATTAACATCTTTAGAGTTGAAAACAAATTGTATAAGATCCATGTCCTACCAACCAGTGTTAGTATCAATCAGTTCAGAGATTAGAGCATCTTTAGGTAAATACTAATAGGTGAATGGATACAGTTGGCTTTGGTATAGAGAAACCATTTTTTTCTCTGTATATACACTTGCTAGCCATCTCCTAAGCTCCAAATCACTCATTCATTCAGTAGCTGGGATGTTTGCCATGTCCTGTGCCATATGTATGAGGGTCTTAGTCCAAGCTTGGTTATTAAAATTGATGAAGTTGAGAAATATTTTGTTTTAAAAACCCAAGTTGATAGGGAAGTTGGTGAGTTGAGCAAACGCCTTGCTTGTTTTGCCAACAGTGCAGAATTAAAAAGCACGTAATTCCTTAAAGCTAATTTCTCTACAAGGTTTCTCCATACACATAACTTTCCTGTCTTCCTAGTGGATATGTGCTCTCTTTCTTGATTTTCCCACTAGAACTTGAAAATTAAAGAATTAAGCTGCTTAAGCAAGAACCTAGGCAACTTAAATGCACTCATACAATAAGTAGGTAAAGCTTGTAAGACTACTTTAATTAGTATTTCCCTCCCTTCCATAGATGAAGATTTTGTCTTTTAATTAAGCAATTTGGCTTTCACCTTGTCAATTAAACCATTGCAAGCTTTATCCTTGGATCTACCCAAAGTAGAAGGTAGACCCAAATATGTTTTAGAAGAAATGTTTAAACCTGTCAGTTCTATGATATATTGTCGAGTAGCACTTGATGTGTTGTTGCTAAAGAAAATTGAAGTTTTGTCTCGAGTCAAATGTTGGCCCAATGCAAATTCATTCATGTATAATAAAGACTCAAGTGTAACCCACTCATGTGCATTAGCTTTACAAAATAAGAAGCAGTTATCTATAAGGAACATATGATTCATCTTCAATACTATTTTGTTATAGGTCTACCAAACAGTTGCCCCATTTGCATAACAACAATGAGTTCAGAGCTTAAGGCTTTAGGACATTGGATAAATAAATAAGGGGACAAAGAACAACCATGTCTTAAGCCTTTTGATGGCAAAAACTTTTCAAAAGTAGCCTTATTCACCACAACTGAGAAAGAGGAAGACTTGATGCATCTAAGAATCAAAGCAACTTATTGATTTGCAAACCCAAACTTTGACATTACTAAAGCAAGAAAAGTTTACTATACTCTATCATAGGCCTTACTCATATCCAATTTTTAGTGCCATATAACCTTGCTTACCATGTAGTTGAGTTTTTATAGTATGGAGTGTTTCATAAGTTGTTATGATATTATCACCGATAATACTCCCAATAACAAAAGCATACTGATTTTGTGAGATTATAATAGGTAGAATCAATTTGAGTCTATTGGCAATCATCTTAGTAATTGTTTTGTAAGTGGCATTTCACAAGTTTATGGGTCTATACTCAATAATAGACTTGGGTTGCTCTCTGTTGGTATAAACACAATATGAGTATAGTTAACATCAACAAGATCTCCACCATCATTTAAACAAGTTAAAATTGTTATTTCTCTAACAATGGACTAATGGTTTTGATAAAAGCAAACTCAATATCCATATGAGACCAGTGCTTTCAAGGGGGCCATTTGAAAAGTGGCATCTTTTACCTTATCCTTTGTGAAAGGTTTGAGCAAGCCTGCATTCATCTCTTGAGTGATTTTCTCTATTAATGTAGATAAAAATAATAAGATGCTAACGGGAGAGAAACATGTAAAAAGTCTTTTATAGTACTTGTGAAAGCACTACTAATCTCTTGTTGATCACTAAAAACATGACCCTGCTTACTTAAGATCGTTGTTATTCTATTGATTTTTCTTCTCTAATTTGCACATTGATATAAGTACTTTGTGTGTTTGATTCCTTTACTGCAACTAGTGAATATGTGCTCTTTGCTTCCATTTTATGTGAACTCTCTATAAATGGTTATTGATATCAATTTGTAA
Source organism: Platycarya longipes (assembly GCA_036559045.1). Taxonomy (NCBI): domain Eukaryota; kingdom Viridiplantae; phylum Streptophyta; class Magnoliopsida; order Fagales; family Juglandaceae; genus Platycarya; species Platycarya longipes. Next base: position 11,338,169 of record CM071801.1, read on the forward strand.
GCCAATATATTTCTCTATAGTGGTAGCAATTAGATTCTATTAAAACACATCTAGATGCTTAACTTTTACTTGCAAAAAGTCTTCATTTAGAGGGTCTTTAATTCTACTCTAGTTTTTCAGGTTGGGCATACATCCCTTCAACTTTTCCCTTTTAAATGGTTATTTCTCCTCATTTCTTAATGATTTTAATTTGTAGCTAAAGTGGTCTTACATGTATTTATGGACAATTCTACTTAATTATTTATTATTTTAATGTTATTTTGCCTCTCAATGCCTCTTTAATGAAAAGTTCGTAAAAAAATAGTTAGAATAAAACTTTTTGTTAAGAGAAATTGTCATTATTTATTTATAAGAAAAACTTATATCCATGACCCGATATATTATAAAATATTTTCATATCAAACATAAGATCATAAACCTCTATAGACAACATTCTTTACCCAAATAGACTCAATCTCACCATTTATAGAAAGAGATGACTCAATTTCTATAGACAAACATCTAAGAGAAACCATTTTTTTTTAAAATAAACAATAAAAAAATCATAAAAGAATACATTAAGATAGATGCAAAAAATGATGGATTATGATTTGGACTAACTTCACTAGCCTTTGAAATTTGTGAAGGTCTATAAAAGCAACACGCTTTTATATTTTCATCCACAAAAGTCAATCTAAAATGTTTGGTAGCGACGAGTCAAGTGATCTGGCACGTGTGTTGATAAGAGTTACCAAAAGCAGTGGCGTGTGAAAACCGCATATAGTGATATTTACAAAACCACCATTTTCCCTCGAATACTTTTGGCCTGTGAATCTACTTGTCTATGCGTGTCTTTTGATAGTTGCCAAAAATATGTAGATATATCTTTCTCAACATTAAAAAAGTAAAATAAAATAAATCTTGATAGACACGATTGGTGAATGGAAGAAGAATGGAAGGAGAGGAAGGAGGAGGAAGCCAATGCCTCATCCCCCTTCGACAAAACTCAGACCTAAAGCAATTAATTTTTTGAGAGAGAGAGAGAGAGAGAGAGAGAGAGAGAGAGAGAGAGAGAGAGAGAGAGAGAGAGAGAGAGAGAGAGAGAGAGGTTTTATGGTTTTTTTGTTAGAATAAACTTTAGATATGCCATTAAATTCTACAAAGCATGACCACACTCAAGACTGTTTTGTTTATGGGGATAAATAAAAAATTCAAAACATATCTCAAACTTGTCATTACACTTTTCTAAAATTTTATATAAAATATAATAAAAAATTCAATTTTTTCAAATTTCAAAACACAATTTTCAAATTCTAAAATAAGACTAATATTAAAAAAAAATATTACAACAATATTTTATTCTTTTTTTAACATTTATCTCGTCTTTAAAAATAAACTGAGCCAAAGTGAATGACAAAACATAAAAAAAAAAAACAACTAGGTCTCATTTAATTACATAAATAAGATAAGATGTGATAAAAATTAAAAATTAAAAAAATATTATTTCAATATAATTTTTATTTTGAGACTTTAAAAAATGAAATTAGTTATTATGTTTTGTGTAAGAATTAAAAAAAAAATATTTAATAAAATAAATGAGATGAGATGTACAAACAAAAATTCAAAATTCGTGGAGATATGACAAAATATGCTCTTAAAATTATGATGTGACTATTACATATGCAAAATAAAGATTTAGATCATATTTTTGTTGTGGGCTTATTTGATATGTTTATTTTTCTCAAACTGTTAACCATAGACTTCGAGCAAAAATTTTAAAGATTCTAAATTCACAATATAAGATTCTAAAAAGCTTATTAAAATATAATTTATTAATATTATTATAGAGTTTGATAATTAATCTAATATGGAATTAAGTTTTAAGTGAGGCAGATAAAATATAAAAAATAATATAATAAAAATAAATAATTTTTTGCAAAAATAGATAGTAGTGCTTTGACAGGTTTGGAGCCTTAGGCAAGATACAAAATTCTTATTTGATCTCGTCCTATTTGATTTTTAAACCTAATTCAAATACAAAATTTTTACACTAATCACTTCAATATTTTCAAACTTTCAAATAATAAAAAAACACTAATTCTAATGATTACAAGTTCTCAAATAAAAATTATATTATAAAATTATATTTGTATAATATTTTAATTTTATAATATTTTTTATTCAATTTTTTTCTCATATTTCTCAAAATCCAAAAAATAGTCATCAAGACTTTGGATACATAATATGATATCATATCATTTCATCTCAATTCATTTTAATTAATAATCTTACTATTATTTAAAAATCATTCAAACTTATCTTACTATTTAAACGAATTTAAAAATAAAAAAAATTATAATCTCACTATTTTTTACAATTTTTTTTATTAATATTTATAAAAATAAAATGATTCAAATAAACCACATTCAATACACTCTATCTTATATAAACAATAATATGTGAGATAAAATATGCTAAGTGTGGTTTATTCCTAACCTAACTCTTTATAAAATTATCATTTGATCTCGTTTTTCGAATCAGCGTTAAGTCTGGGTGTTATTGATTTAGAAAAATAACAACAGAAAAATAAAACTGGTGTTTTCTATTTAGAAAAATGTGTAAAATAGTTTGTTAGAAAAAGCCAAGAGAGGTAAACAATGCATTGAGATAAAATAGGATAATAATTACGCTACGGATCGCATGCAAAAGCCAAAAGGCCACAGGGGCCAACTCCAACATCAACATGCTTTTATTTTAATGCAACGGGGTAACGCCTTGAACCTCGAAGGACCGTCCGTCTTCAGTTCAACTAGCTGTAAAGCCAGGCCAGAATTATAAAACAGTAACCAAAAACAAAACACATAATGAAGCAGCTTCCAGTTGCAGCCTTCCGTCTTGTCCCTCTCTTTCTCTCTGCCTGTCCATCGTTTTAGCTGCCAAGACATTCGAAGCATTGAATGCGGGCGTCCAGTTCATTGAGTCCACCTCCGTTCCGTAACTCATCGGGTACTCTCTCTCTCTCTCTCTCTCTCTCTCAATCAAGCACTGTCTTTGTCATCTTTTTTTTATTCTTATTATTCTTCAGTAGCAATGGCAAAGTCAAGCTCTATTTTTTAGAGCACTCGTTACCGAAGTTTCCCCAACTTCACTTCCCCTTACTATCGTTTGTTTTTATCACTTTTTCTTCGAGTGTATAATTCGTTATGCACTTATTTCTCACAGTTATCAGCATATGCTCAGATCTGATTTTGTTCAACCCATTTCCCATAACCCAAAAGTCTTAGCATGAAATCTTTTGGTGGGTTGTGATAAGCGGCTGAACCTGATCTTTCTTTAAATGGTTTTACTAGGGTTTTAGTGAGAGAGAAAAATGGAGGGGAGGATGAAGAAGTACCAGAGGCAAGTGAGTCCGGAGAGGTCCAAAGTGTGGAGGGAGAAATCGCCCAAATATCAGCAGTATCGGAGCGTTCCCGTGGTTTATTATCTCTGCCGCAATCGACAGTTGGAGCACCCTCATTTCATGGAGGTTCCCATTTCCTCGCCGGACGGGCTCTACCTGAGAGGTACTCCAAACAGAAGAAACGCCGTCCTTTCCATTCCCACAACAACAACACGATTGTCTTTCAAATCATATTTTTAGTTTGATTTGTTTTTCTCCTTTTTTCACTCAGATGTGATTGAAAGGCTTAATGTTCTGAGAGGCAGAGGGATGGCGTCCGTCTATTCTTGGTCTTGTAAAAGGTGAGAAAAAATGGTGCCACTTTGCTCTCTTTCGATGCTAATAGACCCAAGCTAGAACCATTATTTTTGTTTTGGCATGGAACAAAAAGTTTAGATTTTTGTTTCCTCTGATTTGCAAAAAATAAACCAAATGTTTGTTTTGATGCTAGTATTTATTTTTTGATTTCTCATTTGTTTTGGTCTTGTATTATTCGAAAATGCAGAATTTACAAGAATGGATTTGTATGGCATGATCTTTGTGAAGATGATCTGATTCGTCCTGCTCATGGAACCGAGTATGTGCTCAAAGGTTCTGAGCTCTTCGAAGACTCTAACTCAGGTAAAAAGGCATCCTTGCTTCATTTTTAACCTATTGCTTGCTCAAGACATGTATAGAAAACTATTTGATTTTCGTTGATATTTTTCCTGACCTAATAAAGAAGCTTAATTAGTGAGTCTGTTTCATTTGGTTGATTTTTTTCAATATCCACGCAATAGAAAAACAACGGAAAAAACGAAATTTGAACTAAAATTGGGAGTATTTTCCTTCCAGATCGATTCAGTCCCATTGGAATTATAAAAATGCAGAATTTGAGACAATTACCTGGGCCCTCATCTTCTAGAAGTCATGATGAGTCTTCCTCTTCTTCCAGTATGAATGGAAAGGAGACCAAACATTCCCAAGAGGACGAGCTTTCTCCTCCGGTTCTAGGACCTGGTTCCTCTAGTGTTTCTCCGGAGTCGAGAGCTGAGAAGAATTGTTCGTGGGGTGGGTCTCTAAGCCTGACAGAGTACAAGGTTCACACGAGTGATGGTTTAGCTGATGCTTCAACACAAACTGAGGAAAATGTAAGCAGACCTAAGCCCCGAGAAACTTGTACAAGAGGTGTTTCAACTGATGACACGTCATTAGAACCTGAATGTAGTGAGATTTATCAGAGTCAGTTTTCACGTGGGAAAGAGAATTCCGAGATATGTAGGGAGTCGGTTTCACCACCTCCATCTACCTCTAGTGCATCTTCATCGGGTGGGAAGACAGAAACTTTGGAATCATTGATTAGAGCTGACGCTAGTAAAATTAACAGTTTTAGGATTCTTGAAGAGGAAGAAATTCGGATGCCGACCAATGCACGTCTAAAGACCACAAATGTGTTGATGCAATTGATCTCATGTGGGTCAATATCAGTGAAAGACCATAGTTTTGGCCTCATTCCCACCTACAAGCCCAGATTTTCCCATTCAAAGTTTCCCTCCCCTTTGTTCTCTACTTCAGTAATGCTGGGGGAGCTTGATTGCTTGTCAGAGGATCCAAGGCTGATGGGCCTGAGATTGGAAGACAAAGAATATTTTAGCGGGAGCCTAATTGAGACAAAAGTTCTCAAGGAAGAAGAAGCTGATGCTAATGCTCTGAAACGTTCTTCTTCATGCAATGCTGCCAGGTTAGTCTGATTCACTTCTTTCTTGCAATATTACATGTTTTGAACACATGGGAAACTGATGATTGTTACTCGTATTAAGGTGGTGAGGTGGGAATGGGACGGGACAGGATAGTGGAGGTCGGAGGTTTAGATTTTACCAATAATAGAATGTTTTTATTTTCTACAAGGAGTTTTAAAAATTGGAGTATCTTAACTTAGAAAAGAAACAAAGTTCTTGGGTTTTGAGTAACTTCAATCCTCTATCTTCATGTCGAATCAGATTTATCCACTAGATTATTTTCTACACCTTTAAAGCTTTTAGATTCGTGGATGGGTTTAATAGGAGTATAAAAAGATGGAGGAAAACTACGTTAAAGAGAGATAATTATTTTTCAAACTGAATCATTTGATCTTTCCTGACAAAAGTGTCTGGGACTATCTACGTTCCTAGTTGCTCATTAATACTTTCAGTCTTTTAGGTCACTTTGAAGCTTGTTCAGATTCATTGACCTAGTAAACAAGCAAAACTCATATGTAAGTTCCAATTGATTGCTTTATGAGCCAAATTCACTAAGACCATGGTCACCTCAGTTAATCATGTGCATAGCTGAGTTAGGTATTCTAGTAAAGAAAGTAACAGAAAGACCCATAAAAAAGAAGTTACAGAGAGAATGTAATGGTTGTTAAAATTATATGATTGGAGGAATGTGCTATCGATCATTGGAATAAAAGAGAGTTTGAAGTGTTGGCTTGTGATGAGTTTTTGACTTAAGGATTATGATTGAGTAGAAATTGTAATAACCAAGCTAGAAAAGGCTGCTTGAGCTGGAGTCAGACTTGATGATTGTGTTGAGCTTTACCACATCGGATTAAGCTTAGCTTGAAGCATCAACCACTCAGTCCATTTTAGCGAGAGATCCTGAACATGAGTGAAGTATAGTTATCTCAAATTCTTCCGAAAGCAAGTTATCTCAAATTCTTCCAAAAGCAAGTATAGGAAATATGTTGGTAAGAACACCCCATTGCTCCTTCTATGGAATTGAACATTGATTGAAAAATTTAGAATTCTTGCTTTCATAAAAAAACTAAGTGTAATTATAAAAAAAATAGTGTACTAGAATTTTTCCTAATCTTGAATTATTTTCTATTTTGTTGAATTAAATTAGATAAAGAATATTTGACAAATATCAGAGTAATTGGTGGAGGGTGTGTTAATTGAGATTTAAGAACATAATTCCCAACCTTCCCTGTCTAGTCAATTCCCGTGCAATTTTCTGGAGTTAGCACTCAGATTGAAAACTGAATGTCATTTCCAGGACAAGCAAGCAATCAGATTCATTTGAAGAAAAAGAAGAATCAAACTCTGGACGTTCAAAATGTATCCCACGGTCAATTAAGACTTCATTGAGCAAGCAGCCACGAAGTGAATCTATGAAATCTCCTGTTTCTGAAAGACCACGGAACTCTTCTGATGGAGCTGACAGCTCACAAATCATATCTCCCTGTGTTTCAAATGGTGGCAGTATGAGATTCACTGACAGGAACTCGGAAAGAAAGCAATCAAAGAGGCTAGGTTCCTTTAGAGAAGATGACAAGGTGATCAAAATCGAAGAAAGTTAAGTGTTGACTTTGCCCCATGTTCACAATAGACTATTTGAGATTATTGTTTTGGTGGTCCTAGAATGTTAATATTGGTTGACAATTAATTTGAGATCCATCATCACATTAGTTTTTTTGAGATTTTCATTTGATCCTACTTGTCGATATTGGTTCAGTTGACATTTCTTGAGCTCAATTTTACAGTGACTTTTTTTTCCTAGATTATCCTTTAGATTCTACTTAATTTCTTAGTTAATTTTGTTTGATGAATAGTTTGATTTCACTTACAGGCTTGCTTCAGGAGCTCGGGTTATAATCGAATCCAAAGCACCTTGTGACACCGGCATTTACAGCTCTTAAAAATGGGTTCCTTTTCCCTTCCCATTTGGAAAATGGTATCCATTCTAACTGGTTTTCAACTTTAGTTTGAATTTCAAATGCTGGAAGCATAGTTGGCTGATTCACGAAATGATTCTGTAAATCTTGAAAGTTAAAGAAAGGGTTGTTAAATTCGTCATTCGCTGGGGGAGGGGAGAGCCAGTGTTGCAGGTGTGGTCCTAAATCCTAATAGACCAACTCTTCAGAGTCCTTGAGTTGGTTTTCGGGCCAACTTTCTTGAATGGGATTGGAACTTTTTCTTATAACTACAGTTGCAGTATCTTCTTTTTCGGTCCTTTGTTTTTAATTACACAAACCATCTGCAACTGTTAAAACAGCGAAAGGTGTTTACTGCACATGCGTGCTGATCATGTTGCCGGGGTTGCGTTTGAAATAGACATTGTCAAAGCCTACACTTTGGAAAGTTAAAAGGGAGTCTTAAAAGCTTTCTTTTGTTGACTCTTCCTACTTTTTGTCCTAAAGCAAAAGGGTATTTGTTTTCCTTCTCTTTAGTTGTCAAATCAGAGGGGGGAAGAGCCTGGGTTTTTAAATCTTTGCTTCTGTAATTCCAACATGTGAGAAATTAGAGAGTATTGACTTTAAGATTGTCGTGTTCTATTGCCATTGCTAATTTTTATGCTATAATTTGGCATTATATGGTCTGGTTTTAATAACCCAAATAATGGGGTACAGGCTGGCGAAAGCTTAATTCATTGTGTGCGGCAGCTTTAATATGATGGTCGGAATTTAAACAGTAGGGTAGAGAGGCCATTGATGAACTTGTCTGAGGTCCGGCCCTGTCTCTGTAATTATTTATGTTTTTGCCTTTCTCAAACTTAGAAAGCCCGTGGGGACGGACAATTATCTCCATCTTTTATCACTCGAGTCTCGACTACTCAAACGTAGGCCATGGCCGGAGTATTAAAGTGTGCCCAAATAATTGTTGCAAATATAATTTTCTCGAGTCACGACATTAAAGACATCTATCATTTTTTTTTTTTGGTTTTGAGAAAGACACCTATCAATATTGAGAAGCCTTAGATTTATACACAAATTTGATGCGCAAAAATGTACACGCTAACGTATTTTAATGTAATATATCATATCATTTAAAAAAAAATGAAATATATAATCTGTTTTAAAATGAAAATATTTTAATATTTTAAATAAATTATATTAAATCATAAACAGACTCTCTCTTAATAGTTTTATTAATTTAATCTTCACTCTTTTTCCCCTCCAAATTCTTCAACCTCTTAAAAAGTTTATGCTTCTCTCCACCATTTTCCTCTTTCAATATGTTCTTTGTTGTAGTACAGGTACACAATAATCCTCTTAATAAACTTAAAAAATGTTGCAAATGAGTCCATTGAGGCTTAAATTGAGAATCTGTGTTAAAAGGCAGCAAAGAATTTCAATTCGTTGCAAGAAGTGACTTATTGTAGCGATTATATTTGCAATAGAATAAAAATTGCTATAATAAGGCATTTTTCTTGTAGTGATAGTTTGGAGGTAAAGGCAACAAAGTTTAATTCGATGGAAGGTAGAAAAACAAAAAAGGAAGTCAAAACTATTCAATGAAGCTACGAGGTGTCGATTGTATGAACAGTACAAATCTCTTTTTTAGGGTTGTAAATGAACCAATTTATTCGACAGCTCGTTTGATACTCGCCTAATTAAATTTGTCGACGCCCACGCTCACACTTGGGATCGGACGCAAACCGAGACATCGGAGATAAATAACACAGAGAAGTTTACCCCTCATTCTTACTTAAATTCGCGCGTGCGTTTAGAATTAAAAGTGGCGAATAGAAATTTCGTAATAAAAAAAGGTCAAGCCAATCTAAAGTTAGGCAAAGACTCATCATTTGCCTCACGTCACATGATATAATAAATTTAAGATCTCAAAATAAATTTCATGTTATTGTATTTCATCAACAGTATTAGTTTTCACATAATATATACTTTCCCAAAATATCGGGAACCTCAAAAAATCTAAATAAAACATAAGTAAATGACATCATCCAAGCGTTGTTCACACGACCACGTCAAAGGGTGGGGAGATCACGAGACCATCGGTAGTCTGGAGAATCTCTCCGAGTCTTAAACTCGTTGACGTCATCTTTTTCTATAACAACTTCTATCGTCCCAACAAGGAACGATAGTGAAAATATAAATGGATGAGATGTCGAGAAATCTCAGTAAGTACACAAACATCTCAACAAAATCATTTCGAACATACATATAAGCGAATAACAAACAGATCACGTGTCATGCATATGCAACTAATGACTTAGCCCATGCTTATGCTCATGTAGGCTTTTATAAAAATTTGACTTCCTTTCAATTTTGATTCATGTACTTGCTTTTCATAAAAAAAGTTCATCATAAATGTACGTCTTTTGACTCATGCTTTAAAACCATTTTTCGTAAAAACTTTTTGTTTCTTTTATCATTTATTATCTTAGGCGTCATTTACATATCATATCATATCATATCATATCTTGGGTTCGAAAGCCATTCTTTTCGTCATGACTTCTTCTTATTGGACACCTTACGGTTCCCCTATGCACCGCGTGTTCCCCGTTAGTTACTGTATCACCCGGCGACCACTCAAGCCTAAGTAAAAACGTTTTGCGACTTTTCGCTTTTCATCACTCAGTGATTGATCACTCACCAAGCGACTACAAATTTCTTATACAGTAAGGCAAAAGCCAACACCGCCATTAGGCACCCACTAGTTTTAGGTGCGACCACGCTCCGGACACCTTCTGGAGCCATACATGGTCTGCCGACTGTTATTCGTCTACCCATGGGCTTTCACTCGACTTTAATCATTCCTGAGTGAACAAAGAATTTTTATAAAACTTTAATTCTTTTCTTTTCTTTTCTTTTGAAAACATGTTTGACTCAAAAACATGATTTTCATACTTCATGCATGTGACATGCAACCCTTTGTGCTTAACATGCAAATCGTGGGACTAGTTCAAGCACACGTATACTTTGTTATGCTTATTGACGAATCAACCATCTGATGAATCCATATATACTTCATATAAAAGCACATAAATGAGCTCAATACACAAAGAGGAGCACTCGGCCTTCACCACTAGGGTCGGGCCGAGACTTTCCAAGGCCACTTCCTATGGTTTTCTTCTTCTATCTTCCTCTATGTACTCATCAAGTTTTGACAAGATTAACTAAACCTTTTTAGCATCACTAAGAGGGGTTGACCGAACCCTATAGTCTTTAGGATTAACATTTTAATCACTTTTGTTTCCACTAAAATAGCATACTTAATCATACATGTTAAAAACAAAATATCATGTTATTGAATCCCCCTAGCTTTCATAGTTCTAAACCTTCAAAATATTCAAGGCTTAATCAACATATAAAAGAATAGTTGATAATTGAAATACCCAACCCTAAAACCTTCAAATTCAAAACCCATATATGTACCCATTCAAATCTTTTTCAAACTCCAAACATCATTTTTAACATGCATGCATTTTGTCATCATTTTTTTTTCATACTAATCATACTCTCTTATTTCTTTATAACAAGGTAACTAAATCCACCAATAACATATAAATCTCAACCCTAGAATCATATACCTTGCTAAGCATGGATTTACCACTAAACATACAAGACATTTCTTCAAGCATTCATCCTAGCATCACCAATCATCCAACCAACATCATCTTAGTCACGCATGGCTTTTCTTATCACTATATACCTTATCAATATGCTTCATTTTCCTTTACATCAAATTAACTAAATCCATCAACATAACATAGATTCAAACCCATAATAACATATGGACTAAGCATAGATTTTTAACTAAATAAATAAAACATTTCTTTCAAAAGAACCTAGCCTAGCATCTTTAAGCACTCAACAAACTTAATCTTAGTCATGCATGCATTTCTACCATCATCATATATCATATATCATATCATCATGCTTCATTTCTTTTGCAACAACTTAGCTAAATTTACAAACATATTCAAATTTCAAGTCTAAAGAATCATATGGATCAAGCATGAGTTTTCTACTATCACAACAAAGCCTTTCCTTTAGGAAACCCTAATCTAGCATTTTCATACATTCATCAACCAATACAAACACATTCACTCAATATATATATAAGGAATGCTAAAGTCAAGATATATGTGCACTTACCATACTTTCAAGTAGAAAAGATTAGCTCTGAAAATATATAAAAATAATCCATTAAAACAAACTACAAGCATGTAGTTAAAATAAATTCCTAAAGTATAAACTTTGGTATGCATGTGATCTAACCTAGCTTTCTACTCTTGAAATAGCTTAGGTTTTTGCATTACCTCTTCAAGTAGTCTTCCACTCAAGAATTCTTGCTTGATTCTACTAAACTTAGGGTATTTTGGTGTTTAGGAGATAAAAGAATAAGAAGCAAAGTGAGAGTGAGATGGGAGAGCTTGTTGCCGTGTGTAGGGTGGAGGTGTGTGGGTGAAAAAGTGAAACAAACAAGTGGGAAAGAACAAAGGCATAAGGCCATTCAGCCAAGAAGAACTTCTAGGCCTCTAGGTACTCATTTCCCTAAGCTTGAAGTGACATTTGATGGGGTGAAAGACCCATTTGATTGACCTCCATCACTAGATCAAAATCATACAAAGCTTGTACTTAGGTTGGACTTCTCTTCCCATTTTCTTCTATGGCCGGCACACTTGGGTGAAAAATCCCTCTTCCTTCTTTCACATCACACCTCACTCACTCATCTATCATTTCTCAAGTCATCCACCAAGATCTTGTAGCTCAATTTGGGGAAAAGGGACAAACCTTTGTTCGGTCAAGGCATTCCTTGCCTAATCCAAATGCTCATCCATCCTTCATTGCTTTTCTCTTCTCACAAGCAAGCCATCCATGAACTATCAAATCACTCACTTTTACACACATGTATTACACTCTCTTATACAATCTCACATGTCAAACTCACCTAGATTTGGGAACACTTGGAAAGACTACAAGTGGCAGTAGTCGGCTACTCCATCCCCTCTCACTCGAAACCATACTTGCCTTCCTTTTGCCATTTCTTCTTTCCAATGATGCTCCTTTTTGACATATCACTCAATCAATCATCTATTACACACTAACAAGTCTCTTCAAGATCTTCCATCTAGATTTGGTCCTTAGGGAAACTCAATTGGATTCGGCACTCCCATTTCCCAAGCCACCCGAACCATGCTTCCTCTCAACTACTTTCCTCTTCCACCAAATCTAGCATATGTCACTCAACTAGATTTGGTATACTTCTAGGGAAACTAAACTGGAAGACTTCTTCCTCTCAAAAAATAGTCATCTCACTTGTCACTATCACCCTTACAAGTCAACACATATTTCTAAGAATTTTTCTTACACAAAATCTATTTTTTTTTTGTCACATCAAAAGTGAGACTTGCATAGGGAGATTCAAAGTGAAGCAAGTTGCCTCTCCTTAGCTTCATTTCATACGTAGACCCCTTTTTCTCCAACTAACATTTCTCTTCCCAATGATACAACCACTCAACTTGTCACACATCCTCCAAGGGATCTCCCTTATACACAAATCTTTCACTTCTTACACAATCTAGCACAAGTCAATCATTTAGATGTGATAATCTCTTAGGGAAACTCAATTGGAAGAGTTGGCTTCTTCCTATTTTGCATCCTACGTTGCCCATGTATCCAAATGATGAGAAGATCTCATCTTGGATACCACACCTCATTCTCCAAGATACAACTAGTCAACCCTCAAACCACTAGTAATTTCCCTCTTACCTACTAGTCCTTGAGGATTCACTAGAGTTCTTCTAAGTGTGACATGTGTCTCCATGCATGAGCTTGGTTGACTCATGGATCATTCTTACGGGCTTATGGGCTTTGATACACTAATTTGGGCCAATATCCTAACTCACGCTTCCAAGGCTCAATTTTAAGCCCAACTTCAAGTGCTTAAATAAATAGAATATCTCCATCACCCTTATAATAATTAATTAATTAATATAAAATAAAGCACGAAATTCTAAGTCGTCACAAAACTTGAATTGAACTCGACTCGTGAAAAAAAAGATAGCTTGTGAAAGCAGATATCCGCTCAAGTAGTAAATGATACATACCTAATACAACTCGTTAGCTCGAATCGATTACAACTTGTTAGCTCGAATCGATTACAATTCATTCATATATTGATAAATATATACACATATATGTTATAATTACTAATGTCTATATAGTGAATATACTTCATAGCTATATTTTATAATTTGTACAATAACTAGTTTATAAAATTTAATAATTTCATATATTAGTACGTGGAAACCATATATGAAATACATATATGCTATCATATTATGCGTATTTATTAATAATATATATAAATAAATAACATATTATTATTATGAATATTAATTTTTATTAAGTATTAGATATTAAGTATTAATTTTTATTAGATTTTTAATATTTAATTTATTTTATTTAATTTTTATATAAATAAAATTGAGCTCGACTCGACTAGAGTTCGTTTGTGGGACAAACTCAAACTCAAATTAGAAGTTTAGCTTATCGAGTCGAGCTCGAACAAAAAATAAATAAAAATCTCGAACTTGAGTTCGAATATTTTGAGTTGAGCTGAGCTCGGCAAGCCAAAGCTCTTGCCGAGCTCAGCTCGACTTGGCTTAATTACAATCCTACTCTTCTTCATCCTTGCCAATCTAATTAAAGTAGTTTAGGGTCTTGTAGGTTATGCAATTAAAGTATCTTATCATCTTTATTTCTTATGTCTACTAATTTATATTTATACTACTTACTTTGCCCCTTAATGTGTAACTACAAAACTCAAACATAAAATGATCAAGCAAATTTAAGGTTATAGTCTTCCCCTTTTTGTGTTTTTGGGCCCCATTTTTTAGAATATATTTTAAGTTTTCTAACTCTCTTCTCAAATTTTGAAATTTGATAGTTTTTACTTTTGCATTTCCTTGAAATTCTAATTGTAAAATATACCATGCTTGCTTAGAAGTTGTAGCTCACATCATTCTAGGGAAAATAAAGTCACTTACAGCATATTGAAGCACAAATAATGCCTTAGTATTTTTCTGTTGCTCAGCCTTGATTTGTTCCTGGACTACAGCAGATTGCCCTTCAGCTGGAGTAGTAATTCCTTTCTCCATCACCTCCCATAGATCTTGAAAGATGAAGAAAGTCTTTATCTTTATGCTCCAGTAATCATAGCCTTCTCCACTGAAGATAGGGACTGGTGCTATTGCTCCAAAGTTGGACATACTTTGATCCAAAGCAGATCAGACCTACTCTAATACCAACTGTTAGAGTTAAAAAATAAAAAATAAAAAGGTGAGATATATAATCTGAAAACAAAGGGCACTTTATCTCTCTATTTATTCAAAAGTAATTCTTATCACACGAGTACATATAAACTGAACTTTATACATGAGTCCAGATTTAGTTTGACTCTTCAACTTAGGTGACATTAAATTGTAATTAATCAAACATTTACTCGAAACAAAGCAGAATAATAAAACTTGTACGTAGTTTAACAAGATAAGCACATTAATATTCAATATTTGGTTCTTTGTTAATGATCTTTGTTTTTTCTTTCGTTATGTTTATTTTGTTTTGTTGTATAAGTTTCCATTTTTATCGTAATGATCATCAGGAAGGAGTTAAGACTTAAGAGTTCATGGAGAAAATTGTTAAAGTTTTGGTCCAATTGGATACGATAAAACATGGATTCACTGGGTGATGATAACATCGATATTGTTGCAAAACAGAAGTTTCTCATGAGAGGTGGTTTAGGGTTAACTAAGACCCTAAAGGAGGACTGAGAGGGTTTCAAAGAGATTTACTTGGCAGACAATGACTTATCTATTGTACAAGAGAATCCAAGATGCCATATGCTGTCAACACTGTTCCTTCAAAGAAATTACAAATTGAAAATGACCATTTTCTCACTTTTTGATTACATGCCTACTTTTAAAATCCTGAACTTATCTAGAATCGGTATCAAGTCTTTGCCCAATTCAATTATTACATTAGTTAGTCAAAAGGCTGTTTTAAATGATTGTCGTCGTTTCATGAAGTTGTCACCCAAAGTTGGAGAACTCAAGCAACTTGTGGTTCTTGATCTTGAAGGAACAGAGATTATGGATTCACCCAAGGAGATAGAGAAGTTAACTAATCTCAAATGTTTGGAAGTTTCATTATATGAATACACGGGTTATGGTAGGAGAGCCATACCGTATGCGTTCAAATATAGTGGTTCCTTGTGGGGTAATTTCTGTGAGGGGAGAATCAGTTGAACACGTTGACTGAATCGTGTAAAATAGTATGTAGTGCCCGCCTACAACCCCTGAGAAAGCCAAGGCAATCCGAATATTCCAATATTGCCAACTCATTAAAGGGGAGGCAACCTAAAATCCTTGGCTAGAGGGCGCTCGCCAGCGAAAGGGTCGGGTCTTACTTCCTTCCCAAACTAATCGACATTTTACCCCATCAAGTTAAGTGAAGACAGGTACATGAGATGCATTAAATAAAAGCCTGCCCCTAATCATGTCATATGAGCAGTGGAATAATCAAAAGAACTAGGAGCATTTAATGACTGACAAAGTTTCCTCTTGCATTTAATGCGACCTAGACGGCAAGTACATGAGGGAACGACATGAGTCACTCTAAATGAGAAATGACTCGCCTAGGTATAATTAGACTGGCGAAGATCTTATTTGGAAGAAATAAAAATAATAAATGACTCAAGACAAAAAAGGACAAACCGCCTGACTGACTGTCATTCTCACTAACTACCCCAAGTCAGTAGATGCAGATTAACACAGCATCTCAACCCATATAAATACTGCAAGTAGAGACAACTCGACCTGAGTGGGCCAGTGACATAATAGATTTTCTGCAAGGCAACAAGCTACCCGCCAACCAAAGCAAAGCAAGGAAGGTTAGGAATAAAGCTGCCAGGTTTACCGTCTTAGAGGATTTAGTGTACAGAAAAGGATTCTCAGAATCATTACTCAGATGCCTTTCACCAGAGGAATTCCAATATGTGCTAGCAAAAGTCTATGAAGGCGTCTGCGGGAGCCACTAAGGAGGAAGAGCTCTGGCCAACAAAATAACTCGAGCAGGCTACTATTGGCCGAACATCCTCAAAGATGCTAAGGAGTTCACCCGGAAATGCATCCAATGTCAAGAACACGCGGCCGTACCACACCTCCTGCCGACAGAATTATCATCCATCGTATTAGCTTGACACTTTGCTTAATGGGGACTTGACCTCGTTGGTCCTTTCCCAATCGCCTGAGGAGGAGTTAAGTTCATCATGATAGCGGTTGACTATTTTACAAAGTGGGTTGAGGCGGAAGCCCTGTCCACAATTAATGCCCAAGTCATCACCAAGTTCTTCTGCAAATCCATTGTATGCCGATTTAGAATACCTCGAAGCTTTGTATCACACAATGAGGGACAATTTGATTCTTCTCATTATTGGCAGTGGTGCGCGGAGTTGAGGATCAAAGTACAATACTCATCACCCGGACATCCCCAAGCAAACGGCTAAGCAGAGGCAACCAACAAAACTATCATGTCCATCCTTAAAAAGAGGTGGGGGATGACAAAGGGGCATAGGCAGACGAATTGCCTAGTGTACTATGGTCCTATCGAACTACTGTTCGAATTCCTACAGGAGAAACACCGTTTGCGCTCATATACAGCAATGAAGCCATTATTCCTGCAAAAGTTGGAACCCCTACCATAAGAGTACAACATTTCCACCCGGGACTAATGAAAGAAGATTGTTGGAGTAACTGGATCTCATTGAGGAAGGGCGAACAGAAGCAGCCATAAAAGTAGAACATTATAAGAGCATGGCTGAAAGGTTTTTCAATAAACGGGTGAAACCACAAGCCTTCAAACCAGGTGACTTAGTGTTGAAATGAACAGTAATAACCACTGTCGAGGAACACAAATTGGGACCTCGATGGGAAGGGCCCTATGTTGTCACTATGAGCAGTCGCCCAGGTTCGTACAGGCTCAAAGACAGTCAAGGGAATGTACTTTCCCATCCATGGAATGCGGAACATTTGAAAAAATACTATGTGTAACGAGCTAAATCATGTAAATGTTCAAGTTATTAATATTGTGTGAAGTACTTGTGATCGCCTACAATCCTTACTCACAAAGCAACAATGGCGACACACGAATCGTGGAGTCGCTTGAGTTCCATGCCTCGCCTCACGATTCGCTTGCCTAGGGCTTAAGATTGGTTTCCTCAAACCAAGTACCCTCACTCACCCTCACCTATTCAAATGGCGACACACGAATTGCGGGGTTGCCTGGGTTGCATGCCCTGCCCCACGATTCGCTCACCCAGAGCCTGAAACTTGGTTTCCTCAAACCAAATACCTTCACTCGCCCTCACCAATTCAATGGCGACACACGAATCGTGGAGTCACCTGGGTTCCATGCCCCACCCCATGATTTGCTCGCCCAAGGCCTGAGACTTGGTTTCCTCAAACCAAGTACTCTTACTTGCCCTCACCTGTTCAACGGTGACACACGAATTGTGGGGTCGCCTGGGTTCCATGTCCCACCCCACGATTTGCTCGCCTAGGTCCTAAGACTTGGTTCCCTCAAACCAAGTACCCTTACTCGCCTTCACCTGTTCAACGACGACACACGAATCGTGAGGTCGCCTGGGTTCTATGCCCTGCCCCACAATTCGCTCGCCCAGGGCCTGAGACTTGGTTCCCTCAAACCAAGTACCCTCACTCGCCCTAACCTGTTCAAACGGCGACACATGAATCGTGGGGTCGTCTGGGTTCTATGCCCTACCCCATGATTCGTTTACCTAGGGCCTGAGACTTGGTTTCCTCAAAACAAGTACCCTCACACTCGCCCTCACCTGTTCAACAGTGACGCACGAATTGCGGGGTTGCCTGGGGTCTATGCCTCACCCCACGATTCGCTCGCCCAGGGCCTGAGACTTGGTTTTCCAACCAAGTATACTCCCAACAGTGATACCCAAATTGGGGAATTGCTGATGTCCCATGTAACAAGTCATGCGCCAAACCTCTATCCCGAGTAAATCCCTATCAACGTTTCGTTGATAAGGATTCGTAAGGTACTGAGGGAGAAAGGAAACAAATATGCACAATCAGAGAGCGTAGCATCAAAGGAATAAAAAGAAACTTCATTAAAATAAAGAGATAGTCAAAGTACATTTATGCGTACATCTACACAAGGGGAAAATACATATATCATCATGTAGGCAAGGGCGCCTGAAAATCTCGAACGTGGAGAGATAGTCGGGCGTTCTAATTTTTATGGCTCCGCCTTGGCTACTGGGTCATGAGCAAGACTTCTGGGGTCCATGGCGTCCACATCAAAGGAAGGGTTGTGGATAATCTCTTCTCTCAATCGCCTCAAACCCTCTACATAACCATGACCCAAGCAGAGACGCCAATAGAATATAATCGAGCCACTTGGAGCCTAAGTACCTTGAGTTCAGTGTTCGCCTCGCCAAGAGCTACCTGGGCGCTGCCATCTCTGTATATCGAACATCATGCTCCTACTCCGCCACATCCACTCTAACTCGAAGAGTTTCCAACTCGTCCTCCCAAGTAGCACAAGTGTGCTCCAGAGTGGTCAAGTTGGACCTTAAGTACTTTATCTTCTGATTGGCAACAACAAGCTCGTCTTCCCATTTGGCGAGTGTCTTCTCGATCGATTCCCGACCACGAAGAAGCTCTTCCCTATTCACTTATAAGGATTGACTCTTCTCATGTAGAGCTGCCATCTCTTCTTGCATTGTTGTATTGTTCGCCACCATTGCGACCCTCTCTTCCTCCAACTCCTTGCCAGTAGCTGTCAGAATATCCCTCTCTTCTGCGAGTTTACTGGCGGCCATGTCCAACTCTTGGTACTTCTCCTCGAATTCATAGGTCTATGCTTGGGCTCGTTGCTTGCCTTCTTCTAACAACCTTGCCACCTCAGACTCAAGCGAACCAACTACCTGGTCGGCAGCTTGAACAACATCAAGGAGTTAAAAAAAAAAAAGATGGAAATTCAACTTGGAAAGCAAAGAGATAGTTACTTGTGCTAAGAGAGACCAAAATAAACTGGTTATAACCCCCGTTTGTTCAGAATAGCGAGGAGGTGAAGGTGCTTGGGGAAGCGTTTGTACAGGGTTATGAGGAGCACGATCTAAGCAAGATCCCACCATCGACCTGGAATCATCATCATGTGGTCGGATGGGCTCTCGACCGACATCACCCCCAGCATTCTCAGCCTCTAAATTGACTGGTTCTACCTCCTGCTAGGATCTTGCCAGAAGGTGACTATCGAACCTTGATCTACAGGATCATCAGGAGACAAGTTATGGGCCCCAACTTCGCCAGGAAGAAGAACGTCTCGTCAGCCAACGACAACTTCCTCTCATTCGCCAGCTTTTGGGGTGTTCGCCTCACCTCCCGGCGATCATCCACAATTGAAGTGGGCTGTTCTTGCGAGATTGGTTGAGATCCCGAGCGAGACCTCTCAAGATGAGGAAGTTGCCTAAGGGCAGCTTCCTGACCTTTCTGATCCTGAGCAAAACCCCCCGCATACGGTTGGAAATAGGGAGTTCCAACAGCATTAGCCGGGAGATGGGATAAGGTCGCAAAAAAGGCTAGCTCAACCTTGTCCACCTCTTGCGTCTTTGGTGGAGGTCTGGATTGCCCCGCATGATCAGATTCGCAATCACTAGACTCGCACCGGGACAATACCTCCTGTAACACCACCTCTTCTACTCGGACTGACTTAGTCCTAGCAGGCGAAACAAGAGGAGAGGGAGACTCCAACCCAGCCCTTCAATGGGCAGCTAACTGAGCTTCACCATGCCGTCGCCCAACCTCCCCACCCGTTATCACCTTAGGAACAGGAGGGGGGAGGAGTCTGCATGGGGGAAGAGCTGGTCATGATTTCGTTAGGAAGAGGGCGAATAGCCTCCTGGACAGAAGTTTGAACCTGAGGTCTTGAAAGGCCAACGGACTGACCCATTTTCTCGTGGCGAGCTTTGAGTCGCCTCTCCTAGACAAAAGTTTGAACCTGAAGTCCGAAGGGTCAACAGCAGAGCAGAGATAGAGTTAGATACAAACCAGTATACCATGCCAAAGATTTTCAGAGCCATATCAAAATATTACAGAGTTCTAAAAAATTTTTAGAAACATTCTCACTAAACAAAATAGAGTTCAGAACATCTTTATAAATCAATGTACAATTATTTCAGATAATTAATATCACTCTTTTTCACATTTAAGAAACAACATGACAAAAACTAAGCTCATGTCTGCAAAATACATGATAGAAACATTTTTTTTTCTTTCATATAACTTTATGAGTAATGCAAAAAAATGACTGAGGTTGGTTTTTCTAAAATTCTCATTTCATAACAAAACATGCATAAATTTTCAGAAAGTCAACTTCAGTCTATATTTGGTACAAAGCCAAGTATAGGAACCGCGCTTACCTGACTCCTGAATCGTATAATCAAAACTTTGAGTCTGACCTCTAAGAGTCTCGTCATCTATTCATAAAAAAATTCACTAAAAGTAAAAGACCACCTCAAATGGCCTTAAACTGAAAAAATATAGAAACTAAACTATGCTGCCTACATAAACTCATAATCTCCGACAGACAAAATCCGTAGCTACCAGCCACCCAAAACCATTTATTAGCATGAGTAATGTCTCCAACAAATTCATTAATCTAGCTTACTATGTATTCATCTCAAATAACTCCAAAATACCTTGGAAAATAATTTCTTTATTTCACACAATCAGCCACCAACAAAAATTGTTATATGCGTTTCAACAAAACTTCACAAACCACAAAATTCCAGCACTGACTAATCACTTTCGTTCATCTTGTATCAACCCAAAACCACTGCTAAGCAACAACTAGGGAAACATACCCAACAAGAAAATGTCCACAAAAATCATGGGTAACCATCGAAAACTCTTCAAAACTGATCCAGTATTAACAAGAAAAAATCCTTTAACTAGAAACCTAGGATGAGTTCCCATTCGAAACCCAAGAGTCTTACCTAAAGAGAAGAGCAAGTCGCACGAAACAGGGCAACAAACCGTATGAAAACAGGGGCAAAAGGGACCGAATTCTTGCTTCTCTATGCTCAACTTCCCCTACCGGAAACACACAATTTCCAGTGATTAAACATACCAAATCGTAAGAAGAAAATAGAAAAACTTACCGGTGGAACGTGCAGATGAATAAACCAAGGGAAATTGGCGGAAACAGAGACCCAAACATGAAATATAGAAGGAGAGAGAGAGAGAGAGAGAGAGAGAGAGAGAGAGAGAGAGCGGTGAATGTGAAAATCTGTAGTACGAGGAGGTGAACCCATTTGATGCAAAACCGCTGGGACGTGGCAACTGGGCGAGAGAAAATCGGAACAGACTAAGGAAACCGTCGGAGAGAGCGAGGGAAGAAAGGAGAAGAAAAGAAAAGAAATGAAAGAGGAGAACTAACCTATGCAAAACCGACGTCGTTCTGGGAGTTTAGAAATCTGGGGCTGGGGCTAGACAGCGGGCTTGGGCCTAGGTGTTACATCCTCCCCCCCTTAAACAAATTTTCGTCCTCGAAAATTGCTACAAGAGCTCAAAATCCTCGTTGAAGAGGTGTGGGTATTTCTCTCGCATTTCTTCCTCGAGTTTCCAGGAGGCTTTGCTGCTTGTATGATTACTCCACAACACTTTAACCATAGGAACACTACGAGTCCGCAATGTGTGTGCTTTCTTTTTTATGATTCGTACTGGTTCTTTAACATACGTCATATTTTCCTGAATCTGCAACGGCTCGTAATGAATAATGTGGGTAGGATCAGAAACATTCCTTCTCAGCATGGATACATAAAATACGTTATGCACTCTGGCTAGATTTGGTGGCAGTGCTAACTTATATGACATGGGTCCTATTTGCTCAAGAATCTCAAAAGGTCTAATATATCTAGGGCTAAACTTGCCCTTACTTCCAAATCTCATAATCCCTTTCATCGGTGCTATCTTCAAGAATATCTCAACTCCAACCTCAAATTCTAATGGGCGGCATCGATTATCAGCATAGCTCTTTTGTCGGCTCTGAGCCGCTTTAATTCTATCCCAAATGATGTCAATTTTTTCGTGGTCTTCTGAATGATCTCTGGCTCTAAGATTTTTCTTTCACCAACTTCATCCTAATATAATGGAGACTTGCACCTTCTACCATACAATGCTTCATACGGTGCCATCCCAATACTAGCCTGGAAGTTGTTATTATAAGCAAATTCTACCAATGGTAAATGTTGTAACCAAGTTCCTTTGAAGTTTAATACACATACCCTCAACATGTCTTCTAAGATTTGAATAGTCCTTTTTGATTGTCCATATATCTGAGGGTAGTACGCCGTGCTGAAGTTCAACTTAGTACCCATTGCCTCTTGTAGACTTCGCCAAAATCTAGAAGTGAAACGAGGGTCTCTATCTGGCACAATGAAAATTGGTATTCCATGCAATCTCACGATCTCTTGTATGTACAACTCAGCTAGTTTCTCCAACTTATACGAAACTTTAATGGGTACAAAGCACGCAGTCTTCGTTAAGCGATCCACGATTACCCATATTGCATCTTGTCCATTTTAAAGTTTTTGGTAGACCTGTCACAAAGTTCATGGATATATGCTCCCACTTCTATTCAGGAATCTGCAATGGCTGTAACAACCCTGCTAGTCTCTGATGCTCTGCCTTCACCTGTTAACATGTTAGGCACTGTTCTACAAACTTAGCAATCTCTCTCTTCATACCGTTCTACCAAAAAGACTCTCTCAAGTCCTGATACATCTTGGTACTTCCTGGATGGACAGTGTACAAAGAGCGGTATGCCTCCTCAAGAATTATCTTCTTTAGTGCATCATCTGCGGGCACACACAATCTGTCTCTAAACCTCAAAACTCCATCTTCAAAAACACTAAAATCAACTCTGTCCCCATTCTTAACTTCCTCAACTAGCTTTATCAACGCTGAATCCACTTTCTGAGTTGTTTTAATTCTTTCTAACAAATCTTGTTGCACTATTAAACTGGCCGTGAAAATATTTGTATCACTAGTAATGACCTCAATACCAGCTCTCTCTAAGTCCATTAATATCTGGTACTGAGTGGTAAGGGTTGCAACTGCTGGACTCATCGCCTTTCTACTCAAAGCATCAGCTACCACATTCACTTTGCCTGGGTGATAATTTATAGTACAATCGTAGTCCTTTATTAACTCGAGCCATCTTCTCTGTCTCATATTTAATTCTTTCTAGGTGAATAAATATTTCAAACTTTTATGATCTGTGTAGATTTCGCACTTTTCCCCATATAGATAATGCCTCCAAATCTTGAGTGCGAATACCACCGCTGCCAACTCTAGATTATGTGTGGGGTAGTTTTGTTCATAAGTCTTCAGTTGTCGTAATGCGTAAGCTATAACTTTTCCGTATTGCATTAATACGCACCCCAAACCCAATCTTGAAGCATCACTATACACCACAAAATCACCTCTCGCAGTGGGAACTGTTAAAAGTGGGGCGGTTACAAGTCTTTGTTTCAAGGTCTGAAAGCTTTTTTCACATTTTTCTGTCCACTCAAACTTGTTATTCTTCTTGGTAAGGGCAGTAAGAGGAACTGCTATTTTAAAGAAACTCTCAATGAATCGACGATAGTATCCCGTCAATCCCAAGAAACTCCTAACCTCATGAACGTTCTTCGATGCCAACCAGTTAACTACTGCTTCCACTTTCCCTGGGTTTACTGAAATATCCTCTTTTGAAACCACATGCCCCAAAAATATAACTGAATCCAGCCAGAACTCACACTTCTTTAGTTTAGCAAACAACTTTTCCTCCCTAAGTGTTCTGAGTACTAGCCTCAAGTGTTCCTTATGCTCCTCCTTACTTTTAGAATAGATCAAGATGTCATCAATGAAGACAACCACAAATTTATCCAGGAATTCATGAAATACTCTATTCATTAAATCCATGAATACCGCAGGGGCATTAGTCAAACTAAAAGGTATGACCAGAAACTCATAGTGACCGCACTGGTTCTGAAAGCGGTCTTAGATATGTCTTCTGCCTTGATCTTCAGTTGATGATACCCTGATCGAATATCAATCTTAGAGAAAACTTGTGTACCCTGCAGTTGATCAAAAAGGTCCTCTATACGGGATAAAGGATATATGTTCTTGATAGTTACTCGGTTGAGTTCTTTATAGTCGATGTACATTCTCGTCGTCCCGTCTTTCTTTTTCACAAATAAAACTGGAGCACCCCATGGGGAAACACTGGGTCGGATAAAACCCTCGTCCAATAAATCTTGCAACTGCTCTTTGAGTTCGGTGAGCTCTGATGGCGCCATTCTATAAGGAGCCTTGGACAGCGGTGCGATGCCCGGAGCAAGATCAATAGCAAATTCTACTTCTTGGTCGGGTGGTAATCCAAACAAGTGTTCAGGGAATGCTTCCGGGTATTCTCTCACAATAGGAATCTCTTCTAAACTCAACTTTTCCTTTGGTGCATCTATCACATAAGCCAAAAATCCTTGACAACCATCTCGCAATAATTTTCCAACTTGAACTGCTGATATGACTGATGGAAGTGATCGCACTTTCGACCCCACAAATCGAATTCCATCTCCCTCTGGAGGCTTGAAGATTACCTCCTTTTTAAAACAGTCAATACTGGCATGGTATGAAGCAAGACAATTCATCCCCAAAATTACATCGAATCCAACCATATCAAAAATTATAAGATCAGCTGGCATCAATCTTCCTTCAACAGATATGGGACAACCACGGAGAATTTTTTGACAAGATACTGAACTCCCCGTTGGTGTCGAGACCACTAGGCTATTCTCCAACCTTTCACCTTCCCAAGTGCAAAACTTAGCATAATTCAAAGAAATAAACGAATGTGTTGCCCTAAAATCAAATAATACAGTAGCATCATTAGAAAACAAGGGAAGAATGCCTGTGATCACAATTAAAATACTCCTTCGATTAAAGATCCGCATTGAATACCAAGTTAATTCTAAAAGAAAAACGAGAAACAAAAAATACCTGTGATCACATCATCCCTGCCTTCAGCCTTTCTTGGTGTCAATGCAAAGACTCGAGCAGGTGCATTAGGACGCTGATTGTTACTTCGTCCTGTAACTTCATTTCTCTGGGGTGGCAACATGCTTGCTTTATTGTTGTCCTGTTGCAAAGGACAATCCTTGATGTAATGTCCTGACTTGCCACAACGGAAAAATAGTCCTGCCCCTCTTCTGCATTCCCCAGAATGCACTTGGTTGCACATCCTACACTGATAGGGCTGCCGATTACTCTGAATTGGCCTATTGCTTGAACTACCCCCTTCATTTCTCTTCTTCCACTGTCCCTGATTGTTGTTTGTATGACATCCAGATGTGATAGACCTTTTCCTTTGATCAAGCAAGGTAGTGCTTCTTTGAAGGCATATTTCAAACACGGTAGCCTTATTCACCAATTTTGTGAAATTTTTTCAATTGGAAGCCTACCACTCGCTTGTAAAGCTTCTCGTTCAGCCCTTGTTCAAATTTGCGACACTTTTTCTCTTCATCTGGAATCAGATACGCTGTAAAATGCTCAAGCTCAGTAAATTTGGTTGCATATTGGTGTACTGACATTGCTCCCTGAACCAAAGTGGCGAATTCCATAACTTTATCTTCTTTAACTGAGACTGGGGAGAAAAGCTCTAAGAAAACTTCTTTGAACAATGACCAACTTTTTATTTCTTTCTTTTCAGCTTTCCTAATAGTCCTTTCAGAGATCTACCATCTTTTCGCCTCCCCGGTCAGCTTGAATGTAGCAAATGCCATCTTTTGTTCATCCGTGCAAGGTAAAACTCGAAATATCTCCTCAATGTCCTGCACCCAATCTTCTGCCAAAATCGGGTCGCCTCTCCCATCAAAAGACGTGGGATACAACTTGTTGAAATCTTTCACAGTGTAACCCCTTTCATTCGTGTTGTGGTGACGCCTGGATGGATTTTGCACAAGATCGTCTATTAACTGATGCACTGCCGCTCGGAGTACCTCAGAAGCTCTTGGGTTTGCTTCCCTTTCGTTCCTGGCCACATTCAAATCTGATACACTTCGTTCACGATGAGGCGGCATCCTGAGAAAACTAGGATTATTAAACTATTAAACAAATCGTTCACTAAAAACATACATACAAAAGCTATATAAACATCTATGGGTAGTTTTAGTAGTTAAAACAATAGTTTATAATACTCCCAGAATAAATGAAATATCCACCACAAACCAAATCATATAATACAAAAATCCAATCCTTCAATTTCCAACAATACAAAATCAGTTCACAAGCCTGTATAATTCTACACCTCAACTGATTCCTAAAGTCGGCAAATTCTAAAACTTCAAATTCCTAAAACCTTATTGCATAAAGTCTGCAGAATCTTAAAATCTTTAGCTCTGATACCAACTGTAACACCCTGTACTTGCAGGGTCGGGAAAACTACCTGTTCGATATAACCTGTCTTCGAATACAAGCAAAGTTTCCAAAGATTTTCTTAAAATAAACAAATAATTCCCATTTTTAAATCCAACATAAGCATATCTACAAATTCGTAATTTAAAGTATCACCATAACGAAGGGTCCACAATCTCCCAATAATCCCAACATAATAAGCTACTAACACTTGAATATAATATTACTGAAAACATAACATCAATTCAATGTCTACAATCTTCATATGAACAATGGTACTCTAATAGCTTAGTCTGGCTCACAAATACTATTCTTGGATCTCGACTGAGACATCCACATCATCTGAAAATATATATAAGGGGGTGAGTTTAACCACAATTCAGTAAGCGAAGAATATATACCAGAGTGCAGACATGAGCATTTTCCAATTGATCAACATGTAGAGCCAAACATTTTTTAGTTTCATATGTAGAACAAAACACATTTTCAAACGTAACAGAGCGATGGTTTTTAAATCATATAAAACACAGTATTTTGGCATAACAAAACTGAACATCATCATCATATTAAAAGAGAGCATCTTATAGAGCAGAGACCATATTTAGCCCCTGTGGTAGGTTGTGCTAATCCCGATGGTCAAACCAGACAGAGAATGAGGTAAAACATTCTTTTAATCATTCTCGGAGCCTCGAGTGTGCATACAGGAAAGTCCACAATAAACTATTTTGTTTCCAAAATGAGTGCATTCAGAGACAGAGAAGTTGGTATCAATCCAAACAGAGCAGAGACAGAGCAGAGCAGAGATAGAGTCAGATACAAACCAGTATACCATGCCAAAGGTTTTCAGAGCCACATCAAAATTATACAGAGTTCCAAAACATTTTCAGAAACATTCTTACAAACAAAACAGAGTTCAAAACATCTTTATAAATCAATGCATAATTATTTCAGATAATCAATATCGCTCTTTTTCACATTTAAGAAATAACATGACAAAAACTAAACTCATGTTCGCACAATGCATGATAGAAAAATTTTTCTTTCTTTCATATAACTTCATGAGTAATGCAAAGAAATGACTAAGGTTGGTTTTTCTCAAGTTCTCATTTCAAAACAAAACATGCATAAATTTTCAGAAAGTCAATCTCAGTCTATATTTGGTACAAAGCCAAGCATAGGAACCCCGCTTACCTGACTCCTGAATCGTATAATCAAAGCCTTGAATATGACCTCTAAGAGTCTCGTCACCTATTCATAAAAAAATTCACTAAAAGTCAAAGACCACCTCAAATGGCCTTAAACTGAAAAAATATAGACACTAAACTATGCTGCCTACATAAACTCATAATCTTCGGCAGACAAAATCCGTAGCTACCAGCCACTCAAAACCATTTATTAGCATGAGTAATGTCTCCAACAAATTCATTAATCCAGCTCACTATGTATTCATCTCAAATAACTCCAAAATACCTTGGAAAATAATTTCTTTATTTCACACAATCAGCCACCAACAAAAATTGTTATATGTGTTTCAACAAAACTTCACAAACCACAAAATTCCAACACCCACTAATCACTTTCGTTCATCTTGTATTAACCCAAAACCACTGCTAAGCAACAAATAGGGAAACATTACCCAACAAGAAAATGTCCACAAAAACCATGGGTAACCATAAAAAAACTCTTCAAAACTGATCTAGTATTAACAAGAAAAAATCCTTTAACTAGAAACCTAGGATGAGTTCCCATCCGAAATCCAAGAGTTTTACCTAAAGAGAAGAGCAAGTCGCACAAAACAGGGCAGCAAACAGTATGAAAATAGGGGCAAAAGGGACCGAATTCTTGTTTCTCTATGCTCGACTTCCCCTACCGAAAACATACAATTTCCGGTGATTAAACGTACCAAAACCTCACCCCATGAATAGAAGAAATCGTAAGAAGAAAATAGAAAAACTTACCGGTGGAATGTGCAGAATAATAAACCAAGGGAAATTGGCGGAAACAGAGACCCAAACATGAAATATAGAAGGGGAGAGAGAGTGAGTGAGAGTGAGAGAGAGAGAGAGAGAGAGAGAGAGAGAGAGAGAGAGGTGAATGTGAAAATCTGTAGCACGAGGAAGTGATCCCATTTGATGCAAAACCGAAGGGACGTGGCAACTGGGCGAGAGAAAATTGGAACAAACTAAGGAAACCGTCGGAGAGAGCGAGGGAAGAAAGGAGGAGAAAAGAAATGAAATGAAAGAGGAGAACTGACCTATGCAAAACCGACTTCATTCTGGGAGTTTAGAAAGCTGGGGCTGGGGCTGGGGCTGGGGCTGGGGCTGGGGCTGGGGCTGGGGCTGGGCCGGGCGTGGGCATGGGTCTGGGGCTGGACAGCGGGGTTGGGCCCAGGGGTTACAGTGCCGGTCTTATATCCGCTGCTCGAGTGAAAGTGGGAATGCTGTCTCCTGTCTCTGGCCATGGAAGGATCTTTCTCTCTAACTAGAAATCTCGTAGGAGAAAAAAGAAAGTAGCGTGTAGAAAAGCGAGCTTCTTCAATGTACTTCATAATAAGCATTCATAAGCTTCTTCAGTCGAGTTCTCTTAATCCTGAATGATACTTCATTCTCATCCTGAGCAATACAATGCTCTACATATTAATTTCGTTTATTATTTTTTTATTTAAGGATGGGAATGAAGTATTTTAGGATTAAGAGCACTCAATATAAAGATTGCAAACTTGCCATACATGGTTCCTTCCTCCATATTTCGTCCTCCATCTTGAGGCCCGCACCAGCAGAACAAACTCCAGACGAGGTTTCTCTCTCTGTGTTGGCATGCTGTTGCTTGTTGTATGTGCGCTTGAGCGACTATTTTAAACTTACCATTTCTCTTTTTTCCTGCAGCTGGAAATAGAGGATGGAGATAAGATAGATGCCATCCTGTCCCAAACAGGAGGTGCTGTTGCCTTAGCCTAAACAGCATCTTCTAGATCTATTTATATTTCTCTTCTACTACAGAAATGACCTGACAATCCCTCTAAGCAGCAACATCTTATGTTTGGGGCAGCATGACATCTTCATCTCCATCCTCCATTTACATCTGCATGAAAAAAATTGTAAGTTTAAAACTAGTGGTTCAAGCAAAGGCACAGACACAACAAGCAACAGCATTCCCAGAGAGAGAGAGAGACCGCAACCTCGTTTGGAGTTAGTAATGCTGGTGCGGGCATCAAGATGATCACTACCATTGGCATTGACATCTTTTATAGATTCTATCTTTTAAAAGAATCATATTGGTCAATGTTAAGGCAGCTATGAAACAATGAGCTCGCTGTGAAATCTGGATAATTAGTGAAAACCTGGATAATTTGTTTCCTAACAGTGAGCTCGCTATGAAATCTGGGCTCGTTATCTACTTATCAAAGAGGTATCTGGGCTCAATTGTCATCAGATTATGGGTGTTTTCCCATTAAGCATGAATTTTCTAAACCCTTTGTAGATAGTGGAGATATCCCTAGATACTGTAATGAGAAATGTGGGATTAGTGCTTTCCTGCTAGTGTTTTGGGAAATTTGGGAAGAGTAGGACAGTAGTTTCTCTGAAGGTGCTTGCTCCAATTTGAAAAGAACCACTAGTCATCCATGTAAGAAATATGGAAAGGTTATCAAGAAGACAAGTTCATGTTACTCTCTACTGTCATCAGCCCAAATTACCTTACAAGATTCCAAAACTTGAAAACGGTGTATGCCAAGCTGAAGTCAATTCATCTGGCATGAAACCAAAACATTTAAAATGACGAAAACAGTTTGGAGGTTTATTTGTCATTTTATGCAATCACATAGACATGTCTCTGGAAGACTAGAGAAATTAGGAATGGATATCATGGGTCTGGTTGGTTTTGTTTGTTACCTTTCTGGGGTTGCTCATAGTTGGTCTGGTTGGTCATAGTTCTCTCTCTTGCTGTCCCAGGTCTTTTTTTACTACAAATATGTATCCTGTTTTATAGTAATTGCGGCGAACTTGTTTATATTCCTTATGAATTTGCTTGTATTTCACAAGCTTTCATAGACAACCATTTAAGTCTGCAATATAATCTTCTCCTGAAGTGTGCTTTCATACTCTTATTGAATTTTCATTTCATTCAATCTATCTTGTTTTCTCTTTACCTCTAAAAGTTGCTCCTCTTTTATCTTTATTTATTTATCCATATATATAGTTTATCCTGCTTGATTGTTTGATTTCCTTTTCCTGAGCTATATTCTGCAGTTAAAATCCGCTGAGTTATTATTATTTTTTTTTACCTTGGAAGAGTTTAAACATGGCCTGTTCAACATGCCAAATAGGCTACCACTCTATATGGCATAACCCCATATTAGGACTGAACAATCCAAAAATGGTGTTGTGCAAAGCATTGGCTACCTAGCAATCAAGCAAAAGATGGTCAATTGTCTCTCAACCCTCATTAAAGTGTCTCTGAATTATTTTAGTGACCAACAAAATCTTTTGGTAAAGAATTTAACTTAGCTTTTCTTTTATGATTATTGCTTCAAATTTCTTTCTTCTGCCCTACAGTGTTCCCACATTTTAGATGGCAAAGCAATGCGAATTGTGTTGTACATACTTCTCTGCCCACAGTTGCGATGCTGAAGTGGACACTTAAAAAGGCACTTATATAAATTCCATTACATGACTTATTTTCGTTCTTTAATTGTAAATATTGAAATAGGTAGCAGAAGGTTTAAAAAGGAGGTGTTGTCCAAAGATTTCCTAAAACTTTAATCTAAATGTTGACCCAAGGTTGGTAGAATAGGCTCTGGACCAGTTTTATAAAGGCTGAAAACAATTTTATCATACAAAATTTTCTAAACAAGTGGTTTGTTTGTTTTTTTTTTTTGTTTGAGGTGGGTGGTATTCCTTCAAGGCCCTTCTATTAAGGACCACAATCATAATATGTTTGAAAACCTCCATTTTTCTTCTGTTGGGAATCATTAATCCAAATGCACAAGCGGTTACTAAGAAAGAAATCTATTTATTTCAGCACTCTCTCTTATGTATGGCCTTCAACCATTCATCCATGTGTTGGCAAATGGAATTTTTAAAACCAGGTGGGAGAACTTCGGATTCAAACATAAGAATTCCTGTCCTGGTTTCTTGTATGAAACAATTGGTACCAAATGATCAAGCTGTTAGGAAACTCTGAATTTGTTTATGCAACTTCTCTCTTGGACAACCAGCTGCATAAATGTATTTTGGAAAAAGGAGTATTTTTTACGGTTTTCTGATCTGGAGACGTTTAGACAATTGGCATTAGATTGGCTAGAAGTTTTTTTTTTTTTTTAAAGTATAAATTTACATTTATATTAAAAAATTTTAGTTATATTTGATCAACAGTGGGGATAAAAAAGTAAAAAAAAAAAAAAAAAGAATAAAAGTATTCTTACTTTTCAAAAGTGAATAGTAAACTTTAATACCAATACAGCAAATTGATATGTCATTCCATCGAAAATTTTGTTTTTTGAATGTTTCTATACACCAATAAACCTAAGAAAAGTTCCCTTTGTGTTTTCCCTAATTCCATGCATCAGGAAGTTGTTGAATTAAAACTCTGCTGCAGCCTACAGGTGCGAAAACAAAAAATATGGTAGCTTGCCTCCCTTTTTGGTGCAGTCACTAGATTTGATGCCCTTAGTTGAGTCCCTAACCTGAGATCCTTAATTGTTTTAATTAAAACTCTCAGATCCTTTTCCTTTTTATAGCTTATTATAGATATGCTTAAAAAATTAGGTAATTTAAGCATATATCTATAAATTTCAAAGATCTTTACCTAATTTGGTTGGAAGATTAGGTAAAGATAACTATCACTTATAGCTCTGGTTTTTACAAAGATAACTCTAGTAATATTATTCATTACTAGACATCCACTAAAGTCATATGAGATAGTAAACTTACACATAATATATTTAATTGAGTTATAATCTAATACCACACGAGTATTATAAGGGCTTTTGAGCAAGAATCATACACATGGCTTGTTAATATTACTATCTAATGCTTCTATCATTAGAACAGTTTATCAGTTTCCAAACATTAAACACCTTTGGCTATTTTCCTGCCCACTCTCGTATGGTTTCGCATGCCTGGTCTCATTTCAGCATATGAGAAACTATCTGGTGCCATCAGTATAGATTTTTACCATCATGTAAAAAAGGTCTTTATAAATTAATTCTCGCTTTTACCTAATACGTTCACAAACAATCTCATCAAAGTCCTGAGATGCTATACGAATCAGATACCTTATAGACAAATGGTTTTCTATTTGTCTAGCAAGACTTCATAACATCCGTACACCTCTTGGAGGTTCTCATGAGGAAGTTGTTGCATTAAAACTCTGCTGCAGCCTACAGGTGCGAAAATAAAAAATAGTTGCTTGCCTCCCTTTTTGTTGCAGTAAGATTTGATGCCCTTAATTGAATCCCTAACCCGAGATCCTTATTTGTTTTAATTGAAACTCTGAAATCCTTTTTCTTTTTATTATTCATAAATAGAATAAAATAAAATTTATTCTTAAAGTTGAAAATTATTTTATATTTGATTGTATCTTCAGCAATATATTTGAAATTTATTTTAACATGATATCTTTAATAACTTCACTTTCTATCTCATTTCATGCTTCAAATACCATTCTCATAATTGATTTGCATATATGTAAACTTTTTTATATATAGGTACAATGGGTCAAAAAAAGAAGAAGGCAAATACTACCATAATATAGTTGCGAACACAATCTACATGAGTGTCGTAAGAAGCAGATGGTTATCCACAGCAAATGATCTAAAAGTTGTGCGCCAAGATGCCCATGATGCAGTATTTATTTAATTAGTATTTATTTACCGTTCAATATTTGTTAGTTCTTTGTTTTCAATACATGTTTAATCTAGAATATTGACGCAAAAAAAATCAACTGGGGTGGGGCATTCCCAAATCGAGCCTAATTATTTGTCAAGACTCATACGAAACAGAACGACATCCACTACAA
Organism: Platycarya longipes; assembly: GCA_036559045.1. NCBI lineage: Eukaryota > Viridiplantae > Streptophyta > Magnoliopsida > Fagales > Juglandaceae > Platycarya > Platycarya longipes. The sequence continues at coordinate 11,371,860 of CM071801.1, forward strand.
TGATGAGATGAGGAAGAAAATGGTAAAAAATGTATAATTTTTATTATCTATTATAAGATATGGAGGAACTTTTAACACAGGACACAAGTGCTATAGAAATAGGGTCTAGAGGAACCATCGTTTGGGCATCACATGCTGTTTATTTTAAAGTTATGGACTCGAAACGGCCAGGATGTGTGCAGCTTGGGGTTTGGGCTAATCCTTACAAGGCAAAATTGTTAACATTTACTACTAACTTTTAAGCAAGAAGATGATATATCCAATGAAGAGTTTGATAAAATACAGAACGAATTAACTGAATTGCGAAACTTAGTAAAAACTTCGTGAATGCACAGATGAGCACCCCACATATGTTTAGTTGATATCAATCAACCTTATTTTGAAAATTTTGAACTCTCATTTGAATTTATATTCGGGCTTCAGGACAAAATCAAAAAGAGAATGAAGAGAAAGAGAAAAATAAAGAAAAATACTGAAAATAAAGAAGATCGAGAGAAAGATGAAGATGAAGAAGAGGAAGAGAATGACGAGTACGATGATTGAGGGGATTATAAGTAAAGAATATATTATATTGATATTTTAGTTTAATGCTATTTGCAACTTTTCTTCATTGAGACTATATTTATAGTTATTCCTATATCGATGTTTGTTCTGTTTTGCTAAGTTGGAATTGGGACGGATTATAAAAGTTTTGAAATCAAGTGTTAAGATAAGTGTTGGATTATGCATTAGTTTTACTACCCTTTTTGGAAGTTGTGAATCTTAGTAAGATGCCCTTTAATAGTTAGTTCATCACTTATTTTTTGAATGAACAATCAAATTCGGTATAACATTTCATCTATTCATGATACAAAGGTGAAAACTGAATAGCTACTCAAATTTCCAAATGTATGAAGACAGCCATGATTTGATAGGTATTAGTTTGTATAATAGTCTGATAGTTTTGACACTGGCAACTTCGCACAATATATTTGTAGTGCTTTTTATTTGTGTATGTTCAATTGGCTTAGCAACTACGAAACTCTCTCATATTGCTAAAATTGACGATTTATAAAGAAACATTATTATTCAAGTCCCTTGAATTTATATATTTTTCTCAAACCAATCATTGAAATTCATAAGGTTTTCAACATATTTTGTCATAAAGTTGGCAAGCACCATATTCTTTTTTTAAAAAGAATAAATATGAGATTTATATTAAAAGATTAAATTTTAAATAATAGATTATTTTTTCAAAATGAATGTATGACACTTGCATAATTTTTTAAAGGAATGTACAATACTTATATCATTGTATTTAACATAGTAAATATTGAAAAGGAAAGAAATTGGACGGTACCACATAGATGGAATAATGTGTGAATCTCTTCTATAGTTCTATAATTCTATTGAATGCCGACACACTACTAAATTATCGGCATATAATTGATCAAATTTTGACATTTTATAAACGCAAAAAAATTGCTAATTTATAGGTATAAAATCGATCAATTGTCGACGTTTGTTTAAACAATATAAACGCCAAAAAACTCAATACTTTACCGGTATAAATTTGATCAATTATCAGTGTTTTTTGGAATGCCGCTAAATCAATATATTATTATCGGTATAACATTTTAAGGCCCAGTTTGGATTGAGAGATGAGTTTTGAAAGTTGAATAAAATATTATTTTTTAATATTATTATTGTTTTGAGATTTGAAAAAACTATATTGGGATTTGTATTTTGTATGAGAATTTGAAAAAGCGTAATAATGAGTTTTAAAATGAGTTGAGATGAACTTATCTCAACTTTTAATCCAAACCGGGTTATAGGAGAATAAGAATACCGAATCGAACCGAGACTAGACCGGATAGAATTTGGTCCGGTCTGGTCCAATTTCTACATGATCCGAATATTTCTGGTCCAGGATATTTCTCCCCCTGGACCGGACCGAACGTACATTTTTTTATATATGTATATATAAATAATAGTATAATTATAATATTAATGTTAATATAGATTAATAGTGGTAGTATAACATATTAATATATAATATATACTCTTATAATATTAACATATTATAATTTATAGTAAGGTAGTGATATGGGACCTCAGCGTTGGGCCCCTTTACGTCCCCATAGTGCAAAGTTTTTTTGCACTTTCTCACAATTCTTTTTTTTTTTTTACAAAAACAATAAAAAAAATATATGTAAATAAAATATATTTGGCTTTTTTAATTTTTAATTTTTTTTTTCTATTTAAAAAGCCCTGAGGGGGCACAAAGGGGCCCCAACGCGAGGGCCCCAAAACATTTCTCTTATAGTAGTTATAGTATAAAAATATAAATTATAGTATATCTATATAGAGTATTAGTAATAACTTATAAGTAATAAGTGTATTATTATTATTTAATATATTAATACTAATTTATCACTATTCACTAACATATAAATTTATAATATACTAATGTAATAGTGTTATTAGTTATAGTTTACCAACCTATGATGTATGATGTATCACTAAATCACTATTAACTAATTAGTTAATTTTTTTTTTATTTGAATTTTTAAGGACTGTTTTTTTTTAACTTTTTTATTTAGATTATTTTTCTTTTGCTAATTATTTTAAGAGTGAGTTTTTCTTAATATTATATGGCTTAAATATGTGATAAATACGTAATTTGGACTGAAAATAATTAAATTTGGGCCAAAATTTTTTTTTGATCAATGCAGAATTTTGGATCAAATTTAGTCCATTAAATCACATCAAGTGCCATTAGACCGAACGGGACCGCCCCTAGACCGGATCGATATGGACTGAATAGAAGTTTGTTTCGATCCAGGGTGGAAAAGATTCTGGATCGAATATAATCGGTCTACATTTTTCTCGGACCGGACCAGACTATTTACACCTCTACCAGGCTAAATGCTAGAAAATACAGTTAGATTTACAAGTATAAAATTGTTCAATTATTAACGTTTGTTTAAAGCCACTAAAGCATATACTATTACTAGCGTAATAATATAAATGACGAGAAACTGATAATTTACTAACATAAAAGTAAAAAATTGGCAGTGTTTTTTTAATGATGCCAAAGCTATATATTATTATTGGCGTAATAATATAAACATTGGAAATCACAATAATTTACCGGTGTAAAAATTAAAAGTTGAAGATTATATAATTTTACCAGCGTATAAACAAATGCTGCCAATTCTATGTTTTTATGTAGCCCTTTAGTGCAAGCATTGGCAACCAACTTAGATGATTGTGTTGAGCGATATCCTCACATGTTTGTCAGTGGTTTTATGTTATACTCTTGTTTGGTTGATCTAGGAGTTCCTTTAACTCGAGACAAAGGGTTTCATTAGGTGATTGTATGTTACTATTCTTTTGGAACCAAAAGTTACGTGCATTTTCTCATGGTCACACTTGTTGACAATGGCGCACACAACCTGTATGATTGGTTTTGTGTATTAATCGATTAGTTGATACATTTAAGATTAAAATCAGCATTTATCTTTTCAATACTAGGGTAGAATCAGACCATTCTATACAATTAAATGACACATTAAAGCCATTCCAAATATTGCAATGAAACAAATACTCATATATGGTTTTCCATCACAAACAAAGCCTTGTGGGTATTTGTGACTGTTGATTGATCTACACAATGACATATAAGGTCTTCTATCAGCTCATCCACAGTCTCCTTTTCTCTCCCTCCACACATTGACACCATAAACCCAATCTTCCCCACCATGAACCATTCAGAATCAATAAACCACCTCATGAAGGCTACAAAAGTGGACCAATCCCTTCTTCTTCAACAAACCATTTGCTACCACAGGCCAAGCAATTGGCCTTTCTCAATTTCATTCTTTCTTATTTTTTCTTTCTTTTTGAGCTCCTCAACAATTGATTGTATTATTAATAATATATAAGGGTATATGTTATTTTGTAATGTGCATTTTATTTTCAAATTTTACATGGCAACATGCATGTTTTTCAGAAAATTACATGTAGTGGCTTAGCAAGTGGATGTTTATATCTAAAGATTTCCACACAAAACAACATAAAAACTATGATTTGGGAAGATCAACAAAATTTGCATATGTCAAGGAATTTCTTTCAATAAATTTGCTCAATCTAGGATTGGAATTATAAAATATATCTATCAAGTTTAAACAACTCCTCTTTCAACCTCATGATTATATCTTGGACCACAATCCCTAAAATCAACAATCCTTCTTCAAATGACGCCTTTTGACCACAACTCCAAGGAGATTTGCTAATACTTGAGAGGATATTCTTTTTCTTGATAGAATTTTGTTTCTTCCGTGTTTTCAAAAAAGAAAACCAAGTGAGCTGACGGCTTGAAAAGTCTTTGGATAAAATTTACAAAATTCAAGTTCAGATGAATTTGAAGTGGCCAAAACCTGGGTAGGCAATTGTCGAGAGGTGCCTCCCATCTGAAAAAAAACCAAAATATTTTGTTGCCCAATATTAGTCGAAATCCTCATTTTCTGAGCAACAGCTTGTTGTAAGATCATTGATGGCGAAAAATCTTCTTGGAGAGCATGCACCAATAAAGGAGTTCAAAGTAATTTGTCGCATCATCCATCATGTAGCTATGATCAACTTCTTATAACTGTGCTCCAACATGCAAACAAATCTGGTAAGTTTAGACATGTGAGATAGCAATAATCAAGACTAAAGAAACACCCAAATTTAGCAAAAATCAAATTACCATCACTTCACTTTCCATGCTAAGAAACAGGTAGGCCTTGTTGAAATTGTTGTCATGAAATTACACAGGCTCAACATTGCGGCCTTCAGATTCCAGTCCTAGATCTCATCCGTAACCCCCTCCTATATTTCTTCCCTTTGCTCTTCTTCCGCATCCTTACTATTCTCCAACATGTGAAGACTCATGCATATGGTGATATTTAATACTTGAATGGGGAAGAATAAAACAATTAAGAAAGCGAGGAAATCATAACTAAGTTACTTATTCGTAGAAGTCACAGTGCATTAGATTTTTTAACAAACTCTCAATCCCTCTCCCTTGCTTCTTCTTTACTCAAAGTTGTTTTTGTAAATAGAATTTTATAAGTTAAAGGTGAAGAAGGTGGATGCAGAGATAAAGATAAAATTGGTAGAAAAATACCTGAATTAGTCAATGATGTTGTATGGAAGCTGAGGATCTAGGTAAGAAATCCCGCTCTGGGATGTGAGCAATCTTGGGCCAATTTTCACCTCTCTCTTGTTTGCATCTTCGTAATAAGATAGGACAATCATAAATTGCCAACGTTTTTAAAGAGGTTAGCCTACTCATTGCTTCAGGCAGTGCTGTTAAACCAAAACATGTATTAATTATGAACCGCTCAAGTGATGCCCAATTGCGAATCCACTCTGGTATAGCCATCAAGCTTGGACAATATGAGATTTTGAGTTGTCGTAGAGTGGTTACATATTGAAGCCCCAATGGGAGAGATACCAATTTCGGATAATTTGAAACTCCAAAGAGATTAGGCTTTTAAGCCCTTTCCATTGCATCTCGTGCTCATCGTTGCCTAGATCAAGCACAAGACAATCAATAAGCTCTAGGTTTCGAAGTGCAGTGAGATATTGTACACCTTGGGAGAGAGACTTTAATTTAGGACCATCCCATATCGTCAAGTGCTGGAGAGATACGAGATTTTGCAACCCATCTTCTGGCAGTGTTTCTAGATCCTCAATATGATGTAAGATTATTCTCGTCAATTTGAAGAGAGGAGCAGACGAAAAGGTATTCATTATTGTTTGTTGCACTGGCTTCCACTTGGCATTCCTTAGGTATAATGCTTCTTTTAGATGTGGAAACATTGGCATTGAAGTCAACATAGGGCAATCCCATACTTCTAATTTTGAAAGTTGAGGAAAAGAAGGGAGTAGTAAAGCATGCTTCGCACTCCTCACTGTTGATATTATTTCAAAGGAATTTTCATAATCAATAGTAAATAAATTACTACTTCTCCACCAACCCTTGAGATTAGGACATGAATAGAAATAAATTTCCACCAGAGATGGGAAGAATGCTGATAAAGAAGAAGAAGAAGAAGATAAAAATAACTCATTGTTGTCATTACAATCCGATACATACTTTATTTCCACAAGGTTATACAACAAAATACTCTCAAGAGAGGGTAGTCGACTCAATGGTGGCAAATATTTCAATTTCTTACAATTGCTCAAAGTCAACTGAAGAAGATTTGTAAGTGACAAAAGCCTAGGGCTGCAAATGAACAGAGCCGCTCGTGAACAATTCGAGCTCGACTCGTATAAACTCGACTCGGACTCGGTTCATTTAATAAATGAGTTGTTCGTGAACACAAATAATGGTTCGAATATTAAACGAGCAAAACTCGTATAATCTCGACTCGATTCGGTTTAGGTTCGTGAATAATATTCGTATAAACTCGATTCGACTTGTTTTGAGCTCGTCACAATACTCGTAATATTTATATATATATTTTTACATATATACTTACATATATTTTTTTATTATATATTTTAAGTGTTATATATATTATTTTTGATACTTTGTATAAATAATATATATTGTTACTTCGAGTTTATGTATAAGTAATATGTTTTATTATTTTATAATAATGTATTAAATTCATAAAAAAATTATTAGGCCAAATATAAAATGTTTATAAAAATAAGCAACTCTAAGTCTCTAATTGATTGTGACACTTTACTAATTTAATTTTTATTTTTGGCCATATTTAATATTATATCAAAGGTAATTGAATAATTGAATATTAAATTAATAATGTATTATGTCTAGAAGGAATGACTTTAATATACTAGGCATTCTTAATGCCATACGTATTAGAAAGTGGCAATGAATCAATGTTACATTGAAATTTGATTAGTTTATATTGTAGCATCTTTGTATGTGTATGTGGCTCATATCAAGTAAAACATTAAATACGTCACACGTGTATAGATAAAGAATGTTAGGGTTACAACTTACAAGTTACATCTGTATTTCATTTTGACGTAATTTTTAGAATTTTGTCATTTTTGACAAAATTCGAATACAGACGATTTTTAGCTATATAGTTCAACTTATGGGCTGATTTCTGACATTACTTAATTTGATAATATTCAGTTAAACTTCAGAGATGTATTCTGTATTTTGAACGATTTTATTATGTTCTTACTTGTAAATCATGAATAATAAAACTGGTTTGCAAAATAATTGCAATTCTGTCTAACACGACTCTTTTAAATTATTTTTTTTTATTTCATTATTAATAGTGACTAGTAGTACAAATATATAATATTTTTTAATATTTTTAGTGATTAAGAATAATAAAAAAATACTTTGAAAAATAATAAAAAAAATTAATAATCTCAATTATACTATAATTTATAGTTTACTATTGATAAAATAGTATAATCTTAAATATTTTATTATTATTATTATTATTATTATTATTATTATTTATTTTAAATTATTAAATTTATCTTTTTTTTTTTTAGTTACTTCTTACTTGTATAGTTAATAGTCCCATCGGCCATCACTCATCAGTAACTTGGGAGACGTCTTCGGCTCGAGAAGCTGGATTGCCAGCAGCTCATCGATTTCGAAGCAATGAAGCGTGCTCCATACACTAGTTACGCCCAGGCTTCGGATCTCTGTTCGACAACGCACCGATATTTGCTACATCGCATTTCAATCTTCTCCATTTTACTGTCCAAGTTGCTGGAACTTCATTGTCGACTGATCAAGAGAGGCTGGAAACGGGAGAGTCGGAGCAAATATCGGCACGCAAACGGCAAGCTTACCTCCAGCTCAAGCCCTATTGCCTCCCTATTGATTCGGTGCTCTGTTTGTAGCTTATTTTCTGTTCTAGTGTTTCTTTTGATATGCTTAAAGTTGGCGAGTTTGGCTATATTCATGGAAATGCTTGTGGATGTTATTTAGTGCAAATGACTCGTGTACAAGTTTCTAGCATTGTATTGACTAAGTAAATGCAAGCTGTGCTTCTGGAATAATAAATGCCACCTCTGGAAGTATGCCCTGTTGCTATGAAGCCATATAGGAACATATATATTGATATAGGAATAGAAAACATGACTCGGGCAGGGTGTGTGCACACTGCTTTCATACACAGGCATGTATGCATGCAATCCTTATATCTATAAGCATGTCTGATTTAGTATGATTTCTTTGCAGAAAAGTATCTAGAGGACATGTCCAAATGCCAATGTATGCATGAAAAAAAATTCTGTCAATGATTTCTTTGCATTTTCTAGTATCTAGAGGACATGTCCGAATGCCAATGTAGGAGGAGAGACTCACTGTAACTCATGTTTTTAGACCTCGGTCCAGGGGAGCCCATTTTTGTGTTTTTGGTGCCAATGGGCAAATTCTACAACACCAGCATTTTGCATTCGCAGATTGGATAGTTTTCAGACAATACCTTATGCAGAAAAGTATATATATATTTCAGACAGTGCCTTATGCAGAAAAGTATATATATATTTCTGCAACACCAGTATTTCGGGTCTTCCAAATTAAATCAAAATCTAATCAATTGATTAGCTGAATCTGCTTGAGCTTCAATTGTAAAAGTTAATATTATATATTCCTGCCCATCCAAACTTTACTTTTAAGTGGCATTTTCCTGTATCTAGAGGGATAACTTCAAAATTTTCAGCCCCATTTTTTTGGTTTGAAAGAAATAGAACTACCAGATATTTTTTTTTTTATTGGAGATTTCAAGCATCATTTTGGAGCAGGTGATACAGATTTGGAGCTTGTATCATATTACAAGCATCATTTTGCACAAATTCAGGACTAATAAAAATAATTATTGCTGTAGTTTTACAGCCTATAAAGCTTAGAATTTGTAGGAGGCTGCTGTTTTTGCACATGGGGCTGGATTTATACACAAAATTAATGTGATCATAACTTTAAATTGAAACCCTTTGATCTGTAAAAGTGCATTGGAAGTTCCCTCTGATTTATCCTCACCTTTTTATAATCTCTCAAACTGCATTACCCATATCTTTAAGCATCTCTTTTCAAATCAACTCATACTCTCTTAAAAAGTTGTTAATATTCTATGATACTTAATTGAAATGAATTGAAATAACCAGGAAATTTGAATTGAAAATGAAACAAAATCAAGCAGCCCCCATATCATCATCAACTAAGTAACAAAAATGGGTCATCGATAAGATCAAAATAATCAAGAAATCTGAATTGAATAACTCCTAGCTAATACCTTTACTTCGGTTTAAATCAATTAATCTGAAATTGCATAACAGATCACTCCCAACTTCACAAAGACTAATTAACCTGAATAACTTAACATACATGAATGAAAGCAAATATCATATGATAGTTAGTGGCTAGTATGGACGATTGCTCTTCGCTAAATATCATATGATATCATTAAAATCTAATTGTTTTCTTAAGCATTTTGATGAGATAATATTTAATGATATAGTGGATCGAGATGCAAGAAATTGAGGGAAGAGTAATGATATTGTGATGTGTCATTTTGTAGGTGTTGCGAGGAATATACAACAGATCGGACTCACTTGCGTCTCCCATAAAGATCTCATTGTCTTGGAAGGTAAGATAATTACTTTATTGTTAATAGGAAACATAATTCACCAACAAGTATCCATGATGCTCATCTAACATTGCCACTACTTGTCTAAATTTTTTTTTTAGACATGTCTGAACATGTACCAATTGTTGAATGCTTATCTACAAGTCCATTGGTGGAGACTGAAATTGATGGTATTATTGGTGGAGAAGAAATTGATGGTATTGATTGTGATAGTAATGATGGGAATCATGAGGTTGATGGTATTATTGAGGGAGAAGAAAACCCAAGTGCCCTTATGGATTCCCACAAATATGCATACCAAAGGAAGCCTAGGAAGAAAACTTCTACTATTTGGAAAGATTTTAAAATAGTGGAAAGGAATGGTGTTAGGAAAGCTGAGTGTAATTTTTGCAAAGATCTCTTATCTATTTCTTCATCAGGTTCTACAACTCAGTTCCATAGGCACTTGACTAGTTGTCTTCCACGCGTAGCTGCTTCTAAAAGGCAAAAAGTTTTGACTATTGACATGAAAGGTCCTGAATGTGTGAACATAGTGAAGAATTTCTCATATGATATGAAAAAGGTAAGAGAACTAGCTTCTTACATGATACTTTATCACGAGTATCCATTTGCCATGATGGAACATGTGGTGTTTAATAAATTTATGAGAGCTAATACTCTTCATTGGCAAAAGATAAGTCGTATTACAGCAAGAAATGACTGCCAATCCACTTATGAGATTGAGAAAAAGAAACTGAAGACAATATTGAGAGGTGTGAATAAAGTCAGTATAACAACCGACATGTGGACTTCAGGTCAAAAGATCTCATATATGGTTGTTACCTGTCATTTTGTTGATCCTGATTGGCATTTACAAAAGAGAGTCTTAAATTTTTGTAATGTCCCACCACCACACACTGGGGTTATTGTTGCTGATGCTCTTCAGAAGTGTTTCACTGATTGGGGAATTGAGAACAAAGTGTCTACAATAACAGTGGACAATGCTAGATATAATGATGTAGCTTTAAGGGTTCTCAAAGATGTTTTCAGTTTGAAAAAGAAGTTATCTATAGGGGGGCAGCTTTTTCATGTGCGTTGTTGCGCACATATAACAAACTTATTGGTCAAAGATGGACTTACTGAGATTGGTGACATTATTGATTGTGTTCGAGAAGGGGTGAAGTATTTGGTTGCATCAGAAGCTCGTATCAAGCAGTTTAGTGATATTGCAAAACAGTTGCAATTATTAAGTAAAAAACTTTTTTTGGATGTTCCTACTCGATGGAATAGCACTTACCTAATGCTAGCCGCAGCCTTAGAGTTTAGGGAAGTCTTTCCGAGATATGGAGATAGAGATCAAGGTTTTAATTATGTTCCAAGTATTGAGGATTGGATCAAAGTGGAAAATGTCGTTCAAATTTTGGCAGTTTTTAATGAGGTGACAAACATTATTTCAGGAACCGAGTATCCAACTGCTAACTTATTCCTTCCTGAGGTATGGAGAATAAAAGAGGTATTGAACAAGAAGTCTCTTGACCAAAATGATTACATACGAGCAATGGTTGTGAAGATGACTACAAAGTTTGATAAATATTGGGGGGAATGTAACTTGCTTATGGCAGTGGCTGCAGTTTTGGATCCAAGGTTCAAGATGATGCTTGTTCAATTTTGTTTTCTAGTAATTTATTCAGAACCCGAAGCCACTACAAACATAGATACCATATTAAGAATCTTAAATGAGCTATATGATGAGTATGCTGAAGATTATAATTTAGCTAATGTCGAGTCAAGTGGACATGAAAATGCTCGAGACATAGGTTCTTGTGGTGGTTCTATTAATGCTGTGGGGAAGAATGTGATGAGTGGCAAGTCTATGTTTGAATCATTTGTTAGAAGGAATGATACCATTCGTCCAGTGAAATCTGATTTAGATGTTTACTTAGAGGAAGGTGTCTATATTTGTAATGAGGATTCAGATTCACATTTTGATGCCTTGGAATGGTGGAAGGTCAATGATCTAAAATACCGCATTTTATCTAAGTTGGCACGAGATATTTTGTCACTTCCAATTACTACAATGGCTTCAGAATCTACTTTTAGTGCTGGTGGTAGAGTGATTGATCCTTATCGTGCATCAATGTCTGTTGAAACGGCAGAAATGTTATTGTGTGGAGCTGATTGGGTTCGGGTACTTCATGGTTTGAAAAAATCATCGAATGTAAGTATGATTTTATTGAGTGATTCCTTATTGCCATCTAGAACTTGTCTTTACTTATTGAGAACCTATTTTGACTAATTGTTATCTTTCATTTTGTAGAGAGAAGAACCAACTTATAAGGAGATTTTACTACCTTGATGGGAATCAAGTGACAGGTTGTGTATTTTTACTTTTGCCTTTTGGTATAATGCCTACTTATTCTAAAATTGTTATTTTGTTATATCATGTTGTTGATTATATTGTGTGTTTTGTATCATAGGTTGATGGTGATTGGCAGCTGGCTGGGTTTTAATCTTTGTTTTTTTTTTTTTGAATTGATCTACTAAAAGGAATGTTAATAGAACATATTGTTTAGGACAAAAGTTCTAATTATTTTGTGGACCAAAGTGGGGGTTGGAGCTGTCCAGCTAGACAAGATTACTAGAAATTTAAATTTTTTGGAAGTTTGGATATGTAGGTAATTTCTTTACTTGAATTTCAGAATCTACTTGAATTGCAACTATAGTTTTTTTGTAAAAGTCTTATTGTTATTGTGTTGAATGGAGAAATTAATATGTTTTGTAGTGTTTTCTTTTTGGACAATGATTATTGGTGTATATTAGTACTCTAAAGTTTGTATTAAGACTCTAAGAGTTAATTTATATTAGTATTAGTATATTCCGTGTGTGGTGTGTATTCTTTTGATGTAGGTAGTGATGAAGCTAGATGAGGGTCACGACCTGACATGGGGTGTTGAAAAGTAAAGTGGGATGTAATTTTATTTGTAAGCTATATTTATTAGTTTGTAAGTTTGAATTGAGCTATATTTGTAATGGGCCTTGAAGCTATTAAGTTCTTATTTTTGTAAGTTTGCTGGAAATTCTTGTAACTATTATTATCTAGCTTAGAAGTTGGAATTAATGGAATTGTGAAGATTAGATAATTCAGAATTGCTTTCCAGCTTACAGGGACGATATCCAAGTAGTATAAAAGCTCTAATATTCATGGGGCTAAGCAATGCTACACAAATAATACCAGAATTTTATTCTTTTGACAGAATCTTTCTAATGTTATGTTATTTGATTAATGTGTACTTGTTTAGTTAATTTTCTACCCTTTCAGCTTTAAACCCTTTGTTATTCAAGTAATGTGTAATTATTTATTTTATTTTCTACCATTGAAGCTTATTTTGTAATTATTTATAAATTATAATCACAGGTTTTCGTTTCTTAGTTGATTTCAGCTTGACAGCTCGTAATTACAACTTATTATTTGTAATTTCAGCTAAATATGCCTATGGCACAATATTATTTTTTTTGAGATATTTTTGAACTTCTCCCAGATGATTTTATTTTATTTTTTTCCATTTAAATGCTTTCATTTAAGGATTTAAGAAGAGTTTTAGAGTTTCATTCATACTAAAATCTAATATATATTATCATAATTTTAGTTCAAATTAATTGGGAGAAATAATCTCTTGTGCTTCAACCAACCAAGAAAAATAAAATGGTGTATCTGGTTATCGAGCTCGATTCGAGCTACTCGAGCTCGTATTAGTTCGAGTATTTTTGATACTCAAGTTCGAGTCGAGTTCGATCATATTATATGTTTAACGAGTCGAGCTCGAGTAGAAATTTTTAAAAATTTTCGAGCTCGAGTCGAGTTCGAGCAGTGAGATATGCTAAACGAGCTTTTGATCCCATGCTCGAATTCGACTCGATTCAGATCGTTTGCAACCCTACAAAAGCCACATCGGAACCCTCACGCCCCCATAATTATATATGAACAACTTTTTAATATTTGGGTGAAGTTCAAAGCCTTCCAATGCCATTTCATCACGTGCATTAACATTTTCTCTGCTCCAACGTAAAATCAAAACTTGAAGATGTTCTTTCAACTCGAGATTTGCACCCTTATATTCTAATGTGAAGTCTTCCCCCTTAATCTCTAATTTTCCTCTCAAGCTATTCAGTCTGTTTAGCTCGCTTAACCGGCCACTATCCTTTGGGGCCGAATTAGAGTGGACAACGAACATAGATAATGTCTGGAGATTTTTCAATTGCCCCAATCCACGTGGCATATAAGTCAACTTATCACATCCATCATTGTAAAGATGTCAGAGGTTGGTTAATTTCGTAATTCCTCTAGGCAATTCTTTAAGCCCATTGCAATAAGAGAGTCTCAGTGTATACAAATTTTGCAACCTAGATATAGAATCTAGCAGCGTCTCGATTTTACCATTCCTAGAAAGACCAAGATATCTTAAATACTTCAACTTACATATAGAACTCGATACTTTCTTTTGAGGTAGATCCAACGCCCGTAAGAACTTCAAACTTGAAAAGATTGCTTCACAAGTACTTGACTCTCTCCAACTCCCAGTTTCATTAGGCGAAAGAAGTGATCGTATCCTACTAGCTTTAGACGACGAAGCTTGAACTACAAAGGAAAAATCTATATTATTGACAACTGATACATGCCGAGTTTTCTCACCAATAGTTTTTTTTCTCAAACTCTAATGTGGTGATCAACGATCCAGCCACTGATATTGCGAGATCATGCATGAGGTCTTGCATTTTACTCATTATCACATTTCCCAAAACATCCATTTCAGCTTCCTGAAAGAATGATCTCCAAAGTAAATTCATGAAATACTCATGACCAACATTTTCAAGACATTCATTTTGATTGGATAACTTGATAAACCACTGTGCTATCCAGAGATGTATCAATTTTGATTCTTTGATCACGTAATCCTTGGGAAATATACTACAGTGAGCAAAACATTGTTTCAAATGTGAAGAAAGCTGATCGTAACTTAGCTTAAGAGTGGGTAAGATGTCATTTTCTTTTATTTTTGGCAATTTAGTGGTTTTGAAAGAAACCCACTCTGCTTTAGAATCTTTAAAGTACAGTAACCTTCCAATTGTTTTTATGACAAGGGGGATACCTGAACACTTTTCTACAATCTCCTTTCCAACTTCCACTTTTTTGGAATTCTCTGGCTCTTGTCCTTTTCCAAAAGCCACTTGCTTGAATAAATACCATGACTCCCGTTCGTCTAAACACTGTAGGAAATATTCTACAATTGTTTGGGTAATTTGTGCAACTTTTTTACTTCGTGTAGTTATTAATATTCTATTGCCACTTGCACCAACCTCCAACAATACTTTCAAATCATCTCATTTTTTAACATCCTCGTTCCAAACATCATCCAATACAAGTAAGTATTTCTTTCCACCAATTTCTTTTCGAAGACCATGCACTAATGTATCCATTTCAACACTGTCTGGTTTCTTTTTTATTGTTGATTCTAGGATTGTTTTGAACAACTCTTTTGACTTCAAAACTCTTAGACACACACACACACATTTTTGGTTGAAAATGTTTATCTTTTTTTTTTTTCTCATCATTAAAGATAATTTGAGCTAGCGTGGTCTTTCCTAGTCCTTTGATACCAGTAATAGGAAGGATTCTGACATTCTCTTTAACATTGGAATCAGAAAGAAGTAAATCTATAATCTCCTTCTTGACATCCTCTCTACCAATAACTCCTGCCTCAGGTACAAAGGAATGAGTGTCATCCCTCGTCCTAGCCCTAACTCCTCTATCCACAAAGCGTTCCTCCAAGTAAAATTTCCTATCACTTGCGATGTCATCTAACTTTTGTCTAATCGCCTTAATCTCACGGCCCATTTTCAGATGATAGACAAGCTGGTTTGATTTGGAGAAGAAGATTCGTACCTTTTTTGCCATCTTATCCCGAGTCATCATCTTTCACAATAGACATTCAGTGGAGAAACCATCCAACAAGTCGTCTGCATCATAAAGGACATCCTTAAGCTTTTCAAGCCAATCAATAACTTCATGGTTGTTCACTACCCATTGCTCCTCGGCATCAAGAAGCACGGCTTGGATTGTCGAAACGGTGTTCTTGAGCTTCTCAAGCTCATCTTTGAAACCCTAGAGCAGCCCGACCTCATTGAGAGCCTGGGAGCCCAAGCTCTCAATGATTCGTGCAACAATGTCGAAGAGAACGCCTTCTGCCATTTCTTGATGGTTGGTGATCAAGGAATATGGTTGAAAATGGCTTGAGTTGAGTTTTTTGATGGATGGAAGGAGGATATGCTGGCTTTAAACACACAGGACTCTGTTGTGACCAACATTTATAATGCCCTGCTTTGTTCGTTGCTTGCAATTTCCTTGTATGCTTTATCTACTCATTTTGAAGATGCGCCTCTCCTTATTGTTGTTCCTTTTTCTCATTATTTATCGGAGATGCCTCTGAGTGCTGCCTTAAGCTTTCCTTCACCTATTGTTTGAAGAATAACACTTTGTTAATATGTTACTTTCACATCTTAAAGTTGCTTTCCTTATTATTTTTATTTAATTTATTTATTGTTTAAAGAAAAAGCAGTAGGCAAAGCATCTTTAACAATAGGCAAAGCATAATTTCAGACAGTTTTGAACAATATACATATTTATATAATATGCGTAGTTAGATTGATATACAAATTAAAGATAATTAATAATAATATATTAGTACATAGATTAATACATAAAATTATTTATATGTAACATTACTCATATACCAATTACTGAGCATGGGAATCTTTTTCGATATTGTAACTTGGCATCCTTGAGGTTACTAATTTTAATATTGTTGGCCCATGTAGGACTATAATTTAGGAGATGTTTGGACATAGAGTTGGGATATGAAACTCTTAAAATTTTTCATAATTTTATTTTTCCAATATACTTTAAATACAAAACACTTATTAATTTCAATTTTTAATTTTTTTTATCTAATCATTATTTAATTATTATCTAGACCAAAAAATTAATACAATTCTTACAAACTTTAAAACATTACACAAAAATCAATATAGAAGTTTTCAAACTTTAAAAAAAATAAAAAATATTAATGTTAAAAACATTATGCTCAAACAATTTTTTAACTTCAATAATTTTTATTTAAAATTTTCTCTCTTTTTCTAAAATCCAATCAAGAAAACATCTTAACTTAAAATTATTTCATTACTATTTATAAAATTTTAAAATATTTCAAGTAACGGATCATGACCTTTAGTCTATTGTTTCATCTACCAAAAAGATGGATACACTCCCAAAAATAAAATAAAAAATAAAAAAAAGGCACACTCCTTCAATTTACATAAACATTCAAAACATGACTCAACATGAGTAGATGAATGGAATACTAGTTTTAAAACATGACATTGTACATTTTTGTGAAAATCTCAACCGCAATTATAAAACATGCATGTATAAATAATAAATTTCTTAGTTTAAAAAATTATAATGCCTTTTTAATATTTTAAATTGATATATATATATATATTAATGAAAAAGTTGTAAAATATACAAAGACTGAAAAAATGTTTTGGTGCTGAATACCAAAACAGTTGTAGTACAAATAGACTTTTCTATTACATTAGTATTATCCAAAGTTCACAATTCTAACTATCTTTACAATTTAAACTAGTAACGTGCTAGCTATGTATAACATTTGAATTTGAATGGTGCTGTATATCCTACTTCTGTTGTGGATGATCCTTTGAGAGCTAAAGAATCGGTCTTCTATAATCTATGTTGAGACAGGAGAGGTAAGTCTTAACAGCCCCTTGCAAGCTGATGGGAGGTGGAAGCACATTAAGCTTGTCACGTACCACAACAAACCGAGATGCAATGAATGTCTGCAGATGATCATGAAAAAGTAGATCAAGATAGACAGTATTATAAGATCAACGTTTCAATTGTCAAAGACATACAAATTTTTACGGTTTCACTGTTTACCATATGAATATCTCTAGGCATATGAACTTGTTGAAGGTCTGCACTAGCTCTTTAACATTGCCTGGCCTATTATTTCTCTTCCTTCTCACTTCCTTTGCTTGATTTTTATACAACCATTCAATGGCAGTTCATACTTAACGAGGCGGAATTTTATCAACTTTAGCAAAAATTACCTCGTCTAGAGTTTGTTCTCTGGTGCGGGCATCAAGATGATCGCTACAAAGTTAGAGGTACCAAGACTATTTCTTTTCATTTTAAAAAGAGTAATATTACACACTATGTAAACGTTGCATAATTATTTTAAAAATGAGTATAATTTACTATTTAAAAATTAAGTTTTTTTAATGTATATCCCATATTTTTTTCATCTTTTTCAAAATAATTGTATTTTGATTATCTAATTCATAATTACATAAATATTTTCTAAACAATGGGGAGGAGTGAAAGAGGGAAGAACGATACCAAGGGAGAGAGAATTGATATTGAAAAAATATCGGGTGTCACAAAATAGAATAACGTTGTAGTGATTTATTGCGCAATTTATCCGAACTTTGTAGCGATTTGTACTGATTCATGACACCCAACATTTTTTCGGTTTCGATATCAGTTCTCCCTCCCTATCGCTTCTTCATTCACTCCTCCCCTCAATTTCGGTATCAGTTATCTCTCCCTGGGTATTGCTTCTAGTTAGAGAGAAAGATTCTTTCATGGCCAGAGATAGGAGACAGGTATTCCCACTTTCACTCGAAGGATTCAAGATTTTCAACCTTCAGCTTTGCACTTCTGCTTCGTACTCACACTCGCATTGACCGATAGTATGAGTAAGAAATCAAACTTGCCAAAAGAGCAAATCTAGATCTAGGTTTGAGGAGAAGATATGGTAGGATTTTCAAGATTGTGATGGGGTTAAAATCGATATCATTATTCACGATTATGGACAGACAAACTTGAGCATCTTTTCTGTACTGTATTCCAACTTTTGTATTTATAGTAGGATGGAGACTACTCATGTGAGAGGTAGAAAGAGCCACGGGCCCACGTACGCAGAGAGAGAGAGAGAGAGAGCTGGAATCTCAGACTTGCAACGTCCAATTAGAAATATCCGAATTGCAACGTCTGGAACTCAATCAGTCAATGAGAGGGCTCCATCTGTCCTATCTCTAGAATTTTTAGCTTTAGAATTTTCCCTTGTAACCGAATGCACAAATCTGAGCCATTGATTGAGCTATGATCTGTATTTGTTCTTGTGAAATCGGTATAAATACTCTTCTGTAATGTAATGAACAGTGATAAAGAAATATGAATAACGGTATAAAACTTTCGAAAAGCCTCTGTGTGTCTCAGAAACATTCTCTCGAGCACTTCACGTGCACTATCCTTTCTCCTCTGTTTTAGTCAGTTTAGCAGTCAATACCTGAGCCAGCTGAGCTAAAGTCCACTACATATATGCATATATGGCTCTGTGCATAACCAATTTAACATGATAACGACAAGCACTTTCAAGCCCAAAAAAGGACCTTAGAAATGGGGGATGTTAATTTCACGCGTATATCCAATTCATGATCAACATAATTTCACCTAACACGGGGTAGAATCAGAATTTTGTGTTTAGGAGGACGATCGATAAAATGTACAATAAATATAAATTTTATAAGGATGATCATCAGTGATAAAAGTATCATGATTTATTATTACTGAGCTCTCTAAATGTATATTAATCTTCGAATTGTTCACGTATTTTAAAAAAAAAATCAATTATTTTTAAGTACTTACTCATATTTTTTTATGATTTAAGAAAAAATTATACACTAAAAATAAATTTGAGAATTTTCTAATAAGTAATGATGTAATGTTGTTAAATTTTTAACAAACTATATCTCATAATTATACAAGTTAGACTGAAACTAAATAAGTAAGTATAATCAATTAATTTTACAATAATATAAATTTATAATCAATTTTTTTATTAGAGTTAGACTATTAGTTGAGTAACTGTGAGATTATGTGAGTTGAAATTTGAGTTTAAGTGAATTAAAAGTTAGAATATAAATGGATATATATTAAGATTTATATGAATAATTTTAGTAAAAAAAATTCGAAGGGGGCAATTTTTATTTATTTTTAATTTGAGAGGGAATTTTAAATATATATATATATAATTATATATATTTATATTATAAATTAATTTTTAAAAAACTTTCGCCCCCCCAACCTATAAGCTGGGTCTGCCCCTGACCCAACAAATAATGTATTTAAACCAAATTTATAAGCAGTATAATTCTACCCTTGCAAACCTCAGTTCTATTAACCATCCCCAAAAATAGTCCCTAAGTGGTAGCACATTAGACAAATTCTTCTCTAGGCCTCAGGCCCTAATTCTGTACAGACCTAATTCTACCCATGAAATCATTTAAAAAAAAAAAAATTCTACCCATGAAATAATAAATTGACATCAATACGTTCCAGCTCTCTCTCTCTCTCTCTCTCTCTCTCTCTCTACGTCTCACATGGGTAGTCTCCATCCTTCTGTAAATACAAAAGCTGAAGCAGTGAGCTCAAGCCTGTCTGTCCACAATCGTGAATAATCATATCAATTTTAGCCCCATCACAATCTTGAGGATCCTAACATATCTTCTCTTCAGACCTAGTCCTAGATTCGTTCTTTTGTCAAGTTTGATTTCTTATTTATACTATCGGTCAGTGCGAGTCTGAGTACAAAGCAAAGCTGCAAAGGTGCCAAGCTGAAGGTTGAAAGTCTTGAATCCGCTCTTACTGGTCTCATATCTGCTGCTCGAGTGAAAGTGGGAATGCCTGTCTCCTGTCTCTGACCATGGAAGGATATTTCTCTCTAACTAGAAATCTCGTAGGAGAAGAAAGAAAGTAGCGGAGAAAAGAGAGTTTCTTCAGTGTACTTCATAATAAGCATTCATAAGCTTCTCCAGTTGAGCTCCTCTTAATCCCTAAAAATTACTTCATTCCCATCCTGAGCAATACGATATTCTACATGTTAATTTCGTTTATTTATTTATTTATTATTTTAGGATGGGAATGAAGTATTTTTTAGGATTAAAAGGAGCACTCAATATAGAGATTGCATGTATACTTGCCATCCAGCAGAACCAGACGAGGTTTCTCTCTCTCTCTCTCTCTGTGGGCAAGCTGTTGCTTGTTGTATGTTCATGCCTTTGCTTGAGCCACTAATTTTAAACTTGCCATTTTTTTTTTTTTTGGGTAGATGGAAATGGAGGATGGAGATGAGATAGATGCCATGCTGCCCCAGACAGGAGGTGCTGTTGCCTAAAGGGTTTGTCAGGTCGTTTCTGTAATCATCAGTTATCTACTGACTAACCGGCCTATCTCTGAATTACAATGGACTGTCTTGTTAATTTCAACAAGAGTGTTATTAATTCAGTATTTACTTCTTTATAATGCTCAGGTAGAACTTGATATATGAAAGCTGAAATGCATAACCAGAGCTAGATTGGATCGGTTATCTTCATGGTGCTTTAGATCATTAAATTAGTTCCCAGGTTGTGAACAACTATGATTGGATGACATTTCATTGACATCAATGCCAATGTGATCTGGTATTGGAATTGTTGGATGCTATAGAATGAGTTCCTAAGTTTCTAAACTCTATCCATGAAATAGTATTAAATATTTTTCTTCTACTTCAAGCACTCTCTCTCTCTCTCTGTTGTGGATTAAAACTCAGATCACTATTGGTACTTATTCTTCTAAGATTGCTACTATTTCAGAAGAAAGGAAATGCCAAGAACAAGAGTGGACAACTGAAGGTCCTTGTTAAGAACTTGAAAGTTTTGAGTTTATCAATACTGTAATAAACTCTCTCTTGCTCTATCTCTTGATATTTGATGTTTCTGTGTGTGATGCCATGACATCTGACAAACATTGTTGTTTTGAGAATTTTGGTTTATAATGGATAGCATCCACTAAATGGTAGAATGGAACTCATCACTAATGGATTATTTTTTACACTTGGAACCTATATGCTTATAGCAAATATGTATTGACGTTCAAGCTCTTATCTTTTTTTTTTTTTTTTCAAAAGGTTAGAAACCTGAAAACATCTAATTTGAAATGGCAAGGGCTTCAAAGACAACATTACTGAGTGCAATAAGGTTTTTTTTTTTTTTTTAATAATCTGAACCATTTTCAACTTTTCTATGCTCCAATCTTTTGATACGGTTATCCAAATGACGAATTCAAATATTTTAGCAATATCATCTTTATTATTCAAGTTATGCTTTATTGTTGTTTTTTCAGTTCCTACCATTCCCCAAAGTCCAACTCTTCTTACATTACTATCTCTTAGAAGCCAAAAATTTCTTCACCACACTTTAGAGTGATGATATATCTTGTGTTTTGAATGCATGCATAGTTCTCACAGGTTGTGGCAACTTCTCAACCGTTGTTGCTGTAAAGAAAAATAATATTATAATTTCTTATTTTAAAATTTGCTTACAAAAACAAAAGAAAAAAGTACTAAGTATGCTTCATAATTCGTCACGCTCAAAACTCAGAAAAAGGATGATAGAAAAGTGTCAAGAGTTATATAGATTTTGATTAGCAGGAAGTTTGTCACCGCAATAATAGACGGCTCAAGCTCATTAAAGCGATTAAACATTGATCGATAAATAATTTGACTTGGCTCAAGATCATATTTGATCAACTCGAACTTGGCTTAGCAAGGTCTCAACTCATGCTCGAGTTCGAACTCGAGTAATATGAGTCCACTTGACTTGATAATCCAAAAATTCAACTCGGTTCAGATCAATTACAGCCATCCCTAAGTACTCTATGGTCAGTCGCGAAACATAGTTCCACACTACTCTAATCGTTGAGGGACATGTGTGCTTGTTAAGAGGACGGGAAGATATGAGCAGGGACGGAACCACATAAGGGCTTAGGGGCTTTGGTCCTACTAAAATTTGATAAAAATTCAATTTTAAAGGTGCCTTTTATAAATTGGACTTGTATAAAAAATTAGCATTTAACCCCTCCTAAATTTTATTTTATTTATTTATTTTTTATTTTATTTTTTATCTTAGCCTCCCCAAACTAGATTTTTTAGAATATGATTATTAATTAATTTTTCTCTTTCTCTTGTCAAACTTGTATTAATAATTTAATTTAAATAGAATATGATTATTAATTAATTTTTTAAACTCATAATTTAATTAAAATATGATTATTAATTAATAGATAATAGGTAGAATGGTAAAAAATGATAAAATAAAATAAAATAATAATTACAAATAATAAATAATTTTTTAATTATTAATTACTCAATACTATATATCTTCGTAAATAGATAATCTAATATGAAAATTTGATGTAAATAGTCAAAATCAAATTATTGTTATATTATTTTATTATTATATAATGAAAAAATAGTTATTTCAATATAAAGACTTATGTGAATGGAATGACCAAAAGTTAAAATCTATGTTACATTAGCTAAAATTATCTTTCAAAAATGTACAATTCAATAAGAGTGCTCTAAGAAAGTGATAGGTAGTAAATGGTTGCAGGTGAGGGCCAGTTTTCTAGTTAATAAGAGTCGGTAGGTTTGTTTATTCAAGTTTTGAATTTGGAAATCCAGATACCGGATCCATAATTTTTTTAAACCTTACTTAAAAGTATAAAAACTATTAAAAAATTAAAAAAGGAAATGGGTCAGACCGGGCAAAACCCAGCTCAAATTAACAGGTATAAGAGTCGGCTATCAATTTTTGTATGTAGGGGAGGGCTGGGTCGACTATCAATTAGGTAGAATAACGGTGTAGAAGAACTGAGATATTTTAGGAATTTGGGAAACACTACTTAGAGGTGTAGAATCTTTGTGCTCTGGAGAGGGAGTGGCTGAGTAAAATATTAGATGGAAAATACTATTTGTTTCTATTTGAGATTTTGATTTAGAATCTTGATTTGTATTTTATTTTTAATCTTTTAATTTATTTTACATGATTTTTAATTAAATATTTTTAAATAATGTTGTGATTTTTTTTATATTTAAAAAATATTTTAAAATGTTAAAAAAATTATGTAAAAAAATATGCTTAATTATAAAATAAAAATAAATAAAAATAAAAGTTCTAAATTGAAAGTCCGAATCGAGACCTGTAGAACGGCCCATATTAGATAGTCCAATCATTTAAGATGTGGGCTCTCTATTGTTGCTGCTGTCTGTGGAGATCATATTCGGTAGAAATGATGCAAAATTAATCTCCTATAGTTGTTTGTTACTGTAATCAAAATGTTATTGTGATTAAAATTTTTTTAAAAAAAGTATTTTTACATATCAATTGTTTGGTAAATTGAGAAAACTCTAGTTTTAAAAAATTCCTAGTTGCCAACACTGTTTTAAGTCCAAAAGTATTAAGTGGCTGCCACCAATCAACCAACACATGATAAATCCGTATAGCTTTAAAACTTCAGCACAGAAATGAATCGACTCATATTGCAGTTAGGAGCGTAACTGATTTGATTTGGTCCCATTTTTAGACAAAATTTAAAACTAAATCCGTTAAAATCAATTTTATATTTTTTAAAATTGATTACTCTCCTAAATCGATATTTCTAATTTTATTGATTCATCCAATTTTCTGATTTTTAATAATCTAATTTTCTGATTTTTACTTAAGTATATTAATATTACTAATTTACTTATCAAAAAGAATATGTTGAGAATTTATTAGATAACAAAATATATTGAAATATATATATTTTATATTTAAAATATATGATCAAATAAATACTCATTTAAAATCAAAATATTATGATATAAATTATAATATATTACTTCATACATAATCATTATATTATATATAATATTAAAAATTAATAAAAATAGGTACAATATATGTACCGGTTCAATGGAAAACATAAAACCGAGTTCGACAGGTCAAAAACCGAACCAAACCAACCAGCCTGGTTCAATCGGGTTTTTTATTTATTTTTTAACACCTAATTGCAGGTACAGTTTCCTGCAGATTTCATTTTAGGAATGGTAGTTAGAATCCGGTACTGAATGCTGTGCCTCCTATCATTTGTAAACAAACAAAAAGAACAAAGATGTCAAAGAACGAAGGAAAGAATGACATTTATGATTGAAAATAGCCAAAACACAAGATTTGCATTGAACCCAATCAGAATGACATCACAAGCCCTTTCTTTTCTTCTGTCTCCTTTTCCTTTCTTTTGTTTTATAAAATGAGCCCATCACTGATTGAACATCATACAAACAGTTCTAACAAAAGTTGGTTTCCCCCCCGGAAAAATGAATGGTTGGTTAATCTGACAGCCTCATTGATCAACCAGAGTGGCAGCTCATTGTCTCAGCCACCCTCGATGCGCACGGTGCAGTTGTTTCTACTTGGATCTGTCTTGTATTGTAAGACTTGCAGCTTAGGCATTTATGCGCCATAACGTGAAATCGAACGTTAGAATTTGCTCCACAATCATTGCAGAGAATCCAGACCTGATCCATTCGAAATCTCGGTTAGAGATATGTGCAACCAGTTTCCATTAAAGAATCTAAGGTCTTCAGGCTACGCTTAGTTACTTACCATCTTATTCAAGTATATTTCAGGCATTGGAGTTGAGGCAATCTGCATATGACGTTAAGTAAAGCATGTCAGGGCATGAAGCACAATATTATTAGCATAAGGTTCAGTTTTTCCTAGAAAACAAAGAATGGAGGTATCCACTTACCACTTCGTCAAGCTTTGCCCATGCACCGGACATATCACCGATCGACTTTGAGCAGATGGGGCATGAGTACCTGCAAGATGAAGGAATTGATTCTTCCTAACCAAAAATTTGCCAAAAGAGTTGAGAAACAATAGGCATGCCGAAGCAAGAATAAAAAATATAATCGAGTAAATTTGAAATTATAGAAAAGAGGAAGCTTGTGCAGACTTCGAGAATTAGAAGTCTAATTTTGTTATTGCGGTCAAAATATTGTACGTCTAAGAAACAAATGCTCACCGGAAATGTTGCATCATCTCTTCCATACATTCATCATGTATTGTGTGTCCACATCGCAAGACAGTAATCGCTTTCATTGAATCAAACAGAAACTGCAAGCAAAATAGAGGCATCATCTCACTGATTATATATATATATATATCATTTTTATCAAACATCAGTACTTTATAATACCTCAAAACAAACAGGGCAATTGTGGTGCATTGCTCTTTCAACACACTGATGTCCATCTTCCATTGACTTAGAGTAGCAACATTCTGAGGAAAAAATTGCAAGATAAGAAGGAAGTAGAAGAAGATGTTCAGCTAATGGTCAAGAATTAGGAAACTCCAGTCCTCACTTACCACATTTATCGCAGTGGAAGAAATTTTCCTTGCCTCCAATTCTGTAAAAATAAATTTACAAGCAAAGACTTAGGAAGTTAAAGCATATAAAACCCTCTAGTCAATAGAATTAAAGAAGTGATAAGAAAGAAATGAATTATAAAATTAACCTGCAGATTCCACATTTATCACAGTGGAATTGGTTCTTTGAAGTCTGAAAGAAGAACAAATTGGTTATAAGTTAAGATGAACTTTGCAAACCAGCATACAAAAAATAACCAACAAAAGGTGCATTGTCTGAACCATCTTCATCTTTTTTATCCAAAAATTAAAATAGAGAGAGAGAGACAGGAGAGAGATTTTCATCTTTTCCCAATGGATCTGGCTCGAAACTTTGGAACTTACATCATCGTCAAAAAACTTGCATGTTGTACAGAAATAATTTCCCATACAAACGCCACAACTTGTGCAATACTGCTGTACCTGATTATGGTACAAAACCATAAGATCAACATTTAAAAACAAATCTCTAAAATTGGCACTAAATTTTAGTAGTGTAGTATTTAGGGAAGTTACATCTTGTTCTGTACCACATAGGGAGCAGATGACCTGTAAAACAGAACAAAACTTTGACAAATTAGAGAACTGAAGAAAGTAAGATAAGATACTACATTTTCCCATAGGTAAAACAAGTTCTATTGATGAAGTTGAGAATACGTATAGCCCAAGTACATAGGATGTATAGAAGAGAAGGTACTTGTTCACCTAGTGAAGAACTAGAGACAAATACAAGAGACCAATAAAAGAACAACAAATTTACGACCGCCATAACAAACCCCCTATAAAATACATTTTATTTTCATGGGTCAAACCTTTCTTGCTTTTCTTATTAGTATGAGTCATTTCAGAAGCAATTTGTCTTTTCATCATCCCAAGATATCCATTTATTTACCTAAGGCGTGGTACCGACATCGAGAATGAATGCACTGAACAAAAGGAAAAAGAAAAGGCTCAAAGGAAAACCTTGCAACAACCAAAGTATCCTCCTAAATGCAAACATTTTGGTTTCTGAACAAACCATATTGCTCTCAAGAGACATGAAATGCAAAGAGTGTCAACATGAGAACCGATTGCCAGATAAAATCCCATCCCTCCTTTCATTTTCTGTTTCTGGCAATGGTAATGGTCAAATGCAGAGTGATGCTTTACTTCTATGAGTACACACACAAACATACATATTGTATTTGTTTGTCTATGCAATATGACTCAAATTACTATCACCCTTAAAAAGGCTTTAAAAATATCCTTTTTCCAGAATTGAAGAACAGCTCAAAAGTTTGGAAATAATGCACCAAGAGTAATTAGAGATGAATTTTGGCACATAATTAAATCCTGAATTTGTAACTTCCTCTATCTTAATAACTAAGAGTCCACTATCCCCCATATTGGCAACAGTTCTCTTTCTATAAGAGAAAAAAGAAAAGAAAAAAGATTTTTAACGAAGTGTGACTGACATCAATCCTCTATTATCAAAAGCTAGCATTCTTCTCCTTACTTTTAACTTTTGCCATGATTCCTTCACTGGGCTAAGCATAGGGCAAGACCAACTTTGGTGACAGAACCAGAGACATACCAACACATGCAGTCCGCTTGTCGAAGAACGTAAGAATAACAAATGAATAAAGAGTACAACAGCTTTTGTCATGCATTATAACACAGAGAGACGACATCCTAATGTATCTATCCATCGGGAAAAAAAAGTATAAATCTATAATAATTTGCAAAAGTAGAGACACCTTTCAGCCCACTTGAAATTCGTAAAAGGAAGAAAAAAAATAAGGAAAATTTGCCAACCTGTTCTACTTCATGGCGTGGAAGATCATGTTGATCAAGAGGATCGGTTTCTATGGAATTCTGCTCATGTACAAAAAGAAAATTAGGAAGAATAAACATTGGAGCAAGAATATAGAATCAAAGAGAAAGAAAAACAGAACTAAGAGGATTAGATGTATAAATATAAGGACAAACCTTTGCTTCATTATGGCAATGCCTGCAATCGAAAATCTCATTGCAACAAGGCGCTCTGATCTTGCATCTCCTCCTGTAATGGGAGCACCTGCCCCAAAAACACAAAGAAACCGAGATTTTCAATCACTGGATTGTCAAAAGCAAAGAAACTCAAATCCTAAAGTGAGCTTTACAAAACAGCCATAAAAAAATAAAATAAAATAAATAAAAAGAAAGATTTTATCAACAGAAGAAATATAAGGCATACCCGTAATTCCCAGATCCGCTTTCCAAAACAGATACATCTTCATCACTGAGTTCAGAAATTGCAGAACTTTGAGAAGACAATGAAGACTCGGTTTCACTCTCCATTCTTTCTATATCTCTGAACCTCGTAGATGATTCGAAAAGCAACTCAATGAATTTTCTGAAAAAGAAGAAAAAAACTAACATTAAGATTACAACTCAAAAGAACCAAACACAGCATAACAGAAACTCAAACCGGAAAACCCCACCTTTACAACACAATGTATCGTTTTTCCCAAGGCCAGAAATTGCAGACGTTTTAGGAGGAGACCCAGCTGCCACAGCACGAGAACTATATGAAGGACCTGTTTATATATGAATATGTTAATGTATGTAGGGTAACAGAAGAGGGAGAGCCGACAATTTTTTTTTTTTTTGGTTAATTCCAAGGAACAGGTTTAGAAACATAATTAGAATTCGAACTGAACTGTCTCTCTCTGTTAAAAAAAAAAAATCTTCCTACACGTCAAAAATCGAAGATAGGAACTTTACACGACACGGAATTCATATTCATGCGCGTGCGTGTTACGTAGGACTCGTGTGATTCTTATGGGATCGGTTTAGATAAACCGCTTTTTGAAGAAGACGAACGGTTCAGATTTGATTTGATCATCCTGGAAAACTGTAAAACACCCACATAGACATAGACACAGACACGCCAGAACTGACCAAAAGCCATAATATCTTTGACGAAATAATTGAATGGGTTGGAGAAAGGCTGCTTTTCCAACTCAAGGTGCACTGTATACAGAACATTGCTTCCCTGACTAGCTTTAGATTTGACCATTATATTTTAATAATTCAGAAAATGGTTAAAATTTAAGAAAGAAAAAATAATATTTAATATGTGTAAATATTAGCATATTTTTTTAAAAATTAATAAATAAAAAATTAATTTTATTTATCATCAGCATACATTATATATTATATTTATTTTAATTTTTTTATAATAAATATATAATATATAGATAATAAAACTCAATTAATTTATTAATAATAAATATATATATATATATATTAAAAATATATCAAATATATGATATGAAATGATAGTAACTAGCATGATTAAGATGGTGACTCGGAGCAATTAGTTTATCCAATCACCATCAAATAACTCATCACTACTTATTTAGCTCTAAACTAATAAATTCGCTATCCCTGCCCCTGGTTTATTAACTTCCATTAAATACGCCGCCCACAATCATTCAAGCTCTTGATTTTGAATTGTCAATCATTTTAATAATAATAATAATAATAATACTATTTGACAAATAATTTTGTTTATTTTTAGCTTATGCACTGATATTTTATTCTTACTGTTTTTGTTACCTACTGCCAACATCTTGTCGATAAGCTAGTGAATTAATACATATTAACAAATATTTTATTCACAAATAAATTTGATTGAAAATAAATTTGTCAATTAATGTCTTATTATGATACATCAATTTCAAAAGAGGCGTAGACATTTTTTTCAGTTTGTCCTTCTAATTCAGAACCCAAAAAAAAAAAAAAAAAAAAAAGGATGATGTTGGGGTTGGTCTGGTTGTTTTTAGTATCAAAAATAATTTTTTAATAAAAATATAATAAAAATTTTTAAAAATACAATAAAAATATAATAAAAAAATAAAATGAAGAAAATATAATAAAAAATATAATAAAAAAATAAAATGAAGATGATTTCACGTGATGGGTAAGGAGGCTTTTGGCCTCAGTCCAGTCCGCGTCGCTGCCGGCCACCGTGAGCGACATCGCTCATACTATTAGGATTGTCTAATGGACTCATTTCAGATTTAAGACTGTCGGAAGAAGGTGAAATGTCGCTAGAAGTCGCCATCGTAGGAGTGAGGTCATTAAAAGGAGGCAGTTCTGATGACATAGGCCGTATCGCCACCAGTGGCCGACTACGATAATAAATGTTTTTCTTAAAGGACCGACCGACCTCAGATAATTCCATAAAAAAATACCCTCTTGAGATCAAGCATAAGTTGAGTATGCCAGATATTTTATAAGGGATATCAATGATTTTCTTAATTTGATGTGGTATTAAATAATTAAAAAATATTTATAACTATTCACTTATTTTCTAAACGTTTAGTATTATATAAAAAGACGATAAAAAGTTATCTAGAAAGAAAGGGTATAATAAGTATAAGAATTTTTAAATTGAAGATATTTCTGTATAATAATATTATTTATTAAAAAGCTTTCTCATTTAAATATGATTATATAAAAATTATAAAAACCCGAATTAATGTGAAGCTGGAAACTTGGAAAGTGATTTTCGTTTGTTTTAATTATTATATTATTATTGAATATTAATTGTAATAATTAACGCGCCTTTGTTTTACCACAGCAGTCTGCCCACAGAAAATGGAGAGTATAGTTTTGTTTTGAAAATAATGAGGGGGCAGTGCCAGTAAAAGGACAGAAAGATAAGTGGATAGGACCTGGTAGCAGCTGACGAGGAATGGGGCCCACCTGGTCTCCTGCAACCTACGATGCTGTTCCGGTCCCCAATTTGGTCTCGTCCTTGTGGCCTACCCTTCTTTAAAACGTGTCAATTAATGACTGGTCCTAACTACAAAGACCCCGCTTTTTGACCTTTTTAGTGTGACAATTGCCCTTTTCAATGTTTTTGGATAGGCAAGTCACATGCCAGTAGTTTTGAGTTTTTGAGCTTTATCGGTTCGGCCCACTTGGATGCATCCGATTTTTTTATTTCTATTTTCAAATAAAATTTGAAATTTAGATCGATTTATTTTATTTTATTTTATTTTAACTTAAATATGATATTTAGAAGATGAAATGAATTTAATTTAATTTTTAATAATATTATTATTATTTTAAAATATAAAAAAATTTAAATTTAAATTTAAAAAATATATATTAAAATTTAAAAAATATGTATTGAAATTTATATTTTGCATGAGAAATTTAAAAAATATAATGTTAAATAGAGATAAATTAAGATAAGCTCATCTCACTCTTCAATCTAAACGGAGCCTAAATAATTTAATATCGTATTTACTTTTTTGATTGTATTTTTAAGATGAGTTTTAGCTATTTGTTACAAGAGAAAATTAGAAACTAAATCAATATTTATTTCATTTAATTGAATTAAAAAGTGTCAGAACACAGTATTTTGTACTAAATTTATGAATATGCGTAATATTATATTCCCATGATTTTATAATTTAAATGTAAAAGACAATGTTTGAAGTCATGTATACCAATTGAATCTTGATGAAATTATTATGATCCATATTATATATTTTCATTGAAGCTAACCAATTGAATCTACAAGTTAAAGACCAAAATCTTACAAACGGACTCAAAAGGGTACCTGCTATTATATCATATGAACAGATTGTCTTTATACCCGATTGGTTAATATCAAATTACATTATGATAGTGTATGAAATCTTGCATACTATGAAGTATAGACAAAGGGAAAAGAAGGATGTATGACTCTGAAGTTAGACATGTCAGAAACATTTAATAGGGTTAAATGGAGGTATATAAGGGTAGTGATGGAGAAAATGAGTTTTGATAGTAAGTTGATTGAGATGATTATGAAATGTAATGTACTATTAAGTATTTTGTGTTGGTGAATGGTCTGCCTAGTTGTGTCATAGCCTAATTTTTTTGAAAAACTTCATTTATTCTGTCCAATAAGAGGATTAAGACTAGATGATCCATTATCTCTTTATCTTTTCTTCTTTGTGCTGAAGGATTAAGTTCGATATTACATGAAATTGAGGCAGCTAAGGTTACTAAAGGTGTAGCCATGAGCAAAAGAGTGCCAATATTAACCATTTGCTTTTTATAGATAATCGTTTAATATTTTGTAGGGTCAATACTCAACAATGGAGTACTATGCAACATGTTTTAGCAAAGTACGATATGGCAACCAAACAGAAGCTCAACTTATAGAAGACTTCTATATATTTTAGTTCAAACACATGAATGGAGGTATGTATTGAAATAATTAACATTATTGGTTCAAAGTGTGTGGTGACGTAAAGAAATATTTGGGGTGGCCTACTATGGTGGATAGTAGGCCACCCCAAATTTTTAGGGGATCAAGGAGAGGGTGTGAAATAAAATGAATAATTGAAAAAATCAATATTCCACTCAAACAAAGAAAGAGATCCTAATAAAATAAGTAATACAAGTAATATCTACTTATGCAATGATTGTTTTTAAGTTGTCAAAATAATTGTGCAAGGAAATATCAAATATGATGGCTATATTTTAGTGGGATATATGACTAAAGATAGAAGAGTTCAGCGGAAGAAGTAAAGTAAGATAGGGTTGTCAAAAGTCAAGGAGAGTTGGGCTTTATGGCTTTTGAAAACTTTAATCAAGCTATATTGGCAAAGCAGTATTGGAGATTGCTTACAAAACATGATTCTTTTGTTGCAAAAATTATAAAGGAAAAAATATTATAAACATAGAGATATTTTGAACTCAAAAGTAGTTCGTGAATCATCACAGATATGGAGAAGTATTTGGGGGTACAATGTATTGATAAAGAGTGGTATGAGATGGAAGGTGGGAAAGGAAAACAAGACAAGAATATGGAATGACAAGTGGCTACCTACTCCTTCAACTCATTAGATTCAATCTCCAGTTAAGAAGTTGCAATAGGATGATTGTGTAAATAAACTGATTAATCATAATGGCTATTGGAATGCTAATCTAATTAGTGACGTGCTAAATGAGGATAAGGTGAAAAGAGTTAAGAGGCTCCCACTAAGTAAGAGTGGTAAAGAAGATAAACTTGGTCTTACTAAGTTGGGGCTTTTTACAGTGAAGTTTGCATATTTCTTAGCATATCATTTGAAAAAGGCTTCTAAAGGTGAGTCATCTACCCACACAAATGACTTAAAGGTTTGAAAGAAACTTTGAGACTTAAATCTTCCAAACATATGGACAGCAGTAGTTGATGCACTTCCAACAATGAGTAATCTTTTCAGAATGAATGTTACCCTTGATTGCATATGTCCAATATGTGGATAGCGTGAGGAAACTTATACTCACATGTTATGGAACTGTGCTGCTGCACAGGATGTTTGGGCTAATTCTTTAAATGATAACTTTTTTAATATATGGGAGGAGTTGGTTGCAACTTTATCGAAACTACAGCTTAAGGAGATTGCTTATATTATGAGAAGAATATGATTATGAAGAATTAAGTTTGTCTTTGAAGGCAAGTTTGGTAGCCCCAATTCTGTGTGGATGA
The DNA here is from genome assembly GCA_036559045.1 of Platycarya longipes. NCBI lineage: Eukaryota > Viridiplantae > Streptophyta > Magnoliopsida > Fagales > Juglandaceae > Platycarya > Platycarya longipes. The sequence continues at coordinate 11,405,370 of CM071801.1, forward strand.
AGGTTAGAGAGGAAAAAGAGGAATTCCAGCAAGCACAGTTTGGCAACAATCCAACAATTGAAGAACTCACTCAGGGGCAAGATCAACACGTACTAGATGGAGAAAACCTTATTTGAACTGGTGTAGAATTAATTGAAAGAGAGCCTTAGATGTTAATTAGGGGTGAACAAAAAACTAGAATTCCGACCTGACCCTACTCACTACCGATATTCCATTCCGTCTCTTGTAATCGGGCAATCGGATTTACCCGTTACCGATTTAATCATTTTCCCATTCCCATTTCGTCGAGACTCTTCCATTTCCTTCTCTCTTTCTCTCTCTCTCCGACCGACCAAGCAGTAACGAGCCCAAGATCTCCGACCAAGCAGCGACGAGCCCAAGATCTCTAATACCCAAATGGTGCGAAATGGTCTTTCTCTCTCGCTAATCCACACCAATATCTCTAATGATGCTAATCTCTTGGGACACATGGATTGCTAAGGTGCCCAAAAATCGATTTTGAGCTTTGGAAGACTTGGTTCCAGTTAGTGAGAATCTTAGTTTTCTTTTGTTCCGATTGTATGCCTTTTCATGTGATTTTGGTTTGATGTGTCACTTTTTTGGTTGCTGAGAAATAAAAAGAAAAATTTTGTTTGGTTGCTGAGAAATTGAGTTTTCGATTTTGTTCCGATTGTATGCCTTTTCATGTGATTCATTAGCTAGTTGTTGAGAAATACGGGAAACCCTAATGATGCGAGAATGGTTCTAGTCGCGCAATGGAGAAGACAACGGGAAACCCTAATGATGCGTACTTGCACAATGGAGAAGACAATGAGAGACCCTAATGATGCGTAGCTACGAAATGGAGAAGATGAGCAAATGGCATCGGAACGTTATCGGGCTATCGGTATCGGCCAAACGGAACTGTATAAAAGCAGGTCAAAATGGAAATGCTCTTATCGTGTTGGGTCAGGTCGGGTCGGCTGAACAATCCTAATGTTAATGTATGTATATAAGGTGGTGGTATTGCGATTAGGAATTGGGAAGAGGAGCTAGTGGTTGATGCCTGCATGCCAAAACTTTTTGTAACTAATCCCTTGGGCTTAGGAAAATCTACCACTAACACTAAGGATAGGTTTGGATTGTTAGAAATGTTAAGAAGAGTTGTGAATAATAATAAAAAATATGTAAAAAAATCATAATAAAATATTAAATAATAGTAAAAAGTAATGAATAGTAATAAAAAGTAGCTGAAAAGTAATAATAAAGTAATGAATAATAATGAGATATTTTGAGAATGCCTGAAATATTCTTGGTAGGAATAATGCTAGAGAGTAGCCAACACTAGGCGCACTCCCCTCATATGAACAGTGCCATGCACTGTTCATGGCACTGTTCATGTGAGGGGAGGGTGCTGAATGTGACTTCTCCCCCTCATTTTCCTCTTGGTAGCCAAATGCAACCTAAATCATCTATCTTATTCTAATTAAACCACAAAACAATAACCTCTATTTGGGGTCGGGTCACTAAATTTAATCAACATTGCAAAGAGAGAGTCAAGACCCCCATTCCCCCTCCCCTACTTCTTCTCCCCAAAAACTCTTAGATAGTAGTCACCAATCTTCCAAGCATCTCCAAGCTGCTATATACTTGTTGGCGACAAGTATTTCCTGACGTGTCCCAATAAGTTTTTTGAGCTATTGAGGTGTGGTGTTTGAGATCAATCGACAGCTTTGTGTAGATCCCTCAAAATACTAGCTGCGGAAGAGACACCAAGCAACAAAATATTTTGGCATAACTCTTACAGATTGTTCCCGACTTCTTTCATTGAGAGGTCTTTATGTAAAACCAGTAGCCACTTTTGTGATCTTAACCTAAATGGAGTTGACGAAGAAGACATAGACAGCTTACACGTTGTGTTGGAAGAAGGAAGCGATGAGGAGAAATAGAACCAAAGCCTACTTCTAGCGTTGGGAAATGCTTGTCGTTGGCAAGTATTCGGCGGCTTGGAGATGCCCGGAAGATTGGTGGTTGTTGTTCCAGAGTTTTGGGGGAGAAGAAGCAAGGGAGGGAATCTCGACTCTCACTTTTCAGTGTTGATTCTCTAAATGTAGGTCTACATTCCTAAGATAGAAGACCAACATGGCAACTCATAATTGGATACGTGCAAAAACCTCTTTTTACATCAATTAGGACCACAACATTTCTCGTACTGAATATAGAATGGCTAGCAGTAGAAATAAAATAGCACATACATTCTACCATGGTGATTCAAGAATAAACAAGAGCTTAAAAAAATCTCGCTTTAAGAAAAATATGTTAAATGTGAGTAAGAAGAGAATCGTATGTCTCATGCCTTTTGATTGTCGTACCAGCGGTGTATACATGCCCTTATTTATAGGCTAAACGAGGGACTCTCTAATAAAGTTAGTCTTTGCACTATTACTAATTTCCTCTCATCAAGGAATAAGAATTATCCACTACTAGTTGTACATTAAAAATAAAAGTCCTTAATACCCAAATCTATTTGAATTAAACTTTTTAACAAAAATGATGGCATGTAGGTTACACTAAATAGAATTCTAACAATAAAATACACAAATTCGACCATTGAGAGAAACCAAACCACCAACAGAGCAGTTAAAAAAACTTTTGGAATTGTTGAAGCACAAGCAATTACTTTTTTGGCAAATATTGAACATAGACATGGTAATGTATGACATGACCTATTAATCCGATATGATAATAGCATATTTATATTTAGTCTTAACATGTTTGAATAAAAACGAGTTAATCCGTTTAGACATGATTACTTAACGGATTGATAACGGAATAACCCGTTATGACACTTTACAACCAGTTAAGACACATTATTATTCGTTATGACCTGTTAAGAAATTTAAAATTACAATTATATCCTTATACTTAAAGTAAATTTGTTGGGATTTTAATTTCAATATTTTTATTATTTGGATTGTAATTTTAGACTTGTAGTTATTTTATAATTCTTTTATAAATATTATGATTTTAACATTTATATAAAATTATAATAAACTTAATTAGTTCAAACGAATTAAATTTTTTTTTTTATCTATTCAACCTATTTACATAAATGAGTTATGTTGTGTCGTGTTAACATATTTTGTAGCATTCACTAACGGATCAAAACGGGTCATGTCGTGCCAATCCATTATATTAGTGGGTCTTGAAAGGATATGATATTTTGACACAATAAACTTAACTGATCAGATTCGAGTTGACCTACATAATATAATATACATACCTTGACACGACACGAATATGATCTTTTAACACTATTTGTCACTCTAATTGAACAATAGTTCTAATTTGACCAATAAATATCATTAATATTTTTTGGGATAAAAAAGAGGGATGAGCTAGAATCGTTCGAATACTAGGTTTTTCAAGTTTTTTAGGCAATTTTTTTAATATCGACAAAATAGAAGAAATTGGATAGATAATTCCATATTGATAGGATACAATTAGAATAAGTTTAAACAGTGACTTGAAATGAGATAAAAGTTAAGAATTAAATAAAATATTGATAGAATATTATTTTTTAATATTATTATTATTTTGAGATTTGAAAAGTTGAATTATTTATTATATTTTATATGAAAAAAATATAATAATCAAATAAAATGAGTTAAAATACTTTTTGTATCCAAACCTCCTTTTTATTTTTATTTTTATTTTTTATGCAAGTGAACTTCATTAAACTAAAAATATGACACATGCTAAGGGGGTGAGATTCCCTAACAAACACCCCAAAGCAAAAAATAATAGTGCATAAGTGATGGAAAAAAAATGAATTTTTTTTAGACTAATTTCTTAGTCCCTATCCAAGTCTTATAGTAGGACGCAGTGTTATTAAAATATGAAAATAAAGTGTTCGTATAAAAACGAATCATGGAACCACTAGCGGAACTACATAGGGGTAGGGGGCATGGCCCTCCTACCCCTATGACATGGCCCCCGCTTCTATGATTTTGAAATATATATATATTAGTTTTAAAAAATATATATTATTCTTGAAAAAATATATATTATTTTGTTATGATTTAATAAGATTATATTAATATCATCTTGCGTTGGTCTCTTTTCTAAAATATTATTTTAGCCCTTCTTCTACAAAATTATTTTAATTTGATAAATTAATTACTTACAAGTCTAATTTAAAAAAAAAATTAATCTGATTTAAAAATAAAAAAATAAAATATAACTTACATAAAATAAAATAATCTAATAACGTGATTGGGCCTGTTCATCCGGGCTGGGTTGTATCCAGCCCGGTTTAAAATTTTATTTATTTCTTAACACTTTTGATTTTTTTTTTTAAATGTTTAAGGAAATTTCGAATCCGAATTCCTGATTTGGAAATCCGGAACCCGGATAAACATCTCTAAACCTGATAATACAATGAAAATTGTAAAAATAAGACTTCGTAACAAAACTGAAGATAAAGTTTTAGCAAATAATTTAGTTCTTTATATTGAAAGAGAAATAACTAAGAATTTTAATTTAGATTTAGTATTTAATTGTTCTATAATGCAAGAAAACTTATATAAAAAAAGATAAAAATATTTTGTTATACTTTTAATTTTATCTAGCCTCTCCTAAATCAAATTTTTGGTTCCGCCATTGCATGGAACCATCGTCAGAGGTCGTAGAACTTTCGCTAAAAGTGGTGAGGGAAGCAGGTACAGTACTGTCGTTCGTTGTTTGAAGATATTTTTTGAGAGGCCCACGAGCATTTTTACAAGATCACCACTTATGGAAAGCAGTATCGTAGGAAAGTAACCAGAAGCTGTGCCGATTTGCCCGTGGAGGACCATCACCGGGAGGAGAACGACCAAAGAATCCGAAGGATCTGGAAGCGCTGGAGCTAGTGGTGACACGTGTGGCCTTAAAAGTCGCTCCCAAGATGCGGCTGCACGTAGATGACACTCGCAGCATGGGCCACACATGTAATGAACGCGCTGAGCAAAAATAGAATTTTCTTCCATGTACATGAAAATCAGCGGCCGAAGAGGCTAAAAAGGAGGCGCATGTTGGTTGGAGGTCGCCGACGGACAGTAGACCAGCAAGTTTCAGCTTGAAAAAATTGAATAAAAAGCTAGACAAAGCTACAAGAAGAACTACGGAAAAGACAGCTACGGTAAATGAACTACGAGATAGGCATCTTGCTAATAGAGGAAAGGCATTCTCTTTCCCAAGGCTCTGAGCCACCTCCGCCCTGGGAAAGGGGATGAATTCTGATGGGCGTTCGCCTGGAAAGAGAGATAATAAAGGAGAGAGGAAGCGGACCACTGTTATCCAAACTACCCCCTAATACTTGTGGCATTGTTTTTGGGCCAAGGCGAAATATGCTATGGCTCTGGCAAAAGAGTTTTGTTTTTGCCTTTCCGCAAGTACAATGTTTCGTTGAAATTCATCATAATTATAAACAATTTAGTATGGTATTTTATGGAAAAACTCTATTAATGCATATAGTAAACCCGGTAAATTTTATATTGCTTAATTTAATTTAAAAGATAAATTTTAAAATCTACAAATTAAAAATCTTACCATTTGAGTGATGTGTATAATAAATGTGAATAATGTGTACTAGATACCTACTTAAGAATAGAATAACTCTTATTTTATTATTGTAAGAGGCACTTTAATAGTGTGTTAGACTCTTAGAATAAAAAATATAAACAAGCCTATAAATGGGTTTTTATTCTATTCTTTTTTTGCGATATTAAAATACGGTAAGAAACAGTAACAGATGGAGAATTATCATATTTAATTTCACATGTTTAGGGTGTAGAATTTCTTTGAGCAGAGGAGAGAACTCCTTCGAGTTCAAGGTCTCTTGGGAACACTCCCATAATCTTTGCTCTTTCCAAATTTTGAAATGATAGGTGAGAAAGTCCGTTTCGGTGTAAAAGAGACAATGAGGAAATTAGGGTACAGAATTTTGTGCTCCACGACCTCAAACATGCTGTGGCCGCGCTAATTTAAGTTTTGTTTGAATATGAAGATATAAGATTATTATTATAATTTTTTCAAATTTTAATCTAAAATATAATAAATAATTTAATTTTTTTTAATCTCTAAATAATAATATTAATATTATAAAATAATATTTAATTTAACTTTTACTTTTACCTCAAATAATTTCACCTTGTTTCCTTATCGGGCCCATTACGCCAGTCAAGCTACCGTTATTTTAGTTAACGGTCTCAGCAATGGATCATGATATTTCATAATTTCTCCTTCAAATACTTGAGCCTCATTTGACAAACCATCTCATATAATCATTATATATTTTTCAACCCTTGTACAAAATACGATAAATAATTAACTTTTTTAAATTTCAATATCAAAATAATATAAAAAAATAATATTCTATTAATATTTTATTAAACTTTCAACTCATTCTTTATGTAACCAAACAAGATCTTAGAAAAAAAGATTAACACAACCGTATAAACTAAGAACATAAAGTGGTAAAAAATCCTCATCTTTCAAACATACCCACAGGCCACAAGCTTTCTTGATGCTTTCGTACTGTAATGCCTGCGCGGATATATTTTGAGTTTACACTTTACATATCAAATTAATAACACATTATATAATCAAACTTGACATGTTACACTCCTCATGATTATTACGGCTTAAATGTTACCATATCCATGTTGGTCATATTTATAATCAATCTTAGTGGACCGGTGGTCATATCTTGATCAGAAGTGTAAAGTGTCAGATGTTGGTTAAGTTGGAGTATAAAATTGATCATTTTGACAATTTCGGGTGTAAACGTGCAAATCGTAGTTACTTTTAGACAAAAGACAATAAGAACGACTGTCCTGAACTTGGCAGCGTCACTTGATCCAACGCGGAGATTACACTTATCCACAACATTTTAGGACGGCATCAGAAATTGGTGGAAGTGAGAAGTGAGAAATACCTGGCCGTCAGTATTGGAAAAATACTTTGTTGACAAGATAGGCCCCTCTTCAGTTTGAACAAATAGCCGGCGACAATAAAGTCGGCAAATTTTAATCAAAACCGAGTTGCCTTCGCTGAGTTCGGAACGATATATCTTTTTCTTATATGCCCTCTCAGCTATCCATTGCAGAGTGCCGTCAATCCTTTTTCACGAGGTCAACTCTTTGCACCAAAGTGCTTCTTTCACTTCTACTTCCCACAGGATTCATTAATTCGGAATTTATAGATCAGCTTGCAACACTGACTTGGACCCATAATAAGGCTTCGACTCAGTAGAAGTTTTGGTCGAAACTCCACCACCGGAAGCAACATAGTTATAATCCATGAAAGTCCTCATCCTGCAAACAGATATGGTCATAACTTTCCAATTCTAACTAGAGAACATCATCCATCATAATACTCTAAGCATGAATAATTAAAAAAGAGCTGTACTCATACTTGACGCCATTACTTTTCCAATATTCACCCCATTAATATCCAACACCGTGTAATCAAATCCAGTTTTTATGAACAATATTTTAGATTTAAAACAGATCAGTTACTTCTAGGACAAGGTGTTTGGATACTCCTTGATGCAACAGTGTTTACCATATACTGAGCAAGTTTGTAAGCCACGTATAATTAATACTTGTCTGATTAAATTCTTATATATTACCATGATGGAAGACTCGGGAATTCATCAAAAATCAATGTGTCGAAGCTGTGTATATTGCATCCTGCCATATGGTGTTCCTACTTTCTCAAAAATAAAGAATGTGGAAAACAAAGGGAAAAGAAAAAAAGTTTCAATCATCAATATAGTTTTAAATTTCGTACCGTACTGGCAGGTATGACTGAAATATGCCGTACCGGCTAGTTGTCTAGTACAAAAAACATAGCAATTTTGTACCGGCTGATATTTCGGCATGTGTTTCAATCGTACCAGATTTCGACTTTTCACATTTTTTTTTGCAATTTTTTTTTACCTCAATTCAGATTAGACTAATTACACATATATATTTATATATATAACTTATTCATATATTGACTATTATTTTAAAATATAATTTATATATGTATTTATATAATTTATTTATGTATAGACTATTTCAAAATGATATAAAAAATAATATTGATATCGAAATATTTCGTTCCAGTATCTTGATCAGTTTGGTATTCAAAACATTGATCCTCAAACCAACTCACACAAGGCATAAATGCAACTACTTACCATTGGCAACAGTAATGCTTTTTGCTAATATTTTAGCTAGAACTATGCCCTCTATTGGATGAAAATGAAATGGTAATGTTGTTTTACCATACATCTTAATAATTAATTATTTTGCTCGCACTTTCATCTTGTAGGAGAGAAACAAAAGAAAAAGTTACAGGAGAAGAAGAAGCATAAACTACTTACAAATATTTGAAGGACTGTTTATTTGAGTTTTGGACCAGGTACCTGGGTATACTTGGCTCGGAACCTGCGTTTCAAACCTGGGCCAGAACCCGGCCAGTGTTAGTTCAGTATGACACGGGCAAGAATCCGGATGAATCCGGGTTTTCTGAAACCCAGAAATCCGGATTCCGGGTTGTGCTTGGTTTTTTGTTTTTTTGTTTTAAATAACAAAAACTTACACATCTAGTTGTCGATATTGGGAAGACTGAAGTTTGTCAATTTTGAGGCATCTACCATTTCTTGACTACCATATGCAGAAGATATGGGATTCGAGGGATGTGTAGAGGGCTTACCGCCTCTATACATGGGATGGTTGTTCATTGTGGGGCATGGCCTTTATTTTGGAGGCTTTGATATGATAAAAGGGATGATATTAAAGAATCTAAGCCCAAGTTGCCATTGTGGAAGCAATGGGTGGTGGCTCAGGCAGTCATGACATCTGCTGGGATACAATGCGGAGGCGGATGATGATGCAATTTAGCTCGAAAAATCCTATATATCAAGGCACCCTATAGTGCTGGAGGAAGATTTGGATGTTTAACCCATCTCAACTCATCTTATCTCATCTCATCATTACAACTTTCCCAAATCCCCATACACTTTTCCAAATTTTCATACAAAATATAATAAACAATTCAACTTTTTTAAATTTCAACATACTCATAATAATAAAAAGTAATATTTTAACAATATTTTATTTAACTTAACTCAGCTTAGCTCGACATCCAAACGCAGCCTAGGGACAAAAAGGTTGGTTTCAAATATTTTTAGGAGTACTAGTGCAACCAATATATTTGTTTGAATTGGGGTCGACTGTAGCTGGGAACTCTTTTGGTTGCTCATTTGATCTTGACAAAGTTCAAATTAGACTACAATGACACAATGTGATTGGAAAACCTTGGGAATACAGTTCCTGACATCCTGTATCACCTTGACTAAGGGCATACAATTGCCACTTTGCTTTCTAAGGCTCTGCTTGGGAGTTTACACCTTGTGATAAAAAAAAATAAAGAAGCGGGATTTTGGCAATTTTATGTGGAAGCTTCTCTCAATTAATATTGTCTACTTTATGGATTCAGGTATGGGATTTGTGATGCGTTGCTTGCTTTATATGCTCACTGACCTGAAGCTTTCTATGTCTAATGACGTTTAGATACTGAAAAACCAGTATTGGGTTTTAGATCTGGTTTCATCCGAATTTTATTATGCAGTTACTGACCTGGATTTTTTCCGGAACGGAACATGTAACTGGAACCCAGTTATTCGGGTTCCGGACCAGGCTAGGAAAAAACCCAGTCCAGATGAACACTTCTAAATTTTTTAAAATATTAATTGACAGCAAATAATCCAAGGAATCATAGCAAATGGCTACGCTCACCTGAATGGTCACGCAAATCAGCCTGTGGAAACTGCAAAAGACACCACAATGTTGATCATTGTAGCAGCAATCTTTTCGAACTTTCAGCAGATTTGAATACGAGTGAAATCAGTCATCAATACTGCTTCCCTTTGACATGACCTGCAATGTTGTGCCCTTACTAATCCAGGCAGTTAATTCTGGCTTATGTTCAAATGGTTGAAGTGGGTGTAGACTTCCATCCTCCTTTTGCACACCATACACAAAGGGGAGTCTAAGTGTAAGGAAACTCTCTGGTGGTAAGATCACCCGGCATCCAAGACTGAACTGTAGTTTTTTCTCACGGTCTGGAATTGATATAGGTAGGCATGATTCCTGCAATCAAGTGATTGCTATGACGTGAGGACAACTAGTCTCAAAATTTACAACAAAGATTAACCCACGGTTTTAGTAACAAAAATATGACGTGGGTATTAACAATTTAACAAACAGTTCAGATAACCATGATGTATTTAATCCACCTTGAAGGTAGTCTGTCCCCCCATCCAAAAATGACTTTTAACAATGCTAGCAATTTTTTTTTTTAAAATTATTTTTTATGACTCAAGTCAGAACAGGGAGAGATGATAACAAAGCAATAGAAATGATAAGTGTATCTCCTAATCCACATCAATGAAAAAAAAGTGTAACTCCTAATCCACAACCTCCCAGTTAAACCTCAGTAAATGCTGCCATAACATCCACAATGTCAGACATAACTCTATAATAGAAGAGTTGTGCTACTTACAAGCCTGGTGTGTCAACACACCACTTGTTGTGGGATCCATTTCAGTTAAAATAAAAAGAAAAGAAATTAAAACTCTATTTATTAGTTGATGTAGTATGTCTCTATATCCTCCACATCACTGTGTGTCAAAATATAGGCTTGTAAACAGAGTTTTCGATAATACAAACAATGTAGGAAAACGTAGGACAACCGAGATTCAAATCTTTATGAGTGGGACTATAGACTTTCGAGTTAAAAAAGAACTGCCTCAAGTATTGATGTATTGTAAAGATACTCATGCAAGTTATAGTGAGCAAATGGGACATACCTCAAATTGTATAAGAGGACATGTTGCTAATATGATTGGAAATGGAGGCGTGACCTACAAGCAAATGCCAAATTAGACACTCTGTATTAAGCCACAAACACACTAAGTTACCTCAAATGCCATAGAAAAGGCAACGAAGAGAGGGCATGAGGGAGGGAGAGAGACTTCATATCACAAGTACAGAAAAATGAAATATAACGAAGCTTTCAAAAGTAATCCATCCCTTGACATACTGTATATGAGTAATCTGTATGGTCATTTATTTTTAGTCTTTCAGACCTAACAGCACAGGTCGACCAAAGTACTCTAACCAGATCATTTCTTGTAGGACACATGCATTCTTTATAAATTTCAACTCATTTTTGGAATTTGAAATCCATTGGTTTTCAATAAGGCCTTATTAGGTAAATGGTTGCGGAGATACCAGAAAGAGAGGGGGGCTTTATGGAGGGCCGTTATAGAATTAAATGATGGTGGGTATTGGGAGGATGGTGCTCGAACGAGGTGAGAGGATCACATGGGGTGGGGCTTTGGAAGCTTACCCAGAGATTCTTTTTTTTTTAAGAAGCATGTGGTGGCAGGATGCCTCAATTGCAAACCTTCTGGACTTATCTAATGGTTTTTCTCAGTGGAATGTTACCTTCCTCAAGATCTGCACAAGATTGGGAAGTTGACACATTTACGCAATTCTGCAATTGTTTTCACTAGTGGAGTAAATGGGGGAGGTTGAAAAGATCCTCTGGCGTCCATCTAAGGGGGAATTCAGTGTTCATTTTTTTTTTATAGGTAATCAAAAGGAATTCATTAATAAAAAGGCTAAGACCAGGTATACCAGAGGTATACTTGAGAAAACTTAACAAGTATTACAAAGAAGAAAGAAGGTCATGGATACTAAGTCCGTTATATAGATCCCGTCCAAGAAAGCAAAGTCTTATAAAAGAAAATTATGAGTTCTTCCATAGATCTCTCACAATCTTCGAAGTTCCTAGTATTTCTCTCTCTTCATAAGCACCAACACATACAAATAGGAACCATACGCTATATAGCCGCCACCTATAGGTTACCTCGGAGACCGCTCCAATTGGCTAAAAAATCCACCAAGTGAAAATGCATGACCCATGATAAGCCAAGTCTTGTAAAAAACTCATCCCACAATTTCTTGGCCACCTCGTAGTGGAGGAGTAAATGATCTACTGATTCCCCATGCTTTTTGCACATACAACACCAATCTATCACAATTATACGGTGTTTCCTCATGTTGTCCATGGTAAGGATCTTGTCTAAGGTTGTTGTCCACACAAAAAAAGCCGCTCTTGATGGCGCTTTCGTCTACCAAATGCTTCTCCAAGGGAAATTGGGTAAACCGGGAAAAGAAATAACATAATAGTAAGAACTCACTGAGAAGATACCTTTCTTAGAATGTCTCAATTTCAACTTATCCCCCATGCCTCCAGGGATGTTGAATGAGTATAATGCCGCAAAAAATTTCAAAAAAATCTCCATCTCCCATTCTTGGACATCCCTCACAAACTCAATATTCCATTGAGGTGTACCAGTTGAAAGAACCACAAGATCTGCAATCGATGCATCATTTTCTCTAGCGAGATCAAAGATAATAGGGAAGGAGGCTTTGAGGGTTGTGCCTCCACACCAAATGTCATGCCAAAATCTGAACTGTGAACCATCCCCTACCAGCAGATATTTTTGTTCCCTGAGAGACTCATTGTTTTCTTATAAACTTCCACAAACCCACCCCATGTATTCCTTGGACCTCATTCGAACACCAACCACCCCAGGACATACTATATTTAGAATCTAATACCGACTTCCAAAGCGCCTCTCCTTCATTTTGGTACCTCTACAACCACTTACCCAAGAGAGCTTGATTAAAATTCACCAAGTTGCAAATCCCCAAGCCTCCCCTAGATATAGGAGTGCACACTGTTGGCCACTTAACCAAATGAAATTTGAACTTCTCCCCCATTCCACTTCACAAAAATTCTCTCTGTAACTTCTCAATGCGATTGGCTACCTTTGTAAGAAGTGGGAATAGAGACAAAAAGTAGGTGGGGAGGTTTGAGAGGGTGCTTTTAATCAATGTCAGCTTCCCCCCTTTAGATAAATATAACCTCTTCCAAGTGGCCAGTCTACGTTCTACCTTCTCAATCACCCCATTCCATATCCTTTCAGTTTTAAAAGAGGCTCCCAATGGTAGATCAAGGTAAGTGAGGGGTAAAGAGGATACCTGACAACCCAAGAGAGTGGTGAAAAATTCTGCATCTCGAACGACCCCCACTGGCACTAATGTAGACTTCGAAACATTGACTTTCAGACCTGATACGGCTTCGAAGCTAAGTAGAAGCCCCCTCAAGGCTTGAAGGTGTCTGCGGTGTGCACTACAAAAGACGAGCGTATCATCTGCAAATAAAAGATGGGAGATGGATAGAACCCCATTCCCAACCGGAAATCCATGAAGTAATCCCGCATCCATCAATCTCTTGATCATCTTACTTAGGGCTTCCATAATAAATGAGAAGAGAAGCGGAGATAGCGGATCTCCTTGTCTCAAACCACGGGAGGAATTGAAGAAACCCACTAGCGAGCTATTTACCAAGATGGAGAATCGAACTGACGAGATACAAAATTCTACCCATTTCTGCCATTTGTCCCCAAAACTGCATCTTGAAAGAAGATCTAGCAAGAATCGCCTATTGACATGGTCATAAGCTTTTTCCATGTCCAATTTGCAAATCAAACCGGGTTCACGAGATTTGAGGAGACCGTCCACAATTTCATTGGCAATTAGGACCAAATCTAGGATTTGTCTACCTTTAACAAAGGCATTCTGGGGCTTCGAGACAAACCTTTCCGTCACCACACTCAATCTGTTTGCAAGCACTTTGGATAGGATCTTGTACACCCCATTCATAAGGCTAATGGGGCGATAGTCCCTAGCATCCAACGCCTTAATCTTTTTAGGGATAAGAGCTACAAAGGTAGAGTTAATACTCTTTTCAAACCTAGAATTGACATGAAAGTCATGAAAGACTTGCAAGAGATCCTCCTTGATCACCTCCCAATAGGTTTGAAAGAAGCCCATAGTAAAACCCTTTGGCCCCGGAGCCTTGTCACTAGTCATTCCTCTGATTACTTTGCATACCTCCTCTTCCATGAATGACCTTTCTAACCAGCATGCAGTCTGAAGATTTAGTGTTCATACAAGTCCCTCATTATAAAAAATACAAGTTCATTCCTGGAAGAACATTTGGAAGACTAAAGCACCCCTAAAAGTTTCCTTCTTCATATGGATGGCTTCCTTAGAGAATATCTTCACATTAGACAATCTAAGGAAATGCCGAATCATTATGATGTTTTATGTGAAAAAAGTGGGGAGTCTGTTGATCACTTATTATTGAAATGTGATGTGGCCATGAGCTTGTGATGTCGAAGATGGTCCCCGATTTGTCTATGTGGTGCATATGGTTGGAGGGATATGCAAGGAGTTTTGACAATCGCAAACGGACAATGGACAAACTTAGAATTCTTTTCTTAATACTTTATTCCATTGGTCGCTTGTAGTAGATTTTAATGGCATGAATGTTCATGACTTCCTTCTATCTTTTAATAATCATGCATAAGCGTTGCTCTTGTATATCTTTCATATACTTGGGCTATGCCTACTTTTCTGATTAAAAAATTGTACTTTCATGATAAAAAACAAAGTTCACCCCATTTTTGGATTGATTGTATTCTGTACAGTTTAGAAGTAGCAAGGGAAAGCTCTTTTGGGCCCATTCAAAGTGTGGGACATTTGAAGTGAAATCTGATGATAATATGTTATCTCCTCATGAGAGCAACTTATTCACATGGAAGAATGTTAGGCAGAAGAAGACACCTACGAGAGTAGCTTTCTTTGTTTGGGTAATTGCTTAGGGGAAGGTTCATAATCTATAGAGATAGATTGGTGTGGCATGATCAAGAGAAATGCAGAAACTATAGAATATGTATAATAGCATTGTGAGGTGGCTAGCACTCCTTGGAATAATGCTCTCTTCAGTTTTATGGGCTTGATTGGGTTGGGCCTCACAATGTCGTGGAAATGTAGGCTTTTTGGAAATGAAGGTTTAGTTGTCCACAGAGTGAAAATTGTGGAAGATGATCCTGGGTTGCCTGTTGTGGTGTACTTGGAGAGGAAAATTTGGAGCATTGAGGGTAAGGTAAAAGATGGCAAGGGATTTTAAGTATGGTTTTAAAGCCCTTTATCAATCGATTAGTGCTCAGTTTGGCTGTTCTATTTCTAGTTTTGGGACTTTTTACCTCTTCTTTTCAGTATCTTATTAGGTGTTTCTCATTTATAGGCCCTATGTACTCGGGCAACATCTCTTAATCATTAAAAATATTTAACTTACTTTCAAGTAAAGCTCATTCATAAAATATACAGAAGACTGGCATCTGTTCTCAAAATGTTCGTCCCTGTGATAATAGGATGTGAATTCGCAGCTATTCACGAAGAAATAAATTATCTCCCAAGACTCGTGTAATAACGAAAATGAAATGTCAAACATGAAATATACTTCCTAACTTATTGAACAGTCTAAAGGACTATAAGACGGAAGATTTCTGGTAATTTTGATCCATCTTATGTGAGGTATGAGGGTGAGATAGATGCGCAAAACTGAATAACTCCTTTTGAACAAGACATGGAGAACAAACAGAGGATCAATATCAGAGCGTAAGTAATACAAGGCTTTTAAAAACTGAAACAGAATGAAAATAAATAAAAACACAAAATATGAAGACCAGTCTAATTTGCATATGTTGGACCAAATACAGATTTTTGGAGTTCTTCCAAGTATATCTTTTGCTCTAAACAATATGAAATTGTTCAAAACATTTTGGTTGACCAAGGCCTGATTTATTTTTTGAGTCGAGTCGAGTCGAGTCGAGTTGAGTTGAGATAAAAGTTGAAAGTTAAATAAAATCTTATTAGAATATATTTTTTTATATTATTTTTATTTTGGGATTTGAAAAGGTTGAAATTGTTTATTGTATTTTGAGTGGAAATTTGAAAAAGTTATAATAATTAGACAAGATGAGATGAGATGAGATGAGTTGAGTTGAGTTGAGTTGAGTTGAGATAAACTCAAAAAACAAACCAGGCCCAAATCATTTTGGTGACCCATGCAAATAAATTCAGCTGGTATGTTAAGGGAAAAATTACTGACAATTACAGCAAACATTCGGTGTCTCATATTTTACTTTTAATTGGCATCTAGTACTTTAAAGCTTGACACCTTATGAATAAAAATGGAAGATTATTCTTCATGAGAGGGGATTTTGTGAATATAAAGCCCTGATTTTTTGCAGAAGAATAAAGTCAATGCAGAAAGATTCATATAGTAAGCATGTTGTACCAGAAAGATTCTTTGAAGCTGTGATATTGTGCCAGCAAACTTAATCTTTGTTAGATCCTTTTTCTTGGAGAGCCTGCAGAGTGGGCAGTTCATGAATATTGGCAAATTTCTATTCAACATGGAGACAGCACATGCACCATCATCAAGATTAATAGACTGAAAGCCTGCTTGTGATACTCTGAGGGATGTCTGATTCTGTTCCTTCCTTGGTCCAGAGAACTGCATCATCCCCCCAAAACATAGATCACCATTATCTACTAGCTCTCTCAATTTATCCATATTTTTTTCCTTACTCAAAGCATTAGTAGTCATCCCTTTTGAGTTTCGATGAACTTTACCATGACCACCATTTTTCCCCAATTTTGAAGGATACCCTACATCATGCTCTGAAATTTCAATCGAAGAAGCAATATGAGATTCTTCAAGAAATGAATATGAGGGTCCTAGATCATTGAGATGCTCTGGATTCAATAGGAAACGATGTCCATGGGGGCATTCGTGCTCAAATCCAACATACATTATTTCATGCTTCAAATAGGAGTTCAGTTTGTTTTTCTCCACACCATTTACATTTACTGGAATTACATTACTGCCTATCTGTAAGACAGGATCACTGTCGGTGCATCCATTAGTATCTACACCATTTAAGGTTTCCTGAACAGAGAAAATATCTTCAGACTTTTGAGACCCTTGATGATTATCAATTGCATGAACCTTTACAATACTCCGATCTCTTGTCCTACTTTGCTTATTCTTCTCTGAAACAGAAGAAGGTTGCTTCCACTTCTGAAGAGGAGGGAAACCTGAATCTGCAGCTGCTGATCCAGCAACGACAGCAGAAAATGGCTTTCTCAGTGTAAAATTTGGAAGACCTTTACCGAAACTGATTTTAGTGTCATCAGGCTTGATGTTTTCTGAAGGCCTCCCGTGATGTTCGCCCCCAGTCTGCATGTCGCCCAAGTAAACCTGTGCAATACTAGTTTTTGTTATATCCCTATCTGTACTAAACTCAACCTTGGGGCTTATTCTTGACCTCGTCAGAGAACTGTGTTGCACGGCACTTTCTGAACCAGATAGACCTTTGTGCATCTCCAGAGATATAGTACATTTCATAAGGAACTTCATAGTGGCAGAGAACCCACTCTGACACAAGCCTTTAGAAGGCTCATAGTACCTTGAACCCCCAATTCGCATTAAATTCCATGACAGCTGAACTGGTCCTGCATTGCTTACTTCTGGAAGTCGAAGTGCAGGAAGGAGCTTATCACAGTCCGGAAAGCAATTAGAATTAATATTTGCTGATTCAAAATCAAATGGATCAGATTGCAGTTGCCGTGAACGACCACATGCACAAGCATGAAGGAATACATATCCACTAGAATGTGGCTTGGCCTCAGCTCCTAAAAGTGACTGATCAGTTTGGACATCATGCCTTTGGTGCATGCATGGTTTTCCGGTCAAACTAACAGCATCACAGAGCTGCCTTCCAGATTTCCAGATGGATGTGCATTCATCTTCCAATCTTTTTGCAAAAAGTTGCACTGCTGGTCCCTTGACCATCGAGTGGAAGGCATGCAAAGCTTTCTCCAAATGAGCTTCATGCTGTGAAGTTGGATAACAAGCAGGTAAATTATTTATGTAAACGTCTTTGGCATCTGGAAGGGCTCTTTCACACCACAGAGTGGAAAATTTTGAGTTCAGTCCTCGACCACATCCTAACCAAGATACGGCAACATCTAGGGGATCCATATTTCGGGAAGCAGATCCTTCAACCAGTGGTGGAGCAGTGTTTCGCAATCGGGGTTTTCTTTTACTAATTTCAACTTCACCTATGCACCCACCTTTTGCACAGAGCAGTCCTTGCAAAATTAGTTGACTGGAGGATATCCAAGTTTCCAAATTTGGAAGTTCAGGAGTAGTAAATGTCTTTCCAGATGCAGCTGAGGCAGCTGCTGCAGCAGCAGCAATGGCAACCATACCAACTCCAGCAGCTGACCCACTGTTGGCATTAGTGAACATGCCGCCTCTCCCTCTTAAAATATCAGTCTGCCTGTAAACGAAATCCTTTATGAATAGTATATCCTCTTTGCTTGAACTCTGACCATGGGCTTCAAGCAGAAGAGAATCTGACGTTGCCTTTCCATTTAAGACATCTTCGACGAGGCCAGCGGCACACTCAAGAGATTCGCATCTCTGAATTGTAGATTGATCTAACAGTACAGCTGCTCTAGATGCATCGAGTGAAAACAGAGGTGCAGAACTTGAAGCAGCCCCACTTCTTGAACCAGTATGACTTGTTTCAGGACCTGAAAGTATTCGGCATTTCTTAATTAAAAACCGAATCTGTGCTTCAAGAGAAGACTGTAGTTTCTTCATAAAACCACCTTCAGATTTGCTCACAGGGCGTGCAAGCACCATAACAGAACCAGAACCTTTGACTGGCATGCTTGGTCTAGTTGAACTGCTCAGACTAGAAGACTGATTAAGTGAGGAGGTATCTGCTGACTCCTCCACATTAGAACTTGGATTTGCAACATCTGAGAAATCATCAACAAAAACAAACAGCATGACTGGAGAACACTGCCCTGGAAACAAAGAGGTATAAGACCCTAAACCTGACATGAGAGAAATAACAGAACCATTGCGACTCAAGGTACTGCCTCTTCTGCCAGGAGAAGGATTGCTGGAGGACACGGATGATGTTGTAGGTCGTGAGGATGAAGAAGAGTTAGGCCTAGATG
This sequence comes from Platycarya longipes, assembly GCA_036559045.1. Taxonomy (NCBI): domain Eukaryota; kingdom Viridiplantae; phylum Streptophyta; class Magnoliopsida; order Fagales; family Juglandaceae; genus Platycarya; species Platycarya longipes. The sequence goes on from CM071801.1 coordinate 11,424,407, forward strand.
GCAATGGAAGTGTAGTTCGGGATCTTACAAATGGAGCCAAAGCATGCTTGGCAGCTTGTAAAACTCGAAATTTTTTCAAAATTTGAGTATCAAATCGCGATCCCTCCTGAATATATATTACCACATGGCAAACCTGCATGCATTGTTATTTGAGCTGATCATCAGATATACCAATTACTAGAGTGTGTTTTCATCAGAAGTACAAATACAACACATTGACCATTAAATCAAGAAACCAAACTTGATCTTGGAAGGTCCATACAACGGCAATGTTTTTATTCAGTCCCCCTTACAGGCAGGGTGCTTTTCCTTCACTGAGGATGATACTCTTGAATTTCATGTGACACAGAAAATGGGAACAAATTTGAAGGAAAAGGTGAAATAATAAAGCGGTTGAGTTGAGTTGAATTGAGTTGAGTTCTATTACCATTTGGCTCCCATGGTTTTGAAGTACATACCAAGAAACAAACTAATTGAGTTGAGTTTACAGTATTTTGGCAATAGCGCTATGAGTATGAGTTGGTCTATATCTCCTTGACTTCTACTACCATTTCTTAAGTTTTCCTCGCCGATAAATTCAAAGTAACAATCTCAAATCAACATTAGTTACAACAAGCATATCAACCCTATCAACCAAATGGAAGAGGAAGCGACTCACAGTGAACATAAAGAGCATCTCCTGGAGATCCCAAAAGTCGTGCTCCTCCTCCAACGCCGAACCGAAACCCGACCCGGCACCTGAGAGGCCGTCCATAGCGGGGCAGCGGGTCGAAGCAAACTGTAAAAACAAAATGCCCTTCTCCGGGTCGTGGTAGTAGCTGATTCTCCTCCACTTGAACCAGTCCATCACCTCCTCTGTATCCGCCGGGCACAAGTTCTTGTCCAGGTTCCCGGAGCCGAAGACGTTAGATTCGAGGACCCGGTTTATAAGCCGGGCCGAGTAGTCGGGTCTTCTGGAAATGACGCCCACGACGACGACGCCATCTGGAGAGCGAGGTTGTGATGAAGATGAAGGTGGGATATCTTGAGGAGGGAGTGGGTTTTGGAAGGATGAAGAGGTTGCGGGAGAAGAAGGTGGTGGGCGAACCAGGACACGCATGGAAGAGGGGCTGGGGTTGGAATGGTCCATAGAGAGAGAGAGAGAGAGAGGGAGAAGATTTGAGGTCTGGTTCTGTGATATTGGATTGGTTGGGGGAGGGGGTTGGGGGGCGACCGACGGCAAAGGACTCTGCTCTGACTGTTGTCACGATTTACCAAGGGCCCCTTGTCGCGTTTACAAGCCGAAGATCCTCGTTACCTTTTTTATCAATCGACTGTAGTGGCGGTGTTAAACGCTGTAAAGACGACTTTTAGGCCGTTGTATTCACAACTCAGTTCAACTCATCTTTATTTTATCATTATATTTTTATAATTTTTTATATAAAACACAAATTCTTATACACATTTTTCAAATCCTAATACATATTTTTCAAATTCTAATACACTTTTTTTAAATTTTAAAATAATAATAATATTAAAAAATAAACTAAACTAATCTCAATCCATCTTACCTTTAAATTCAAACGAGGCTTAATTAAAGAAGGATTATTTAGAACTTAAATGTTACAATGTTGCAAAACATCCAAAAAACTGAGATGGGAAAATTTAGATAAATCTATTAAAAAAAGAAAAAAAAAACTAATTTTGTGCTTAATTATTCGATTATTTATCCCTAATTCCAATCAGCTATTGAACATTTTTGCAATTGCTTAGATATAAAAGAAAAGAAAAGAAAAAAACAATATTGCTTTTCTTTTGATAAATCATCAAACTCCAAAAACAATCTTATACGTGCAACTCAATATTAATAGCAATAATAATGTAGAACAATTAATGGAGAAAATGATGGTTACAAAATTGTACATGTGGAAAAACACAACTACTCGGGACTTAACCCGACGTAAAAAGATATCAATTTTATAGGTAAATACCACCTCGTTGTAAAAACAATAAATATATTTCTCCATGTGTATGAAGAATGACATCCAAAAGGGTTCTTTTTTGGGGCATAAGCATTGATCAAAGAATAAAACTTTGACTCAAACTTCTATTTCTCGCCTTCTATTTTAGAGAACTCTATCGAACATGGTAGAGATTAATGTCAACAATGAAATTCATAGAGTTCTCTTTGAAAAATCCTAAGAAATGTACTAAATTTTCAAATAGATGGATACATGTTCTTAACAATTTTTTCTTTTGACAAATCCATGAAAAAATACTTTTGACATTATCCAGGCAAAGTCAAAAAATTTTTACATGTCCTACTATGACTTAGGCTTGGTTTGTTTTTAAATATGGGTTTTAATATTTACAACTTAAATTTTAACTTATTTCAATAACTCATTTTATTACTATTCATGATTCATTTCATCTCATTTCTAAATTTAAACGAGCTCTAATTCTTTAACTCGCTTTCTTACCATATGCAATATATATATATATATATATACACACATATATATAGGGATTAATTGGAGATCGGTCCGTCCGATCCTCTTGAAAAACGATTGTTGGCGGTTTCGGTGGCGGTGGGCGACACCGCCCATCCCATTGTGACCGTCGGCCTCAGGCGACCCCACCCCTTCAACAGCGACCCCCGGCGACCTCCAGTATGTTCCACACAACTCCAAACCCGTTTTGGAGTGGGCGGTGTCGCTTACCGCCACCTTCGTCTGAGCTGAGGTCGAATACCTTTTAAAATTATCTCCAATTTATTTTTTTATTGTGTTTTTATTATCATATTATATTTTTTATTATTTTTTCTTCGTTTTATTTTTTTATTGTATTTTTTATAATTTTTTATTGTATATTTTATAGGGACTGATTTTATATGAGAGTCGGATGGACTGATCCCAATGTCTCTCTATATATATTATATAAAAAATAATTGAAAGTAGCTATATGCAGAGTATTTACTCTGATATGAATAATAATATAAATAATAAATATTACTATTTATATGAAATTAAATGCTCTGAATATAACTGCTCATATACCGTGCTTCTTTTATATATATATATATATATAATGAGTAATGTTAACAATCTTACTCTACTTCCATCCAACTATATAAAATGTACGCATTCGCCACACTCGCCAGAAGCTTCATCAGTCATCTCTACCGTTATCAGCTTGATCTCATTACTCAAATCCCCATCACACAAACACACAATGCAAGCTGCATTGGCATCCATGGCTGCCCACTCACTCACTCTCTCTTCTCCTCACTTCTGCCCAAACTCTCACAACCCACCTCCTCCTCTCCTCTGCTCGTTCTCCTTCCTCCACGGCGCCTCCCTCAAGCTCTCTCGCCAATCCCCGACCCTCTCGCTTTCCGCCAAACCACTCACTGTCGTCGTCGCCGCCACCAAGAAAGCCGTAGCCGTCCTCAAGGGCAATTCAAATGTCGAAGGGGTTGTTACGTTGACCCAGGAAGACGATGGTCTCTCTTCTCTTCTCTTCTTTTCCCTCTTTTATTGTCAACTTTCTTTTGTACAATTCTTTAATCTGGATGCTGGCTTAAGATATATGCAAATGAAGTAGAAACAAGATTCTTGAGCGTCAAGGTTAGATGTATATATTTGCAAATTAGATTTTTAAGGAAATCGAAAAGTGGACGAAGAACAATGTGTTATTTCAAGGATGTGGCAGCTTAACTCCAGGATTTTGAACCTTTTCCAAAGACAAATACGTTTTTCTGGGACCTTCTATTAATAGGCTCAGATGATTTTTATAGTTTTTATGTGGAAAAACGGGATTACTTTGACTGAATGACTCAAACAGTTATAGTATTCTTAGCTAGGGTCTGTTCCGGAGAATTTTGATTTTTTCTTGACAAATCTCTAGACTAAATTTTGTTGTGTTTCTTATGTTCCTAGGTTGTAGTGATTATCAACCAGAACCATAACCGTTATGTGCTATTGTTATGATATGCATATAGGTCCCACAACTGTCAATGTACGTATTGCTGGGCTTACTCCAGGCCCTCATGGGTTTCACCTAGTAAGTATTTTTTCTTTTTCTTTTTCTCTTTCAGCACCAATGTTTTATCTGTGTGTTTGCGCCCCGAGAAGCTTCGGAATTGTGTTTTAATTTTCTATTCTTGTGTAGCATGAGTACGGTGACACAACAAATGGATGCATCTCAACAGGTAGGATCTGATCGTGTTTCAAGTTCAAACTATTAGAGTCTGGGTCAACTTTGCATTGAAAGGGTTATACATCTACTTCTTGTATGGTGCTTTATAGTAATCTTTCTCAAATTTTAAAAAATAGGAGCCCATTTCAACCCTAAAAATCTGACACATGGTGCTCCTGAGGATGAAATCCGTCATGCGGGTGACCTGGGAAACATAGTTGCCAATGCCGATGGTAATGCATTCGTGAATATTCTTTGATCTTTTTATTTCTTGACTTTTATGGATAGTTTCATATCTTTGGGTAATGCAGGGGTGGCAGAGGCAACAATTGTGGATAGCCAGGTGCTGCTTATTTCCTCACATTAATTTAGTTAGCCTTTGTGGTTGTCTTTTATGTACTTTCATTGTGGCCATATTGGTTTGAATTTTGAATCATTTTGTGGTTTTGTTTCTGATTGTGGTTCTTTCTAGTGGTGTTTAACAATAAAATCTGGCTAAAATATGCAGATACCATTAGGTGGTCCTAATGCGGTTATTGGTAGAGCCCTTGTGGTTCATGAGCTCGAGGATGACCTTGGAAAGGGTAACTCTTAACTCTTTATTTGTTAATTGGTACTTGCAATATGCACCTGTGCAATCCTAGCAAGTTTGGAAGTCTTATTTGTTAATTTTAAGTCGAGACTGAATTTGCAATGGAGTGAATAGTTTGGGGAAGGTGACTGGGAGAGCAAAGAAAGTGCTGACTTTAGGGATATATTTTTACAAAAGGTTCACTAAAAGAATTGAGTGAAAAGTTCTACTGATATTGTTGTCTAAAAGAGAATACAGAATTGGATACAGTAGTGAACATTAATCTTTATAGAGATCCAAATACTCTAGCTGTAGCATGAAATCTCACCACCATGAATGGCCCTATAGTTCTTCTCCCTCCAAGAAGTCCACAGTATATATAGAGTATTTTTCAAGAATATGTTATTCACTGTTAGAAAATATTTTCAAAGCATATGTTCAAATAAAAGAGTTAATTTCTTAGGGACTATGCTTGCCAAAAAGTTCCAAAAAAAAGGATGCCTGATTAGACTTCTTAAAATTCATTGAAACAATGCACTTTATATTGGCCAAGATTACAATTCAAACCAATCCTCCCCTGTTCATGCTGGGAGATTCAACATAGCAGATCAATAAAAGCATCTATTGATTAGAATTCCTATTCGATGTTTGAATCATGCCACCTTCAAATGCCACCAAAATAAATGCCTTTTTTACCATTTCCCATAACATAATTAACAAATCCAGAAAATGTCTCCTATCCTGTCCTTGTGCTTTCCCAATGATCATAAGGTCTCCTAGCCAATTTGTAGACCATTGACCCCATACTCCCCATGTCTCATGGCCACCATTCTCCTCTCTAAGCGATCCCATTAGCAAAATGTCACAACCATTTACGTATATAATTTGGTCAATAGTTATAGTGACTGGATGGCAGGAGCATGCCCTCTAAATAGTTATAATAAGTAGTTATAATAAGTTCTTCAGGACTTCCATGGCAAGGAAGTTTAGGTCTTCCTTGCCTATTGTCTAATATGCATTTTCCACAACCATTGACTAATATGCATTTTTTTTTCACCTCTCCTTATCATTTGGTTATACCTCCGCAGGTGGACATGAACTTAGTCTGACCACTGGCAATGCAGGTGGAAGATTGGCATGTGGTATGTGGGAAATATGGGATTTTCTTTTGTTCTCACACTCATTTTTGTTTTGTTGCATATCCACTTTTGAAATAAGATATCTATTCCATCTTTTTCCTCTACATTTAATATTGCAAGTTATAAGCATGCTGATGACATTGAAATTCTTCTTAAATATTATCTATCTACATTGTTATGCATTGGCAACGTATAAAACTGGCCCAAAGGAGAGGCTTCACCCAAACCGACCAATCCCTACCAAATTTGTTGGATTTTGACTGGGTTGGATTGGGGGTCTCTCAGTTTTTTTGAAATCTGAATGGGTCAGTTTGGTTCTTGGTTTGGTGACACTAAACCAAACTGACCCATCTGCCATCATAAGGGATGGATAAAAACCAAACTTTCACTTTTGGCAATCACCCTCTGACGCTACCCAAAAAACGTGCAACGTACCCACCCCCCTCCATAACAAATTTGAAATAGATACCCTTGATAAAAAATTAAAATTTAAAAAAGAAAAAAATTAAAATATGAGAATTAAGAAGATTTATGGGAAAATAATTTTTTAAAACAAAGCATGTATTTTTTTTTTTCTAAAATGCTAACTATTTTTTTAAAAGATTTTTATTTTGTGGTTGGGGGGAGGTAAGACTATTCATCCGGGCCAGGTTTTTTCCCAGTGTTTATGAGGATCATTCAATCCCCTTGCATTCCAAGATAAAATCTTAGCTTTCATTAATCACAGATATTCGCCCAAGCGCTGCTCCTAACCCTACTTACATGACCTTCTTGAGCATCATAATTAATAGAGTAAGCAAGTCTCTTCAACTCCCTCTCTTTTTTGGCGTAAGATCTAGCCAAAAGAGGCTGGCCTACCTCAATCACTATGAGGGGCTTTCAATTGGTCTTCAAAATCCTCACATGAAATTCCTATACATTCTTGTATTTTATTGTAAATCTATCCTATTTAAACATGGCAGTACAGAACATATAGGGCTTGTGGCATCCCCAACCCCTTTCTCACCAAAAAAAGAACAATCAACACCATCTACTAGCTCCCTACAGATTAGTTAAAAACTTAGACTCTTTCACAAATCCATCATTCATAGCCTCCAAGTCATACTCAAGAGAGCATGGAACCCTAGCGCAACCCTCAATGGATGATCCTGAAAATCTGACCTTGACACCCATGGAAGTGCTCCGCATCTATCAACAGGCTACGAAGGACCTCCAATCATCAAGGGCATCCCATTTGCTGCAACAGGCAAGGAAGACCTAAAAGCCCCATCAATCTCAACAATCTCATTAGCTAAATCATGGCCAAGATTGCACAGGAAAACAGATCCGTGCTTCGGCAAGCCCTCCAAGGGGTCGCCGACGCCCTCATCTGTGCCTGTCCAATGGTCTCTGGATCAAGCGACGGTGGCTCCTAGGAGGGAGCCGCTATTGAGCCCACCAAGTCATGTCCATAAATGCACGAAAGAATAGATCTGTGCTTCGACAAGCCAACCAGAGGGTCACTGACATTCGGCAATATTTTCTGTGCTAACCTAGTGGTCCCTAGATTGTGTGACGACAAGGGCTGGGAGAGAGCCGCATTGAAGTCCACCAAAACATCACGTGAGGGAGAAAATCCGTGCACTGCTAAGCCATCCGGAGGATTGCTGGCATCTAGCGATCTTATCTATGCTAGCCTGGAGGCCCCTTTCATGCAACCGCAATGCCTAGGAGGGAGCCACGTTTGGGCCTGAGGACGACTTAACCCGCCATACACACTCGGGCTTTAGGAAAGGAATTTTATTCGGGCCCAGCTCGTTACCTCGTCCAGCCACTTCCTTTGGCCCATTTCCTTTAGAAAACAAGCAACATGAGCCCATTGCCCAAACTCATAACCAGCTCTAGGCTCGTGTCTATTTTAGTAATCAAAACATTAATTTTCTCCAACAAGCCCGATAGCTTAGCTTTCGCAGCCCATAGCATCCCTTTAACTTCTCCCACGATCGGATTACTCACAGAATGTGAACTGCCACCCCGCATGCCTTCATGTGATGATAGTTGTCCACATTCGAAGCCACCTGCAGACCATTTTGAATTGCTCCACCAATCATCTTCCCCTTCCTCTGAACGTCCCCCTCCCCACCATCCATGCAATTGCTTACTAGAGGACATGTCAGTTTCATCAGGGCCGATGCATAGGAGACACCCTTATTGGGGATACCTCTCCCTGCTAACAACAATTCGATGGCCCCCTCTCTATGCCAATCCTGAGTAGTATCTGCATGAACATGTAGCTATTCTTTCATCAACCAAAATAGAGACATTTATTCCAACCACCAAGTGTAAGTTAGACAAAAAGTCCTTCCACCCTACAATACAAACCTTTGGGAACAACCAGGGAGCTCCTCTTTCTACCGTTCTCCTCATGCAATTGCAAGAAATGGCTCTTTGGATTAGCATGACTCTGAATGATAAAAATACCATTTCCCTCCTGCACCTTTATGAGAAAACCACCATGTCGATGGTGAGCCAAACACTCCATTACCTTTGCCGCCCATGTCGCCGTCAACACCCTTGAGTAAAATACTTGACTACTCTTCTGCTTCTCTCAGTGAGTCAATAATGCGAATGAAACTACCACCCTCCTTCAAAAAAATGAAAATCTTCGATTCCACCTTCAAATGTCTAGAACTCAATATCAAGCCATAATCTTTCATAATCTAACTCCAAAATCCAAAGGCTTTTTGAACACCATCCTAAGGATTCCCCCCCCCGGGGCGGGAAATCTTAAGAATGCCTTGATTAAAACAAACCCTTCCATCAATCGTGCGATCTTGGATCAAAATTGAAGAGGAAACTAAAGTCTTGAAGTATTACGTTGGACTAAATGATCGAGGATTTAAAATAGAGACTTGGAAAGGATGTGACGGATAAATAAGTAGGTCTTGCCTGAGGTAATGGCAAATTCCAAGAACGGGATTTTTATGAGGGGAGACTATAACCCGATATTATTAGGGATGGAATATGGATAATTTTATCGGGCCTAAATTAGGTTTAATAGGCTATTTTGGATAAGCCCACAAAGACATAATTTATTGAAGTTGGCTAGGAGCTTTTTATTGAGCTCATTGGCTCAAAAGCTTATTCTAAGATATTATTGCCGATGAAGACATAATACTTCAACAGTGTGCCATTTCATTTTTATATTATGATTATAAATGCACCCTGCTCTGACTCATGCTTGAACCCATGTGTTGTGGTAAGGAATGGGGACTTAAAAGTGGAACTAATGGATATCATGAGATGTACACTGGAATATTATGCTGTTAATTCTCAAGTCCTTTGAACACTTTCAGCCTACATGGTAGTTATTCTTGTTATTTGCTATCACTGCTAAATTACGCTGTCATTTTATCTCAGTACCATCTCTACATTGAAAAACTTATCCCTCCTAAACATATGCAACATATATGAAACTTCTTGGTTCTTTCGAAATTTGGACTAGTTGTTAACTTCCTAGTCCTTTCTAATTGTGGTAAGGTCAATGCAGGTGTGGTCGGTTTGACTCCAGTGTAATGGCAACTGTTGTCTTAAGAGCAGTCTCTCTGCGGTATTGGCTTCTTGCTTTAACCAGTTTTGCCTCTAGAGCAAAACGTTTCAAATCCTAAAAGCCTAGTACCGTGGAGATAGATGGTGTTTTTCATAGTTTCATATTTCATGGTGTCTATAAAATATTATGTATTCCGTAAATTGAGTGATCATGCCATGTGAATGGTGGAAATTGTTACTTGTGTTCCCCGTCAAAACATAGAACTGATGCTAGAGTTTTTATTCTTCATGGTATGAATAGTATGGGTATCACAATGTCTTTCTATTTGTTTGCTATTCATAAAATATATCAAAAATCACAAATAAACAGGTGCCTGTAATGAAGAGCAACATATCACTTCAAATTGTTCAGTATATTACTATATCATAGCTTAAGATGGCTAATGTGGGATTATAAGATCAAAGTTAGAAGTATTAGCCAAATATCTGGGAGGTCAGTGGAAGAAGAGATCCTTTAAAACCTCCAGTCAGAAGTATATATCTACTACCTGTATCATTTGTATTAGAATAAAATACCCCAAATATGTGGGGAACAAGATAAAACTTTGACCAATATTTGATGAGTTATATATATATATATATATATATATATATATATATAACTTGATGTTTGATAAAACGGTCGGGCTTAGTACGGCCGTTCAAGACAGTTCAATATTTGATGAGTTTGTTAAAGGGTTATAAAATGGGATCGAAATGATCAGAAGCCGAAGTCTATAAAACAGAGGGATTTCTCTCAAGAAGTCATGTCGAGTCTTCTATGACAGCTTTTTCCACTTTTGTTTCCTCTATTTGTTAGGTTGATGTTATTGGATGCAAGAGCCATGTGGTAGATTAACCATGTCGATCCCTGTCCACTTTACATCAACACAAGGATCCCTTGCTTGACCTCAAACGTGTGACAACTAGTGATGCTACCCCTCCTATATTGGCATCATTCACCCTATTCGAGTCCCCGCCCCAAGTGGGGGCGTTTTCTTATCCCTTGCCCTCCTCCTCAATAAAATCAACAATAAAATCAATCGAATCACAAAATAAAAAATAAACCAACTCACAATTTAAAAAATCGGAATCTTATAAAAAAGCAATACAAATCAGAGAATATATTGAATTTCGTTGATCAATTTTTTTTGGATCGAAAATTAAAAAAATGTTCACAAGATATTTATAAGTTGGTAAAGTCTCTATAGGTAAGAGAAATGCTTTGTCACCCGAGAATTTTATGCGAAGAGTTTTTCTGAAAGCAATTTTTTTTTTTAATTGAATGATTAAGTAAGTATTTTATAATAATAATGTGATCTTTTTGATTTTGTTTTTAAAATATTTAATAATATGAAAAAATAAATGAAAAAAATCTAAAAATAAAAATGTTTTACACTTCTCAAGAGATTTCAGGCTACATCCCTTTGGCGGATGTAGCAATGCTCTTTTAGGTAAATGATGTTTTAGGTCTCTTGAAAATCTTAGACTACATCATGGGTATACAAAACAAAAAAGTTGATATATTTTTATAAGAATAATAGTGTTGATTCAAATTCCAAAATGTTTTTTAAACTCATAGTATTGTTTACCCTTACAGTTTTTCTTTGACATAAGTCGCCATATACATTTCTATTGATGTAAAAATCGGTATGCTTGTTACATCCATTCTACCAATAGATAGAACGAACTTTGATGGCTCGAGGAGTGCATTCTGTCAACTCTTCTATTTCTATATATTCAATCGTAACTTTACAATGAGAGAACACAAATAAATAAGAAAACTTGCGATCTTAATTTTGGCTATACAGATATCTCGACAAAGATCATGTCATCCCTTGATTGGGATGATTCTATATATACATCTACAACTATAACTTTCTTAAGTTGGTTTCTAACAGTTCACGTCAACACCTTCAATGTATAAATCAGTCGATATCTTTTATGTTTTTGTGGATATGTGTTTGTCTTACGTTTGAAAGAAAGGAATCCTATTTGCGCTCTCCTCCCTCTTCCTATAAACCGCCTTGGGATTGGTGTGGCCTTCCCTCCTTTCAGTAACTTGACAACAACATGTCTGCTAAGAGCATCAGCAATAGTTTTGTTAAAGTCTATTACAAAGTCAAAATGAAGGTAAAATGATCAAATAAGTCCCACATTGAACTTGCTAAATCCAAAATTATTTGGCTTTGATAAATAGTAAATCACTCAAATTTGCTAAATATAGAGAGTTACTATTCACTCTCCATCTTAATATTTTATTCTATTTTAATATTTAACATATTAAAATTAAATATATTTAAAATATTTAAATCACTAAGACTTGCTAAAAATTATTTTTTGGCAAGTTTATTATTAATTAATATATTAAGTATATAAAATTAATATTTAATATCTCGAATTGACTATTATTTGTAAAATTAAAAAAAAAATTAATTAATTTATGATTTACAAAAATTAATATTTAATATATTAAGTTTATTTGCAAAAAAAATTATTATTTTTAATTATAATATATAATATTATATTATTATTTACATCTTGATTTAGCTAAATTAATGTGAAATTTTTGACTAAAATCATATATATTATAATCAAGAAAATGAATTTAATTTTTAATTTAAATTTAACAATGATTAGACCATTACTAATGCTCTTAATTGAATGCAATAACTCTTCTTGAAAACTTTGATCGTCACGATCTGATATGAACATATTATTTGAGAGGACACTTCGATGCAAATAATGCGGTAACCGTTCTTGGGTATGTGGAGATCATCTTATCCTAGCTCGATCAACGACCAAGCCAGTAAAACGACCAAGCCAGTAAGGCAATCTTGGCCCATCCTGATGGTGCTAATTCCCATGGGCTGTTTCTTGCTGGACATGGCTATCAGGCCTAGCCAATTAGTAAGGTTCTCCTTGATGGATCGTCCTCATTCACATAGGGGAATGGGCCTTTGGGCTCGCCAACTATTACCCTTTATGCATATTTTTCCTAACAGTTATTCCATAATTTTTGCTGCCTCTGTGTTGATGGGAATTTAATCCACTTTCCTCCTTGTTGCTCTCTCTCTCTTTCTCTTTCTCTCTCTCTCTCTCTCTCTCTTTCTCTTTTTTGCCTTAGATTTTTTCTCTTGACATTAGCAATAGACATGCCTTTTTTTTTTAAATTTTTTATAATGATTTATTTTGCCACATTGAATATGCCCACATGTTGTTTTGTATTAACATGGGAGGCATGATTTACCTTAGCATGCCCCTTCTGGGTGAAAGGCGGTGATCTCCTTCACTTTTAGCATGTCAGTGAGGGTGAAGAAATGAAAACACTAGGGCAAAAACCGACCGGAATCCATTTGGTTCCGGTTTGTTCTTTTCTTGCATCGAACCAGTTGGTATATAAAATATTATTTTTTTATTATATAAAATACTTTTATATTATATGCTAAATTATTAATTAATATAAGATTAAAATTTAACACCCGATTACCCATAATAGTCAAATAACATAAAAATTAATATAATATTTATATTTTATACAAAGGCCTTTTACGTATTTATTTGAAACTTGTAAAAATTATTTCTCATTTATTAATAAATAGTTGTGTACAAATATTTTCGTATTAAGTTAGGCTTGGTTTGGATAATAAAACTTTCAAATCATTTTATTAAATTTTATTTAATTCTATCTCTATTTCGATATCTAAAAGATACAAACAAAAATACTTATCAATTTTAAATATTTAACTCATTCATTAATCATTATTTAATAATTACAAATTTCTTAAATATCTTTAAAAGATATAAAAATAACCCAATGTAAAAAAAAATAATTTTAAATCTAATAATTTTATTTCAATTTCCTTTTACCTTTTTCAAATTCTTATAAAACACGTAAACTCAAATATTCCATAACTATTTGCATCCAAACGTGGCTTTAGGGTCGTACACTGGTATACTTCCGAAGTAGCGAGATCAGCAAGCTTCGTCAATGGAGAGGAGCCGGCGTCCACGGCCACATCAACCTCCAAACCTTTCTTCTTCTTCTTTATCTTCGACGCATTCGAGGTCACAGAAATTCACCACCAATCCCACCAAAAATGTCAAATCTCTAGGCACCGAGCTCGATGCCCCTGATTCTTCTAAATCCGGACGAGGCGCACAAGCAGAAGGAGACGTTGATGACTCTCAGAGTCTTCCCAACTTAGTTGGTTCTTGCCCCTTTATGTGCCCAGGTACTTACTTCTGCCACCAAATATTACACCCATTTCTTCTGGGTGCATATATTAATGATTTACATTCTGATCGATTATTTTCATTTTTTATCCAGACAATTGGGATTTTTTTCGGTATGTAAATTCTATTTAAGTCTTATTTGTCGATCTGTAGCCTCTTGATTTTGCAAGTCAGTAGCTTTAGGATTGAATTCTTAGGTTCTTAAAATAACAGCAAGTATTTTCAATTAAAGGGTCAAGGTTCTTCACTTCAGTGTAAACATAAAGATATCATTAATTATCAGAAAACAATATCCAAGTGGTAGATATTATCATAGTAAAAAGTGAACTGTTTAGTTACAAATAATGTTAGCGCTACGAGACCTTTATCTGTCGGTTAGTTTATAAATGTTTAGCGTTCAGATAGTCTGTTTTGTTGTACTTGCTGATAGTTGTTACTCTTGTGTTGTTCATCTTTGTGATAATAGAGGGTGAAAGGGCTCAGCGTGAGCGGCTGCGAGATTTAGCTGTGTTTGAGAGGCTGAATGGAAATCCTCGAAAAACATCTCCTGGCCTTGCTGTCAAAAAGGTATTTGTCTTTTAACTCCTTGTCGAGGCCTGTCTACCCCCAGAATTAGTCGGGATGCAGTACCTGGACACCTGGTGCCAATAAAAAAACTTGTATGATATTTACAACGCTGCAATAATGGTATTCCCTTTCAAAAATTGTGGCTGCAATGTTATGGCTACCAAACTGAAACAAGTTTCAAAAGTCGCCTGTTTCAGGTAATACTTACATGTACTTGAGTTTCTCTGTTCAATTTGCCATCAGAGCTTTGGCAAGGGCCTCAATTCCAATCCAAGTTTTTATATTGGAATAAATTTAAAAGCTCCACGGCTTAATGGATATTAAGCCTGGCTATAATATGATTGTTGGATCTACTGATTCAAAATTTGAAAAATGCAACTGACCGTATGGCTTATATTTTATATGGGCCTCTGTCATATTTCTCCGTCAGGAATCAAGTTGATGGGGGCAGCCCTCTTCCGCTCCCTTCTTCCTGCCCTGTATTTTTGTTTTTTTAGTTTGTGGGTGTTTATTAATTGTTTTGAAAAAGGTTTCTAAAAACTGTGTTTGGTGGAAAAATTCATGAAATTGTTCTCAAGAATGAAAGTTGTTCTTGAGAACACTAACCAAATGGAGCAGTTTTGTGGGATTCTTTTTCCCTGCATTTCCATTTGAAGTTCATAGTGCTGTATGGTGTGTATTTCTTTAGATACCAAAATACATAAATACATACATGCATACTCGATAAACACACATAGATGATTGAGAACAAAATGTTACCCTTCCTTTTCTCTCACAAGTTTTGCAGAACTATATCCATCAGAGATGTGCAGTTGTCAGATGTACGGCCTCTTCCCATATTGGAAGACACGTTAGACTACCTGTTAAGCTTGTTGGATTCTACAGAATATTCTTTTGAAGTGGTTCATGACTTCATCTTTGATAGGACAAGGTCAATAAGACAAGATCTTAGCATGCAGAATATTATTAACGAAAAAGCCATCTACATGTATGAGAAAATGGTATGCTTATCTTCCAAAAAGTCTTTGAATCATCTCCCTTTTCAAAACCATCATCTTTGTCATACTATGTGCAAAATTTGCATACTCCTTATCTAAAACTCATTGGTATGTACTTGTGAAAAAAAAAAAAAAAACTGGTATTTATACTACTTAGTCCTTAATGCAATCACATGATAAATAAAATACTTCAATAAACCAAAGCGTTAGTCCTGGTATTTTTGTACGTTATAAGGGGAAAGTACCAACCTCTGCTTCATGTTGAGATAATTTATACTGTTGTTACCAAGTTGCTTAGACAGATGTCCAGAAAAGTGAAGTTTCATTTTGAACTGCTGGCATGCATGTGGTCTCATAATAAAATTATCATACTTGGTACACTTCACTTTATGGCTTTGCAAGAAAACTGTGTATCAAAACCAAAAGTTCTGTGTTAGGAGCTTGAAACCATATACACGTTCAACAGAATTATGTAATGCAGTCCCTGATATGTGTCATAATGCAGGTTCAATTCCATGTCACATCTTGTCACAAGCTTCAAGGTTGTAGAGACCCAAATATTTCTTCTGTTCGCTATCTTAACATGGAGCAGCTTACAAAGGCGTTGACATCTCTATTTAATCTGTACGATGCAAACCGGAATTATGATTCTATTTATGAGAATGAAGCTGAGTTCCGTTCATTTTATGTGCTTCTTCATCTTGGTCCTAATAGCCAACCTATGGTTGATCCCTACTTTATTGGTGTGGTTAATCCATTTTTTTTTGCATTCTCAATTGCAGCTTCTGCTGGGTAAATCTTGAAATGTAACTATTTCTGATCCACAGGGAGAATCTCTTTCTTTGTGGTTTCGCCATGTACCCGTTCGAATAATCAATTCAAAGGAAATGTGTTTTGCAAGGAAAATATTGCGGTATTACCATATTTTTCAATGACTGCACTTGTTTTGGAAGTTCTTTCCTTCATTAAAGTTAATTGTTTAGAGGGCTCTTTTTCTTTATGAGTTCATCTTACAAACATCAATATCATATGCAATGATCAATACAAGTTTCAACAAACTGAAAGACTATTTCTCTTTCTTTAAACAGATTTTTCCGAATGGGAAATTATATACGTTTTCTTTCAATTACTGCATGTGAGGCATCCCATCTACAGTACTGCATCATTGAGCCGTATGTCAGTGAGGTAATTACATATCAGTTTCACCCTAAACCCTAATTCTGGAGTTTTGAAAGTTGGATCTTTGTTGACTGAAAGTATCATTTTGAACTGCATTGCACTACTTATATACTTTTTTTTTTTAGAGGTTTGACCTCAACCTCACACATCCTTAATTTGTTATCCATATTTAACTTATCAATTTTTTTTTTTTTTTGATAAGTATTGCACTACTTATATACTAATTGACTCAAAACAAAATTTACTCTCTTTTGATACAAGGTAACTATCAATGATGTTGTATTAGGAAACTTTGTGGTTGGTTATTTTATTTTTGGAAATCGATGCTTGTTTTGGGCTGTTCTGAACAGGAAAAGTAGGACACTAATTTTGGCAAGAAGAATTAGCTCTTTTTTTCCCATGTATATTTTCTTTTAGAGTGGGAGTTTCAGGGTAAGAGGGTCTCCAGCTTTCTTTCTCATCAGGCCCTTAAGTTTTTGGCTTCGAAGTTCATAACTAATTCACTGGTTTCCTAAATTAGTATTTGTTGATGCTGGATGTTAGAAAATGCTTTCAATACTCTCCTTGTGACATCCTGTTAAAATGATATCTTTGTCCTGACCATGAAAGGTACGAGGACTGGCTCTCTCATGTATAAATAATGGTGGCTACAAGCTTCATCCGTATCCATTGGCACACCTCTCTAAACTCTTGATGATGAAGGTACAATTTCAATATTTCAGTTAAGCATTTTGACATTTTTGGATTTTTTATTGTACAGTTAAGATTTTTGAAGGCTCCATCCTTTCAGGAATCAGATTTGGTATCATTTTGTAATGCTTGTGGTCTTGAAACGTGCATAGACGAAGTGGGACAACAGTTTTTACCCACCAAGCAAACAACTTTTTGCTGTCCCAAGGGAGGGTTTCAGAGCTACGGTTTTACAGGTTTGGAATTTGAGAGGTAAACTTGAAGAGATATTTTCTTTCTTTATGCTTCTTGGGTGAAGCATAGGTTGGGTAGAGGTTAGCACAGTGAAGAGAATGAGCTTAACCTTATGTCAGATTAACATTCACTCATGGCTGGACTGCTAAATGGTTACTAATTCGGTATACTAGTATATACTTTGAACTTGAATTATATGGTATATTGACTTTATTGCTTATTAAATGCATAAAACGTAGTTAGCAGTCTGAATGCAACAGCCATTGCCCGCATCCTTAAGTTACCAAATCGCCGCCAATTTCATCTCTAGTGGCAAGTGTAGATCAGAGTTTTTATAAAATATCTTAGTCTAAACAGCTGTAGAGGGTAGAAATGCCTTTTGCATAGTGATTTGGTTACAAAATTTGTGTGGATGACATTCAATTTATGTCTGCCAAGAGAATTTGAATTTTCAGGTTGTCAATTGTTGTCAACCTTTACAGTATATTGACTATATATATAAAGGTCAATTAAAGAAAAAATTTACTAGCGAAAATTTACAGTGCAGTTTCTTCCCCAAATGGTGATTGTGTATGTTAAAATATCAGACATGAAGAAATTTTCCGTGTTTAAACAACATCAGAAGTTTATATTTGAAGTCGGAATGGCCAAAATCCGTGGGTTAGTCAAGGTGTTCCCTCTATTTTTAAGTGGAATGGTACCTGGGACTTGAAGGTGACAATAATTCAATGTCAGCCATAGGTCTGCCTTGGGTGGTGGGGGAAGCTTACTCAAGAAGCTTTGCATTGGAGGTGGTTTTTGATGGGTCTAACCGAGTAGGCCTCAACTTAGAGTATAACTGGAGTTTGGTTTAGGATTTCAGTTTTGATTAAGTCCAAATCTAAATTTTCTTGACCCAATGATGTTATCAAGGTATAAAAGAATAAAAATGAATATATAAAATGTATTTGAATGGTTAATGGAATGTGAAAATGATTTAGTTAAGTGATAAATCACTAAAGAAAATCGGCCATTTAGGGTTTCAATTTCCAAAATGGTGTTTTGGGGTTTCAATTAAACTTCTATGGTTTGAGATTTACTAGGGTTGAAACCATGTTTTGTTTGGCCATAAAGTATTTGGTTGGATCAAATAGTATTTGAATTAAACGACATGATCACATGACTCACAATAAGAAAAAGAAGTATTTGTGACAATTTATTTACAGTCATGATGACTATTTGTAATAAAAACAGATTCATTTTGGCAAGAAATAATTATTTTAGCCAGAAATAGCTAGCCACAAATAAGTAAATTCCTTGTAATGACTTGATTTGCCTTTCATGTCTTCACATCTCCATCTCATGGTTCCTATTTGTACCAAGTGTCCAACACTATTCACCAACTATAGCTAGGATCATAATTGCCAAGTGTCCACTAAATACTCCTCTAGCTACAAGAACAACACTTTTTTCTACCTCCCTTGATCTGTAACGCCCCAAACTCAAGCTATAAATGGATAGAGTTTCATCTATATTTTCAAAACTTTATCATTGTTTACAATACATATCAAATATACAATCTCTAAGTATTCAAAACTATATTCAATGATTCATAAAATTAAATCATAAATTCAACTAGAGTCATATAATTCTAAATAATTATATATACCGATAGTCCAACTTAAACTATAAATAAACTAAAATATAACCATAAGAACACTTTATGTACAATCAAAATCCTCTTCAAGCAACAAACTAACAATCATCAAAACCTCCAGCCTCAAGTGACTAAATTAAGTTAGTTTTAGAATCTTTTGGCTTAAGCAATCACTTCAAAAGAAGGAATTTCTACGACACTAAAAAATATGAAAAATAAAATAGTGAGTTTCCACATACTCAGTAAGTAGCAATTTAATAGGGGCGTGGGAGTTGTCAATTTTCTTGATTGTAAAAGAGCGAGCAATTTCTCAATAAAATAATGTGAGTAATACAGTTTAATCTCAACCAACACATTAAGTCAAATACCATATTCAAGGCCAATATATGATAACAGAAAAATCACCAATATACCACAAAAATATTATGCCATGAAGGTATCAATATACCATATAGATATCATGCCATGAAGACATGCTGCGGGGGATGTCTAACATGTCCCAAAGACATTCATATTATGGGCAAAGAATAAATAGTACGCCCATATTTAACTTTCAAATGCATTAAGCCATATGAAGTTTTTCAAACATTCTAACCATCACAAAATTTACATAAATCTCACAAATAAAGTAAAAATAGTATTAGAATATGCACAAATTTAAAGTTTACACAAATTTAAAATATATTATCTCAATACACTATTCCAAGCAAAACCACAATTCTTTTATGAAAAATCCATTAAAAAGTCACTTACCTCTAATTTTAGTCAAAAAGTCAATTTAATACTTCTTTATCCACGGTCACTTGAAACCTATCAAGGTCATTATAATCCATCAACTTCCATTCTAAAAATTATCATACTAAATACTAAAATTCCTCATAATCACTTAATAATATCAATTTAGACTTGTGTTAAACGATTTTCCTCCCAAAATTGAGAAAGTCCAATTTCTAGGTTGTATATATGCTGCTAGACAGAAGTACTTAGCCTCTATCCCCTTATAAATTCACCTAAATAATATCTACACTTAACCCTATAAATATAACATAAACACAGGTTACTTCTAACCAATATAATCCATCACTTTAACACCCCTTAACAATGAAATCAACTAGGTATATTCTCAATAATTTTACAACAACTCCTCTTAACAAATTATAATCAAAATTAATAAAAATACTAGTTAAGAGAAATATGAGAATTACTCAAAATTTGTTGTTGATGATGATAAAATCAATGGTTGTGGGTAGGGTTTAAACACACAAGATGGAGAAAATATAAATACAATTTAGAGAGAGAGAGAGAGAATATGTATATGTACGAAGGTGTAGACAGAAAGAAAATATTAGCTATATATATGTATATCTATATGTGTACAATGGGGTGGAGTGATAATGTGAGTGGGAAGAGGGGTTTTCGGTGAGTGTGAGAATAGAAGAGAGAGGGAGAGAATGTTGTGCGAGTATGAGTGAACGTGAGCGTTAGAGAGAGAGATATGTAGGTTGGGGGGATTTGTCGAGAGAGAGAATGGGGCTATGGAGTTTATGGAAACAGAGCCCCATTCTACATGAGCTGGTCCTTGTGGGCATGTGAGTGGGCCCATTACACAATCCTTATTTTCTCTATTGTATTGAAGGTATGAGAGGTCAAGAGAGATTGTATAATCATTCAATATATTGAATTTCACTCCAAACAATTTGTAGATATAGACTTATATGTTGAATTATATAAATCTTTGTATCTCTCTTCATTTATATTTTATATGTTTTATGTATTATGTATTTTATAGATGAACATCCGAATATCATATGGACACCCAAACTATCATCTTCGATCAGTTAATCATTCGTTGGGTTTCGATCCGGTCGGAAAAATACTTCAACCACCACTTTCCTGCTACAAAACTTGGAGTGAACGAAAACGGCACGCTTTTAACGTGCATGGCCTTTGCTTTAACTGCAATTTGTCTATGATCCGTGACTTGATCAGCTTAGTTAGTCCGAGAAAAAGAACGAGAAACGGGACCTAAAAAGTAATAAGTATATACACCAACCGCCGTCTTAATTAGTTGGTAATGACAAATTAGTAATCTTTTGGACGAGTGAAAAACCAAAATTTTAAGTGGACAAATTAAGTCCGTTTCATAGAAATTAAATTACAAGTACCATAAATAATCGGATGTAACAAGCGCCAGTTAAAATAAAGAGTAATGTTATAAGTATACGAGTATCTTTTGCAAAATCGATGACATGATAATAATGTCACATTAGCCAAAATATGAAAAAGAAAATTCTACAAGAAAAATAAAAATATGAACAGAAGAAACAAAAATAAAAAATATGAATAGTTAAACTATAAAAATAACATTTTTATACGACATATACGTAAAAAGTGCGTAAGTTGTATGCAAATAATATTTTTATAAAAAAAAAATAAGAAAAATATGAACCCATGAATATAGAAACATACTGCGTACGTATTATAATTATGTACAATTTTTTTAGATGAGTGTTTTAATTATAGAGAGATTATATAAAAATCATCATAAAAATTAATGTGATTTTATGTATTTTGTTAAATAAATCTTACAATAAAATAATTTTATAATCTAACAAATCACACATCAATTTATATAATTATTTTTATATAATTATTTTGTAACTAAACTATTTCTCAATTTTCTTTCCTAGGCTACCGGCCTTACCTGCAACTCAAACGCGTTTAAAGACGAGACTTCTAATATTGCTGGTGACATGATGACTAACGTCAAAGCTGGTTACTTATATTTAAAAGATAAGTGCTTTCCTTACTAACATATTTTATAAAAATAAATTTATATATTGTCTGTACGTATTTTATATAATATATTAGATTTATTTTGTAATAAAAATAATTTTATAAGTTAATATAAGACATCAAATATATTTAATTTATAAATTTATTTGTAATAAAATCTCTTATTGCAAAATATTTCATATCAAACACTTAATTCGAAGGTTGAAAAAAGAAGAGAAATTTTAGGAGTAAGAGCATTTTTGTTAGATTAGACATTTACATCTTTCAAAAAGTATAATTTTATATATATATTAAAAAAATTTAGTCATAATTAAAAAAACTTAATCATATTTAATCATATTTGACCAAAATTTTCTCTTCACTTGAATGATTACTATTTATTTTTGAAATAAAGATGTATTTTTATTATTTTATTTTATTTTTAATTAAATATAATCAAAATTTTTTTTGATAGATATGTAAAATTATACTTTTTTTTTTTATTTAATGTTAATGCCTAATCAATGAGAGTGCTATAACTATTTATAAACTGGTCACGTCTACTTTTTTTTTGTGTGAAAATAAGCAAGATTTCATTAATTAATACCTAACAAAGTTCAGAAGTTACAATTGATAGAATAACAGAAGGGCGGCATCCATTTGACTCCATTGCTTCTTTCCATTAACTGTACGTTATTTAAAAACAACAGCATTTTCTTATCACTCTTTCACTATATATAAGGACGCCCACTCTCCCCACCTTTGCCCACTTCAATTCTCTCTCTCTCTCTCAACTGGTTATATGCTTTTCGTGTTCCTTCTTTGTTTCTTTCTTTAAGCTATCTAGCCAGCTCTTGAGTGGTAATTTCGGGCTGACATGGGACGCCAAGAAGTACTCGCCGGGTATGATGATCACACCCAGATCGCCAAAGGCCGGAAGATCAGCACCAAGCGCCAAAGGCCCATCTCCCCCTGTGGTGTTCTCCTCACTTCCAGCTCATCTAGTACTGGTTGTGCTAATTTACCTGCTTCTGCCAGTAGCGATATTGATGGATTTGGATCCTATGGTTCAGTTTCGTCAGGGACAACTTCTGAGGATGTCTATGACAGCACTCATGATGATCATCAGGAAGATGAAGACATGGCTAATTGTCTGATACTCTTGGCTCAAGGTGTTGCTCCTAGGCAACCTTCTCTCCAATTGAATGATCCGATGGAAAGTTTTGGAGTCCGAAAGTTCTCCGATACGGCCACCGGAAAGGGTGGGTTCTATGTCCATAAGTGCAAGACCTGTAACCGGAGTTTCCCATCGTTTCAGGCGCTGGGCGGGCACCGGGCAAGCCACAAAAAGCCTAAAGCCATGGTGGGTCATGAGGAGATCATCAGAAAAGCACCAATTTTCACAGAATACCCTGAAGAAGCACGATTCAAAAGATCAAATAGTTTTAGTCCTTCAAAACCTCTCCAAACAGCCAATATTAAAGGTATGCATAGTAATAAGGCCGCCAAAATCCATGAGTGCTCCATTTGTGGCTTGGAATTTATGTCTGGTCAAGCGCTTGGCGGCCATATGAGGCGGCACAGGGCTTCAACAAGCTCCCAAGTGGCCATGAACATCGACGCAATTAGCACCACCATGGAAGCTGATTCCCAGCACGTTGAAATCAAGCCAAGAAATATTCTCTCTGATCTGGATCTTAATCTCCCGGCGCCGGAAGAAGAAGAGACTATGTTGAAACTTACAACGGCCGGACAACAAAGCCTTGTCTTGAACTCCTCTCCGGCCTTGGTGGATTGCCATTACTAGGTGGAGGAGAAAAAGATTGTTGATATAAGTTTTTTCTCATGAATGTGAATTATATTATCGTTAGTTCAATTTAGTACTATTATTGAGAATCATCAATATATTCTTTGAATTCTTTTTTGTGGTATAATTTGATGGCTGTACTGATGAATGATGATCGATTTGTTGTAGTTGTATACTTTGAGTAAGCAAGTGGTCAGTGTTCATGGTTGCCTTTCATTCACGAAAAGCGAGTGATGGGGCATCTTTTACTATATATTTCTTTTTAATTGGCATGCTCTTTATAAGTGGGAGAGCGATGTGAAACACGAGAGAGAGAGAGAGAGAGAGATTAGGGCATGGCTAAGGGTCTGGCAGCAGCAGCACCACAACCAAAAGTCGTGGATTAGGTTCCTTTTGTGCGTTCTTTTGCTACAATAAAGTTAAAAGCTCTCTCTCACTCTTACACGGCTGCGTGCATTAATTAACACGGCAGTTCCATTAGATGCCAATAGAGAATAATAAATGGATAGCAAAGCTGAGTGAAACCACCCCTGTCATGATTTGTATCCTCCCAAGTCTTATATTTATTTTAGTCATTGTATTTTGTCCACTCATTCAAATAATAATAATAATAATAATAATAATAATGGAAACAAATTAATTTCTAGTTGCTAATATCTATTTTCAAAAAGAATATTATATTTCATTCAGTTAAGTCGTCGCTTCCCTCGATACTTATTCTGCCTCCAATAAGTACCATATATATATATATATATCCTATATATATAATTTAAGCTCGTATGTATAATTAAAAAATAAATTGACAAGTTCTGTACAGGATAAAGTACACTCCTTGAATATTAATTAATATATTTAATTATTTTCTAATAATCTTTTTTTTTTCTGTGGTGCAACTCATTTTCAGCTAGCTCTAGCTAGGCTAACAGTTACACCTAATGAACCAACTGCATGTACGAATCATCACTTACTTTGCAATTAAGTCACTTTAGCTAAATAGGAGAACGTCTCTCTCATGGCGTCTTGACCATACCATGCACGTTGATATTCCCTACGGAGATTCTCCCAACTCATCCACAAGCTGCTAGCATTTTTTGTTATAACTTGAGCTCCACAGATATTATATAGAATTTGGACCCACCATCTGTTTGTAATTTGTCAGGTATCCTGGAATCAAATTCCGTTCATCTATCTATATTTCAGCTGACCATTGAGGCTTGGGTTTTAGCAGTACTCTTCACAATCTTAAGATCTTTAATTGGCCTCTTTCCTCTCAGTCCTGCATAATGGTAAATATATGATCTATTCCCCCAACTAATTAATATGTGTTGTACACATCAACTAATTGTGTGTGTGTGAGAGAGAGAGAGAGAGAGAGAGAGTTTGAGTCACTTACACTTCTAGCTAGCTTGCGACGTAAGAGTTTGTTATGTGCACGTTTTCGGTGAATGCCGCCGGCAGGTCGTAAGCGAAAGATATGTAGGTAGAGTGCGCGAGATGTCCAAATAAATGAAGAGAGGCCGGAGTCAAGATGAAAATTGACATTGGCAATATATCCCGAAAGTAGCTAGGGTTAGCTCTTGTGTTCTGGGCTAGTAATTGTCGCGTTACGTATATACGTACCATGCACATGACACATGATAGCAACAATTGAGGCATCAGACTCGACGGGAAATTAAGCAATTTGAGTTGAGCTGAAAAATCCTCATCAAGCACATGAAAGTCCATGAGATCATGGACCCACAAAGAAAGAGAGAGGTCCAGCGCAGAGAATATCATGGACCCATGAGACTCAGTACTCTATCACATTGACACTTGGGTAACTCGTGTGCATGGGAAATGCCACATTTATGGATAAGTTGGGCGTGAGAAAGACGACAACTAGCCGAGACAAGTTAATTATATAGAGTACTGGGATAGTGAGAAATAGGAAATAAACCAAGCCACGTATTCTATACACATGGAATGGGAATATCTTGGTCCATATAAAAATAGTGGATTGTGTTTCGAATTTTGTGCCCATTTTGTCTTTTATGTTGTGTTAGACTTCGTTTGAATTTTTGAACGAGGTCAGCTATTTCAATTGAATATTATTTTAGACTTAATATTTCAACATTCAAATATATCTAGTAAATATTAAACATCACTCAACTTAATATTTCTTTATATATATAATTCACAATTATTTTCCATTCAATATCTCTTTATATATAAGATCAATAATTTTTTTAAATTTTTCATAAATACATTCAAACTCATATTAACATTTAAACTCATTTTAGTTGGATCTTACAAAATTAAGTACTCATTCCATCAATTCAATTTACTATTATTTATAAAAAATTCAACTCATCTTAACATCCAAATATTAGAGTTAAAATTATGGGACTAACCGCTGTGAATAGGTATACATTTTTTCTTGTCTTCTTAGCCGGCCTTGAGGTCGACGGTGGCTTCTAATTGGACTTAATGGCCGGGTTATCATGTGATTTATATTGTAATCTATAGGTTTTGCCTCTATGTTGTGTAATAATTATGGGCCGGGCAGCCCACTTTTTAGTTACTTCTTCCATCCAATAAGCATCCTCTTGTAACTCTATGCTTTCTTGTCTAGCTTATGCGCCAACCTATTTCCTTCTCTCAATATGGTCTGCACAGACCAGTTAGACCTATTAGCTAGCACTTCTTTTATGTCTGTTACTTTGTTATCTATCCGGCCATGATGATCGGTATTGCTCGTGATTGCTCTTGTGATTACTTGAGAGTTCCCTTCAAAAATTGCATCTTGGACATGTAATTCCTTCTGCTATCTGCATTGCTTGCCATAGTGCCATTATTTCTGCTACATCTATGCCTCCCAAAAACCTCTTATTTAAGTTGCAGGAGAACATTGCTTCACCTTCAGAATTTTGAGCAACAATCCCTATACCCAGCTTCTGATGTGTTTTTTTCACCTAGGCATCATGGTTAAATCTTAAATCTTTATTCTTTTATTAGTCGGTGGTGTCCAATGTACTCTTTGTCTAATAGACCTCCTGCTTACTCCTTGCTCTTGTTGCTTAGCTTGTGCTGTCTTATTGTCGAGATGTGGGTTGAATTGAGTTCAATCAAGCGCATCTTCAATGTTGCTCGACCCTCCCTCGAGCGAGCCTCAACCCGTAAGTTCGCTCAACCCTTGCTCAACATCCCGCTCGAGTGAGGCATCAGACAGAGAGTTCAATTGATTCTCGCTCGACATCCAGCTCGAGTGAGGCATCAAACAGAGAGTTTGATCGATCATCGCTTGACATCCAGCTCGAGCGAGATTCTAGACAGAGACTTCGCTTAACTCTCGCTCGATGTTTCGCTTGAGCGAGAGTCAATTCTAGACGTTCGCCCGACAATTCGCTTCGAGCTAATATTCTCAGTACTAGAGTTGGCGCCATTTGGAATAGTATTTGAAATAGTATTTCGCTCGAGCGAGAGTAGTCTCGCTCAAGCGAGTATGGGCTTATAAGAAGGATCGCGTTCATTTGAATGCTCAGCTTGTGAGGAGCTTGTTTTTCCTCTGTTCTGGTTTTAGATTTTGAGAGCTATTTGCAAAGAAAAAAAGGTTGAGTTTGTGAGAGAGAGTTTTACAACTTGTAAGTGAGATTGAGTATTTCTAGTGTAAGAATCTTGTGATTTAATTTCTGTACTTCATCTCTATTTTTTATAGTGGATTTATTAAGACCGACCCAACAGTGGACGTAGGCTTGTGTTAAATCGAACCACTTCAAATCTTGGTGTTCATTGGTATTCTGTGTGTTTGTTTTAATTTCTCTTGTTGCATCCGCTGCATCACTTTCTATTTATTGTTTGTTGACCGGCCCATTCCTAACAAACTGGTATCAGAGCGTTCTTGAGTTCTGTGAAGATCTGAATGGATGGCCTCAGTGAAATTTGAAGTAGAGAAATCTGACAGACAAAACAGTTTCAGTTTATGACGCATCAAGATGAAGGCGTTGTTGCGACAACAGGGTTTATACAATGTTCTAGAACAAGTGACTGGTGAGTCTCCTATATCGTCAAAGAATGAAGAAGAAATGGCTCACAACACTATTCTATTGTCACTATCAGATGGAGTTTTGAGGGAAGTTGCTAAGGAGGAGACCGTTGTTGGTCTTTGAGACAAGCTGGAGAGCTTGTACATGAATTTTGGCTGTACTGGATTTTGGCCTTTCATTTTTTTTTTTTCCATTTTTTGCTATTTTTCTTACCTAAATTCAGACTAAACTAATTATATATATATAATTTATTCATATATTGAATATTATTTTGAAATGTAATTAATATATATAATTTTTTTATGTATAGATTATTTTGAAATAGTAAACGAAATAGTAAATGTATTGAAATATCTCATTCTAGTGCCTTGACATGTACGCTCACCTGTACGATATTCAAAATATTGTTACATACTTCCGTACATGATAGTTAAGATGCAATGAACCTATTATATTCTAGCAGTATGAAATAAATTGCAGCAAAAATTCATGTAAAGTCTCTCAATAAGATGTAAATATATTTGTAAAATAGCATGGTTCAATAAACTAATTATCCCAAAATGATTTCATTTGTTTAAGGTACTTCAAAATAGATATTGTTTCGAAATCTCCCAAAAAAAAATGAGGATCTACAAAAGTAAACCTTAATTTCTCTTTTTCATTTTTTACTACAATTTTAAGATCCCTCTAAAAAATCCTACGAGGCCTTCCCTATTTTTCCTTGTCATTGTTAAGTATCCTCCTTAGCTCTTCAAAGGGCTGCAATAAGTTCCTAATGAATTGATTGGCGGCTTCAAGCCTCTCCACTATGGATGGCTTTAATGAGATCTCAAGGCTCTTCAGAGCCTCTTTGATTACCCAGAGTGTTGGCCTCTTACGCTTCCCCATAATTGGTCTTCTATCCTTTTACAACTTATATTATTCTGTATTAAAAATGGTAGTAGAAACTACCACAATGAGATTTCAAAAATCTCAATAAGTAAACTCATAACATACAGCAGATAACATAGGCATACAGAGGCAAAACATGAAACAAATACATGGATATTTACTTGACACAAAAACTTGGCTTATGCAACTTTAACTTTTTTAAATAAAAAAAAAAATGTTTTCCATCTGTTCACATTGATCAATATACGTGTAACATATCTTTGAGCTCATTGTTGTGCTCTCTTTTTCTAACATATAGTTGGATACCTCACGGCTCTCCTATGCACTTTTAATTCCTTGCTAATTACTGCATCATTTAACGGCCTTTATAGAGGAGCAAGGCGCACCGTGGTGTAGAAGTCTTGGGCGCATGCTACAACTTGTGGCGGCTGAAAAATTCTCTTTTCTCTGTGTTGCCCTAACGTGGTTGAAGAAGATGAACATTGGTTAGTCCTTTTATTTGGTTGTGGGATGAGAAAATGACTCGAGCTTAAAATTTTTTGGGCTGTGAACTTTTATCAATTTGTGTTTAAAAGCATATGGGCAGGACTAGGACTTGATTTAAATCATGTTGAGAAACTATTTTGGGCTTATATTGATTTAGGCCAATTGTTTTGTAAACATTTTTTAAAATTCCAACCCTTATCATATCTTTCTAAGAGTGCTAGTGAAGTGGGCCGTGAGCCCAATAGGCAAAGGCCCATGTAGTACTTGGGCCCCTAATAGAGTGTGGCCCACTGGCTATCCACGTTAGTAACACTGGAGGTTGTTCAAAAATATTGTTAGCTAAATATTTTATTGTATTTTATTGTATTTTGAGCTTAAACTTTGGGTTAGACTATATTGTTAATGAGCTTATTTATTTTATCTAAATCAATATGTAATTGCGGCATAAAATATTTATGCATATGGTTATAAAATATATGCATGCCATGACATTAGGAGATAATTCTTGTCACATTTGTTAGGTCTTTTATTTTATGCTATAAATTGCCTACATTATTATTATTTATAAATAATAATTGTTTGAACAAAATATGATGTGATTATTTTTGTATATGAATTGTGATTACATGTAATTATATGAACTTATTTTATCATTAGTATTTGCTAGGCTAATTTTAAAAATTAGTCTTTATTTTTTTTTAAGATGTGATAAAATAGAGATTTAAGTAGTTGGAGTTTACATTGTTTATGCTTATGATTGGTTCAAATTGATTTGTTCAATCTATGAAGAAATTATTTTTACATGTGATAACTCAGTAGCTTACTTATCTTAATGGGAATATAATTGTGATTTATTCGGAATTAATCTCCTATATTATTAATTTGCACGAGAATTAAGTTAGAAATTAATAATTATATATTGTAGCGCAAGAAATGATTAGCAAGTATAGCGAATTTTTGATTTTGCAACATGTACTAGTTACTTTTTATCCTAAATTTAACATAGTAAATTTTTTATGTGTGTGTGTGATTAGATGCGTAAAGATTTTTAACTTTGAGATAATCGAGAAGAAAGCCTAGAGATTATTTATGTGACTTAATCGTCGCATTAATCTCCCGCATGAGCAGCAGTTGGAAACAAAGTAAGAATATTATAAGTGAGAGATAATCTTAGACCAGCATTATTGTAAAACCTCTAAAAGGTCTAGAATAAAATTGGAAGTGCGCATGAGATGCATGCATTGCAATTTTTCATAAAAGTTGATAGGATCAATTGTCAAATAGAGTTAAACCACTATTTTGCATTTGAGAATCTTGTGGATAATAACGGAAATTGCACATTATTTTTTGTAACACAAAAATTAATTGCTCATATATTTGAGGTTGAAGATTATAATTTTGAAGCAATTTAAATTAACTCTTAAATAAGTACATATTCTCTAAAACTTGCTAGCATGTCTAGCAAATAAGACATTAAAATTTAAGTGTGCAAGAGTGTTGAGGACATTCATGATTGGCACATTCATTTTTAAAAGTTTTATCAGTGCACCGCTTTATAGTATTAGTATTGGTAAATTTACTCAGTTTTTATTTGTCTCTAGCGAGAACAAATAGGTTCTTATAAATATATAAACTTATAAGCACCCCTTGAGAGTAATACCAAACACCTTAGAGATTTGCATAGTAACTGTGGCAAAAGTCTGAATTATTAAGTACAACTTAATTAAGCCTAAAAATCTTGCTCATGGTTGCACTGATGCAAGCTAGGTTTTAGGTTAAAATAATTTGTCGCAAAGTTTTTATTTTCTCTCCTATAATGGATTGAAGAATATAAAAAAGAGCAATTATATATAGCCCTATGGTTGGATCCCCTTTGTGTCCCCACAGGCTTATTTTATTTTGCACTTCTTTATGGTTCTTTTTTTTTTATTCCAAAAATAATAAAAGAGGGTTTGGGGCCAAATAAATTTTCATTTTTTTTTTCTTTTTTTCCTAATAAAATAAGCCTGTGGGGATGCAAAAGGGTTCAACTGTGGGGCTGTCATATAGTGCTTTTATTGCACAAAAAATGATATTTTTAATTAGCATTTTTAATATGATATTAGTGAAATCTATACCTAATTTGATTTAAAATCATTGCAAATAATGAGTTAACAAGAATTCTTAGAAGTTTAGGAGTTAGATGGTCACTCATTGACTCAATGATATTATTTCTCGGGTGGAAATATGATATACTACAATGTGTAATTGAGGCATAGGATGATGGATATGAAACTTGAGAAATTAAAACCTTTTATCACTAATGAGATCTTATCCTTTACTTTGTAGAGTCGAAGAGAAAAGATAATATGAGCATTTTCTATATGAAAATTCCTAGACGTGCACACTAAGGATATGAGATAACAAAAATATTGTTTCATCATATAAATGTGATTCAAACTTTTTTTAGGAAAATATTTTTTCAGTGAAAATATTTTTTCTTAAAATTGCAATGGCATGAGTTATATTATGAGAACAATTATCTTGCAGTTTAATGACTTGCTGAGAATGAAGTTAGAAATGAATTATAATGCAAAAGCAGTTGTTACATCACACTTGAATTGATGTAATATAGAGTTTCGGCCTTAATTCTGATTTGTCGTTCTTGGATCAAGTTCATATGCCATTAGGAAAGATTGAGTGACTATTTTGTGCAAAAGTAAATTTTACTAAAAATCTATAGGATCTATGTTTGATGTTTTTTTTTTTTGTTGAGTCAAGAAAATTACTCTTCTTTTTTATGAGGGTGGAGAATTATAAATTTTTGTAACACTTAGTTTTTGGAAAAAAAAAACATTTCATTCTAACATTATCTTAACTTTAATATTTTATTTATAAAATAATACCGAAAATAGTGGAAGTAATCCAACAACTAGGTAAATATATCTTTTGACTAGTGATGGTATACTACTAGTGATTGTGACTTCCAAAATACAAAGAATCTCATAAATAGAGTGGTAGCTATATATCAATAGTCTTGCGCCATTTAGAGATTATAAAATAATATTTATAATATGACTCCACTAAATATATTGAATTCACTTAGTAGGAGACCCAACATAGAATTTTAGATTCATTTCATTTATATGATCCAATTTGAGGTTATTGATCTGTTTGACAAAGGAAAAATAGAGTTGATATATAGAGGTATAGATTCATTCTTGGCACTAATTGAGTTGCATTTAGATGACTGTTGATCGCACATTTATTAAAACTTTTCTTGAAAGAGTCAAATAGTTTATTCTCGCAGGAGAATTAAATTTTTATTTTTTTGTAATATTTAGGCGTGAAATATTTTAAGCGCATGATTGTTGCTTGTACAAAAAGCAAATGGATGCTGCTGGTACTGTTTACATGCTGCCTAAATGAACCGTCTATTTAAAGATACCCAATATACCTAGTTGTTTTTTTAATGATCTATAGAATAAAGTGGGATTCTTTGAACAATGTTGAGAATGTTAGAAAAGTGTCATCCTAAGAGATATGATGATATGGTTGTCTTAAATTATAATTGTCGCCTAATGAGAGGTTTTCTATACTATATGGTGATGGACATGAGTTTGTAAAAAGTAGCTAAGGCTTCACGTCTTATAAGAATGTATATAAGAAGAACTGTTTCTAGAAGCTCTTGGTCAAAATCCATAAAAAATTAATGAGATGAAAAATATAAAAGAATCTAACTTTGCCTATACTATTTACTAATTTCATTATGCTTTGCCCATGAGAGTTAGAGGTTGAGATATTATTAGAGAGTAAATATAACTTACTTGATTAAGTGACTTTGTGATGTGAAGTCATTAAATATAATGGCTACATAATTATGATTGTCCTTGAGGTGCAAAAGCCTTAATCTTTTTACCATTAAAGAAAAGTAAGTATTGATATCTTACATGTTGTTAACTAAAAAAGATTCATTCAAACTCTGAAGTCATAAATGGAGTTTGTTGAATGACGTTTCAGATCACATTATAGATTCTTAAAAGTCGCAACACGATTTGCTAACTAGAATCTAAGATACATATTATGAGTTTGACCTTAAATGTGATTTGCGATAAGTTGTTGTTGACTTTATGGTTGTGCAAAAAACTCTTATATATAAAAGTAGAGTTCTTGGTAGGTCCATGTTTTGGAAAGTTATTACACATGAGATTATACATGCAGAGAAATGATTATTAAACACCACTTGAGAGTTTTGGTTTGATTATTCTTAGTTGACCATGTGATTTTTCTCCATCTTGATTTTGCTCATCATATAATACCGATGTGTTCTATGATCATGTGGAGTGACTGGAAGTTAATTAACAAACACACATATTCATTATAAATTTAGTAATTATGGTGAAAAAGGTATATCAACAGGTGTAGACTAGCTCACTTACACGAACAATCATCTATGGTTAAAGGGATAAGGAACAAAAATGAGACAATGTGTCACTCGATATTTATCTAGACAGGGATAAGTTATAAGACAAAATATGCTACCTTAATAGGAGCTAAGATGAGATAAATTAATTTTAAAAGAATTGTGCACGGTTACCCACAATCGATATAGCTTGTGCTTTAGCTCGATGTAAGATTTTCTTTAGCGCTTCTGATAACGAGCAAATGGTGGAGCTTGGGTTAGGCGTTGAGATTGCGATTAGACTAAGATTTGTACAATGTATTTATATTAGATATACACTCTTTCTTTATAAAGAGGATTTCATTGTAACATGTATTTCATACTCTATGTGTTTTGCAACAAATAATAGAGGTGAGTGAATAAATCTCTACTTCCTTACTGTATGAGTTTTATAGGTCATAATTGATTATCTTAATTTATTTATGCCCTTAAGTGACCTTTGACTAAGTCACAAAATTGATGTTTTAGTGTCGACTAATTTGACATGTTATCTATGGCCATGAATGATGCGGTTTAAAGAGACATTGCTGGAAAAGTGATTGAACTGAAAATAAATGACATGAGGGTGAATGAAAAATTATTTGGTAACATCGATATTGGTGTGTAGTAAGTTATGCTACTTCTTGAGAGTTGCAACATGGTTATGAGTACATCATGTTTTATGAAAACTAAGCATTACTCTGATTTATTTAGACTTGAGAGAAGTTATGGATGCTTAGTCTGATGTGACTAAATCTGTCAGGGCATATTGAGACACTTTTAGGGATGTTACTATACTGATCTTCTCTTGAAGATATTTGGTATAATGCTCCCATTTTTCTATTTTACTTAATGGTTGCGCATGCTATTTGTCAGTTTGAATAAGATTGAAAATATATTGAGAGATGCAGACCTATGGTCTTCCCACTATGTGTAAGTGAGAAATGTAATTAAGAGGTAGCTATAGTGGGCACCATTTTTCTTTCACTTAGGGGTTATGAAGTGGCTCTTAAGCCACTTCATGAGGCTTTATGGCTTGCTATTAAGGGATAGCCGAAGGTTACACTTAGATAGGCTATTTACATAGCTTCTCCTTTTTGTGGATGAAATACTTGCATCACAAATGATCTCTTTCTCAAATGGTTATATCTAGTTTATGCATTTAGGCGGTAGAATTTATGAGTGATACTCTAGTTTTCTACACGTTTTCACTCCACCATCGCTGAGAGGATTTTGGATAAACAATAATAATGAGGGATAATTTGTGGAATAACTGCACCAAATCTACGATTTACCAATGAGGTAATATTACTTCTACTATATCTTCTTATCTTGCAGTCTAACATATATACAACAAAACTTACCCAAAACAATGTTTAATTTAATCCTAAATATTGATAAATGAAAATGATTTTTAATGTACTAGCCAAAAGAAGGTTTGGTTTTTGTGCACCTTAACATAATTAGAGGAGGTAATTATCAATATGACGAGAGTACTTTTTTTTTTGAAAAACCTTAATGTTTTATTGCTCAAATAAGACTTACACCATCTCACTAATAACAATGAAATGTATACAATCTGAAATTTCTTCCATTACATATAAGTCATCATCCAAATTGAGAGCATTTTGGGCTAATAAGTGTGCTGCCTTGTTGTCATCCCTTTTGACATGAGTTGCAAACTAAGAGGTTAGAGTATTGAAAATCAACTTTGTGTCTTCGATGAGTACCCCACATTGGCTCCAATCATAGGTAGATTTATCGAGGATGTTAACAACGACAAGAGCATCTCCTTCCATAATAACATTTTGGATTCCCATATCTCAATAGAAAATAAAGGCAAACAACATAGCATAAGATTTTGGAATGAAAGAATTGGCATATGAGGACTTGTAGGCTCGAAGTGAACCAATGACCTGTCCAGTTGAGTCCCGAATAAAAGCACCAAGAGGTTTTGTGAACAGAAGCATCACAATTCAACTTGTAATGGCCTTCAAGAGGTTTAATCCAACTGCATCCAGGTGCTTTAGCAACTAATCTGGGTAAATATTTTTTTTTATTAGAATTAAAACTGTTAATCTCCTCATATGCCTTACTAATTATAAAACTCGGATGAAATAAATCTTTTCTATGAATAAAATTGTTCCTTCTAAACTATATTAGTTGATCTATTATTTCAAATACAATTAGTTCCTCTTCCAGTAGATGCTTAGTCATGTACTCCCATAACTCTAGGATCGAGTCATTATGAATAGATACTTTTTGGAGCCTCTTACTTGACACCATAGATCCTTTGCATTTCATAGTTCCAAAGACCATGGGCAACAATCTCAGGACTTTGAAGACATATACGAGAGGTTGCCTCTTTTACTACTATCCTATTCCATAAATTAGACAACATAGGAATAACATTTTTACTTGCTTTCCACACAAATATTTTGATTATGTTAGGAATTTTTAACTGCCAAATAGCCCTCCACAAGTCACTTTTCCTCCTCCCTTTAGAGGTTTCACCTTCTGTTTGCCTATCCAGTTCCTTCTAAAGATGGTATGCACTCTTCACAGTGTGAGATCCATAGTATGAGCCCAAATAATTTGGTCCTCATTTCCACAAAGACTAACAGGCATAAATTTGATCAAAGTAATTTTTGATGGAAAAAAAATAGCTGAGAGAGTCTCATCCTTCAATGATTTTAGGTGAGAATCAATAAGCTTTGAAACTTTTGATACACAGATGTAATTTTTCGTCTATCTTTGCAATAACAAGTTGGTTGAACCCGAGAGCCATTTATCATCCCAAACCCTTACCTTCTCTCCATCTTCAATTCTCCACATTAATCCAACCTTTAATAGTTTTTGACCAGCTAGAAGACTTCTCCAAGTAAAAGAATGATTGGATCACAACTTTGCATCAATGCAATCTGACTAAGGAAAGTATTTATGTTTAAAGACTTGGGCTAATAAAGATTCTGGCTACTTTAAGATACGCGGACACTGCTTAGAAAGCATGGCAATATTAAAACCTTTGAAGTCCATAAACCCAAGCCCATCTTGCTCTTTCGCTTGCTCCATTTGTGACAACTTGACCCATTGGATTTTTTAGTGGCCCTCATTGATGACACAATTAAGAAGAAGAAAAAGTTCCATTGTGTATGTTGGAATGGTTTGTAACACTGCTTTCATCAAAATTTCCTTTCTAGCAGCTAATAAGAATTTAATTATCTAATATGTAACTCTAGCCCATGTTCTGTCAACCGAAATGCAGCAAACTTTTTTCTTCCCACACCAGCTAGCAGACCTAAGTATTTTTCAAGGGTGACTTGACCCAAACTATTTGCAAGATAGTTATCTGGTTTTCCTTAGGAGTGAAAAAAATTGAGGTCGTATCTTTGTTTAGTATCTGCCCAAACACTTTCTCATATGTCTCCAACATAAAAAGGATCCTACTCCACTCAAGTAAGTTAGCTTTGCAAAATAGCAAGCTATCATTAGCAAAAAACAGATGGTTGATCTTAATAGCTCATCTTCCAATAGGCACACTTGTAAGACCCCCATTTAGGTTTGCTTGGTCTAGCATATTAGACAAAGTTTCAGCACATAAATAAAAAGGTAGGGAGAAATGGGATCCCCCTGCCTTAATCCTCTAGAAGGGTTGAAATTCTTTTTTAGTTCACCATTAATGAAAATAGAGTGTGAAACATAAGAGATGCATTCCAAAATGAGAGAGATCCACTGAGAAGCAAATCCCAACTTCTTCATAACAGCTTCAAGAAGTTGTCACTCCACTATATTATATGTTTACTCATATCCAACTTGAGAGGCATATAGCCTGGCGTCCTTTCATTCTAGAGTTCATAACATGTTAGCTCATAGGTTATCAATGCATTATTAGAAATTAACCTACTAGGAACAAAAACACTCTGGTTAAGAGAAATAAGTTGAGTCAAAATAGATTTGAGCCTATTTGCAAGTATTTTGGCAACCATTTTGTAGATGACATTACACAAGTTGATTGGTCTAAAATCAAACACTTTGCCTCATTTAGCTTAGGGATTAAAGTAATGTAGGTATCATTTACTCCCTTCAAATAACCACCCCTATTAAGACATTAAAGGCAAACCTGCACACTTCTTGGCCAACATCCTCCCAATTATTTTGATAAAAATGAGCAAAAAACTCATCAGGCCCAAGGGATCTTAACAGTTCATTTGGAACATTGCCTCCCTCACTTCAAGTTCAGTAAATTGCATAAGCAAACCTGAGTTCATTGCATCACTTACTTTTGTCTCCATACGTGAGATGTAGCTTTCAATAGCGGTAGGGTTAGATGAAGAAAAAAGATTGAGGAGATAATCAGAAAAGAGATCACCAATCCTTTATTTAGCATTAACTGTATTCCCATTTTGATCACGAAGCAACCAAATCAGATTTGTCTTCCTTCTTTGTGAAGCAAACATATGATAGAAAGTACTATTTTGATCCCCATTCAGCAACCAATGTTATTTTGCTCATTGCTTCTACATTAACTCATGCTCAACTAAATGCAATTCAATATCATCTTGATGCTTCTTAACACTACTTAAGTGATAACCATCTCCTCTAGTTTGATATCTGTAACTATTCTCAACATCTTCTTTATGAAATGAGGAATTTGTTTCTAACTTGCACCTTTCATTCTTGGAAGATCCTTTTGATAGTTAAGAAGTCGAGCCCTTATCATTTGATTAAATGAGTCTCCATGAACCACCTTATTCCATGCTTGCTTGATAATAGCAGGACAATCCTTTCTCAAGGACCAAGAAGCCTCATACTTGAAAATCAATGATCTTTTACTAACCTACACCTTAATGGCATTCATAACCAATAGAAAGGGGAGTGACAAGATTTTATAGCAAGAAGAACATGACCAAAACTGTTAGGGAAGAGTATTTGCCAGTTCGTATTAGCAAATACTCGATCGAGTTTCTCCTTAGTAAAAGAGTCCCCTGGCTTGTTATTAGCCCATGCAAACTTAGGACCTTTTGTGCAAATTCCACTTAAAAAGCACCATTGAAGAACATTTCTGAACTGCTCCATCTGTTGGTAAGGTCTGCTATTTGCTCAACTTTCTCATGCTGGTTGAAATCTCATTAAAATCCCTCATGCAGCCTCAAGGGATTGTAGTGTCTTGTCTAAGCCTTTTCATAAGATTCCACCTACACTCCCTTTTTGAGGTTTTAAGATGGCCATAAAAACTAGTACACATGAACTTTTACCTATTGTTCTCAGAAATAACTGCATTAATATGTTATCTAGTATAATTGCTTATATGGGCATTCAGATCTTCTTTTTAATGGAAGGCAAGTCCACCCCCTTTGACCATGACTCTTTACAATAAGCATGCAACATACTTCAACTTCACTCTTATTTTTTCCCATTTTGTCCTTATTACATTTGGTCTCCATTAAGAAG
This sequence comes from Platycarya longipes, assembly GCA_036559045.1. Lineage (NCBI taxonomy): Eukaryota > Viridiplantae > Streptophyta > Magnoliopsida > Fagales > Juglandaceae > Platycarya > Platycarya longipes. Next base: position 11,463,252 of record CM071801.1, read on the forward strand.
ACCAACTTAGAGCACTTTTTCTTAATTAACAAATTAGGGATTCTTACTATATGAGGGTTTCTAAGCACTCATCAATTCCAACTTAAACAATTCATTGAGATTGGCATAGTTGGTCAATAGGCACTTGTATTGAGAGTATAAAAATACAATTGACTGTGAAACATGATTCTATTTCTTGCCAACATACTTGTTTGTTAAAAGTTCATCAGTGTCACAATTAGGACCCTTTTTTTTTTTTTTTATTAAGATCACCAACCTGAGAACCAGTAAGAAGAAGACAAGTTTTGTTTCAAGCTCTCCTTTTCCACTTAGTCTCTTTTTTCTTGTTACTTTTGATCTTATCAATAAGATCCATATCTAACTAATTAGTTAGAGAATGAGTCATCACTCTGTGTGAGTCCATGCTAGCAACATTATTAGTAATTACTGCAATAGTGAAGGAATTAAGGACTAGACTACCAAAGTTGGGAGGAATAAAAGCCTCCCTTCCATTCTGATTTGAGAGGTCATCAAAGTCAATTAGCATAGGTAATACCCCTATCCTTTCCTCCTTACCAAAATTAGACAGCACATAATCCTAATTTTCCTCCTCAGATTGAAGATTTCAAATCATAGGCAACTCTTGACCCTAAAATTGCTCCTTATCATCATGAGGGGATCTTTCCAAAACTGTTCATGTAGGTCTGTCCTCCTCAAGTTGAGCTCCTGTAACATTATGCATTGAATGCTTACCATGATTGTTATTATTTCCATTTTTAACTTCATCTTCCTCTTGCGCCCTTGAGTCTTGAGACATGGACCGATCTTTACTACCAGATTTTTTGAAAGAGTTCTTAGGCAAAATGCTATGAGAAGAAGCTCTTAACCAGACCTCATGCTGACTTTGGATGCATTATGCAAGGACTTACCACTATATAGTTGATCACAATCAATGTCACCATGTTTGATAACACCATATCTAAAAGAAAAGTGGGGAGCCTCTCATATTAAAAAGAATCCCAACACTTACAACCAAAAACATTAATCAACATACCATGCATAAGAGGCTTGGTGATATCCACAACAATTTTGACTCTAAGAGAAGGGCCCCAACCAACCCCATCCCCATCAATATCCACCCCTTCTACTACAATATTATTGTTCCCAATCTGTTCTCCAGCCTCTCTATCATTCTTCCAAGATTGTGGATTTGGATCCACATAAGTTCTATCATGAAGGATAAATCCTTTGGAGCAACACCACCATTAAAGTTTTTCAAGCACAATAAAAACAATCAAAAGTCCAAGGCCTACTTTGAGTACTTTTTGGAGATCATGTGCATGTTGAAATTGAATCATAAAAAGTTTTGCTTCCATCTTTTTGAATTGAATCATTCGCTTAGGGTTCCACATTGCATGCATAGTTGTTTTGAATGCCTTCATATTAACAATTTTGTCAGCCACAATGAGGCCAATCAGACAAAGTTTCCCACGTAATGTAGCCATGCTTTCTTTAATAATCTCCACTTTTATAACAGTTTTTTCCTTTTTAGTAAGCCGAAAATTCCCGCCCCTTTCAACTATTTCATCAATCATGATGTACTGATGATGATAGCACAGAATGGTTAGAAGAAAGAGAGAAGAAAATAAAAACTATAAAAAACTCCTTAAGAAAGGAGACTTGCTTGCCTAGAGCAAAAGTTCTCCTTAGCTAGCACAGGCTAGGAGACTAACAAGATCTCGTTTGGCTGTTAGACTACATTAAGATCAACTCAGTTCAGTCTAATTTTTAACTAATCTAATAACTATACACCCAATTCTCAAACCACTAAATTTATCTCAATTCAAAATTTTTTTACACATGAGATCTACAATATTTTTTAACTTAACAACTTTTTACATACAGGGTCCACAACCTTTTTCAAACTCTCATGAATATATCTTAACTCATTTTAATATCAAAATACGTCTAAACTCATACTAAGTAAGTCTTACAAAACTTGGTCCATCATCTTAACTCATTACTATCATAAAAGAACACAATTCATCTTAACTCAATAACAATACATGTGAAATGAAGTGGTGCAACTAATTAATTAATGAGGCAATATTACTCAAATCACTAAAAAAATGGAGGTCCATCTGGTTTTTTGTTCCTTATTTTCTTTTAATCAATAAATTGTTGATATTCAGTTATTTGATAAAATAAATGCTTTCAAGTCTCCACAAAAAAACATTATTGCACGGAGCTTGCATGGGCACTAATCTTATAACTTCAGCCATACTCCAATCCAGGGTGCCTATGTTGAAATCTGTAGGCCCAAATGAAGTTGGGCTAGATATTAGAATTATACAAGTTTTGGGCCTGAGTCATGTACTGACCTTAACAAACAACATCGAAAGCATTATTATGATGTGGTGGGAGGTTTTTGTATTCTCAATTATTTTTATAGAAACTAGGAGTCATATGCCACAGTATCGGGCACCAATGAGATTAAGAAATTTTATTGGTAATAATAGAGGAATCATGAAATAAGACTATACTATTATAATCCAAGAATCTACTTATTTGAGAACTTACATAAAATTGTGCATTTTTGCACATATATATAGCTATTAGTTATGATTCATGGAATGTTATATTGGGATTTTTTAGAATATTTGCTATAATCTTATTGTGATTATGAGAAAAAAAAATTTATTTTCATGGAGGCATTTACCATTCACATTAAAAATACTCTCCCTTCGTGTGGAGAGCATTTGAGGAGGTTGTAGACAAGTAAATTATCTCTCTCCACCAGGGATGGAACCAAGATTTTGTATTTGGGGGGGCGATCGATAAAATGTGTGCTATATATAAATTTTAAAAGGACATGATAGAAGTATCACATTTTTTCGTTGTCGAACTCTCTAAATGTATTACTCTTCGAATTATCTACGTCCTTTTAAAAAAAAAATAAATTTTTTTACTTGCTCATATTATTTTTTGATTTAAGAAAAATTATAGATCAAGAATAAACATAAAAAATTTCTAATAACTACTGATATACTGATGTTCGATTTTTAATAAACTATATCTCATAATCATACAATCAAGTTAGAGAAAAATTATATAAGTAAGTATAATTAATCAATTTTGACAATCATATAAATTTATAACCATATTTTTTTTAAAATTAGACTGTTAAAGTAATTATGAGACTATGTGAGTTGAAATTTGAATTTCAATAAAGTTAAAAGTTAAAATAAAATTATATGTGTATTGACATTTGAGAGAATAATTTTAATAAAAATTTGGGGGGGCAATTTTTATTTTTTTTATAATTTGAGGGATAATTTAATATTATATATATGTAAATATATATACTTATATATTATATATGAATTTTTTGAAAAATTTTGGGGGGGCTTCAACCTCCCAAGTAGGTCCGCCCCTGCTCTCCACCTTATCCTAATAGCTAGTACTAGATCAAATTACCTTATGAGGATGGCTCACTAGCCACGTCTTTCACAGGGTGGTTCGCTGCCAACTATCTCCATAGAAAGTGATTTGTTAGCTCTCTACTATCATGGCTTTGAAAGGGAGTTTGTAGACTCTTTGCGCACGAATGCGATGGGATTAATGTAATCTGCATTTTGGGTGCATTGGGGTCTAGATTTTGTTTTCCTTTTCTTCTTCACCCGAGGGGATTGGGCAAGGTGGGAAATTGAGAGAGAGAGGATCCTAGTGCTCTATTTCAATCCAAATCCTCTTCTCTCTCTCACGGAGGAAGAAAAAGAATGGAAGATTTTAATGATGCCGGGTCCTCGACGATGATGACGATCTATACATTGTTGTCACTTTGAGGAAGCTTTATGCCATGGTGGACGACCCAAAGATCGACTTGGTGGTTTCCTAGAGCAATGACAACAACAACTTTGTCATCTGGAAGCCGCATGAGTTTGTTGCCAAGCTTCTGCCCAAGCACTTCAAGTATAAGAAATTGGCCACCGTTCCAATCTTCCAGAATCTCGAATCCATGGTGATTCAGATCAGCTAGATGAAGATTAAATAAAAAACTCTATCCTTCAAATAGCTCCAAAAAGCAATGAGGATTTGAAACACTCCAAAAAGAATTACTAAAAATGAAGAATTAAAAAGATCTCTTGACAATCAAATGATTTTGTGGAGAAAAATTATTGCAAAATAATAAAAATTTTATACGCAGTCGATTTTATGCAATCGACATAGCGTCGGCTGACATGGTCAACAATTAAAAAATAAAACAAAAAAACAAAAAAAACTTGAAAATGAAAATCGAAAACCTCAAAAAATCAAAATCTCCATTCTTAGCATAAAATTGATTGCGTATAGAATTTCTGATGGATTTGGTTTTCCCTCTTCGGTGCCCTAGTCTTCGTCTTGCGTTGGTACTCTTTGGTTTGAGATTCTTGTGTTCGAGGTTTGTTCTTCCCGCTGGCATTCAAGCTCATTTTCCTCCCCGAGCTCCTCTTCTGTTAGGAACCCACCTTTAGATACATCACTAAAATGGCAACACAGTTAGGCCTGTTCATCCGGGCCGGGTTGTACCCAGTCCGGTTTAAAATTTTATTTATTTCTTAACACTTTTGATTTTTTTTTTAAATGTTTAAGGAAATTTTGAATCCGGATTCCAGATTTGGGAATCTGGAACCCGGATGAACACCCCTAAACACAGTGATGTATGTAGTGTTTTGTTGTGGGCAAAACACACACACCAACGATGACAAATAAAAATGAAAGCAAACAATCAAACACATGACACGAGATTTACATGGTTCGACAAATTGCCTACGTAGTATGTACACAGAACTGCAGAAATTTTATTAAATAGAGGAGATTATAATCACTCAATCTCAACTCACTCTCTCTAGGGCCTTTTTGCTCTCTCACACAATATGCACTCATAAGATAATTGTTCTATCTCAGAATATGATGAAAATCATGTTTAACCAGTCAAATACAATATATTTATAGTAAAAATGGCACTCGAGCAGAATATCGAGCAAGTGTCGAGCGAAATCACTGTCTGAATCTCGCTCGAGCGAGATGTCAAGCGAGATCTCTGTTTGAATTTCGCTCGAGCCAAATTCCTGACACACGATTTTTATCTCCCAGACTAGTCTCCACATGCAACCCAACAATGTAATGGACAGTAAACGAAAGGGATAACATAGAGAAAATAGATGAATCACGATGAAGTGTATTCGAGGTCACTTCTTCCTCCAAATAGGGAAAACTCTCAGAGAATCGGCCAAAAGGTTCTAGATGATTTTCCAAATGGGTCTGGCGTGGGTGTAAAACCCTTACAGTAGTATTACTAAATTAACCCTGAAATAACAGATTCAATCAACTGATCAAACTACATTGTTTAATAGTAAAACTTTAAATGAAAACACTGCCAATCTCTTATGCGTGGGTGTAAGAGCATGTCTTCCTACAGTGACCAACCCTCTTTCTTGAAATCAGAATTCAAGTATGTGTGGCACCTACACTATATCACATAAATATATGTGTTTAACCATGTATCAATAAAAATACAACCAAACAGGTTAATGAAAGTATAATGTCATCTAACCAACATTTTCTCAAAAAAACCCTTACCGAGCTCTTGCTCTCCAATGTAAAAGAGTTCTAACTTGCAAATTGCAGTATTTAGCACTTAGAAAGCATTGGAAGAGGTACTATAGAAACACTTACTGGTACAAATTATAATTGGAAAAACATAATGTACAAAGATTTAAAAATTTAGATATTTGAGAGCAAAAACTATAATGTACCTCACAAGTATATTGTGATATTTGGTATCAACATCATATACATGAAATCTGGAGTGAAAAAAAAGTAAGGGGGAGTGAGTCAAAAGCAGTCAAATCAAAACAAGCCTAAAACAACTAGCAGACACAGAAGCTTTTGAATTCAAAACTATGGAATAAACTCCCTCACTGCAAAACCCACCACTTGGTAGCTGAGGGGTCAAAATAAAATTTATGGGTTTTAACTTTCATTTCTTATTGCTTTTTAGAATTGAATTGTCAACCTTCTTATACCAACAAATCACCATAAAGAATCAATGATTTTATATTGGAATTAGCTTCATCTTATGAAGTTCTGGCTTTTCTCAGGTAAGAAGCAACATAAACACCAATATCCCAAATGGTCGAATCCTCCTTAAGAACAATGTTGAGCAATATTAGAACGATGTTGAGCAATATTTTAATTCGTTAACTATTAGGTATCCATCAAAACAATAGCCAGGTTCACCATAGACAAGCACATAGCCAAATAGTCTAAAACAATCGCTTAGTTAACACACATTATTTAGTTAAACATATCATAGACGGCTATATAATTAAACAATATTCAAAACATAACACTATAGTGGCTATTTTCAACATTCACGGCTATATAAAAATCTGGAAAATATCTGGCATTTAAGGCATAAACTAATTAAATTTCAGAAGTAATCCACATGATATGTTTAGAAGAAAGTAACTAGAAAAATGACATGCTCCAAGGAAGTGTTGTGACCACATATATATTTCAAATATCCTCTAAGCTAAGATATACCAGTGATTTTCGTTGACTACTTATCACTCTCTTACTTTTATCTTATACCTATAAGAAGAAAATAGAATGATCATAAAATTTAGCAAGATAATTTAAATGAAGAAGAGAAAAAAAGGGAGGGTGGGTGGGTGGGTGGGTGGGAGGGCAGTTCTATAAATTCAATTAGCCTATCTGAAAAAACACTAGCCCAACTAAGTATAAGTTTTATACACTACCTTAAGTCTAAAGCTTTGCTTACAGATTAAGCAGCAAATGTCAAAGTGCATAGTTGTAGACAAACAAAACGTATATTATATTTGGTTCTAGAGTTTTATTGCAGGACATTCTTTGTGGCTCAGCCATCTAGAAGCAGACAAGGAATAAGTTCATTCAAAACATGTAGAAATAAAAGGGAACTATCGAATTATATAATTCTAGTCTTAGCTTGAGCATGAGATTATCGAATTAAAAGCAAACAATATAAATCATTGGTCATTTTAAGTTATCCCAGCTTGGAGCACGAGATTATGATCTTGAAAGAATAGAAATATTTTTAGTAGACTACAAATGTTGCTTCATCCACCCACCATTTGTTTATACATAACAAAAATTAAATATTGGTCAGTAGCATTTTAAAGAAAGTGTTTCGAATGGTTTTACCATTGCACAAACAATCCAAATAAAAAAAACCTTGACCCCCCTGTGATGAGAAAGTGTTTGGAAGCCACTCCACAAAGAATTGCTTGGAACCCTCCATTGTGTATAGATCCAGAAACTTCCACTTTTCTTTCAATGTGCCACACTACACGAGTAATTCTAGTCTTGAGAGCAAATGAACACTGTTACAACTGCTAGAACAAGTTAAACTCTAATGGAAAAGTCATCAAGAAAGTAAAAAATGGTTACAAAACTAGCACTTTACACCCAAAGCTATAAACTAGATGAAGGGAGATAATAAAGAATTATATACCTCAAGTTTGGAGCCTCTTAACTTGCAGGACAAATTACACATGTAAAGTACTTAGAAGATGATATTGATAATAAATTAATCTTAATCTTAGACAAGTACAACATAAACTTTTGAAAAATTGCTGTCTTGAATTATGTGGATTAACACTTCCACATTTAAAAAGAAGCTAAAAGCTTAAGATAAATATTAAATAAAAAAGAAAAATTGCACCAATAGCACATGCATCTTTTATTTATGCTGGATAGATCACATTATTGAAGAAGATCACATACCTATTTGATTATAGAGAATTCCTTGTAGTCCTGATAAAAACATAAAATATTATGTAGGAGTTGTCTACACACTTTGAAGACACATACCCATTGTTTGCCTAGCTAGATCTTGGGGAAATCCCATCATAACATAAATCTAGAAAATCTACAATCTACAAATTATTTTTTTATCTTTTAGCAACCTTCAAGTAACCAAATAGAGCATCAGCTAGCTTAAGTAATGCTATTAATAGCAAACGGTTTTGATAAAACAGGGGCATCTATTTATTGGGGGGAAAAAAATAAAGATAAAGCTAAACAAAGAGGCAAATGTTCGAAATCTATTTCATTGGGGAAATCCTCGAAGGGATCGAACAAGAGATTGTATCTCTCTTCTTAGCCAATGTTTGTGCTTCCATTGCCATAAACATTGGTTTGAATCCTCCAATTTTTGCCTTTGATGTTACCCAAACATTCAATTTCATAAATCAAAATGCCAGGCTTCCAGTGCAATGCTTTTAGAAAGGAGTCACAAAAACTAACACTTTACAATTCGATTTGGTGAATAATCACAAAATAAACCAATAACAACAACCAAAAAATCAAACTTCAAGAGGGAAAGTCCTAGACGAACGGAGAGAGAAAGAGAATGCATATGAAGAAAAGACCAATGGAGAGAAAGAGAGTGAGAGCGAGAGAGAGACTCACTTGCTAGAAAAGGAGGCGACGACGTGGTAGCGACACGGCGTTGGAAGGCCGGTAGAGGGTGAGAGACAGAAAGGAAGAGAGATTAGGGATTGTGAGAGAAAAGATTAGGGATCGCAGGGAGGGGGGTAAGCGTGTTGGTTTTAATTTTTAAAAACTATTTTGGCGCTTTAGTATCGTTGCAAATATCCCTAAAACTGAATGCAAAAGAATTTTCCATAGCATTTGCCAACTTTGTGTTGGAATTTAGAGATAAAATGGAAAATGCTGCAATTAAAAACTTGTTGCGGCTAAAACTTTTGCATCAAAATTAAAAATGCCACAAAAAACTTATTTTCTTATAATGCTATCTAAAGGGCCAAAGGCCATAGCAAAATGCATAATTTTCTACAAGTTAAAATGAGAGCCTAGTAATGAGCAGAAGTACGTATTCTATTTCTATATGGGGCAATTAATATTAGCTAGAGGTAGCAAAATACAAAAATGCAATGTAAATTTAAACACATTTGTGGGTGAGATTATAATTAACCATGAATCAAGACTATCTTTCAAGATTTAGAATAGAATATTAATAAATATATATAAAAACTAATTCTCATAACATTATTAAGTACGCGGTATTGAATGTTCGTACTGAGAAGATTTATACATGATAGACGGCCAATATATATTAGAGAATACCCATTAATAGTCTATCTCTATCTGATCACAATAAAATTTGCCTATAAACCGGCCAAAAGAATTAATCCAAATCATCTTCAGATACTGAAAATAAGTTATATATATATATATATATACAAACAACGTACGTATATACGTACGTACGTCAGGCCAAACAACAGGCAGCCAGGGAAGACTTTCGCCCATTTCTGTCATATATATAAGCTGGCCAAAGATAAAAATCCGCATGAAACAAATAATCCGCCTAAAAAAGTCAAATTAAGGTCACAAATTTATAAAACTAGTCATCACGCTACAAGAAAAATGGGTATTAGTGATTAAATATTTGCGACCAAAAGAATTATTTACAGCTAAAACAAATTAAGTAGAAACTAAAATAGACTATTTGTGACTAATAAATAGTAGCAATGCTAACTATTCATATTTCATCATTCTATTTCTTATCATCATATCATCATTAGGTGATTAAAGACTATTTATTATGTTTTACTCATAAGTTTATTATAATCTAATGCCACCTTATAAAATAATGAGAAGATGATAAGAAAGAGAATGATGAATAGATTTATTTTTAATAAAATTATTCCTAAAAAATATCTAACAACAATTATTTTTTTTTTGCAATATATTAATTTATAATTTGTTAGAAAGAATTTAGGGAACAAAATTAGTCCATTTGTGACGCCCCCAAATTCCTCTTAAAATAAATACGGGAATCTAGGCGTCGGGATGCTGACAACACGGGTCACGCACCCCCAACGTCAAGTGCTAAGTGTGTGAACATGTGACATACATAAATAAAAGCTGCGGATAAATTAAGTCGATAACTAAGTACCATAATTTTTAGAGTTATTTTACAAACTAATTTAACACAAATTCTCCAACAGGAGATTTAATACAGTCATCCGAAATACAAATTAAACAAATACATATTTATAAAAAGGGGAAAACAATTTCCTAAGATAACAATTTTATAATAAAAATACTTCAACAGTGGAGTCGCCTCCTTAAACTCAGCCTCCACAAAACTTTGTATCCAAAAATCTTCGACGCCAAAATGGCATCGCAGGTAAGTACAACCAAACCAAACCACAAGATATAAAATATATTTATGCAACAACAAAACTCATGAACATGACACCAAATGCATGAATCTCAAAAGAACATCTTTCTCAAAATAAATAAGATAAACACACGCCAAAATCTCATTTTGGTCCACGATAAAATTTCAGTAAAATCATATATCATTTCCCAGAAAATAATATCCGCAAATCCAATCATACCGGGTGTTACGTATCGCTGTCTCCGATATGATATACACACATCACCAATCATAATGGGCGTTACGTATCGCCGTCCCCATTATGATTCATACACACACATTTCATACCAGGCGTTACGTATCGCCGTTCTCGTTATGTCATCCACACATTGCTAATCATAATGAGCGTTACGTATCGCCGTCCCCATTATGTCATTCACATCAACTGATCACAATGGGTGTTACGTATCGCCGTCCCCGTTATGACTCAGTAAAAAATCATTAAAATCCATAAATCCAATAACCACATCTCATATAAAAATCCAAACACCAAATCTCACATTGAAATCCCAAATATCAATATACACATGAACGACCGTGCAATTTCACAATGCATAACACCATGCACAAAATATCCAATATTCAATCAACTCAATCAACCAACAATTAATAAATTACAACATCAACCAATAAATCCCAACGTCAAACAAATACAACATTTGTCGATGCAAAAATATATTTAAATATTAAAGTTTATTTGGAAAGTATTTACAGCGGTTAAAACGTAAATCTTTTGAGCGAACGTCAATCCATTGCGTTCGTAGCAGTCACTTGTACGTTAGGCTAGAGTGCTCAGTTTGACACCAAAATTTAGGGAGATACTCTTTGGAAGGTGGGGGGGGGGGGAATCTCATAAAGGTGATGGTGTGGCTGCACAACCACCAGAATGTGGCGGATCGGGCTCCAAAAAGGTGGAAACTCATTTTCGAGTTTAGGGTCGTATAGGGAAGGTGAGGCCGTGGTTTGAGGAGCTGAGCTAGGGGGATGACCGGCTGAGGTGGGGGAGCACTTTGGTGGCGGCGGTGAGGCTAACAGTGGTAGCAGGCGGTGGCTGGGTTGCTCAACCCGTGGGTTTTAAAACCCATTTTGTGGTTTGATCGTGTGGGAGGAGTGAGGGGCTACCGGCGGTGGGTTAGGTAGCTGGGAGGCCGGTGATGAAGTGGTGAAGAGATGGTGGCCGGTGGTGGAGCAACGGCGGCGCTGGAGCATTTATGGGCCGTGGCTTGGAAGTGGGAGTGGGGGCAAACGGCAGCACGGGCTGGGCTGAAAATGAAGGGAGTTGGTCGCCAGCCGGTGCACGGCGGTGCTAGGGGTAGGGAGAAGGGACGGCGAGAGAAAAGAGGAAACAGGGGAGGGGAAACTCGAGCGCAGGGCTGGGGAAGCAGGGGAAGAAGGAAATAAAAAGAGAAAAGAAAAGAGTAAAAGAAAAAGTGAAGGAAATAAACGAGATCCAGTCCCCACAACTTAGTTCACAGAATTGATCCAATAAAAAGAATTCCAAAACAGAAAGTTGAATAAATTAATTTAAACGCAGAGACTACTTAAGATAAAATAATAAATAAAAACACATCAAATAAATTCACATAATAAAATAAAGAAAATTAAATTACAATATTTAAAATAATTATCTCACATTTAAATTAATATGAAAAAAATAATGTAACTCAATATTAACTAATTAATAGCTCAAATAAATATCTTAAATAAATAAAACATGACTAATAATATTATTAAAATAAATTAAAATAATTAACATCGAGAATAAAAATAATGTGTAAAAATACACGTAAATCTAGAATCTCACACCATTGATCAAGTTCTTCATCTATTATACGGCGTACACTTGTCTAACGGTTGTAGCAATACATGATATTTTACATGATTTCATAAGTCTCGATCTTAACAGAAACTACACTTACCATATGTTTCAGGGTTTCGTGATAAGATCAGGATGATGGTGTTATCTGTCAAATAAACATTAGTACTTCTTTTATATTGACACTAAAAAGATAAAAAGAATTAACGACAAAATATCATCTCAAATGTCAAAAACATAATAATGATATGCTCAAAAAAGATTAAGAAATTTGTAATTTGCTAGACTGGTTGCGTGAGGTGTCGAGATTTGGCATTCATAGCTTTCACATTTGTTCTAAAATTCCAACTTGTACCCTCTTATGTACATATCTGGTGCAGCACGTCACAATTTAATATTATATCATTATATCTCACGTTCAATTTGTTGGGCTACGAACTAAAAAGTACTTATTTAATTTATATGTACAATAAGGATCCCAATGATGAATCGATGCTGATCAAAAGATCATAACTCATGCAGCAATATCATATATCATGACTCATGATTGATCGATGATCCGGCCAGGTGTGAGATGATGCAATATGGTGTTGGACCCTTAAACATTCATAAAATGTTCCCATGCACTAAATGTCAGCGCCAGATCAATGCATGCCACGAATGCTTGCAAATGTCTTTCGGTTTTACTTTTTCCGTTACATGCATGCAGGAGTTTGTACATATCCAAAGGAATCCTTACACGTCGACCCCGAACGCAATGAATGTGATCAATCGGTGATACCGAGGGTCGGCGCTCGATCCCTAGTCATGAATGTGATCAATCGGTGATACCGTGATCTTCCCACGTAGCAAAGAATAAATTTGTTACGTGGGAAGATCACGGCCGTTACGTGTCTCGAAGGCCTTGAGAAAGTCCAAGTCGGACTTATAACGTGTTGGGAGTTTGCATAAGGAGCGCCCGCCGGCCGATAATAAATTCATTATACGCACGTATACTTTTGTACAAGTGTCTGGACAGCACAGCTTCTAAGTTCGAGCAAGGATTCGAGATTATAAATCCACTCAAGTACGTTTTCCGTCTTCTTGTAGATCATTTTTTTTAAGAAATCGAGGAGAGATGCCATCGATATCTTTTTTAGTCAAAAATAATATATATATATATATATACATATTATAAATATAAATATAATTCGAATTTCAACTTATTTAAAAAAAAAAACCTCTGGAATAAAATTTATGTTGAGGGATGGATAAAAAATATGAATTAAGTAATACCATTCAGCCGATTATGAGATTATTGACTTTGATCATGTAATTAGGTTCGTGGTTATCGATCATCATGTCACTACAAGAAAAATAAATATTCGTAACAAATTATTTATGATAAAAATAATTATTTATAGTAAAAATAGATTCATTTTAATAAAAAATAATCATTTTAATAAAGAATAACTATCATAAATAAATAGTTTTTTATTGCAGTGTGTGTATTTGCCGATCATTAAGAATTAATACAAGTTATGAAACGTTCATATATAGTATAAGTACTCGATCCGGATGCATTTTAAAGCGGCCGGCCTCTTCATAATTAGCTAATAAACGTAGGTACATTAAACTCCATTAATATAATTAGTCTCTCTTTAAAGGTATATGTTAATTTAATTATGTTCCAAATGATTTGCAGAGAACTGAGAATTTGATTGTTGTCTATACAATATAAATATTAAAATGTATAATTGGGTTATGCGTACGTGGCAGGTAATATGATCATGATAAATATCTTTGCAAAAAAATATCTAATTATTTATATTAAATTTTAATAATGGATGAAAGACGTTATTTATAAATGGTACTATTTCTAGATAGCTTAGCTACTGAAACGTATGACCCGTGAGCACGTAAGAAGATACATATCTCGAAAAGAAATGTAGCAGTACACGTATATATATACTATGTATGGATATATTGCAAGTGTCGCATGCCGATTCATTTATTTGTTTGTTCTTGGCCGGAACACCCTAGTTAGGCAGAAAAGCTAGATACCCATAATATATGATATATTTATATATATATATATATATATATATATCTAAGCGTTATGGGAAATTAAATTGACCAATGTTTGACTGTAAAGATGGTAAGGAAATCATTGGCAATCATGAGGCCGGTACGCACGCAGTAAAAGATCAGACATTACTTCTTCGCATAATTAAAACTGATTAGCTGATCATGAGCTCTGTATATATGCTGCAGCCATGCATGCAGTGCCCACTGAGTAGATGACAGGAAAATAATGAAAACAAAAGACAGGCAATGAAGTTCAAGCACGCGGCCCTGCACCAGGCCGATTGACGTCGACGATAAGAACGCGCGCGCGCGCGCTAGCTCTGCCATTCAGCCTCAAGTGGCTTATATAATATATATATATATATATATATATATAGCAAAAAGATGATGATCAGTACTCTGTCTGAGTCAAAAGTTTTCTTCAGGTTTTGCCTAAAAACCAGAAAACTTCCATGTCTGCCGCAATGACGAGCTGCCTGCCTATGATTCTTACACGTGTTGGGTCCGATTCCCCGCGTTGATGTAGAAAAATAATAATTTTTCCTATAATTACCTAATATAGTAACTGCGCGCCCCACGCTCACGGGGCACCAGTTGCGGGATTACAGGATTAGATCGGTGGCTTGGCTGGGCTGGGCTCGCCAACTTTTTTTTTATTTTTCTGTGCATTCACGGACATTAATTAGAATGATTTCTTGCTCAATGAACAAATTTTGGAGCCACTCCAATGACTCAACATGCAGACTTGATAATTACTTTAGAACATACGGATTAATGAATAGTTAGGTCATGTGTTTAAATCATTAATAATTAATTTAAAGAAAAAAATGAAAATTATCTTTTAGACTTGAGGCATGCGTAGGATTAATCCATAAATGATAATAAATGTTTACATGTATTTAAATAGGAAAATACATTACCTACAAAGGATTGTATAAAAATAATCTACAAATCAACGTGGGTTGATCTGGTTCATTAATAGATTATATAATTAATTTTATTGTAAAATAAATCTAACGAATTAAGTGAAACAACATCAATTTATGAGATTATTTTTATGTAATTCATTTATAAATCCAGAGTACTCATTTAAATACCTAATAGATTAAAAGATAAAACGGTGAACTTTATAATAAATTTATTCCTTATTTATTCAAAAGATTTGTGAAAGCTAGACACGTTTCGAGGATTCTAATTTTACTACGTCAGCTATATCGGGGAGAATTTTTTTTAATTCGGCATACAACATTTGAGGAATCGCACTCAAGATTCATTCAATCATGTGGTCTAATATTTCTTCGGTCAAAAATTTTATGTATAGTCATTTTTATATATTTTATAGTACATTTTATTAATGTGATTAGGTGCGTTACTTTTTTTAATATAAAATAAATACTTTAACAAATTATATTAATAGAATGTGTAAAAAAATATGTAAAAGTGATTGTATATAACAAAATTATATTTTTCAAAAAAGAAATTTCACAATCATTGATATTTATAAAATTACTTTTATATTTTTTTGCGTATCCAACTGATTTAATTAGCCAAAACAGTTATTTTATATTAAAAGAAAAAAATAACACAATTAATCACCTTAATAAAGTGGATAAAAAATAGGTAATATTGACTGCACATAAAAATTTTAAAAATATATATACCTATAATAAACTAAGCAAGGTGTTCCCATAAAAATGGTGACGTCTGTTTCAAACCGGCCCCTACCTACACAAACCTCTCCCACTCTATAAAAGAGCCACCACCAAACCCTCCATCCTTCACTCATCACTTCTTGGTTTCAAGTTATAAGCCTCTGCCACCTCTCATGGCTAAAAGCACCATGCAGCAGCTTTTCCCATTCTCAACCTTTTTTGGAAGCTTTCGTTCTCATGAGCCTGCTATTTTCATTATGCCATTAATACCACTCTTCTCTTTGTTGCTGCTGATACTACTGCTGCAAATGTTCCTCCGCTGGTGCCAACCTAGGCACAAACGCCTGCCCCCGGGTTCAATGGGTTGGCCCTACATAGGAGAGACCATCAAGCTCTACACTGAAAACCCAAATTCCTTTTTTTCAAACAGGCAAAAACGGTATATATCACCTCAAAACAGACACGAACCACCTGGCCTGGACCTCATTTCTCTATCGACCAGTTTCTTGGTCAAGATTATTTCATTTCCGTACGTAATATGAAAATCGAAAGAGAGATTCTGGTTTTACTACTACCTTTTATTTATTCAATATGGTTTATATTGCAGGTATGGGGATATCTTTAAGACCCACATACTAGGTTGCCCCTGTGTAATGATTTCCAGCCCAGAAGCAGCAAGAGTTGTTTTAGTGAGTCAGGCTCACCTGTTCAAGCCAACTTATCCGGCAAGCAAGGAGAAAATGATAGGGCCAGAGGCTATATTCTTTCATCAGGGACCCTACCATTCAAGGCTCAAGAAGCTGGTTCAGGCTTCCTTTCTGCCCTCTGCAATTAGAGGGTCAGTCTCGGAGATTGAGCATATTGTTCAGAAACTTCTCCCCACTTGGAAGAATCGCACCATTAACACCTTGCAAGAGATGAAGAGGGTATGTTTCGATTTGTTGGCCTCTTCTTATCCTTTTCTGCATGATGACTCATCACTTTCTAGGAATCTAAAAAGGATTATTCTTATAACTTTTCGTGTCTCAGTATGCTTTTGAAGTGGCGATGATTTCGGCATTCGGAGACAAACTCGACTCAGAAATGGAAGGAATAAAAAGTTTATATCTGTGCCTTGAGAAGGGCTACAATTCCATGCCTGTAAATCTACCTGGAACTCCCTTTCGCAAAGCAATGAAGGTAAGATATAAAACTAAATAAATAAAAGACTTATTCTCTCTCTCTCTCTCTCTCTCTCCCTTGTAAAATTTTGTTTCTCTCTGGCTTTGGTAGTCTCACATTGTTTTGAGAACCTAATTATCATGAAGGCCGCCGCCTTTGTCTTCAAGTGTATATAACATTGTACGATCTTAATTAAGGTAATTAATTAAGAATATTTTTTTTCTTTTATAATAATGTATGATTATGATTTTCAATTAGGCAAGGAAGCTTCTGAATGAGACATTGAGAAGATTAATCGAAAAGAGGAGAGAGGGACGGAGAAAAGGCGGGGGCTTGTTGGGAGTATTACTGGGAGCTGCCAAAGACGAGAAGCTCAATCAGCTTAGCGATTCTCAAATTGCAGACAATATAATTGGAGTAATCTTTGCTGCTCATGATACAACTGCAAGTGTTCTTACGTGGGTTCTTAAGTATTTGCTCGATAATGCCAACCTCCTAGATGCCGTGACGGTAATGATCTTATATATATTAATTCCTCCTTAATGAAGATTATATATATATATATATATAAATTAATCGGTATTCATTCAAATGTTTTAGAGGGAACAAGAAGGAATTCAACGCAAACTATTTGAGGCAAATAGGGGACTTACGTGGGAGGATACTCGCCAAATGCCGTTGACTGGCCGGGTAATATATACGGCGCTATATCATTGTTGAATAATTTAAAATACAATCAACACACACACACACACACACACACACATATATATATATATATTCTTCAAACTGAATAAACTTTCTTTTCTTTATTACTTTTTTATTTGTTAATAAAATTTGGTCGAAAAACATGCAGAAGAGATTATAAATATTTATAATACATACATATATGTATATATATGTATGTATAATTGGATCATCGCATGCATATATAATGTATTGATCAAATAATAATAATGATGAAAGCGATCGAATTTGATCAGGTGATTCAAGAAACACTGAGAGCTGCAAGCATACTCTCATTCACATTCAGAGAAGCTGTCGAAGATGTTGAATTTGGGGGCTACTTTATTCCCAAAGGTTGGAAGGTTCTGCCTCTCTTCAGAACCATTCATCACTGTGCTGACTTCTTCCCACAACCCGAAAAGTTTGACCCTTCAAGATTCGAGGTATCATTCCTACACAATTCCAATGAAGTACTGCATATATGCATGTATATATCAAAAGTAGAAATAAAATAAAATAAATCCAACTGATCATGACCTCATGAACCCAAGATTCAAGAAGTGGGTCATGATGCAGTAGCACTAGTATAGTCTATCTTGTTTGGAGCAGAAATATAAGGTTATCGATTGCTAGATTATCTTGGATGAAGTGTCGTTTTCAATTATTATGTGAATCTTCTTTAACTTAGACGATCTGGTCGTGATATCTTTTAATTATCAGATCACGTGAGCTTGTTTTGTAGGGTAGTAAAAAAATTTTGCACAAGTAATTTGGAAGTATACATCATAATAACACACTACTGTTGTCTGAAAAAACAGAGAATATTTTAGCTGGTGATGGTGATGATCAGAAGATTTTAAAAATATGTTGGCTTAATTTTGGTGGGTTCGTTTATATATGTGATTGTGCAGGCGCCACCGAGACCTAACACGTACATGCCGTTCGGGAATGGAGTCCATGCTTGTCCAGGCAGTGAGCTGGCCAAGCTTGAGATGCTCATCCTTCTTCACCACCTCACCACCTCTCTCAGGCCAGTCCCCCCCCCCCCTCTCTCTCTCTCTCTCTCTCTCTCCAAGTAAAAATGATAAATTAACTTAAAAAATGTAATTTTAAAAGAAAAATATGATTTATATGTGGTTTATCTATTTACGTCCCGCGTGTGGTTTGATCTTTTTTTTTTTTTTCTAAGAAGTTTGTCTACTCTTAATTTTGACCGGAGAGGAGTGATTGGTGGTCCTCTTGGGTGTTCCTAAGGCCGTGGAAGTGGTCCTTAGTCTCTTTGAAGGCGAGTGGACTGTGGGGGCATAGCTAGGGTTTCTCAGTGAATATAGAATAGTCGGTGCTTTTTTATTCCCTTTTATATATATAAGGACCCAAAAAAGGGTTTTTTTTTTTTGTTTTGGAGAGGGGGGGGGGGGTAATTAATTAATCTGTGGTTGCCAACCAACCTAACATCTAAAAATAGAATTTAATTATACACGTGGCACACATGCATCATATCATTGTCAAGCTGCAGTCATACAAATCCTCACCTTATATATGTCATCGAGGATCATCAATCACGGCCTTCTCACAAAGGAAAACTTGTCTTCGTATATCTAATACAATGCTTTACAAATTAACTTGTGAAAGATTTGTAGTCCAAAAGACTGGAAGTTCCTTTTTTTTTTTTTTTAAAGTTTATTCAAATCAATTTGAACATACGTGAGATCAGGAATATTGGCCATGATATAATATTCCCAGTCTTAAAATGTTAAAGATTCTAAGGCGATCTGGCATGAGATTTTCCTTGATTCTATATATAAAGGCCGTGATCCGTCCTTTGATTCTATATATGGCCGTCCGTCCCTTTCATTAACTCAAAATATCAAATCCGTACCCTTACTCGCATCTCCAATCTTGAACCCAGCTCATTCGGTATCTCTAGCTAGCTAGCTCTCTAGCCGTTCGATTGATCTCTATGCGAGATCAGATATTGCTAATTATAATCACACTAGTACTATAGTAAGCGACACAATTTGCCAGCTGTTCTTTTTTTCATCAAATGGCTATCATGAGAGCTGCTCTGATCTCAGTTGTCAGCTGTTAAGAAAACCAAGGGACAAATGTGATTTATGTCTCATGGCTGAATTATAAACAGGTTTCGTGGTACCACAGATTTTCTCACACGTGTTTAACACATCTATATTTCCTAATTTGCCCCCATCGGAAATACTCACAAAACTTCGTGTTCTTCTTCTTTTGACTCGGTTCTATTCAAGCGAGCTAGCTAGCTAGTATTGTTCCACTCTTGTTATTATGTGAATGGAAAAATGACACATTTTTCTTTAGATTCATCTCTCTCTCTCTAAATTGTGATTTGGATGTTTTGGCTAATCTTGGCTTTAGGTGGGAAGCTATGGAAGACGAGGATGGGATACAATATGGGCCTTTCCCGGTACCCAAACGGGGTTTACCTATAAAGGTAACCCTAAGGAACAAGAAGCAGCCGTGAGCATGGTGTCTTATTTCTGAGTTATTGACGTCGACGACCGAATGTAATTGTCCAATGGGGAACGAAAGCAACTTTTCCCCATAGAGTACTTAATTTCCTCTTTGATCTGTGTTTTTTTTTTTTTTTTTTTCCATTTTTTGTCTTTTGGAATACTGTGTTTGCAAGCCAATGCATGATGTTCGTCGTAAGATAAATCTATAAATATATATATATATATATATGTTTATAAATTAGTGCAGGAAAAAAAAAAATATCATCGCATGAATATATATGAAAGGTAATCTAATATCATGATGTGCTTGCATGTGTGAATCGAAATGAAGTGTCGTGGGTTTTGAGGATGAAATGTGTGTGGCTGGCCTTGATATTTAATGTGCTGGCTCAATGATTCGATTGTACTGCTTTCCTGTTCCAATGCAAGATTTTCTTTGATTCCCCACTATATTTTATTGTGGTGTAGAACTTTCACAAATTAACCTGCCCTAAAATGAGGACCAGGTCAAACTCACCGCATATTCTAGCTAACAAGTGGTGCACAACAGTTCGATCGATCGAGCATGCAGCATCTCATGAGCACGAGCTGAGTAATGGTGTCCAAGTCTCATGAGTTGAGAGCATGGCCGGCTCAACCCTTAGGCAAATTAGGCAATTGTCCAAGGCCCTAATGGAAAAAGACTTTTAAAAAAAAATCAAATATTTTTTTAAAAAAAAAAAAAAATCTAATTAAAAAAAATTAATTAACTCAATAAGAGAATAAAAATATTATATATATTATATAAGTATTAGTTTTATAAATATTCCTCATAATATCAGTGAATAGTAATGAAATAATTTAAGTTAAGATATTTTATTAAGTTTTGAATGAAAGAAAAAATTGATTTTAAAAATATCTGAAAATACATAAAAATAGTTGTGTTTTCTAACAACTCCTATACTCAAGAGCACGTCTTAAAAATATATTTGATCAAATATTCTCTAAATTGGATTTTTTTAATAAAGATTAAGTCGGTTATTAGTTGAAAATATAGTATAAATCTTAAGTAATAATTTTATTTAACAAATGATATGCATTATTTTTGAATAAAAATATAATATAAAAATAAAAATTAATTATTTTTATTTTATTTTAATTAAAAAAAAACCTCAATATTTAAATTTTTGCCTAAAGTGCCATAATTTATTGAGCTGGCCCTGGTTGAGAGGAAGCTCGGTTTATATCAAATGGATTGATCACGTGCAGGGAAAGAATCTGAACTTAATTATTTATATTTTACTATAAAACAAAAAAAAAGGAATATTTTTAACTAATTAATTACAACCAACAAGATTATTTATAATGCTGTTTTTTGTACATTTCAGATATTTATATCAGAGTACGTACAGCTAGATAAAATTGTGAGTTGTGCAAATATATATCGTACATTTCAGATATTTTTTCCGTGATCTATATTTTACTCTTTTAAAAAAATAATTCGCGCGCATTTATAAACTCTATAAATGTAAATATTTATATTTTCTTTGTTTAACGATGATCAGGGATCACGAGGAGAGGCATCACTTTGTAAACAAATTTTCACATTTTTTTTCTTTAAATGGAGTTCGTCAAAAACTCAAAACATGTACTAAAGGTGTGGTGGGTGCGCGAGTATCAAACCGATGATAATTTAAAGAAAATGACGCACGTGTTGTTTGTTTTGTTTTTTTGTTTTTGTCCATCTTCATATATAGCATATATAAAACTATGGGACAAAAAGTATTATTTTAAGAGTTTCATTACAATATCGAATTGTGGTGGGCTTAAAAATTATTTAAATAAACCTCAAACTTAAGTTTTTTTAATAAAAAGAATTAAGTTATTTGGATGATATATATATATATATAGATATATATTAATTAAAGTATTTTTAATATCAAATAAGATAAAAAGTATGTTTGAAGAAAAATATTTATTAGAAGTTAAAAGCCATAAAAATATTTTTGATGTTTTTCCTCAACATGTGTTTTTCGGGATAGTGCGACTTGTAATTTCAATTTAAAAAAAAAAAAATCAATAGACGAAAATATTCACACAAGTTTTAGATAATTAGAACTTTCAAACTTAATTTCAAGAGTATGGTCATAATTTTTAAAAAATAAAATGATCTTTTATGTCATTTCTTAATTTGTTTCCGAATAAATGTAAAGTACTTTAAATAGTTATCAAGCATTAAATAACTTGCTAATTAAGAGTGGAACTTATATATTACTTAAGCTATAAATTAACTTTAAAATTATAATTATAAGTTATATTTTCTATCGTAATCCTAAATATGCGCACATAAGCTGGTGTGTTGGATGTAAACAAATTTAGACTTATATATAGATTTTCTCTTCTTTCAACAGTGTAAAATTAGGAGGGAGGAGATTGTCAAATGAGTCTTAAAAATGATTTTTGACAAGAAAAGGAAAATATATTTTTGTATTGAAAAATTATATTCTCAAGCAGGTTCCACACACCAAATAAGACATTTACATGACATAATTTTATTTGAAAGATAAATTCTAAAATCTGAATATTATAAATTAAATTTTACTATTTAAGTGATGTAAATAATGTGTTCTACACACTGAATTAAGAATAGAATAACTAATTTTATGTATTATCTCTTCTATAAGATTCAATCATCAAACTTATAATTATATATGTTATGCATGTCTCAATTTTTATGTTTTATGATTAAATCAGACAGCAGACACTCTATATTTTAAATGTTGTAGTATGTCAAAGCGAAGGCTTAGGTAACATGTTAATAATTATCATGTGCGTGGTGATAATATTGCAACGTTTCTTTTCCTATTTCGTATTGAATACATCGTTGTCACGGGAAACAATAATTAGCAATATTGTCTGATTCCGATGTAAACATGTTGTACGATCTTGTAACATGAAGGGACCACGATCCACTCTTTGAAGCTTACTATAGGTCATCTAGATTTTCCAGGATAAATGCGTTTTGTCACACGCGTACGAGTACAATAAGTACGACTATATACCATTGTTTGATCAAAATCATGATCGACTTTGTCATATCGATTCAGAGGAAACAATTAGCATCGAGCACTTTGAGATCAGGGAGTTATTGCAAATAATGGAACATACTATCATTATAAGAAAATTATTTATTTATTGTCAGTTAATTTTAGCGAAGTGATTATTTACGATCACAAATATTCTTTTCATCACAATTAATTGGTCGAAAAAATCGAATTTTCTTATAGTGTATATAATAATAAAAATAATAATAACAATAATAATATAAAAATAATATAACTCTGCTAAACCTTTACTCACGCATAACCAGAGCAACACACAAGCAGCAAACATGCATTCTAGGATAAAATTGTAGAGGCACTTCACTGTTATTCTCTATTATAATCTGTAACAAACTTATATTTCTTTTATTTTTTATATCATGTATATATACATTCTGCACTACAACGAGATATAATGAAAAGAATTTCTTTCAATTGCATTCTGTCTGACATGGTATCAAAACAAATAGACTAACAGTCACTCTGATCCATGCATGCACCTTCTTCTCCTCCTCCTCCACATGACTCCTACATTACTTCATCCTTCTCACATATCGTCACAACAAAGTTGTCTACTGAAAATTACCTTCTCTAGAAGGTGCAAATATTTGCATACCTGTATGGCCAGGATCTTTTCTTCTTCGTTGATGGCTCCTTTCCTTGCCCTTTTGAATTTCTTCCAGATGATTCTGATGCTATTCTGAAAACCAATTCAGCCTTCCTCTCTTGGTGAAATACCAACCTGCACCTTGCCTTAAGTATTCTCTTCTCCTCTCTTTCAAAATCCATCTTAGGACACATTTTTTCCTCAACTACAGCTCAGAAATTATGGACTTCATTTGCCTCTATGTTTTCCTCTATTCCCAAGCCAAAGAGTTTCAAGTTTGTTTTTAGCTCATGAATCTCTCATGAGAAGATCAAACAATCTCAAATTACTTTGGGAAGGTACACCTACTTGTTGATTCCCTCATTGCCACTGGTTCCCTTTATCTGATAAAGAACTTGTTACCTATTTGTTAAATGGACTAGTACCCTCATACAAGTTTTTTGTAACTTCTATTACTACATGGGTTGAACCCCTCCCCTTGCATGAACTTTATCAACTCCTTTCATTCATAAAATAGAATTTTTCAAAATAGAAGAATTGTAATATCTTCTTTTGAGCCCTTTGCAAACTTTAGTTCAGCCAACAGAGACCAACGTGATCGCACTTTCACTCGAGTAGACAACATGGCCGTAGCAAAGGTTGTTATCATCACAATGGATGTGGCGGGCACTCAACTTTTTCAAACAACCCATCATAGCAATATAATGCACAGCACCCCACTTGTCCAGTGTGCAACAAGGTTGGGCATGTTGCCCTCCAACTTCGACACAAATTCAACCACTCCTACCAACTTGAAGCTCCAAGGACCTTCTCTGCAAATTACACTGCACAAAGTTCATTTCCATATTTAGCTTAGTATCCTAATTCCGCAGCAAAATATCACATTTACAATGATTTATCTAACTTGAATATATCCTCTGAGGCATATATAGGTGGTGAGACAATTTGAGTGGGTGATGGCATAGGGCTTCCAATCCAAACTTCCAATGGCTCTTCTCTTCCCTGCAGTTCTTCCCCTTCATTCTTCGCAAGTTACTTCACGTTCCCTCCATCACCAAAAATCTTGTTTTTATTCTTAAATGTTGTATTGATAGTGCTTGCTATTTTGAGTTTCATTCCTCTCACTTCTTGTGAAGGAGAAGCAAACAGGGAAACTCCTCCTCATCAATCCCACCCGTGAATGTCTCTACATTTTTCCTTCCAAGTTACCTTCCTCGTCGTCTCCATCCACTTATGTTGGTGAGAGAAGTTCCCTTAATCAATGGTGTTGATGTAAAAGTTTGGCTAAGATTAGGTGACCAAATTGATAAAAGTTTATCTTATCTTTGGATTTGTAATTTGGATGAATGTAAAATACATTGATGTTAGTGTTTTAGATAAATCAAAAGTGTAGAAATCAAGTTCAAGAGATAGATCTTATCCAAAAAAGAGTAAATTTGGAACTTCTAGTGCTGAGAAGATAAGTATCATGTATAGCAAAATTCGTCAGTGGAGTTTTACTGCGATTCAAACTCCTATAAGATCTTATCCGTTAGCAGATTTCCACTGTAACTCAAATTCCTACCAGGTTTGATCCAGCAGAGTTCTATTGTGAGTCAAAATCCTATCTGTAATCTGGATAGCTAATTGGAAACAACTGAAGATATCAAAGTGACCAAGATTGAAGATTTAAATGAATATATCAAAGCAGATTTAAACTTGAATACATCCAGTAGAAATGTTCCAATCCAACACGTTGACAAACTATTAACAGCATAGCGGACTAGGTAATTGGATAAAACCGTCAGCAGAGTCTAATACAATTCAATCACTACATTGCCTATTTAAGTAAGGGTTCGCTGAGGTTTTGGTGAACACACTAAAAGCAACACTTCAGAAATACTTTCAAGTATTGTTGAGAGCTTGAAGCCGAGAGAGGACTTCAAGTATCCGTGTGAGAGAAAATTTTCAGGAAGAGAATTTTCAAGATACTCATTCTGTAGGGGTTGAGTGAAAGTATATACCTAGGGAGAGTTGAAGTGTTCGTGTTTTAGCCACTGGAAGTTCTAGAAGGAAAGATAACGGATTGGAGATTGTCAAAAGTTCTGATTACAACTATAGTAGAAAGTAAGTGAGTCATTTATTATGTCAAATAAGAGTGTCTAGTTATAAATGTTTTGTAATCTAAGAACATTACTTGTAATATCTCATTCTAATAAAATTAGCTTTCTTAGGTTTGGCTGCCTCGTAGGGTTTTACTATTGAAAAATTCTTCATTGGGTTTCCCTTCGTGACTAGACATCGTGTTTATTTTAATTCATATTTCATACATGATACTGTTGGCCACTAACCAATTTTAAGTGCTCTTGTAAAGCCTAACGTTTATAATCAGGGAAAACTTGGGAATTTCAATTCGCATTAGAGTGTGGTTCACTCAATCTTGAGTGTGACCTATTCTCCTGATTGATTATATCAGTACTATCATCATGACCGCAATTCACTAGGGAGAATTATGCTCACTAGAAAGTAAGGATGAGAGCATTTCTCACATCACTAGATGAGAAAGTTTGACAATCAATTGAGTAAGGATGGACTAAGCCTGAAGGACCAGTTGATTTTTGAACTCGAGATCAACTCAACAACTGTAACTAGAATAGCAAGGGTCTCAATGCCATTTTTATGGCAGATTCTCCTGATGAATTCAAGAGAATTTTCATGTGTGAAACGGCCAAGGAAGTTTTGGTGATTTTAAAAACTATAGATGAAGGGACCATAATGGTGAAAAATTCTAAATTACAAATGTTAACCTCAAAATTTGAGGAAATTAGAATGTTGAAAGATGATAGATTTGATTATTTTTATACAAAATTTGGCGATATTGTGAGTTTCAAATTTAATCTTAGAGAGAAGGTGGAAGATTCACGAGTTGTGAGAAAAATCTTAAGATCCCTTTGTAACGCCCCAAACCCAACTATAAACAGATAGAGTTCCGTCTATATTTTTAAAACTTTCTCCTTGTTTACAAAGCACATCATATACAAAATCTCCAAAGTATTCAAAACAAAATATAATGATCCTTAAAACCAACTCACAAATTCAACTAGAGTAATACTATTCTAAATAATTACACATTCTGAAATTCCAACTAAATTGTAAAACCACTAAAACATAATCTTAATAAAATTCTCTACACAATCAAAATCTTTACTAAGCAACAACCCAACCATCCCAAAAACTTTCAACCTCAAGTGACTAAACCAGCTTTGAAATCTTTAACTCAAGCAATCACTTCAAAGGAAGGAACTTCTACAACACTGAAAAATATGATAAATAAAGTGGCGAGCTTTCGCGTGCTCAATAAGTAGCAATTTAATGGGGGTGTGGGAGTTGGCAATATTCTTGATTATAAGAGAAAATAATTTCTCAATAAAATAATGTGAGCAATACAGTTTAATTTCAACCAACACATTCAGCCAAAGAATCATATTCAAGACCACATGATAATACAAAAATCACCAATATACCACGAAGATATCATTCCACGAAAACATAATGAGATGGGGGCATCAATATACCACACAGATATCATGCCATGAAGACATCATACCGCTAGGGATGTCAAACATGTCACAAAGACATTCATATCATAGACTGAAAAATAAATAGCACGCTCACATTACTTTTTCAAATTTAGTAATCACATGGCATTTTTCAAACATTCCAACCATCACAAAATTTGCACAAATCCCACCAACAAAGTCAAAATAGCATTAGAATATGCACAAATTCCAAATTTGCACAAGTTTGAAATGTAATATCTCAGTGCACCATTCCAAGCCACTTACATAA
The DNA here is from genome assembly GCA_036559045.1 of Platycarya longipes. Classification (NCBI taxonomy): domain Eukaryota; kingdom Viridiplantae; phylum Streptophyta; class Magnoliopsida; order Fagales; family Juglandaceae; genus Platycarya; species Platycarya longipes. The sequence goes on from CM071801.1 coordinate 11,490,930, forward strand.
ATTTATAGTCAAAAAGTCAAGATAGTATTCATTCGCCCACGATCACTTGAAACCTATTTCAAGTCATTATAATTCATCAAATTTCCACTCTATAAATCATCTCACTAAACTCTAAAATTTCATATAAACCTTAATAACATGACTTTAGACTTGTTCTAAAAAGTTTTCCTCTCAAAATTGATAAGTTTAACTATTTAGGTTATAAATATGTTGTTGGACAGCAGTATACAGCCTCTATCGCCTTATAAATTCAACCTAAATTATGTATACATTCAACCCTCCAACAATAACACAACCATAACTTAATTCTAACCAATATACACCACTAATGCTGAATATTAACTAGGTGTATTCAAAATAATTCACATCTCCAAACTTAGCAAACCCTAAAATCAAATCAATAAAAGACTAGTTATGAGCTGAGAAATTCCCCAACTATTGACGTTGATGATGATCCAACCAGTGGATGTAGGTAGGGATTCCCAAGAGAGAAATAGAGAGAAATCCCAAAATACTAGGTATACAAATGGAGGTCTACACAGAGAGAGAGAGAGAGAGGAAGAGAAAATGTGACGCCCCCAAATTTCCCTTAAAATAACATGGAAATCGAGGCGTCGGGAAGATGATAACACGGATCACGCATCCCCAACGTCATGTGCTAAGTATGTGAACATGTGACATACATAAATAAAAGCAGCGGATAAATTAAGTCGATAACTAAGTACCAGATGTTTTAGAGTTATTTTACAAACCAGTTTAATATAAATTCTCCAATAGGAGATTTAATACAGTCATCCGAAAGATAAATCATAAAAATACATATTTATAAAAATGAGAAAATACTTCCCAATATAACAAATTGTAAATAAATGTTCCAACAACGAAACCGCCTTCTCAGACTTAGTCTCCTCGACACCTGCATTCAAAATCTACGACGACAAACATGGCATCGCAGGTAAGTATAACCCAAACAAACCACAAGATATAAAATATACTCATGTACAACAACAACCTCATACATGAATAGGACACATATGCATGAAGCTTGAAATCATCTTCCTCAAAATAAATAAAATAACCACACATGCCAAAATCCCATTTTGGCCCAAATTAAAACTCCAATAAAATCATCCATCATTTTCCCAAAAAATGATGTCCATAAATCCATTAAAACTACAACCATTTTTCCAGAAAATGGACCACGTAAAACCAATAAATAAAACCCATCACTCTCCCAGAAAATGGCCTAAACATCCATTTTATTAACCGTATGCACCATGATCTCCCCTAGGGACCATCCACACATCCTGACTCTTATCATCACACCGAAGGTAACGACCACATGTGACTTTAGAACGGGCGATGCCTAGCTAACCGCGCCCAGCACATACCATGACCAGGCATCGCCTAGCTCCTGCCAGCAGAAGAGTCACGGAGTCGGCACTAAAGCGTTACCATCCCGTCCAATCCCGTTGTCGCCCAGCGACAACCCAAAGGACATCACTCAGTATATTCTGCTCCCGAATGACCAAAAGAGCTCCACTGGGATAATGCTCCTTCCCGGCTTGGGGTTGTGATACACACGCACCCGAAACCATAAACACATGAAAAACCAGTTTTTATTTCCAACACATGAATATACGCGTAAATACACAATGTAGACAATCAAGCACCAAATAGCCAACAATTAATAAATTCCAACAATGACTAAACACAATATCTATTGATGCCAAAAATATATTTAAATCTTAAAGTTTATTTGGAAAATATTTACAGCGGGTAAAAACGTAAATTCTTGAGCAAACGTCAATCTGCAGCGCTCATAGCGGTCACTTGTACGTTAGGTTAAAGTGTTCGGTTTGACACCAAAATTTAGGAAGATACTCATTGAAGGGTGGGAAATCTCATGGATGTGGTGGTGTGGCGGCACAACCACCGGAAGGTGGCGGATCAGGCTCAAAATGGGTGGAAACCCATTTTCGAATTTTCCTTTGTACAAGGGAGGTGCGGTCATGGATGAGAAAATTGTTTTAGGGGTGTAACAATATGAGGTAGGGGAAGCTTTTGGCGGTGGAGGTGAGAGTCACGGTGGCCGGACGGCGGCGCAGTAAAGGGAAGTTCATTTGGAGACCCGTTTCGGTTTTATGGATGGTAAGGGAAGGTGAGGGCTTCGTTGAGGCTGAAATTTCTGGTGATAGGTCGTCTATGGATGGCGGATCAAATGGTGGGAGTGGTGTCATGGTACGATGGCTCACAACGGAGATATAGGTGGAGCAAGGTGCGGCGTAGAGGATTAAACACCTCTCGGGTTTGGGGCTGCCGGCGGGACGTGGGGCTGCCGTGGTCGACACCTACAGTGGGGTTGGACTTGCCGAAGGGTGGCGGTTCAGGCGGGGTCGAAGGTGAGGCTTAGCGAGCAGGGGTGGCACCGCCACGGGCTGAAAACCAAACTACCTCCCGGCGGTTACTGTAGCACTCGGGAGAGAAAAGAGAAAGGAGAGAGAGAAAAGGAAAAGGGAGAGGGAAAAAATGAGGAATTTGACCCTTTTCGTGCTATTTATTGGCCCGACGCTTTTGGGTTTTCAAACTGACAAACGATGTGTTTAAAACACTTATATAAAAATACATAAAGTTAATTAAGCTTAAAAACATTCAAGAAAATAAAATAAAATATCATTTCAACTTAACTATAATTTTATAATACAATATTTTCCATCCTCAATTAAAATAATGAAGCTTCTAATTATTTAAAAGAATAAAGCCTTATATTTAAATTAGATACTTAAAATACATTTAAGATCTCGCAATATTTTAAACAACTAAAACTAAGGCAATAAAATGATCATATATTAACTAATCAATAGATCAAATAAATATCTTAAACAAATAAAACACGGCTAATAATATTATTAAAATAAATTAAAATAATTAACAACGAGAATAAAATAATATGTAAAAATATACGTAAATCTGGGATCTCACATTCTCCTCCCCTTAAAAAGAATTTCGTCCCCGAAATTCGCTCAGCTGCAACTTATAGAAACTCGAATAGCTCACCTACCACATCACTCAATACTCACTCCAAGCATTAGCACAATCCTCTATTTTTCTCAAACACATATGAATGTTATTCCATCATAATCGTATAGTTTTCAAGTAATATTTCATCTCTAAGACTCCTGAGGTAGACAATTAATCTGAAATCCATATATATCAAAACCTTAGCACAACCTCTCAGAGTTTTAATGTTCACTAAATCCATACAACAATTTGTGTCACCCTAAAATAACTCTCAAGTTTATCTTCTTAACTTAACTATCAATAAACATAATTTACTACACCAAAAAGATAAATCTCCACTTACAAGTATCATCTCAAATTTCAAGTCACCACTAATTTCTCAAAATTAACACAAGATTTAAAACTCTAATTACATTATAAGACATCACGCTTCCACGCGCACTCTAAAAACTTACCAAATGCATAAAATTAAGTCCTCATAAATTATCACCTTTGAATAAAAACTAGCTTGACACCTATTAACAAGAAATCCTATACCACACTTACAAATCCTGAAACTTTATCATCTCACAAATCAAGTTATGTCATCCATTGTTGACGCCTAAAATCTCTAACTTCCAAACCTCTAATACACTTCTATGTTATTATAACTCATCACTCTCATCGTAGATTAATTATCTAAATTCGTATTCTTCCAACAGGACCTTCAATACCTATGAGATGAAATAACCTCAAATATTTAAATTCCTATGTGACCTCAAGTCACAACTAATTTCTTAAGACACCTCAACAAATGCTGCTAACCATTAAATTTCCTAAATATCATACTTAAGTTGCTCATCCCAATTAATTCGCCCAGAAACCTAAAACTTAGATCTTTTGAATTTAATACCATCACATTGAATCAACATCCATCAATTAACAAAATAAACTCTCCCAAGTCAAAACACAAAACACAAAAAAATAAGTACTCTCCAAAATTTACATACGCAACTATTACACATCAATCTCTAAGCTTCCAAAACCAAGACTAAAACCTCACCAAAAAAACAATTGATCATCTACCATCATAAGTATTCTTAAAACAGATTCTATAACAATATGTTAATGGCTAAGAATTTCACACTCACGTGAAGAGTTAACCTAGATTACAATTTCAACAATCTCCCAGAAATAAAATTAAAATTTAGAAACTCTAACTAACCTAGATTACAATTCCAACAATCTCCTAGAAATAAAATTAAAATTTAGAAACTCTAACACTCAATGAGACCCAGGTATTACACATAAATAACATAGGAAATATCAATAAAGAAATACAATTACATAAATACCAATAATTATCAAAACGAATCCATCTCACAAAGATATAGCAATATACCCAAACACTAAATAAAACTCAAGTAACTCACATAAATATTATATAAAACACAAAGGGGGAAAAGATCTAATATACAATTAAGTAAAAGCCACTCATTCAAGAAAACAAGACCACCTCCTTTGGTAAACACAAATCACCAAAAGCTTTTATTAAATAAAAGAAGTAGATTGAATTAAAAAAAAAAAAGAATGGAGAAATAAAATGACAATTAAAACTTTGAAATTCTCCACAAAACTCAACTCTAAAAAGATTTATTGTAGAAATCTCCAGAATTTAAATTTTTTTAAAGAAACGAACCATAGTAAACTAATTAAATAGATAAGTTAATTAATAAATAAATACTAACAAGTCGCCGAAACAAACCCACTTGTCAAAATAAATAGATAAACTTTTAAAATATAACAAGAGAAAAGGGTGAAAAGATAATAAATTTTAAAACTTACCTCAAAGCATATGCCTAAAAAGAAAGCATAACACTTTAAATTTTTGTCTAAATAAATTTTAAACTTTCAGAAATATATAAAAGACAAAATCTATAATTAAAATAAAAAGATAATAAACAAAATCCAAAAGTATCTTATAAGAAACCTATGACCTAAAATTAAAATCAAATCCTGATGATAATTGAATAAAAGTTTAAGAAAATAAAATAACCCACAACAAAAGAAATAAACTTTAAAATAAGGAATTCTATAATACAATTATTTAAAATATAAGATTCAATAAAAAGATTTATTTAAAATAATAATCTAATCCGAAATATTCAAATTCCAATTTAAACAAAAACAAAGGCATACATACAAAATAAATATTTAAATAAATGCTCAACAACTTAACTAAATAAAATTAACTAACTAAAATCTTAACTACTACCCAATTACAATATTGAACAAATATTAAAATAAAATAAAACAAGCAAACAAACCAATCAGAACTAAGTTAATTATGAAAATAAATAAATAACATGCACATTAAAATAAAAAGCACAACACAACGAAATAAATATCGATAATCTTACCATATAAATTAGTAGGAAAAACTTAGAGAACAAATAGAATAATAAAATAAAATAAAATAACCAAATAATAAAACAAACAAATTTAAAACAAAAAAAAAAAACTTTTCTGTTATAATTTCTAGTTAACTTGCGGATTTACCTAGAGCCGAACTGCTCTGATACCACATGTGATGCCCCCAAATTCCTCTTAAAATAACACAAGAATCGAGGCATCGGGATGATGACAACACAGGTCACGCATCCCCAACGTCATGTGTTAAATGTGTGAACACGTGACATACATAAATAAAAGCAGCGGATAAATTAAGTCGATAACTAAATATCAGAATTTTTAGAATTATTTTACAAACCAGTTTAACATAAATTCTCTAATAGGAGATTTAATACAGTCATCCGAAAGATAAATCATAAAAATACATATTTATAAAAATGGGAGAATACTTCCCAATATAACAAATTGTAAATAAATGTTCCAACAACGAAGCCGCCTCCTCAGACTTAGCCTCCTCGACACCTGCATCCAAAATCTACGATGCCAAACATGACATCGCAGGTAAGTATAACCCAAACAAACCACAAGATATAAAATATACTCAAGCACAACAACAACCTCATACATGAACATGACACCGTATGCATGAAACTTGAAATCATCTTCCTCAAAATAAATATAATAACCACATATGCCAAAATCTCATTTTGGCCGAAATTAAAACTCCAATAAAATCATCCATCATTTTCCCAGAAAATAATGTCCATAAATTCATTAAAACCACAACCATTTTCCCAGAAAATGGTCCACGTAAAATCAATAAATAAAACCCGCCACTTTCCCAGAAAATGGCCTAAACATCCATTTTATTAACCGTATGCACCATGATTTCCCCTAAGGACCATCCGCACACCTTAACTCTCATCATCACACCGAAGGTAACGACCACACATGTGACTTCAGAACGGGCGATGCCTAGCTAACCGCGCCCTGCACGTACCATGACCAGGCATCCTCTAACTCCTGCCAGCAGAGGAGCCACGGAGTTGGCATGAGAGCGTTACCATCCCGTCCGGTCCCGTTGTCGCCCGGCGACAACCTATGGGACATCACTCAGTATATTTCGTTCCCGAGTGATCAGAGAAGCTCCACTGGGATAATGCCCCATTCCAGCTTGGGGTCGTGATACACACGCACCCGAAATCATAAACACATGAAAAACCAGTTTTTATTTCCAACACATGAATATGTGCGTAGATACACAATGTAGACAATCAAGTACCAAATAGCCAACAATTAATAAATTCCAACAATGACCAAACACAATATCTATTGATGCCAAAAATATATTTAAATCTTAAAATTTATTTGGAAAATACTTACAGCTGGTAAAAACGTAAATCCTTGAGCAAATGTCAATCCGCAGTGCTCGTAGCGGTCACTTGTACGTTAGGTTAAAGTGCTCGGTTTGACACCAAAATTTACGGAGATACTCATTGAAGGGTAGAAAATCTCATGGAAGTGGTGGTGTGGCGGCACAACCACCGAAAGGTGGCGGATCAGACTCAAAATGGGTAGAAACCCATTTTTGAATTTTCCCTTGTACAAGGGATGTGCGGTCATGGATGAGAAAACTGTTTTAGGGGTGTAACAATATGAGGTAGGGGAAGCTTTTGGCGGTGGAGGTGAGAATCATGGTGGCTGGACGGCGGGGCAGTAAAGGGAAGTTCATTTGGAGACTCATTTCGGGTTTATAGATGGCAAGGGAAGGTTAGGGCTCCGTTAGGGCTGAAATTTCTGGTGGTAGGTCGTCTATGGACGGTGGATCCAATGGCGGAGGTGGTGTTGTGGTACGGTGGCTCACATCGGAGATATGGGTGGAGCAAGGTGCGGCGTAGAGGATTAAACACCTCTTGGGTTTGGGGCTGCTGGCGGGACGTGGGGCTGCCGTGGTCGACACCTCTGGTGGGGTTGGACTCGCCAGAGGGTGGCGGTTTAGGCGAGGTCGAAGGTGAGGCTTGGCGAGCAGGGGTGGGACCACCACGAGCTGAAAACCAAACTGCCTCCCCGCGGTTACTGTAGCACTCGGGAGAGAAAAGAGAAAGGAGAGAGAGAAAAGGAAAAGGGAGAGGGAAAAAATGAGGAATTTGACCATTTTCGTGCTATTTATTGACCCGACGCTTTTGGGTCTTCAAACTGACAAACGATGTATTTAAAACACTTATATAAAAATACATAAAGTTAATTAAGCTTAAAAACATGCAAGAAAATAAAATAAAATATCATTTCAACTTAACTATAATTTTATAATACAATATTTTCCATCCTCAATTAAAATAATGAAGCTTCTAATTATTTAAAAGAATAAAGCCTTATATTTAAATTAGATGCTTCAAATATATTTAAGATCTCGCAATATTTTAAACAACTAAAACCAAGGCAATAAAATGATCATATATTAACTAATCAATAGATCAAATAAATATCTTAAAAAAATAAAACACGACTAATAATATTATTAAAATAAATTAAAATAATTAACAACGAAAATAAAATAATATGTAAAAATACACGTAAATCTGGGATCTCACAGAAAATGTTGTGCGAGTGTGTGAATGTAAGGGTGAGGGAGAGATACAGATTGAAGGGGGGTTGCTGTCGAGTAAAAACAGAGGGGGGTTGCCAAAAGAAACAGAGAATTGAGAGAGGGTTAGAACAAAGTAGAAAAAATGAGAAGAAAAAGAAGGGAGGAAATGGGCCAAATGGCTAGGCTAGGCTAGGCTCGGCCTTGGGCCTTTGGGCCGGTCTGTTACACCCTACTTGAGAGGTTTCTACCAAATGTGACAGCCATAGAAGAAAGTAAAGACTTTGACACAATTGAGACTATAGAATTGATGGGATCTCTACGAATATATGAATCTTCTCTTCAACAACAAAAAAAATGTAAGTCTATCGCACTCAAATCTATAAAGGACGGGCATGAAAATTTGTCTGATGGCGAGAGTATGAACAATGAGGACTTAACTCTTCTAGCCAGGATATTTAGGAAATTTATGTCCAATAAAAAGAATCCTGGTAAAGAAAAAAAACTAAAGCCTTTGCTAAAAAGGGGTCTGGAAAGTAGAATAAATAAAAATCGAGTTTAAAGAAAAAATCAAATGTTATAAATACTCTAGGTTTGGTCACATAAGAATTGAATGTCCTGAGTGATGATTCTGACTCTAAAAACTCAAGTACATAATCTAATAATGAAATTACTTTTATTTTTTTCTCTGCGTATGTGAATGAATGTGTTGACAATAGCAAAACTGATAGTGATGATAGTGATTTTGATGTTGCTATAGTTGTTGCTGATCATAAATTAAGTCTGCAGGAAAAGTATGATGATTTGTGTGAAAATGTTGTGAAAGTCAAAAAATTAAATAAAATGTTGTACAAAAATCTAACCACGGTAAAGAATGAGAAAAACAATCTGGTTGAGACACTGAAACTGTCAGAAATAGAAGTATCACGATTGTACAGTCAGCAAGAAGTACTTGACAAGAAACTGATAGCCTCTCAAGAAGCCAGAGAAAAGACAGCATCTTAGATATTCGATGAATAATTGAAGGTTAAAATAGACAATCATAATCACACGAGTTTAGGATACATGACTTCCAAAGGTCTTAATAACAATGCATACGTGGCCTCCTCTTCAAAATGCATCACCTTTATCAAAGGAAGTCAAGTGGGGAATGTCCTAGAGAAAGTCGTGAGTAAAGGCAACGCAACCAACCCCCATCCAAGTAAACTCGAAGGTAAATTTGTTCATATTTATCATCATTGTGGTATTTTTGGAAATATAAGGCCATATTGCTTTAATTTGAATAAATTAAAGAAAAAAAAATGTGAAAGAAAGTTAAAAACGATGAAAAATACTTTAGAAAATTGAGTTGATGAGATAGGTCAACAAATCACCTTCATAAATATAAAGCTTGGTGTACTAGCAGGATTTTGTGTTCACAACAAAGAAAAGATCATACAAAGTGGTGTTGATGAAAAGAATAGGCCAAAACTTAAATCAAAGTAGGTGATCAAAGACAATGACGTGTCACATTAATCAATAGGACCAATTGCACGTTATTGCATTCCTTGCATATTATTAGTTTGGGACATGCATTTTTATTTTTTCATTTTTTTATTTCAATTTTTTTATATAAAATAAATTGTGTTTCAACCCAATGGTTTAAAGTGCATGATTGATGATGTGTTGAAATTTTGAGTATGTGGGTACTCACCTAATAAATTCTTCAATTCATGCATTTTCTTGTTTTGCGCATCCCACTTTATGCATACTAACCCTATAGGTCATCTTGACAAAAGTTTATTTTTAATGCACTGTGAGAAATTTGCATGGATGCAATATTAATATTAAAAAGGGGCTTAATATGTGTTATTAAGATACTCATCATAGAGGGAGTCCAAGCATTAAATTGACTAATGCTAGTTGAACCTAGTACAAAAATTAAAAGAAGCATTCCCTAGCCAAACACTACTTGTCGATCCATATAAAAAAAATGGGTGTTAAAATCATTGCGGAAAAAGAGTAACACTCTAATTGGATCTAACCTTAGAAGTCCTTATAAAAAGATCGTTACTCAAATTATTGTGGAAAAAGATGATCAACAAAAATGACCAAAATGGGACTAAGAAAGTAAAGTAATTGGAGGAGACACTCATATATCTAAGCCCTAACATAAAGTTTGATTTTTAAGGTGAGTGACAAACTCTTGGAAGCATTTTCAGAAAGAAAACACTCATAAAATATATGATCAAGAAAAGTACATTACATGATAAATCGAAAATATATACATGAAGAAAAAGTAGTTATCTTAGATAAGCTGCTCACTCACACACTCACATAAACTTTGACTTGATGATTCTATTAGGAGTGAACATCCATTGTGATTGTTGCAATCAAGAGGATATATAATCTTGGATTTATTTTGTAAGTGACACTATGGTTGAACTAAGATGCATCTAAACATATTTTTCATAGATAATGAAACTCACCATTTCGATTTCTCTTTAATGCACACCAAGTGTTTGGTTTGACCTCTCAACCAGTTTACCTCAATCGTTTGCTCATTTTCTACATGCATTCATACACGTTGTTTGGAGATTGTCAAAGGTTTTGACTGCTATTGCAGTAGAAGGCAAGCAGATCGTTTGTTTTGTCAAGTAAGAGTGTCTAGTTATAAAGATTTTGTAATTTGAAAATATTACTTGTAATATCTTAATCTAATAAAATTAACTTTCCTTAGTTTAGCTACCTCGTAAGATTTTACCATTGAAGAGTTCTTCAATATTGGATTTTCCTTCGAGACCAAATATCGTGTTTATTTTAATTCATGTTTTATGCATGATGTTGTTGGTTACTAACCAGTTTTAAATCTTCTTTTAAAGCCTAACATTGATAATCAGGGGTAACTTGTGAATTTCAAATGGCATCAACGGCTTAGGTATCCCACTCTAGCTATAGTCTCTCATGTACTGCACACAAATGCTTGCACCTTTCTCCAACAAAATATGTTTCTCAATTCCTCAAGTGTCCCCTTGCAAAATGTCATCAGCTCCCATTTCAAGCAAGTCAAGCCCATTACACTCATCCCCTAGAATTATTTTGTGCTGATCTTTGAAGACCAACGCATTATGTCTCTCGTACTGGTGAGTGGCTAGTCCACAGAGAATGACGTGCCCATATGTTTGGCCATATTTGCATATTTGTCCCCGAGCTCCCAGAGCTCAAGGTGCATTATATGCCTCTCTTCTTTATTCGCATCAACTTCAAGATTTTGTCAAGATTCAGAGTGATGGTCGTGCTCGCCTCCCTCCAAGTCTTCATTGGACCCTTGCAAAGCGATCGGCGAAGAAACTCTACCTCCATCAGCTTCCCTATTAGTTTTCCCATTTCATTGGTCCTAGCTTCCATCACTTCAGATTGTTCTTCTACATATTGTGAGGCTTGGGAACATGTTTTTGTCAACATGTGATGGACATACTACTTGTCGAAGCCCCTAGCCTACGCTTGGGATCGAACGTAAAGGAAGCGTCGAGGATACATAAGACAAGGCTACATACCCCTTGTTCATGTCGTAGATAAATCCATGCTCCTATCTTTCTAGCAGTATGCAATAATTATTGTAGTGAAATAAGGTCAAGCCAAGTATTGTAGGCAATAAATATATAAAAAAAAAAATTGTCAAGCATCACATAGTAGAACTAAATAAATACCCCAAATGAAACTTTATACACAACATCATAATGTATCAAGTTCTACAAGATATCAAATTTTCCAAACAATGAGAATATACAACTCCTCCAGAATTACTAAAGTATAAACTTAAAACATCATTAGAAAAGAACTGGCCCTGCTACCCCTCCTTAAAACAGGGGTTCCTTCTTAACCTTCCTGTATCCAAGTCCAAAACGGAAACTCCCTAGACTCAGACTGTGTTCCCACTGGACACTTATCCCTGCCAATGAGGCATAGACGCCGTCAAGGAACAAGGACCTGTCTGACCTCATGGCGAGATAGCACCCTACGGGCCACTGGTCCTCTAACTGCCTAAGTGCATTCCTCTGCATATCCCCTACAAGTCGATTATACCAAAAAGGGGCCATAGCATCAAAAAGAGAATACTATGTCGGGCCCTCATGGGTCCGAGAAGTCTCTAGGGAAGTCTGGCTCTTGGAATCCATTGTCGCCTGCAACCACTTCTATCATCCCGAATAGGAATGATAGTGAGATTTTAAAAAATCTCAGTAAGTACACAATTATCATAACAAAAGTATTACAGGCGTATATATATGAACATCAAAACAAATGCATGTGTCATGAACTTGAGACTTGTGACTTGACTTATGCACATGCACTTTCGTAAAAGGACTTCCAAGAAATTTTGACTCCCTTTGAGACTTATGAATTGGACACGTACTTTTTCATAAAAAGATTTTCATATAATATTGACTTCTTTGACAAGTACTCAAAATATTTTCGTAAATTTTTTGTGTCTTTCATCATATTCATTTCATTAGGCGCCATTATCTTATTCATATCATTCTTGACGACAGATTGTAATGCCTTCCCTATCACTTTTCATTTTGGATACCTCATGGCTCCCTTATGCACCGTGCATTCCTCGCTGGTTACCGCATCATGCTACAACTACTTAGTTGAGGTAACTACATTATATGACGGCAGATCATAATGCCTTCACCGTCATTATCATTTTCTTAATGACAGATCGAATCACCTTCACCGTTCTTGGCACCCACCAGTATTAGGTGTGACTCCAGAATCTTTTATATAGGAACCATTCGTGGTTCGTCGACTGTTCTTCATCGACTAAGTGGTTTTCACTCGATTTTAATCATTCCTAAGTGAACAGAGAGTTCCACTCTGACACTACCCCATCCCAGCCTTTGGGGGTTTCTTTTAAAAACTTAATTTCTTTTCCTTTTGAAAACATGCTGACCCTAAAGGACATGTAACTCTTAGCTTGGATGATCATACATGTGACATGTGACTTTTCATGCAGGACATGTAGTTTATGATACATGTGAGACATGTCTTTCCATATCATATCTTAGTCAATGCTACATCATGCAAACATTATTCTATTCCAAGAAAACCATGTTCACTTAGTTAAAGTAAAGCAAACCTTAGCAACCCTATCCCAAAAGGCTAAGGTCGAATTCCTTAAAGGTTCCAAAGTCTAATTTTGTTCCTCCTCTATTCTTCTATTCACTTAAGCATGTCCTTAGGAAAATTAAATAAATTAATCTATCCAACAAAAATTGACCAAAAACTCTAAGTGTCCTTAACTTAAATATCCTTTTGCCAACAATCACAAAATAAGCTCCACACTGTATTCCATGTATGGATCCGAAATTGCACCAAGAGATTTCCTAATTTCAAGCTTTTGAACTTCTCAAATATCTAAATCATGGTCATTACATGGATCAAAATTTCATACTTAAAAATTTCCTCCAAACTCTCCATGGCCGAGAATGCTTAGGTTCCAAAAATATTTTTGTTCTTCAACATATCATTTTATGACTTCACCAACACTATCAAAAGGTTATGGAATATTCCTTATATTTCTTCCCAACAATGATCACTATAAACTATCAATATTCCATAGATTAAAAATCCTAAGATATTATACTAACATAGCATAGAACATAATAATAAAACCTTCCAATAGGTAAGCCAAGCAAATACGTAAGGCATCCAACAACATGTTCACTCTGAATATGCAAGTGATGCTAGGGTTAAGTTAAAGATGTACTTACATAGTTTTCAAGTGTAGGAAAAAGATAAATCTTTCAAAGAGATGCTTCCATGTAAGAAAACTTTGAAGAAAACTTAAATTTGCTTAAGAAAAGTTTGTTTGGATTGTGGGGAAATGTGAAGGAAAATGGAGAGAGAGTTGAGTAGTTGAGTTAGCCGAAACCTACATGGGTGGAGATGAGAAAAAGAAAAAAGGAAAGAAGAGATGCATGCATTCGACCAAAGGGCAACCTAGTGCTTAGAGCACTCCACTCCACCTAAGGTTGGATTGACACAAGAGATTGACATGCAAGTGTGATTGACATGAAGAAGAAATGATAGTGCCTAGATTGACACAAGAGACTTGCCGAGACTCATGGGAAAAATTAGAAAAAGAATAGAAAAGAATGGGTCTCAAGCCGCCCAATGATAACCCTAACATCTAGAATCCATCATGCCTATTCTACTTGAAATACTCTCACCTCTTAATGCAAAAATACCAAGAAAAGTAATGTTGATGATTTCGGTTCTAGCTTCCAAAACATCCTAGCCGAAACCTCACAAGGGTAAGTCATCTCACCCACTTGTCACTCACTCTTCTCTTGTCAACCATCTCACCAAATCTCACTTCTAGATATGATCTCCTTGGGTAAACCAAAGTGAAAGTCGGCTCACCCCCTTTTTGCTCCCTTTCATCCGAATCCTTCCCCTCGATTGATAGCATATCTTCTTTTGTCACCATCACTTCCTTTTCCAAGAGATTTGGCTAGTCAATTTTATTTTTCTCATGCTTTCTCTCTTTTTCTCAAAAACCTACCATTCTTGGAAGACCAAAGAAAGTTTCTTAGAGTGCCAAATGTCCACCACAATCTTACAAAATCCTAAACACATCATTACCCATAGGTGGCCGGCTACCTCTCTTTCTCATTGGGCTTTTGGGCCTTGCCACACTTTCTTGGGCCAACTTTCTTGTTCCTCCTCCAAGAACAAAGCCCAAGTTAAATCCATATATTTCTAAAATAAACAAAATGTCAATATCTTTCCCAACATGAACAAGAATATTATAGAAGGAAAAATCCAGGTTATCACACTACTATAGAAAAAAAAAATCTCATAGATGGTAGCACTGTTGAAGTCATGTTTCACTACGTGGGCAACTCTGTGTCACTAGGATCAATCAAGTAACATGGTACCTCCGATGCTTCAATTAGACTTTGGATAATATGTAAACACGAATTGTAGAGTAAATATGAGAATGGATCAGAGCACCCCCTAGTGGGGTGAGAGGAGATATTTATATACTTGACCAAGGAGATCTTTTGATGAGAGGATTCAGATGCGTCATCTATACTTGCGAGTTAGATTGTGGGGTTTTCACCCATACCCCAACCGCATCCTATGCCAATCTGCTGTTAGGTGGCAGTGTTGCCACGACCGATTGTGGCGACCGCTGACACATTTATTGTGTCATGCCGTGCCCGACGTTGTTTTCTATTTAATACAGTGTGGTCCTTTATTTAATGGAGTGTGGCCATCGTTAGGCGAGCTCATACTGTTTAGGCATGTCTCATTGTTGGTACTCAAATGTTGGAGTTGTCCCTAACACCCTGCTTCTATACTGCTAACCACCTATCTAGTGCTTTAGCCTACACTGGTGTTGGTGCTCGGATGTTAGAGTTGTTTCTAATAGGGTTGTATAGGAATCGGCCGAACCGATCATTAAGGATGGAGACCGGCCACCAAATTCAAGAACTGGCCAAAATTAGAGGAGAACTGGTCGGCTGGTTACATAAATTACTATGACCTGACTTCGGTCGGTTCAACCCTAGTTTGAACTACTAAACCGGCTGATGGTTTATACTTTTATATATATATATATATATAAGTACAAAAAAACATCGTCTCACATGGAATGACATCATTTTAATTCAAAACTTACTAAAAAAAAGTTAAGGTAACAAAGCCATCTAGTATCAACCAAACGATGTCATTCTGGGCTAGGGTTAGTCTTCAAATGAACCTTCCCCCTTTTTCTTCTTCTTTGCTATCAAGTGTGCATTGAACTCACCTATGCTCTCTCTCAGTCTCTCTCACATCTGTTCTTTCTCACGTCTCACCCCTTCTCTCTGGTCTCTCACACTCAAATGCTCTATTCTCTCAACTCTCATAGTCACAGCCTTGAACGCAGGCCATAGGCACCACCTCCTCCTCCTCCTCACTCAGTTATCGGAGATCTCGCACAATGTGAGTCTTGAGAGACAAAGGAGAGGTTGAGAAAATAATGGTGTTGGCGTCGTGGGGGCTCGTTGGCGAAAGTGTTTTGTTATGTGAATTTGTTGGTTGGTCATGGAAAGTGGAAACCGATTCTCAAACCGTCAAATTGATCAATGCCAACTAATCAAACTCCAGTCGGTTCTTTTTCTCCTTGTGAATCAGTTTTGATCGAGAAGAATGGAAAAGACATGTGTCGGTGCGGTTTTGGTTGGGACCAAAATCGCATCGAGGGTGTCGATTTTCGACCCTAGTTCCTGACACCTAGTTATGGTTCGCCATCTCTTCCTTCTTCTGGCTGGGTCACACGCTTAGCGCGTCTCTTTCCTTTCCTACTGTGGGTCTCCTGGTTAGGCCCAGTTCCTTTTGGCCCATCCTCATTGTGTTACCTAAACTTCAAGACCTGGGCTTGCTCGGTCCGACTCAGGACTTGAGAATTATCCCCTTAAAGACTTCCTCCTTGACATAAACTGTCAATTCAAAAATTGATTTTTTGTTTGTTTTTGTTTTATTATTTATAAGCAGCACAAACGTGACTATCAAGAGGCACATGCCAAATAACTGTTGAAATGGTATTTCAAATAAGAAAATTGCTTGTCAAGCAGAATCCATATAAACTAGCCCTCACATAAACTGTGTATTTGTTCACGCAGACCTGTGTACATGTAGATTGGCATAACTATTCAAACAATTTACTTGTGAAAAGGATATATCATATTGAGTGTGATCAGTTAGGTTATATTTATTTACCGATCTAAACTCAAATAGTTTGTAAATAGTTATTAAAAAAATAGTAATACAAGTAATAATGAAATATTTAATAATAATAATAAAATATTGACTAGTAGTAGAGTAATAATTTTATCACTTCACTATTTAAAGAGTAAAAAAATCAATAACATTCAAGTGTTATTACACAATATTGTATCCACCACTAGTGCAGCTCAGCAAAAGGGATGGTCAGATTGACGGCGTTTATGGAAGGACATTTTCTAGATTTGTATCTTGGGGTTCCTTTGGTGCGTGGTCGCCTAAAAGCTTGTCACTTTGATCAGCTGATTGTTAAATTTTGAGCCAAGGTTGCGGGTTGGAAAGCAATATTATTATCACAAGAGGGAAGGCTAATTTTGATAAAAACATATCCTGTCGAGTTTCGGTTCTCATTTGATGGTTGTACTAGACGTTCCAACAATTTTTATTATAAAAATTAACTCCATCCGCTCTGCTTTCTTTTGGCTAGAACAAAATGAGAATGCAAAAATAAAGTGGTGTGCTTGGTCTCAAATTAGTAAACCAGTCGATGAGGGTTGTTTGGGTTTATGAGATTTTTTTGAGATTCAAAAAGCCTTACCTATGAAGTTGGGGTGGCGCCTTTTGCGGATTGACTCATTATGGTCTCAATTTTTGTTGAAAAAATATGGAAGAAACCAACATATGTCTCTCTTGGAATTGCACAAGACTAGTTCTAGATTTTGGAAAAGTATTATCTTTGTTCTTCCTAAGGTTTTTGAAGCAACAAAATTCAAAATTAAAGAAGGTGTCATTTCCTTCTGGTATGATAGATGGTTTAAAGACAACCCAATCTTTAATCTAGTGGAGTCGATTGACAATCCTTCTTTGTTAATTAAGGAGGTTTGGCTTGATGATGATTGGGACTATGAGAGACTTTTCTAATTAATTGGTGTTGGATTTGGCAAAGGAGGTAATAAGGGAGATTTGTGCCGGGAAAGTAAGTCAAGATATTATTGTGTGGAAACCATCCATGGATGGTATTTTTACGATAACATCAGCTTGGAATTTAATGAGTAAAAAGGCCTCATTTTACTTGGATGGATTAGATATGGAATAAGTATTTGTCGAAAAAGATCTCAGTCTGTATGTGGCATGCAAGGTTTAAGTGTTTGTTGGTTGACAAGAAAATAAAGTCTTGTGGTGTTGAACTAGCCTTTAAATGTGACTATTTCCCATCTCCAGTTCAAGAAACTCTGAACCACATGCTTGCGCAAGGAGACATTGTTGATTAGGTATGGTGTATTGCTTCTTCGACTTTGGAAGTTTCTTTAGTGATCTCCAGGTCATGGTGGCACCAAGTTGATACATGGCTAAGATGTGCGAAACAAGGAACAAAGAGGGGGATGTTGATTGGTCTATTACAAAGTTTTATTACTTGGTGTTTATGGCAAAGTCGATGCAAGGCTCAGATGGAAGGGATTTACAATTCAACACTGGATATTTGGAGAATTATTAGTTTATGGTTCGTGAAACTTGTTAATGAGATGGTTGATATTAATTTATCTCACATTGATTTTCAGATCTTGAATGCTTTGGAGGTGAAGATTAATGTCTAACAAGTAAGAAAACTTCAAAAGGTGGCCTGGTTAAAACCCCCCAATGGTTGGTGGAAACTCAGTGTAGATGGGAGCTATCGTGGAAATCCAAAAACATGTGATGGTGGATGCGTGATCAAGGATCATATGGGCCATGGTATAGCAGGTTTTTCAGCTCAATATGGTCTAGGAACAAAATATTAGGCTAAATTAAGAGCTCTATTGCAAGGGGTGCGACCATGCAAGGATTTGGTATGCACACATGTAATTCTTGAATGTGATTCAAAAATAGTGGTGGATTGGCTGGTCATTTGATAATGCAATGTATGGTATCTTTTAGACTACTAGGATGCTCTTCTTCAAGAGTTGGAAGGATTCAGTTTCAAGTGGTTCACTAATTTAGAGAAGACAATCAAGAGGCAGATTTTTTGGCAAGGCTAGGAGAAAATTGGATTAATTGGACGTTTGGAGACGACAATTTTCGTCCAAGAACTCTGCAGGTATTCTTTGACTGGATATGTTGGATCTACCATCGATTAGAAGCCTTGGTGATGATTAATGGAAGTCTTGCCGGAAGTAATTCATATGTGTCTGCCTGATGAGTATTTCTTTGGAAATGCTATTCAGGGTGCATGTTTGTGTTTGTTGCAGGCCTTCAAAAATCCTGTATTGTGGACCTTGATTTTTCAAAAACCCTATGCTATGGACCTTTACATAATAATGCTTCTTCTGAAACGTTGCTCATAAAGGTTTGGTCTTCACAGGCTACATTTTGGTTTGAATTTCGGCTTGTTTTCAATAGGCATGTTTAGATGTTTTTTAGTGGATTGTAATAGGTTGGTTCGTTTTATTTCTTATTGGATTTTGATTCATGGGATGGTTTTATTGAATAATTGTAAATCTCCATGGCCAGGCATGTAATCACGACGTTCTTCTGTCATAAGTGAGGGTTACTAATAAATTGGGGAGGGATCACTCATGTACATGTGGTTCTAACTCTTCTTTAAAAAAAATGAGTAACAAAAAATGGTTTAAATATATTCTCCCATCAAAAATAAAAATCAACTTGTATTTGTTCTTCTACTTTCTTCTTATTTTATTTTTTAACTCTAATAATCTAACAATTTTTATTGCTTTCAAGGTGAAGTAGTTATTATTATTTTTTTTTTGGAGATAATGCCTGAAGTTTTTAATATGTGTTGTGCTCTCATGGAATCTTATATCACGTTCGGGACACATGGTGAAGCTAAAGCTCGTATATAATTATTATTCTATTATCTAATCAACATGTAGCATATAAAAAAGATCACTTAAATATTAATTTTTTATTAAATTAAATTTCACCATTTAATGCACAATATACATCACTTAATACAAAAGGAGACGTTGTAGACCGGTCCAGCTTGTAAAGTTAAAAAAACAGCCCTTCTATAATATTTTTTTACATCAGACATTACGGCAAATACACATTAAATGCGCACACACTGAATCACAACGTTTAGTTACTCGAAGTCCAAACGCAAGAGGCTAAAATCATGCTCTCCAAGTCTTGGGCTATTTGCTTCTTCGTCTCCAAGATCTCATTCAGATTGCAATTACATTTCTTTGCCTAGATGCTTTTAAAATATTCAAGTCACATGACCAAATGCAAGGAAAAAAAGTTTTATGTTGCAGATGAGAATGAAGAAGGTCTCTGCCAATGTGCCCTAATTTCCATTTTTTTTTTCCTTTTTGATTTGGCAAAAAACTTACAGACTCACATAATCTAAGAGGCTTGAACCCATGAGGGAGAAGAATATAAGAATCCATATTCCTGTGAAGAAAAAAGCTCAAATCTTCCAAAAGAAATCAGCTTCACGCTTTGGCATCCTTATTCCCTAAATCAGATTAGGTACTTTGTTTATAGCTCTTAGCTTTCATTTTTAGTAGTTCTGGACTTTTCCATGCCTGCGTGGGGAGGGAGGGTACAGAAGGATGAAAATCAAAGAAAAATTGGATGTAGTGCATCCACATATCAAATGCTGTAGAAATAGTATTTGTGGGCTGTTATCTAAATATTATTAGCCCGACTGGTCTATAGATATTCTCTAATACAAAATAAGCAATAGACATCAGTTGAGAATATAATTTTTCTTTAAAATAAATTCCACCAAGCTCATGAAATTTATATTATAGGGATTATTTGTCTTTTGGCAAAAACGTTAATTAAATGAAGATTGTTTTTGTAATTAACCCATTAAAATAAGAAGGAAAAAATAGATAACTAAACACAAATTAATTCTTACATGTCAAGGAATCTTTTACACATTGATTCCATCATATATTTATATATATTATGATAGAAAAATAATATTTGCAATTATATACTACGCAAGTATTATGTCTTTTTTTAAAATAAATAAATATAAGATTTATATAAAAGTAATTAAATTTAAATAATAAATTCAATTATTTTTAAAAGAATTGCATGACTTTAAAGTATTCTTTTCGTCCATTTCCTTCATTATTATTGCTTTGTAGTACGGGTCTATATGGCCCCGATTTGGCGATTTCCTTCTTTAACTCTTTCGGAATTAACTTTCCATTACCAAATTCTTGCTTTCCTGCCTTTCTTTGGAGATTTCAATGGTGGATTTCAAGCCCCAGACTAAGATTTCATTCGCTGAGATATTCCTCTAGTGCTTTCGTGGCCTGTTTCGCCTAGATACTACTTGATTTTTCTGGTTTGAGATATCCTGGGGGTTGGTCGGATCGACTCTCTCATAAAAAGCAACCAGCGACGCCACCGGCCACCTGTGGCATCACTGCCCATACCATCGGGACCACCTCCCTCCAGCGACCTCACCCCTGCGACAATGACCCCCGGTGACCTCCCACCTTCCCCCGACAGTCTTAAACCCGAAATGCCGAGATGCCACCGGTGACGACTTCGTTCGACTGAGGGCCGAATGCTCTCTTGAAATCATCTTCATTTTATTTTTTTATTGTGTTTTTATTTTTTATTGTGTTTTTTTATTGTGTTTTCTTCATTTTTTTTTTATTTTTTTTTTCATTTTATTATATTTTTTATTGTATTTTTTAGAATTTTTTATCTTGTATTTTTAATGGGCTGCTTTTTTTTGGGGGGGGGGGTGGTCCCAACGTTTCTCTTCTGGTTTTGCTTACTTAATAGATTTGCTATTTAGTTCACGTTTACCGATTTGGTTGATTTAGTATGGTTATCACATGTACCAAGCACAAAGAATTCACTCACTAATCTGGTTGAAGACCAAGATATTAAGTTGCCTCCAAAGAAAATGCAGAAGCCATTGGTTGATCACCGATCGTCAGGACACCCAGCCCAATCGGCATTGAAAAATGCAGTGACATTGAAAGCAAAGGATGGCAAAAGTTTTAAACCAACTTTGGAAATATGTTTAAGGTATCTCAAGATACACTTAACAACTTGCCAATAAGTTACACGAGGCGCATGCATGAATTGGTATGCCTTGCTAACGGTAAATGTGAGATCCGACTGTGTGAATGATAAGTATTGTAATGAGCCAACCATGTTGCGATATAAGGTGGGATCTTCAAATAAATTTCCAGTGAAGGCACTTAATTCTTTCGAGATGGCCATCAGAGACTTCACGTGCTTAGCAAGGTCCATGTTTGTGCGGTGAAATAAATCAGTAATGTACTTTTGCTATGTGAGAAGCAAGCCTTTGGAGTTTGGAGTTGCTTCAACGCCAGAAAAAAACAAAAAAAAAAAAAAAACCAAGTTGCCAAGATCAATGATAGGAAAATTTGTTCACAATGCTAAAATAAGATCAAAGATGCATTGTAGTGAGGAGTCTATGACCAAAAGGTCATCAACATAAACCAAGACAAAAGTTGTGATATATCCAGATATGTGTAAAAATAGAGAAGGGTTGTGATGAGTGCACAAAAATGCACTCTAAATACTCTATTTAAATGTTAAAAGAAATGAGAAAATAATGAATATAACTCATGTTATTAAAATTAATGGTCATTTATCTTGAGATAGATATAAGCATGATTTAATATATTGATGAGAATATAAAATGCCATATTTTCCTCTCTTAATATTTAATACTTTATTCTTATTTGATGCCTAAATATACTCATTATTCTTATATTTTGATTTAGGACACAAATAGAGGCATTAGGAGCAAATGAAGATAATTGCGGAATTTTAGACAGTTCTGACGTATTTTCGTAATATGGGCATAACTCTCTCATCCAATCTCCGATTGAGCTGATTCAAGATGATATAGAACCGCAAGACAAATATCTATAACTTTTATGTTTTATGTTTTAAGAGATATCCACTCAATCCAAGACAAAATCGACCATCAAGTGGACGCACCTGCATTTGACGTTCCTGGATATTTTTCAGCCACTTGCATCAAATCCAAATGTCATCATAATATTTTCCAGCAAGCACTCCTACACCAACTTGGAAATGCAATGATCAATTCATATGCAAGATGAAGTGCACTCAAGTTTCTTCAAGACAAATTATTTGACTACAAGATATTAAGTCATACAAGACAACTAATGGGTAGAGAAGCAAAATTGAAACACTCAACCTACAAGCAAAATCCAGCTCATGCATAGTGGGAAAAAAAATGATCAAAATGACAACTCACAAGTCACTTGGATTCAAGAATGGCACATGGCAAAACAAGTTGAAATTGTGATGATTTTGTCATGACAACTTGCATGAAGGATGCTTATAAATAGAAGGGAGGGGTGTGTGTTCTAAGACCATGCTTAGTGTGGGAGGATGCTTTGGAAGAGCCATTGTTTTGAGAGCTTAAGAAAAGAAAAGAAAAACCAAAGAAGAGAGAAGAAAATAATGGTTGGCTCTTCCATATTATCCCTTGAAGAATTTTTGTTACATATTTTCAATATGTGTAACTAAATTCTCTAAGAGGGTTAGGGATGAACTTGTGTGTGTGATGGTGTTTGTAATTTATTTTTGATTCATGTATTTGGTCTTTAAATATTAAAACTCTTTTGTTCTATTATTCTCAATTTATTTGTGATGTTTTTCGTCTTCAAATAATTATAGAATCTATTTCGTTTATGGATTCAGTCATGCTTTTTCTATTGAGTGGATTAGTTCTATAATTATGTTTGGAGCAATTGATTATCTATATTGATTTAATTCTCTGCTGCAATATCGCCTCTTGGGTATATTGTCGTCGTTGGATTTTCTCAATGTCGATAACAATTTATGAGAGTTAAGCGCGAAGAATGATTTTTCAAAGAGTTACATTTGATTTAAACTTTGGTTATTAATGTTATATCTTCCGATTAAGAATTTGGATATAGAATTCTTAATTGAGTTATCAATGAATTAAGAATAAATTTGAATACCACAAATACACAAGGAATTCCCTACACTCTACTTTTCGTCTCATTTTTATACTGTTCAAATTACTCATTTAGTTTTAATTTACGTCACACTCTAAAATTTACTTTTCGCACTTATCTATATCTTTTTGTTAATTTCGTTATTGTTCTTCAATTTCTCAATCCATCTCCCTGTGGAATCGACACCCCAAAGCTATACTGCAAACGACCGCGTTATTCTTTGGGCGTAATCAAATTTTGGCGCCGTTGCCGGGGAGACGGTAGAAGAATTTGTAGTTTTTTTTAGTAGTTTGTAAAAAAAAAAAAAAAAAAAGCGGTAACTTCGTTCATTTTTTTTTAGCTTTCTGCATCTTTATTTTATTTTACTTTTCTTTTCGTAATTATTATTTTTTAGTATTACGCTTTTCTTTACTTTACATGCGCAGGTACAGAGACGCTTTTGGACGGTTTGCTAGTAGACCCGTGCTAGAATCAGATTCAGAATCTAATTTTTCTAATCGCTTGTTTGATAATTCTTCCAATTCTGACGCAATGAGTGAACACGTGGACCAACCTGTTAGAACCCTCCAAGATTATCTTCATCCCGCACGAACAGCCACACCATCCTGTATTATGTTCTCACCTAATGTTCGTCATGTAGATTTCAAAACAGGAATGATACAATTACTTCCGACTTTCCATGGTCTAGAAAATGAAAACCCCTATGTTCATATTAGGGAATTTGAGGAAGTAGTTGCAACATTCCACAATCAAAATACCACTGACGACACGGTAAGGCTAAAGTTCTTTCCTTTTTCTTTGAAAGATAAAGCTAAGAGTTGGTTGTACTCACTAAGACCACGGTCTATTGGAACATGGCGTGAGATGACTCAAGTGTTTTTCAATAAATACTTTCCCCAACATAAGACCAATGCTTTAAAAAGACAAATCTCTACCTTTGCACAAAAGGATAGTGAGACTTTGTACCAGTCTTGGGAAAGATTTAAAGAATTACTGAGTATGTGTCCCCACCATGGATATGAGAATTGGCGCTTAGTGAGTTATTTCTATGAAGGGCTTACGCCCAGGGAACGTCAATTCGTGGAAATGATGTGCAATGGAGTATTTTTACAGAAAAATCCCGATGAGGCCATAGAGTACCTCAATGAGCTTGCTGAAAAAGCTCATACTTGGATTGGACCTAGTGCTACTGATAGCACAAACAGGTCACGACCTACAGGAAACTTGAGTGGTGGTATTTACCATCTAAGGGAGGAGGATAACCTTAAGGCTAAGGTTGAAATGCTCACCAGAGAATTAGAGTTATTGAAAACCAAAAACTCAAAACCAACAAACATGGCTAATCATGCAAACTCTTTTGGGCCATGTGTTGTCTGTGGTGGGGTAGATCATCATGCCCAAGACTGTCCTACACATGCTAACATGAGAGGATGGCGTAATCATCCCAACTTCAGCTGGAAGTCTGAAAACCAACAGCTTGCACAGCCTGCACAGCCTTCTAGATCATATTCTGCACCATACCATGCACCTCAATCTTCTAAAAATTCTTTAGAAGACACTTTGCATGCATTTATTGAAGTACAGGATAAGACTAACCAAAAATTTGAGTCTTTAATTATGCAGGTTGTTGAAGAACAAAAGGAGATAAAGAGCCAAGTGTCTAAAATAACGAGCTTCTTGAGTGTAAATGAGCAAGGTAAGTTCCCTTCTCAAGCTCAGTCTATACCTCATGATCAACATATGGCACAAGAAACTGTGAAGAATGACGAGTGCCATCAGACATACATGATTGACTCACTCATAGACAGGGAAGTTTTCACAACTCATGATTCTGATCCCCTTGAGAATTTTATTGTTGATTTTGAGTTTAATCCTATCAGTGATTCGTCTGATGTAGCTAATATTTGTGCAATTTTTGACAATACTCAAGATTATAGCACACGGGCTTGGCAACTGAAGTTTAAGGAGTTGCTTGAGAAAAATGAAAAACAGATTCCTTCAAGTGGGCAAGTACCAAAAGTTAATCTAAAGCCTTGCCACCTACCTGTGAAGCTCGAGGACTGAGTTTATTGGGCAAATAAGTGTTTCATTTTTGACCCAGGAGGAATAGTTCAAGAAGTAGAAGATAGTCCGGTTGTAGACTTGGTCTATCAACTTTGACCACACCATGCAACAATAATTATTATTATTATTATTATCTTGTTTGTTTTGTTTTATTTTTGTTTACTACTATTTTCTTTATTTTTGTTTGCAGGATAGTTTCATTTTGTCATTTCAGATCACCACTTTTGACGCTTAGCGAGCTATCCACATCACACATCAGGTGTATCCTACCCTTTTTAGTTACTCCCCATTCAATTTTAATTCTTAAACATTGAGGACAATGTTTCATTTAAGTTGGGGGGTGGGAATACAAATCTGTTATTTAAACTCTGTGGCATATTTCAATCAATATATAAAAAATTGCCAAAATTTTTTCACACAGGCATCTTTTCACACATGATACTCATGCTCATTCATAACCATCTTGGTGAATTCAACAAACCCATCTTAAATCATTTTGCTAAAGCATCCACAGAACCATTTATGCACTTCTCCAAACTTTGTGGTAATATGGTGATTTGACACATGTAACTAAAGAATTATTTTGCTCAAGTATTCATGTGAATTTTGTGAGAATTGAGAGCTTATAAATACAGAAATTGTGATAAGTATCCATTGATCTGTTGAATTTGACACTTCTTTTGAGAATATCATTACATGGTTTGTGGTAAGATGGTGGATATACTTGGGATATGACGAAAGTCAACTTAGGATTAACGTTTGAGCCTTTCAAGCTGACCATTTTCATCATATACCCCTAGTAGCCAATTTTGAGCCAATATACACATATGGCCTTTTCTTTTCATATCTACATCATCCATACCTCTCCACATTGGAGTATAGCTTATACACTATATTTTCCTACCATTTTACTTCCAAGTGTGTACTAGGTATGAAATTATCATTTAAAAAGAAAAAAAAGAAAAAAAAAAAAGAAAAAAAAAAAAAAACCATGACAAAAATGGCATGGTGCTAGATGTGTCCATCAAATTATTCATGAAAGAGTTCATCAAATTGCGAAGACACCAGTGGCAAAAGAAGATGGAAAAGTATACTTAGTCAAAAATCTAAAAAATTGAAAAGTACATCAAAAGGAAAGTATAGTCTACTGAAAAATTTAACAGATTCCCTTTTGTGTATACTTGGAAGTTTTTGAAACCTCTTCACTTTTTCTTCTTATGAATCCCAAACCTAAGCCACATTACAACCCTTTGTGTTGATTTTTCCGATCCGAAGTATGCTTGTGGAAAGAATGGTGGAAATCTCATTTGTTAGTATTCCTATCATAAGATCAATGTTTACTTGTTACTTATATATAATTGGCTAAATTTCCATGAGAGTAAATGTACACCTTTGTCAACTCCATAGAGAGAACCCTTACATGAAACACTTCTATACCCGTGAGTTATGGAGTTGAACCTTTTTGCTTAAGATATTCTAATGTTGCATGTGTCGAAACCTCTGATTTGATAAAAATAGTTTGGAACACATACACACTCTGTGGATTGCTATATTTGAATTACTTGTGAAAGGGTTATTGAATTTCTAAGATTGTTTTGATATGTAAATTTGAAAAATGTGTCTTGATGGCCCCTATGTGTGATTTTCTTTGGTCTTTCTCATCATTTTGCATGAAAATTGCTAGGGACTAGCAATGAGTAAGTTGGGGGGTGTGATGAGTGCACAAAAATGCACTCTAAATACTCTATTTAAATGTTAAAAGAAATGAGAAAATAATGAATATAACTCATGTTATTAAAATTAATGGTCATTTATCTTGAGATAGATATAAGCATGATTTAATATATTGATGAGAATATAAAATGCCATATTTTCCTCTCTTAATATTTAATACTTTATTCTTATTTGATGCCTAAATATACTCATTATTCTTATATTTTGATTTAGGACACAAATAGAGGCATTAGGAGCAAATGAAGATAATTGCGGAATTTTAGACAGTTCTGACGTATTTTCGTAATATGGGCATAACTCTCTCATCCAATCTCCGATTGAGCTGATTCAAGATGATATAGAACCGCAAGACAAATATCTATAACTTTTATGTTTTATGTTTTAAGAGATATCCACTCAATCCAAGACAAAATCGACCATCAAGTGGACGCACCTGCATTTGACGTTCCTGGATATTTTTCAGCCACTTGCATCAAATCCAAATGTCATCATAATATTTTCCAGCAAGCACTCCTACACCAACTTGGAAATGCAATGATCAATTCATATGCAAGATGAAGTGCACTCAAGTTTCTTCAAGATAAATTATTTGACTACAAGATATTAAGTCATACAAGACAACTAATGGGTAGAGAAGCAAAATTGAAACACTCAACCTACAAGCAAAATCCAGCTCATGCATAGTGGGAAAAAAAATGATCAAAATGACAACTCACAAGTCACTTGGATTCAAGAATGGCACATGGCAAAACAAGTTGAAATTGTGATGATTTTGTCATGACAACTTGCATGAAGGATGCTTATAAATAGAAGGGAGGGGTGTGTGTTCTAAGACCATGCTTAGTGTGGGAGGATGCTTTGGAAGAGCCATTGTTTTGAGAGCTTAAGAAAAGAAAAGAAAAACCAAAGAAGAGAGAAGAAAATAATGGTTGGCTCTTCCATATTATCCCTTGAAGAATTTTTGTTACATATTTTCAATATGTGTAACTAAATTCTCTAAGAGGGTTAGGGATGAACTTGTGTGTGTGATGGTGTTTGTAATTTATTTTTGATTCATGTATTTGGTCTTTAAATATTAAAACTCTTTTGTTCTATTATTCTCAATTTATTTGTGATGTTTTTCGTCTTCAAATAATTATAGAATCTATTTCGTTTATGGATTCAGTCATGCTTTTTCTATTGAGTGGATTAGTTCTATAATTATGTTTGGAGCAATTGATTATCTATATTGATTTAATTCTCTGCTGCAATATCGCCTCTTGGGTATATTGTCGTCGTTGGATTTTCTCAATGTCGATAACAATTTATGAGAGTTAAGCGCGAAGAATGATTTTTCAAAGAGTTACATTTGATTTAAACTTTGGTTATTAATGTTATATCTTCCGATTAAGAATTTGGATATAGAATTCTTAATTGAGTTATCAATGAATTAAGAATAAATTTGAATACCACAAATACACAAGGAATTCCCTACACTCTACTTTTCGTCTCATTTTTATACTGTTCAAATTACTCATTTAGTTTTAATTTACGTCACACTCTAAAATTTACTTTTCGCACTTATCTATATCTTTTTGTTAATTTCGTTATTGTTCTTCAATTTCTCAATCCATCTCCCTGTGGAATCGACACCCCAAAGCTATACTGCAAACGACCGCGTTATTCTTTGGGCGTAATCAGGTTGCTGAAGAGATGGTGAAACCGAGATCTATCAAGCGGTAACTTAAATGAGAATACCATACTGGGGGAGACTGCCAAAGGTCATAGATAGCTTTATGTAACCTGCAAACATGAGATGGAAATTAAGGGTGAGAAAATCCAGGGGTTGGGTCATAAACATAATTTCGTACAGAGGACCATGTAGAAATGCATTCTGCACATTGTAGTGCAAAATGGGCTACTGCTGAGAAACGACTAAAGCAAGCACAAGGCTGATTATTGTGGCCTTCACAACTGAACTGAAAGTTTCAAAGTCTATACCAAATTGTTGAAGAAACCCCTTAACGACGAGACAAGCCTTTCATTGCTCGAACGATCCATCGACAAATCTATTAGTTCGAAATACCCACTTACAAGTAACTGTGTTAAGAGCTTTTGATGATGGAACTAAGTACCAAGTATGATTGGCGAGAAGTGCGTTAAATTCCTTGGTCATGGCCTCACACTATTTAATAGTGTAACTTAAAGGTGTTTCGGATACTGAGTTTGTATCGCTCATAAGGGAACGAGGAGGTGGCCATTTTATAGTTCCATCATTAAACTAGCAAGGACAAAGGGAGTTGGTCTGTGGTCACCATTGAATGTGCATGATACTGAGAAACAAACGGAAAGGTGCTACATGGAGCCGATGATGGAGGTGGAGCGGAAGAGGGAGGTGGGTCCATAATGGAAGTAGAAAAAGGTGAAGTTATCTTTGGGAAATTTAAATGAAAGAGTGGTAAGGCCAAATGAGTAGGCAAGGGACTGAGGTTAAGCTTAGGCAAGTTTGCAAAGGGGAATTTATGTTCATTAAATTGGACACCTTTTGAGATATAGGATCGGCCCATTAGAGTGTGATACTAAATAAAGCCTTGTGGCCAAGACAGAAACACACATGAAATAGAATGGTAAGAAAACTTATAGGTGTTGTAGGGAGTGGTTAGTGGCCAACATTCAGTGCCAAACACACATAAGGAATTAAAATCTAGTTGTCTTTTATGGAGAAGTAGATAAGGAGAGGAATTATTGAGAGATGGAGATGGTAAAAGGTTTACTAAATAGACGGCATGAAGGAAAGCATAAAGCCAAAGCATGAAAGGAACCTATGCATGAGCAAGAAGAGCTAAACCCATGTCTACAATATGGTGATATTTTCATTTGGCAATGCCATTTTGTGTATAAGTATGTGGGCATGTAACATGATGGGTAATGCCACATGATGCTAAATAATTTGAGAAAGGCCGAAATTCCCCCCCCCTAATCTGATTGGAATTGATTTACTTTTGTGTTAAATTGAAGTTCAACTTGTGCTTTAAATTTAACAAAGATATCAAATGTTTGGGATTTGGTTTTGAGAGGAAATAACCATGTCTAATGAGAGAAATCATCCACAAAACTAATGTAAAATTTATATCCATCATGAGACACATGTGGAGAAGATCCCTATAATCTGAGAAAGTAAGTTGAAAAGGTGCAATTGATCTGTTTGGTAGTTATGTAAGCTGGGATTCTATGCGATTTGGCCTTAGCACATGCATCACAGAAAGATGGTATCATAGAAGGGTCATAAGGTAGATCGTGTTGCTGAATAATAGAGCGGAGGAGTTTGATGGAAGGATGGCCAAGCTGAGAGCGCTATTATGGAATGGAGAGAGAACTGGTCAGGACTGATGGATGTGCAGATAATGATGAAAAGGAGTATAGGTCGTTATTTGTGGTCCCTCAAAGTAGAGTCTTCCCAAAGTTGCATTCCTTAATGCAAAAAGAGTCAGAGAAAAATTCAATGAACACATTATTATCGATGCAAAATTGATGTACATAGAGGATGCTTTTCTAAAAAAAAGGAACATAGATTATTTTATTAAGGAGGAAAGTAGAGGCAGGAGAGGAAAAGAAACTGAACCAGTGTGGGAAATGGGCACAGTTGAGTCATCACCAACTCATGGTTGATCTTCATTGTGATACTCAGCAACTTACAGGATCAATTTAGCTAGATCACTGGTGATGTGATTTGTAGTTGTAGTATCTGGACACCAGCTTGCATTGGAAAGATAGTTGGAGGAAGAGAAATTGGCAGTGGCTGGAGAGGCAGCTTTGTAAACTTGGTTAAACCGATAAAGGCAATTGAGCACCAAGTGACTCCGACGATTACACATCGGATAGATTAAACGATTTTCAATGGATGTTGAGGAGCTTATGCCATTGTTACCTAAAAGGGCACCACTGCCACAATGGAATCTATAAAGGCAATCACTATGGCCTCAAAATTATTTTGACCTCTACAAGGCCCTTGACCACATTGAACAAATGGAAATTTTTCTATGAAGTGAGTAAATGCATCTATGTTAAGTATGCTCGTTTCGGAATGATGGAGCATGCGAGCTTCATGAGCCAGTAGGTGGCCGAGTATTCATCGAGAGAAATGGGTTCTAGACGAGTGGTCACTAATGAGACAAGTGCATCATACCAACAAGAAGATATGGAACAAATTTGACATGTGGAAGAGGATGACTTGTAGCTACCATTGTGTCTACCAGTATTTTGGCTCGACGAAAATAAATTGATATGAAGCCAACCCCTTTCTTTGAAAAGGCAAGTTGGAGCTGTGTTTGAATGAGGCATGCATGTGAAACTGAAGCATAAGTGGACTCGAGGGAGAACCACACAGCTCGAGTAGATTCACAACCAACAACTTGAGAAATAAAAGGTTTCGAAAGAAAGGAGATGAGAGCAGACATTATCAATTGATCTTGTTGAAGCCATGTATCATACACTAGATTTGGTGTGCAATCGTTGAGCTCTAGTTTTGGTGCAGGGCATGAGCCCTTGACATATTTGTAAAGCCATTGGCCACAAATATATGGAACCAATTGCACCTTTCATAGCAAATAGTTATCTGGTAGTAAGGGAGAAATTTGGGTGAGGTAGGGTGGGAGAAGATGGATAATCCGAAGCCATGGACGTTAGTCCTTTGAGAGCTTTGGTACTATGTTATAAAAAATGCTTTTGTATATTTACAATATGTGTAAATATTTTTACAGAGAGTACTTTTATAGAAATGAGGTAAAGGATTTACAAAGAATAGAATATTCTAAACTTAAGGTACTGTTTGTTATAGAAGATACATAGCACATGCAACTGTTGGTTATGTGACTATGCTAGGATCCTTTAGTCGTGATGCTTGTCAGCTGGAATTTGATGCAGAGACAATATTAGCCTTAACAGTCCTTTATCGACACTGTTATCTTTGTAAGAGTCTTATTTAAACTATGTCTCTCATACATCCATCTTAATAGAACTTGAAATAGTCCAAAATTTTTCAGTTAATGTTTGAGTTATAATGGAATAAGGAAACGCCTAAGAAATAAGATTAAAATTATAGATCTCTAGTTATAGTCAAACACAACTCCTAAATTTCTTGATGGCTAGAAGTCTATAAATAAGACTGGGTAGTTGAAGAGTTCTCAACTACAACATAAGAATGCCTTTAACCATCAGGAGTTATTTAGGAAGCAAAGTTATTAGGATGATCATTCCCTCATAGTCAGATTAATTTCTTCATCAGTAAGATGGAGAAAGGTACATATTTATTTATCATTGTTTATTATTATGTATCATAAAAAATTAAAGATCCAATTATTAGTGTCATGTTAAAATATTTAACATATGGCACCAGAGCTTCGAGTTACTAATTTTTTATGATTTCAATAAAATATATAATGAATATGTTCTTTCGTTATTGAGATTTTATCGTTGTAAAATATTGAAAATATTGTTGTTTCGATCTATCAAATAAATTCTCGATAATGTTTTAAACATCTTTGTATTTGGTTTTCACAAGAATCCACAAAGTGAGATTGTTTTGGGTCTCATCGATGCCGTTTTGAATTTGTGCTAGAGGAAGAGAAACTCTCTCACATATTGATGCATCTCCTTTTAATCTTGTTTGGGTTTTATGTTTTATTTTCTTATGTTTAACTGTATTAAGATGGAGACAGAATATTGAGGCTGCTGGAAAAACCCCATTTGTGCTGCTGCATGTTAAGCCTTCGAGTGTTGGGAAAGCTGTTGTGAGAATAGCCTTGTATGGTGTGGCCACCATGTGTGGTGGTGGCTGGTAGCTATAAAGGAATGGCCTTACCGTCCTAGAGACCGGCCGCTGAAGGTGGATGGAGACCCTTGTCGTCCTCTCCTCGCCAACAAGGTGCCGCAGTCACGCAACTAAGATCTGGGTAAAGGATATGCGTCGGCTGGAGGTTGAAGAAAGGGAAACCCTAGTTTCCTTTTCTTTTAGCTCATAAAATTGGGTTACTGGGCTGATCTGCTGGCTTTGGCCCAATTTGATAAATGGAAAAGACGGCGGGATGAATGGACCAATGTTGTGGCCCAGCCCAATAACAGAAGGAAAAAAAATGGAAGAATGGATGTTGGGTCGGGCCACGAAATCTGGCCCAGTTCGAAAGATTAGATAAACAAACGGGCAAGAGGTCCATGACCTAGCTTGATAAAAGAACAAAAAAAAAAAAAGAACAAAGAAGTATTAGGCCTATTCAGTAGCCTGACCCAAGTCAACACTCAAAGTTGATAGTTTAAAAAGAACTGGGTCTAGGCCCATTTTTTTAACCAGTCCAGTTCAGACCCAGACCGGTTAGAATAAGATGTTAATATTTGTTTATTATTTAAAAAGAAAATAAATCTTATTTTCTTCTGTGTATTATTGTTATATGCATGTTATTATTTCTATGTACATGTATTCAATTTTATATACATGTTACTATTGTTTATGTACATGTATGAAAAGTTCATTAAATTTCTATACATGTTATTATTTTGATTTCCTTGTGAGATCAAATTTGTTTTTATCTGAAATGTTTTATGGACTTTTGCTGTCGGAGTGTGGATACTTAAGCGTGTCCAACGTAACCCTCCAATCTTTCATGGGAATTTTAAAATTCTGTCTAGAAAAAAAGAATCGTTCCTGGGAACTTACTTAATAATAATATTCATATCTACAATAAAATTCATCAAAGTATTGATAAGTTTTTAATTAAAGTTTATTTTCTTATGCATGTTGTCATTGTTATCTAATACATGTATGAATTGTTTATTTTGACTCTTATTATCATATCATATATATCCAATATGGAGCAAATGATTTACATTAAAATTAAAGAAAAGATTGGTTGCCCAAAAGAACAAGATTTTCTTAATTTTAGTGACAAATTATTAAACTCCATAGTAAAGTGATATGATGGAGCGAACATTTTGTATATGAAAATCTACTCTCAAATGAAGGTCTTGATAATACTACTAGTTCATCCATCAAAAATAAAGTTGGAGTGAATACTTTGTATGTCAAGATCTACTCTCAAATGAGGGTCTTGATGACGCTATTAGTTCATCTATTAAAAACAAGGTTGAAGTGAACACTTAGTGTGTCAAAATCTACTCCCAAAGAAGGATCTTGATGACACTACTAGTTTTCCATCAGAAGTAAAGTTGGAGGGAACATTTTGTATGTCATAATTTTCTCCCAAAGGAGAATTGAGAATTCTAATGATACAGCTAGTTCATCTAAGAATTTAATGCTGATGGGAACACTTTGTGTGTCAAGATCTACTTTTAAAGGAAGGTCTTGATGATACTACTAGTTCATCTATAAATTGTTTATACTCTTATTATTGTTTATAAGTGTCTAACTCAAAGCATTATGTAACAAAAGTTCCTTAAAGTAAGCTTACTTACATTACTACACTCACAGACTTCATCTGTTTCTATTTTGAATGGCTCTAATTTTTCTAAGTAGGTTGAGCAAGTCAAATCCACCTTATGAGTCCTTGACCTAGGGTCATTCCTTATTAGTCCAAAACCACCACTTATCACTGAAACTAATACCAAAGATGAGAGAGAGTCTTTCAAATAGTGGGAGAGATCAAACAGACTGAGTCTAATGTCCATGAAAATGACCATAGCCAAAAATATAAAAAATTCACTCCCTTTTTAAAAAATGATGAGGAGAGATTTTGGTCCGCAAATAAATCTTTAGCACGCCTGAACACTGATGGCTAGACTTACCACCATGAAATATGATGGTGCTAAAGGAATGCAAGAGCATATCGTTGAAATGATAAATATTGTTGCCAAATTACAAATATTGCCACCTCACCATGGTCCATTTCATATGCATAAGATAAATAGAATGTAAATGAGTTAGCAAATATGGTAATTCAAGAGGAAGCAAGGTTGAAGCAACAATGACATTACTCCGTCAATTTTGTGAAAAAAGAAGCTGGAAAGAAAAAACACTGGTGACGTCTCCAAATTTACGTTTGGAATTTAACGTAAACTGGAGCGTCGGGACATGTAACACTAGGCTACATACCCCTTGTTCATGTTAGAATAATTTGCATGCACCTAACTTACTAGCAGTATGAAATGTATATTGCAGCGGAATAAGGTTAACTCCAAGTAGTCAGCAAAGAAATCTAAATCTTTGTGAGTATCACATGGTAATCTATATTAAATCCATAACTTTATAAACATAAAACATAATGTACCGGATTACTAACAAGACACTCATTGTTCTATAGTCCAAAAGAAATAAATATACAATTACCCATTTTCACCTCAGGGGTTCATTAAAATTCTCTGAGTAGTCTGGATCTTGTATTTAGTCATTTAGCTCTGTACTAATATATATCATTCCATAAGGAATAATAGGTAAAATTAAAAGAGTGAGATTTCTAGGAAATCTCAGTAAGTACATAGATAATGTAATAAAAGTATCATCAATATATATACAGATAAACGAATGCATATACCATGATCATGAGACTCATGAAATGACTTATGCACGATGCACATTTAGTAAAAACCGTCATTTTTTCATGAAATGACTTTCTTTGACACGTAAACAAAAATTTTCGTATGAATGCAATGTCTTTTCAAAAATTCTTAACGATACATATCTTTGTTCTTGTTCTTATTAATTTTGTAATGACAGCAGATCGAATCGCATTTACTGTCATTTTCTAAACCACAACGGCAAATCAGATCGTCTTCACCATTGTTCCTTTGTTCATATCAGTTATCCAGCAGATCAAATCGTCTTCACAGTCCTAACATGACTTTTCTTTAATTACAACGGTAGATCGAAACGCCTTCACCGTTAGATTTCTTAGCATGACAGCAGATCAAAACGTCTTCACCGTCAGCTTTCTTGGTCACGTCAGTCATACGGCAGATCGAATCACCTTCACTATCATGACGTAACATCTCGTTTTTCAACAGCAAATCGAAACGCCTTCAC
Organism: Platycarya longipes; assembly: GCA_036559045.1. Taxonomy (NCBI): domain Eukaryota; kingdom Viridiplantae; phylum Streptophyta; class Magnoliopsida; order Fagales; family Juglandaceae; genus Platycarya; species Platycarya longipes. The sequence continues at coordinate 11,527,441 of CM071801.1, forward strand.
CGTCGGCATGTCAGTCATTTGGCAGATCGAATCGCATTCACCATCTTGACATGATTTTTCGTTAATCACGATGGCAAATCGAAACGCTTTTACAGTCAGATTTCTTAGCATGACGGCAGATCAAAATGCCTTCACCATCAACTTTCTTGGTTACGTCAGTCATACGGAAGATCGAATCGCCTTCACCATCATGACGTAACATCTCATTTTTTTACAACAGATCGAAACGCCTTCACCATCAACTTTCTTGATTACGTCAATCATACGGCAGATCGAATAGCCTTCACCATCATGACGTAACATCTCATTTTTTTACGGAAGATCGAAACGCCTTCACCGTCAGCTTTCTTGGTTACGTTAGTCATATGACAAATCGAATTCCCTTCACCGTCATGACGTAACATCTCAGTTTTTGACGACAGATCGAAACGCCTTTACCGTCGACATGTCAGTCATCTGGCAGATCAAATCGCTTTAACCATCGTGACATGACTTTTCATTTTCTTATTCTTGTTCTTGTTTTCTTTAAAAAGCCATAATAACTCAAATCATGAAACTTTTCATAAAAATGCATGCAACTTGGACTTTCTCATGCATGTTGCATGATTCATGTGATGTATAACGCATGCATTTATCAAAACATAACATATACATGCTAAACATGTGCTTATAAGTTTTTTCAAATACATCACGAATATTCCACTATAGAGGAAGATAAAACGAATAAATCCTAACTTTAAAATAGTCTAGGCCGAAAACACCAATCATGCCTTCTACAATTATTTTTCCCAATTCCTCTTCACCATATAATCTTCCTTTCAAACCAATCACACATCTTTAGCTATTCCTCAAATTCAAAGGATACACTTGCCTATTCTCTCTAGAAATCTAATTTACAATCTTGTCATCCATAAGAAGAAAAAACTTAGTATTTTCCCAAAATTTCAATTCCTAGCCTTTAAACATATCATGCCATAACTTGAAGTCTTATTCTACAATTCTCCACTTTACTCCTTGATTTCTTTCCTCAAACTTTTCATCATATATCTCTAAAAATATCATTTGAATCAAATCTTAATTTATCATCTTAGATAAACACAAAGAGATTAAACCTAAACACTTATCAATCAAGTACTAATATCAAGTATTCTTGGACTACTTATCAATCACTAATGATAAAGATATTCTTCAAACACCCAAATAACATATAAAATACTAAATAACAAGTTCATCAAATATATATATATATACAAAAATGCTAAAATTAAGTTATAAGAGCACTTATAACTTTTCAAAGGATAAACTAAGGTAACCTTGTAAAAGATAAGACTTCCACTAAATCCTTGAAAAGAACTTACTTAAATATGTTAGGGAAACGTGTTTGGAAAGTGAGCAGGAAAAAGGGAGGATTGGCCGAGAGCTATCTAGAAAACAAAGTGGGTGTGTGTGTATATAAGTGTTAGGGGACACCTTTAAAGTAAGAAGACTAAAACTTAATAATTTGCCCCATGAAGCCACATGTCCATTTAGATCTTAAGGCACTCATGTCACTTTAGACTTAGGTGGCATATGACATGACAAATGATTTATCCAAATCTTGAGATTTCCTAGAAGATAAGACAATGGACTCATTCGGCTAACACTTCCTCCCTTAGTGTTCCATTTTAGCTGAAATACATATAGATAATTCCAAGTTTCTTTCATCAAATATTCACTTGCCACTTGTCTCATTTCTTGCCAAATATGTGAGCTAACTTGTAGTAGGTAAAGACAAATGAGGAAGTCGGTTCATGCCTTCCAAATTACCCAATCCGATTGTCCCATTTGTTTAAGAATACTCTTCCAGAAATTCCTTACTTGTGTGACTAAAACTCTCATATTATTGGCTTTCCTTGCTTGAGATTCTAGAAATGCACATGTCACCTATTTTCCTTTGTGTAGAAAATAACAAAGTTAGGCAAACTCCACATCATCAACCATATCTTTGAAAAATATCTAAAATACTAATGGAGTTTCATTTTCACAAGTAATCTACTTTTTAGGTGTCTTGTTCAACTTTGCTTCCTCCTTTTCAAACTTGTGGGTCCCTTGTTAATGTATAATTTTCATTGAGTGAAGAGCTTGGAGTGATTTGGCACAAGTGGACAAAAAAGAATTCGGCTAGACTATATGAAGCATGCATCCGGCTACCACTTGGATCAATTGCAGGTGCATCCGCTCCAAGCCCGATTTCGTCCTTGATTAAGCTAGTATCTCTTAAAACTAAAAGCATGAAAGTTGTAGTTCTTTCTCTTAGTGTTTCATATAATCTTTAATTATCTCAATCGAAGATTATATGAGAGAGTTATACCTAAATTACAAAGAGACGTTGAAACCATCTAAAATTACCCAATTATCTTTGTTTGCACCTAATGCCTCTATATGTATCCTATCACCACTTGTCATTTCTTCCTTGTTTCTTAAGAACATAATCTTTGCATAGAAAACCTAAATTAATAGGCATAAGTCATTTCTCCCCATTAAAACTCATCCAATAGCCAAAACTCCTCAAGAGAATATTCCTTACTTATTCTACTAAAACTCTTATGCAAAGCTACCTAACTCCAATTTCTATAAAATATTTCATTGTATGTCCAAAAGCCATATTTTCCTATCATGCCAAATGTCATCCTAAACCTAGAGCAATCATGCCTATTTTGACAAGATCAAATTCTTATTTAATCTAATTCAAAAATAACATGAAAGGGATAAAGCCAAAAAGGATATTTGGTTCTTCTCCACTTTCGTTGCTTTCACCCAAATAAGAAGACAAATATCACTTTTTTCATAACTCTTGATTCCATGTGTACCTATCTTGAGCCAAGTGTCCTTCTTAATCTATCAATGGCTTAGATATTCCCACTACACTCTTCATGGCCGAAATTCACCAAAAGAAGATTCCAATTTTGGTTGCTCATCTCATCCCCTATTACCACGTGTCACCTACTCAATGATAGAATAAGACAAAGTTAGGTATATCTCAAATCATTTTTGCCACTTGCCCCTTTGTAAATCCTTGTCTCTCAAGTAACTTGAAGTAAATTTTAGCATTAGTTTAATCCCCTCCCAATGGGTCCAAACCTTAGTCTCCCTTCTGCTAAAGACAAATTACTTGTTGTCTAATTTCACTTTTCATGCTAGTTTCCTCCAATTTCTACACATTTTGCCATGTGTCCCAATTAGATTCTTTTTCACTATGTAAACGTCTCCTAAGTTTCCTTGTAGATTTCATTTGAGTCCTCACACTATTTTGGGCCTAAGTTACCACCATTCAATACAAAAGAAGGCCCAATCAAATAAACAGCAAATATATTTTCAAGAAGTTCCAAAGAATTACCAAAATAATTCTAAAGAATATATAATCATTCCAAGCATGAAAAACCCAATGGAAATAAATATTAGGTTATCACAACACCATTATGGTCAAAAAAGACAAACTAGACCATCGAAAGAAAAGTAACCTATGAAAGTTAATTAGGTTCAGTATAACAGTAGCAAATGCTACTTTTGTGGGGATCATCAACACATGAAAGCCGAGTATCCGAAATGTAAGGCTTGGTTTGAAAAGAAAGGTAAGTCACTTACCTTTGTCTATTTTGAATCAAACCTTATAAATGTTCTAACTTCCTACTAACTCTTAGTGGCTAGATTCAGGTGCCAATGTTCATGTTTCTATAACCATACAGGGATACCTTACAAGCCAAGGATCAAACTCCAGTGAGCGATTTATCTTTATGGGAAATGAGAATAAAGCTAGAGTTTTAGCCATTGGAACCTTTCATTTAATTTTAACTATCAGTCATTATTTAGACCTTCATAACACAATCTATGTGCCTTCTGTGGAGCGTAATTTGATTTTTCTTTCCAAACTAGATACTGATGGTTATTCTTTTTCATTCCATAATGGTAGTTTCAATTTGTTTAAAGACAACTTATCTATTGGTGTTGGGTTTCTTTCCAATGGCCTTTATCAACTTTATCTTGATAATGCATTTATAAAAAATACATATACCCAGCACCATTACACATGTATTGGAACTAAAAGAAACATGATGAAATGAAAATTCTTATGACTTGTGGCATAAAAGGCTAAAACACATCTCCAAAGAAAGGTTACAGAGATTAGTAAAAGAAAAGATTATTCCGCATCTAGATTTTACTAAACTTGAATTGTGTGCATATTACATTAAATGAATGCAAACCAAACATACTAAGAAAGACACCACAAGAAGTAAAGAGTTTCTTGAAATAATTCACACAAACATTTGTGGACCATTCTCCACAAAATGTTTTGGTGGAAACAAGTATTTTATCACCTTTATAGATGTTTTTTCACATTTTGGATATATCTATCTGTTGCATGAGAAATTTTAAATCGTATCGGTACTTCAGATATTTCTCGTAGAGGTGGAAAGACAGTTCGATAAAAATGTGAAAATCATCAGATTGGACAAAGGTGGAGGATACTATGGAAAGTACGACGAGTCAAGTTGTAACCCGAGCTCATTCGCCAAACTTCTTGAACATCGTGATATTGTTGCACAGTATACGATGCCTGAAACGAGCAATTCTACCTTACCTAAATCATTGTGGGATGAAGCTATTAAAATGACAAGGTATATCTTATACCAAGTTTCTAATAAGCCAATTCCAAAAACTCCTTTTAAGCTATGGACTGGTAGAATACTAAATTTAAGGCATACGCATTTTTGGGGTTGCCCAACCAAAGCTAGATTTTGCAACCCACATGAAAGGAAATCGGATCCTAGAACAGTAAGCTGGTACTTCATTGGCTATCTAGAGATCCAAAGAATATAGGTTTTACTGTCCTAATCAGAGTCTGAGAATGGTGGATACAGGAAATCCCAGATTCATTGAACTTGGTGAAATCAGTGGAAGAATTGAACCTAGAGACATGATCATTGAGGAAGTACGGGTAGATGTCCTTATACCTACATCCTCAGAAAGGATAATAGTTGCTCTAATTGATCACCATGATGATACCTTGGAACAAGTAAATGATCACACATATCAGAATGATAATACCACTGATGAACTAAGTTCAAAGTCACTAGCATAGATTGTCTTATGCAGATCTCAAAGAGATTGGAGACATGCTATTTTGACAGATTGTGTGGTGTATCTCCAAGAATCTGAATTTAACATTTGGATAAGTAAAGATCTTCTAACGTTTTTTACAAGCCATAAAGGGAAGCGATTCTAATAAATGGATTGATGTCATGAAATAAGAGTTGAAATCCATGGATCTAAATCTAATTTGGGATCTTGTTGAGTTGCCTGAAGGGAGTAAAAGAGTCGGCATAAATAGGTCTTTTGAGACCAAACGCAATTCAAAATGTAACATCGAACGATATAAAGCTAGACTTATTTCTAAGGATTTCACTCAAAAAGAAGGCACTGATTATAAAGAGATTTTTTCTCCAATATCTAAAAAGACCAAAGTGAGCCTTCGTATTAGGCACCGAAGGTAGACTACAGGTATCTAAAGGCTGAAGCTGGTAGTAATGGTCCAGAATTTTGAAATGAAAGATATAGGTGAGGCATCTTTTGTGATCGAAAACAATGACTTTAGAGATTGTTTCAAAAAAGTTACATAGAAAGAGTTATTGAAAAATTTGACATAAAAAGTTGTTCATTACTGGAAAGTAAAAAAAAAAAGTATTACGATACCTACAAGGAATTAAATATTACTAACTTACCTTCAGAAGTACTGATAGTTTCGAGATAATTGGATACTCAAACTCTGATTTTACTAGTTGCATTGAGTTTGTGGCATACTTTGAGGCCACAGTGCATGATTTATGGCTAAGGTACTTTATTTCAAAGTTTGGGGTTATCGACTCTATAGTCAAGCCGCTGAGAATTTATTGTGATAATTCCTCTGCAGTCTTTTTCTCCAAAAATCATAGGTATTCTAAAAGTGCTAAGAACATGGAGCTCACATATCTAAGCGTCAAGGAGGAAGTACGAAAACAAACAGTGTCTTTAAAACATATTAGTACTTCGCTTATGATAACAAGCCCATTAATGAAGGGTCTAGTAGTGAAGTCATTTAAAGAACATGTTTACAATATGGGTCTTGTGACGACCCAAGACTTTCTTTTCGTATTATTTAATTAGATATTTATTTTGATTAAATGGTTAATTGAGTAATTAGATTAATTATATTAAAAAGTGAGAAAAATGGGAATGGGCTTAAGATTAGGACTTTGAAACATAAGATGAGCTATTGGGCCTAGGAAGGAATGGCAAGCCCACAAGCCCATGAGGATGACCCATGACCCACCAAACCCTACCCATGGGACACTTGTCACCCATAGGAAAACCCTAGTAAGTCAACTACAACTAGTAGGTGGAAATGTGAAATTACCATTAGGTGAGAGTTGACTAGTGGGTGAATGGTGAGGTTGAGTGTAAAATCTTGTGATAGAATTTTTCCATCATTGGAATATTTTTAGAAAGTATTAAGGTATGGCCTAACTTACCTTAACTAGTACATGTCATGTTTAGGGGAGATGACACTTGTGCAATGGAGTGAAAAGTGGAGGAAAGGAAATGGGGAGGGCATTCGGTTAGGGTGATTGTCGAAACCCTTAGAGGTTTCTCCCATCCCATTCTCTTCAATCTAGGCTAATGATCATCATAGGATCATGTAAGAGAGAAGTGACAAGATGATTGACACAATAAGAGAAGTGTCATGAGGAAAAAGAAAAGAAAATAGAAGAAGAAAAAGCAAGAAGGATCCAGGTGGGTTGCCGTGTGCACCACTTTAGAGTTTCCTAAGATTGCTTGCAAATCTAGTGAAAAGAGTACCTTAAACTTGTGTAAGGAATAAAGTACATGAGGTAAGATGTGTAAGATGTATGGTGGTGTAAGAGGAATGAGTGGAGATTGCTTGAAATAGAAGCAAAACTAGGAATGGAGGGAGGAAGCATTCGGATGCCATGAGGAACCAAGGCATAACCGGTTCATGCAAGCTCTTGTTTCAAGAGGTAAGGCCATGGAATCTTATGGATTGACTTGAGAGTGGATGGTTGAGTGTGTCATAGGGTTGAAATGACAAGAGAATGAGGCATGAGAGGGGAGGAGGTTTCGGTGGAAGCTTGGAAGGCCAAGGGAATCCGGTTGATCACTTTCCCCTATTTCCCATCATTATTTTCTTTTCCCATGCAACCACCCATGCCTAGTCTTGTGTCTTTCAAATCAAGGTATGATGAGTTGTCCTTGACCCCTAGAAAGAAATGTATGGCCAAAACTCTTGAGGAAACCACCCCTCACTTAGCCAACTCACAAACACACACACACAAGTCCTTTCTCTCTACCTCTCGGCCAAGCACCACTTCTCCCTCAACTTTCATTTGTTCTACCTTCTTCTAACTTCTAAACCTCACTATATCCTTAGAAGAAAAGAACTAGAACAATCATTTTGAGAAGGAATTGCTTTTGAAGAGGTAAGTGCATTCTTATCCTACCTTAAGCAATCTTATTATACCTTTGAGTGAATTTGGTTGCTTTGTTTGTTTCCTTTGTATGTATGTGGAAAAATGAACCTTTTAGAGAAGAAACTTGCCATGTTTAGTTTAGTAAGAATCCATGTTTAAGTTATGTTAATTTCCTAAGTTGAGAAATTAAAATAATATGTGGTTTAGTTAGTTATTTAACATGAAGTGGAATGAAGGAAATGCATGCATGATTGAAGGTCTATTAGCATAAAATTGGATGATGCCTTAGTGTTGTTTATTTAGTAGTAAAAATCCATGTCTAAGTTTGAATATCTTGTTAAGATTGAAGATTAATTCATGTGGAGAGTTTGAATGTTTGATATGAAAGGAGAATATGGTATGATCAACAAGTTGAGTAAAGGTGAAAATATATTTGTTAGACTTTGACTTGGTGATGAAAATGTTGAGTTATGCATGCATATATTTTGGATCTAAGAATTTCTTTGGTGGAAATCATTGATTAAATTATTACACTATGTTATGGTGATATGTTTAAAATTTTGGAGATATTAGATGCATATGAATGAAGTGGTTACATTATCATGATTGAAGGTTTTCACTAAAATCATTGAGTGAATTATCTTAGAAGAAAAAGTAAATAAAACAGCACATAAGGAGACCTAGAACTTTCGGCCAAGCTTTGTTTTAAGGTTAGGATAATACATTTAAAAGATTGGAGTTGAACTAGAGTACTTGGAGAAAATTAGAAGATAAAAAGCTAGGAGAGTGTAAAGGGAGAGTCTCGGCCCAACCCTAGTGGGAAGGGGCCGAGTACCCCTAAGTGCATTGGAGGCCCATTATAGCATTTTGGGAAGAAAAGGAGTAGGATTATGAGGTGCAAAAAGTTTAAAAGAGCATAACGTAGGGTAAGCGTTATATTTGTCACCTATTGCATATGTTCCGTGACATGAGTCTCACGTCTCATGCATACAGCACGAAAATCAGGTTTTCAACATGTTTTTAGAAGAAAATGAACTAATTAAATTTTTATAAGAACCCCAAAGGCTAGGACGGGGTAGTGTCCCAGTGGAACTCCCTATTCACTCAAAAGTGACTAAAATCGAGTGAAAGCCCCTGAGTCGATAAAGGACCTTCGGCAGACCATGTATGGCTCCAAAAGGATGTCCGGAGCGTGGTCGCTCCTAAAACTAGTGGATACCTACATAATGGTGTTGGCCTCGGCCTCACCGATATAGAAAAGTTTGTAGTCGCTCGGTGAGTGATCAATCGTCGAGTAGTGAAGAGCGCGAAACGTAGTTACTTAGGTTTGATACGGTCACCGGGTGCTATGGTAACTAGCAGGAACATACGGTGCGTAGGGGAGCCGTGAGGTGTCCGATAGAGGTCATGACAAAAGATGGGCTTTCGGGCCATATATGATATGGTAAGTAGCGCCTAAGATAAGAAAATGAAAAGTGTTTGTGAAAGAAGAATTTTGAAAGAAAACTTCATGGTTTTGTTTTCTGAGATTACGAACAAGTATATAAAAAGAATACGAAAAGGAAAAAAGAGAAATTTCAAGACATGAGCAAGAGCATGAGCATGTGCATATCATGAAGTCATGAGTCTCATAATGTATTAAGTATGATTGACTGTCTGCTATTCATTTAACTGTAGTTTAAATTGCTTTCGTTATGATATAAATGTGCTTACTGAGATTTCTCTCGAAATCTCACCCTATTTATCTTTCCACTATCATCTTTTTGGGATGATAGAAGTAGTCGCAGGTGATGACAACCATGACGAGTATGACCCCACAGATGATGCCTCAGACTCCCACGGGCCCAACTGAAGCCAGTACTTCTGAGCTAGTGACTCTAGATTATCTGAGCCGCTGGGCGGCGGAGTCATTATCTCTGGCTACGTATATATGTGGTGTACGCCCTATTGGGTGTTGTATAGTTTTTGGCGTGGATGATTCCTTCCACATGAGTCACCTTTACGAATCATCCTCCGGGATGAGTTGTGAGGTGGAACTGGCCTTGGAGTTAGACCGCCTCCGTTACGGCCCAAACTTCAAAGAGATTAAGAAGGAACCAATGGCTTAGGAAGGGATGGTTGGGGATCCTTCATGCAGCTTTTGTATTTAATTGCATGTATTTTGGTCTTCCGTTGTTTTGGAAGAAAGAACACTTGTAAAGGATCCTCATGTTTATATCAATAGTAATGTAATATTTTGGGATGAATATTGTATTAAGCCATGTGATACACGCTTAGAAAAAGTTTAACCTTTATCCGCTGCAAAATTTAAAAAAAAAAAAAAAAAAAAAAACCTAGTACACGATAAGACGAGGGGTGAACTTCCCTGTGATGCTCATCCCCGACGTCACAGTTTGCGTACGATCCCAAGCACAAGCTGGGGCGCCGTCAAGTCTTATGATGTAAATATGTTTATTGTAAACATGTTATTGAGCTCATAAGATGTTTTTTCTTTCTGTTTGGACACTTAATAATATCAGTTATGGTTATTTTATTTATGTTTTCTTATTTTTCCTTTTTATATGTACATTGAATGATGTGGATGAATGATGACAAGATAATATCTAAAATAGACATAAATTGGAACGCAAAGGCATTACAGTATTAGCCCCAATTATCTCAATTAAAGATCTTATTAAATCCAGTTACTAGTATTGTGTTATATGGAACGAAATTTGCTGATTATATAATAGAGGACTGTCATGACTCGTATTGATAGCTGGTTTGACATTGATATTATTATAGAACTCATGAAATGTATTTTGAGCTGTGAAAAGTTCAGGAAATGAATTTGTGCAATATGGTTAATTTCCTGTGATAAACCACGAAACGAAAAATATTATGGGCATATGGGCCAAGTAGGAAAATATAAGAGCTTTATTTAAATTATGTGTCTCACACACCCACCTTAATAAGTTTGAAATAGCTCAAAATTTATCAGTTAATATTTTAGCTATAATAAGATAAGAAAACTCTTAAGAGATAAGATTAAAACTCTAAATTTCTAATTATAATTAGACACAAACTCTTAGATTTTTTGATGGTCAGAAGTCTATAAATAGGACTGAGGAGTTCAAGAGTTTTCACTTACAACATAAGAATGCCTCTAGCAATAAGGAGACACTTTGGAAGCAAAATTATTAGGGTGATCATTTTCTTATAATCAGATTAATTTCTTTATCAGTTATATGGATAAATGTATGTATTTATTTATCATTATTTATTATTGTGAATTATAGAAAATCAAAGATCCAATTATTAGTGTCATATTAAAATATTTAAAAATCTTCTCTTGTTTAATCTTCTTGGACTTCCAATACCCTTCCCATTCTCTAGCAGCTTGGAATTCGAAAATCTATTTTGTTTCTAAACATTTTGCGTTGTGATGATACTAAAAACCTGTAGCTTAACCATTCAATACGTTGATCTTGAAATGGGGGCATTGAGCTGGTTTCGATTAACTAAGATAGAATGGGCTTACATGGACTTCACTTGATGTGTTTGTTATTAGCCCAAGTTAAGGTGTCAACTTTTCACAAGTCCTTTGGAATTTAGGCAGTAAGATATGATGATGCATGCTCTATGCACGTGCATTACTTATAATATGATTACAAAGAAAAAAATACTTATTTATAGTTAGTTAATTGTAATAAAATGACTATTTATATCTAAAATTAATAGTAAATAATTTTTTCATCACAAATCACAGAAGTCTATTTTTTTTATAATAAGTTTTATATTTGAACGTTAAAAAGAGAGGGCGGAAAACAAAAATAAAATAAAATAAAAGAGTAAAATAGAAAGGATTTTGTTCGAGTATGATTCTTCAACTGAATTTAGTACCCGCATGGGTCTATATCCTGTCAAGTATACTCACCAATCACAATGCTTCTTTGGAATCAAACACATGCACACACAAACCACAACTAGAACTGAAAATATGAACTGCTTTTATTGGGAGATGTTCCTTTAATTTATACCACAAAATACTTGCCGCAGTTTTGACGGGTGAGTATGAATGTTGAATGCCCTGCTAAAATTGTACACAACATGCATAAATTTTTTGTTCTGTCCAGTCATCAAAATATCGTAGCCATTCTCCTGTTTTTTTAATTTTGAATCAATACATTTCACATTAAACTCCTGGATCTTTTGAATTTGAAAAATTTTATTACATTTTACCTTGACAGGTGCTATGGCAATTGCAGTGGCTAATCCAACTCATCTTGTGAAAGTTGGACTGCAAGCTGAAGGAAAACAACCATTTTGTCAACATTTACAACTAATAATTAAAAATGCAAAAGAAAAAATAATAATAATAATGCTAAAGGGTTAGGTGATAATTTTTTAATCTTAATTTATATAAAGTAGAATATCAAATGTTGGACTAAAAAAAATCCAATTTTGCATGTCAATCTTAAATGTATACAAACATAAAACAAGAAATTACGACTCTGGGGATCTAATAATCCATCTTAACTGCCAAATCCAAGAGTACATGATCCCTAATCCACAATATATAGAGATGAGCATAAGGGGAACAAAAGGAAGCCTATCACCAAAAAATATGGAATGCAAAAGCTGGCCCCATATCTCAACTGCCAAAAGACCAACCAGATAAGTCTTCTCAATACCCCTCATAACAAACCCTCCTTTCTTGATATTTCCTTTTAATTCCAATTGACCACCTTCCTTCTTTATCGGTGCGGCTGCTTTAGCTTCTTCTTTACCATCAGTAAATTGTGCAGAAAATGCTAGCCACATTATAATGGAGTATAACAGCAAAAGGAGTGCTTTAATTGGATATTCTCGGACTTCAAAGAGAAGAGGAAATAATGAGTAGCAGGATACTGCAAAGAAGTACAGAAAAGCATTATTAAATTTGGTGAACTATGAAATTAAGAAGTAAAACGCCAATAAACAAAATATCTGCCATGGTATTGACAAAGGACTACCCTTGGTTCCATAACCTTTTAACCCACCCCAAACAAAACAAAAAAAGAGTGAATGTGAAAGTAAAGGTTATTTGGGGAGAACAGGTATATTAATTCATGTCAACGCCCTAAATTATTAATTGTGAATCTATTTGATTGTTTCAGAGGTTGCGACTGATATATTTAAAAGTGATCCATCACTTCAAAATTCGAACTATTTAGACACACGCCTACATAAAATTAGAAAAGATGCTAGGTCTACAAAGAGAATTATGAAACTTAACAAACAAACACGTCTTGATGGGACTAACTCATGTCAGTTTGTGAGTTTTATTTTTTTAATTCTGTTTGCAGACCAAGCATTTCTCTAAAACTTATAATTACCAAAACAAAATGATTTAAGTTTCAATAATTTTTCTTTGGCCTAGCATAGCAGTCACAATACTTTCCTTTTCTTACCAGATCTTTTGGAACTTAAGCTCAACTTAAAAAGGTCTTATCTGAGAGCTACACCATCACTTGTTCATGATTCCCCCTCAATTTAGGGTCTTAATTATTTTCGGATTGAAGATATGACTGAATTTTTCAGAGTTGTATGTTTTAAATAAAGATTTCATGACCGCTGCAAAAACAAGGAAAGTGCCTTCTTTCAAGTTAGGATTAGCAGTACGATATAAAATGGCTTCACATGATAATCATCCAGCAGAACTATCAAGTAGGATAATATGATTTTTTTAATTGATGAGTAAGAGATAAATTTCAATAAAGATAGTGAAATAGGCAAAAGCCCAAGTATACAGAAAGTATACAAGAGAGCACCTAAGTACAAACTAAGAGCTGGAAATTAAAGACAAGAACTCACGAACATTGTTCACATTTAATAAAATAGTAGAAAACCACAACAATAAAGTATGTGTGAAAAAATCCTGTAGCTCCACCAATATGCGCTCCTTGTTCTCAAAGCAATGTTCGTTTCTATCTGCCCAAAGACACCACATTATGCATAGAGGAACCATCTTCCATACTGCTGACAGCCTTGTATATTCCTCCAACAACCCAACAAATACCACCCTTCCTGGCATAACCCAAGCAATGGCGACCCTACAAAAAACCTCATCCCACAACTTCCTTGCAACCTCACAATACAATAAAAGATGGTCCACCGATTCTTCATGTTTCTTGCACATATACCACCAATCTAACACTACATATCCCCTCTTCCTCAGGTTATCTGTAGTCAAAATCTTTCTCAGGGCCGTGGTCCATACGAAAAATGCCACCTTGGAAGGCGCACGAGATCTCCAAATATTTTTCCAGCGGAAAGGAGAATACCTATGTGTTTCCAAGATTTTGTAGTAGGCCTTAACCGTACACTACTTGTGATCACTGTGCTTCCATTTCAATCTCCGTGCCAGTAGGGTCCTCAAGGGATATAGTAAACTGAAAAAATCTGCAACCATAGATAATTCTCAATCATGAAAATCCCTATCGAAGAGGATATTCCATTGATGAGAACCATGAGAGAATGAACGCATGTCAGCAACTAAGGCCTCTCTATTAACAATAATGCAATATAAAGCTAGGAATGCTCTCCCCAACACATCCTCATCGCACCAAACATCTCTCCAAAAACTTATTCTAGTGCCTTCTCCAGCCACATAACGAATGTGTCTTTCAAAGCATGGCCAACCCTTCCTTATGAATTTCCACAAACCCACACCGTGTCCCCTCCCCCCCCCCCCCTTTTTTTTGTGACATCATTGGAACACCAACCCCCCCAAGCCCCTCCATATCTAGAGTCGATAATCTCTTTCCACAAAGACCCCTCCTAATGATATCTCCATAGTCATTTCCCAATAAATATTTGTTAAAAGTTTTCAAGTTACACACCCCCAAGCCACCATATGATAATGGGGAACATACTGTCTTCCAGTTAACCAAGTGAAACTTTTTCTCCTCCCCCATACCCCCCATAAGAAGAGGCCCTCAAAAAATTCTTTATTCTAGTCACTACTCCGCAGGCATGGGAAACAAAGAGATGAAGTATGTAGGGACAGTAATAAGAGTACTTTTAATACTTTTAATAAGGGTGAGTCGACCCCCTTTCGATAAGTACACCCGTTTCCATCTCGCTAATCTTTTTCCAATTTTCTCCCCAACCCCATCCCATATGGTTCTTGCCTTGAAAGTTATTCTCAACAGAAGACTCAAATATTTCATTGGCAAAGAAGATACCTTACAATCCAAGAGGTTTGCTAGTCTAGTTATATGTGGAACTGCACCCACCACCACCATCTCGGACTTGCCAAGGTTCACCTTCAGCCCCAATGCTGCTTTAAAGCAAAGTAACAGTGCACATAAACTTTGGATTTGATTAGCATCCACATCACATAAGAGTAGTATATCATCTGCAAATAAAAAATGAGAGATGTTAACAGCCCCACTAATACCATTTCCAACCTGGAAGCCAGATATGAAGCCACCTCCCACTACGGCCGCTACAATCCGACTGAGTGCCTCCATAACAATCACAAAAAGGACAGGAGAAATAGGATCTCCTTGTCGCAAGCCCCGGGAGCTCTCAAAAAAACTGGCGGGTGAACCGTTGACGAGAACTGAGAACCGTATAGTAGAGATACCCTGGTGTATCCAGGAGGTCCACCTACCCCCAAAACCACATCTTCCAAGCAAGTATAAAAGAAAGTCCCAATTTACGTGATCGTAAGTCTTTTCCATATCAAGTTTACAAAAGATACTTGTACTCCCCTCCTGCAATTTATGATCCAAACATTCATTTTGCAATAAAAACCGAATCAAGAATTTGTCTCCCACGAATGAAAGCATTTTGAGGTTTGGAGATAATTAGTTCCAAAACAGGACTTAGGCGGTTAGCAAGGACCTTTGCAATAATCTTGTACACACTACCAACCAAGCTTATAGGGCAAAACTCTTCAATAGCCAAAGCCCCAATTTTCTTAGGGATGAGAGTAAGAAAAGTCGCATTAAGGGATTTCTCAAACTTTTGGGAAGAGTAAAATTCACTAAAAACTTGCAAAACATCACATTTCACAATGTCCCAACAAGTTTGAAAGAAACTCATTGAGAAGCCATCTGGGCCTGGCACTTTGTCCTTAGCCATAGTTGTTACGACCTTATAAATCTCCTCTTCCTCGAACAGTCTCTCCAACCAACTCATACTCTGAGAGTCAATCTCTTCAAATGGCAAATTATCAAGCTTTGGTCTCCAACCAACCGATTCTAAAAGAAGATCCTCATAATAGTGCACAATGTGGTCTTCGATATTCGATGGAGAAGTAAAAACTTGATTATCGAAATGAAGTACCTCAATAGCATTGTTTCGTTTGTGAGAATTGGCCACTTTGTAAAAACAATTTGTGCATTTGTCCCCTTCTTTCAACCAAAGGGCCCTGAATTTTTTACGCTAGGAAATCTCCTCTGCTAACAATACTCTTTCCAAGTTAGTCACTCCTATATTTTTTCTTGCTAATACTTTTTCCGAGCTATCCTCCAACAATACTCTTTCCTCTAATTCTTGCGATTCCTCCAAGAGAGTTGCTTTCTGATTTTCAGTGTGACCAAAGATTTTCAAGTTCCATTTCTTCCAGTCCTGCTTCAATGCTTTCAGCTTACCTGCAATAATGAAACTAGGAGTACCATCAAAATGATACGATGCCCAACAAGCATGTACCAAATCTTCGAATCCATCCGTTGTGAGCCGCATGTTCTCAAACTTGAAGTAACGCCGGCCCATATGATTGCCTCCACACTCTAGCAAAATGGAAAATGATCTAAGATGACACGGGCCAACCGCTTTTGGCACAACTCAGGACAGTGTGCTTCCCATGCCAGGGAAACTAGGAATCTATCAATCTTCGACCAAACTCGTCCATTCGACCATGTGAACTCTCCCTCATTTAGGGGAATATCCATAAGGTCCAAATCAAAAACAAACTCCTAGAATTCTTCCATAGCCACAGAATTCCGAAAATTTCCCGAACGCTAGCTCGGAAAACGAGTGATATTAAAATCACCACCCATGCACCAAGGCATATTCCATATGGAATAAAATACCCGCCAATTCCTCCTAGAGCCTTTTCCTCTCCCTGTCTACATTAGGCCCATAAATGCCTACAAAGGCCTACTCCCACACATCTGCAACATTTTTTTAAAAGGGAAGCGACCGAGAACTCACCAATACATTCTTCCATTGCCTGCACGACTACTTTATCCCACATTAATAACACGCCACCTGAGGCTCCCATGAAGGCCAAATATGACCATCCCATGTACAAACATCCCATAGACTCCAAACAATTCGTCTATCTATCACCCAAAGCTTTGTTTATTGCAAGCACACTACATCAACCTTCCACATTTGCAATAATGATTTGATACGGAAGCATTTATTGCGATCATTAAGCCCCCGCACATTCCAAGAGAGGATCTTATACTTCATGGAAACAATAAGGAGCCCCTCCCTTTTGATCTATCCCTACCACTACTCCCTTCCTTCGCATTGCAATTAACAGAACAAGTTTACTTTTTTAATTCCCTCTCCTGCTTAGAAGATAACTTCGAACGCCTATTTTCCATAGCAATAAGGAGAGCACGAAATTGCTTTTCGTATACTTCAAAAGTGATCCCTATAACACTCTTCATAGCCTCAACCTGCGCGAGAACCCAATTAGAGGAATCTCTCCCCCTGATAGGACTGGGAGGAAGTGTGCATAGAGGGGTTAGAATGATCCCCTCTTCCCTGGGCTGTGGTGGATCACAAATGGCCAACTGTCGGTCTTGATTCTCGATCTGGGCAATGACCTCTGCGATGGGGGGACCAATTTTGGAATCTAGAGCACCAGAGCACTGCAATGCACCCGTCGGCACTTCAACCTGCACACAAACATTTTCTTGCTTTCCTGCCAACAAGGAAGTGCCATGCCCTTCGACCATGATCCCCTCCTCCTCGATCGCTCCCTCCAAAACTGCATCTAAATGGTCTTCGAAGGGAGGACAAACCTTGGCCAGAGTTGAAGGAGGTTCCGACGAGTGAGTCGGTGTTTTCTGTCCACTAGGGGGGTCCGGTGGCAAAATCAATTTACCTAATGAAGTTATCAGCGTTTTCTGGCCACTGGGAAGGATCGGTGACGAGATCAGCGATGAGATCTGCCCCATTTCCTTGCTATGTGATGACTCCGACGAGATCTCCCCCATCGCCGACGTTTTCTAACCGTAGAAGGTGTCAAACTTCGGCACCACCTCTGACTGCTGGGCTACTGCTGGCACTGTGGGCTCACTGAGAGCCGAAAGTGAATTTACCACCGGGTTGGGCTCTGGCCCAAAAGTATGCAAGCTAAGAGGCCTGCTGCCCGTAGGAGTAGAGGCCCTGGGCTTCTCCTTAGTTGAGCTTGCGATAGGTTTAGCTTGAGCCAAGCCTTGGTGGGCTTCCTCCAACCCGTTAGAAACCACAAGCCCAGAAACTCCCACAAGCCCAAGGCCTTCCCCCCTCCCCCCCCAAAACTAACCTCAACGCACCGTTTAATCCATTCAATATTTTGATGTAAAACTGACATCTACTTTTCCATTTCGCTCAACACCTGCAACACGATTTCCTTATTAAGACCAACAAGGTTCCTGCCATCCTCTCCTTCGTACAAGCCCCCTGCATCGATGGCCTTACTCACGCCTGCAAAAACCTCTCGAGCTCCACCCACTTTTCTGTTGTGCTGCAATGCCACCATGTACAATCTGTACAACCTCAAGGGAGGCAAGTTACTATGCGACAACGGGGGAGGAGGCAGCCATGGATCACAGCCTCTATCCTTCCGCACCAAAACAGAGGCGGCAACCATGGTTGCAGAGAGCTCCCTCACGATATCTTTGAAGTTTTTCCATCACATCCCCATCTTTCCTTCTGGAATTACTAAGAGACCTCTCCGTCTCTTAGGACCATGTTGCGATAAGGAAAAAAACTTCACATGGGCATTACGCTGTCTCTGGACCACTGGCACGTTAGACCCTCTTCTCCAAGATCTTGAAAACTCAATAGACCCCCCAAATGCTTCGCCTTCCTTCACCGTGGCAGCCAACCACCCCATATCTTCTTGGTCGATAAGGATGTGTTTCACTATCCGAGGACAACTCTCTATGATCCTCCACTGCCTTCTATTCTCCTTCTTAAACTCAAAGCACTTGAAATCAATAATAACATTCCTATTCGACCCCATCACAGCCCACCTACTCAAACAAGCTAAGTAAAACTGATCTAAATCCCTAAGAAATCAGCAAACATTAACAAGAGATGGGGTGAGGTTTGAGTTTATGCACTTGAATTCTAAGCACTGTGAAATTTATGCATAAAAGTGAGCAGTACTTGAGTTTATGGCCAAGGCCACACGGCGAGAGCTAATATAGCTCTAATTTCAAGGGCAGGTGGGGTGAGGTTTGGGAGACAAAAACCAAAGACAGAACCCTATATGGTACTGGTTCTGCCTTCTCCCAGCACACAAGAAATCATGCCTAGAAATTATGCTTGCTCAGGGAATTACTTAAATCCAAAGCGCAATCCAAAACCACATATCAACTAAAGATGATTTTAAAAGCAATATTAGAAAAGAGGCAGAAGAAAGCAACAATGAGATAAAGACACGGCAACAAGAAAAAAAAACTCAGACCATAGCATATGCATTCTGAAGCAAAAAAAAAAATAGGAACCAAAAGACTCATAAGTAACCCCAGCTAACTTGTAACGAGATGACAGGAAGGAAGAAGCATACCAATGGATAGCAAGTAGTAATGCCTTGCACTGTCAACATTTTGCACTGCACCGGTGGCAAGGGGAATCACAAAGTGAAGCGACGCTTTCTCATGAACATGCCATCCAAACAGGAAACCACAAGTGTATGCATAGGCTACCCATCTAGTAACCATCCCTGGCCGGGGTTCTCTCCAAGCCTTGATAAGACAAGGGGATAGGGCAAGCAAGACAATTATAAAGGTCACCAAGGGGGTTATCTGCCATTTTATTCATTCAAATTTAGAAATTAAGATTAGTTGACACTTATAATAAAATTAGACATATTTAAAAAAACAAAAAATAAACAAAACAAATAAATAAGATAGACAAAACAAGTATCATAATAAAATAACCTAACCCTTCCTCCCAAAAGTGAAAGTGTTGATTCATCAATCAGTAATAGTCTCTTATAAAGTGGCCAGTTCATGAATCCACAAATAAGCTTAAGAGTTAATTAGTGAGCTTCCCACCCGCAGCTAGGTTCTATTGTCCAAAATTTAGAATGAGTAACACCAAATGACAAGAGCCAGTGAACAAGAAAATGGTGAGGAATCCCCTAAGATCTATGGCATCCAGTTCACTCTAATCACTGCTCAATTATGAGTATCTTATTTGAGTTTTCCCTATAGATTTACCTGAGGTAGTATAGAAAATGGTGAGGAATCCCCAACTAGCCCCCCAGTGAATGAAGCCGCCGGTGTTGGGATGGCGAACCCAAACTTTCTAAGAAAAAATGCGAGTAATTTATCTAAAATAATATAAAACACCCAAAAATTTGGAGCCCAGAATGCATGGCAAAGCCCTCTGCCAAAAGGAAACATGCGGCGAAGGACTTGTTGTATCTGCAAGGCAAGAATAAAATATCTATAAATATTGAAGAATAAAACATGTGAGGAGTGATAGCTTTCAGCTGTTAGTTGTCAAGCAAAAATATTATGCTTATGCTAATTGCAAAAACATAAGCTTTAGGCAATTTCTTTCAGATGAAATCATCATTAAAGGGAAGCATGCTTGCATTACATTGAGCCCATAGTTAGTCTCTCAACAAAACTTAATTTGCTTCTCATAACTTGAGATTTCATAGACACGATGAGTTCCACACCACAAGATTAAGATGTGTGTAAACATAAGAAGTCAAAGTAATGTTTGTCATGAAAGCAAAAGTTCACCAAGCTCTCCTTTAGAGACCTTCAGTGAAGACTGCCAAATAGGTCAAGTTCGTGAGCCAGCATGTTTCCTTTCATTGTCCTCCTTTATCCACTCTTTAACTGACTGCACTAATGATCCTTCAAATGCAACATATGCTAACAAAAACCAAGAGTATCAAAGGAAAAATCGGGAAGAAAAGAGCCATTTAATCCTATAGAGAACTATTTCATATGAGAATTACTAATATGTCAACACTGGGATGTACACACTAAGACTAAGATTCACAAAAATAAGAGTAAGTTGCTAGCAATGAACACGTAATTATCACACTATGATTCTTGAGAGTGAAAAAAATAGAGTCCATTAGACCACAGATACTCATTTTGAACAGCTTTTTGACTGCATCAGCGTGTGGCATGAGGCTTCAAAACCGAGTCAAACATGTTCACTTGTATGACACACGTTCACATTTTATTAAGAGAGTCACAAACTTAGATACTATTAACTTCTCTTATTAATTTTGCCTCACCTAAATAAATTACATGTGCTCAAACACTAGCATCAGTTAATTTCTGTCTTAACTTAATTAACAAAAATAAGACAAAGAAACCTCTATTTCTATTGTAGAGGTTCAAGATCAATGTTGACAAGTTTGAACATTCCTTTAGAATGTAAAAATCCACGAAGGAATTGATCATCAAATCCTCTATACATACATTCATTATAATGAATCTTGAACCTCTATTTTATACCTTCAGCTCTTAATACATTTTAGAAAAATACTAGGTTCATAAAGCAATTTTACAAAAGAAAACCAAACATTTCTCGACCAAAGATTCCTTTGCATGATTTTAGTATTTTGCTCTCTAAACTAGAACCAACCAGACTTCAAAATGTAGTCAAGACACAGATAATTAGTACAACTTACATAAACATGTTTATGGGGTGAGTTTTTGTTCAATGATGATGATGTCAAGTATTTTCTCAAATATTTTCTTAATTGAGGATTTTGCTTCTTTATCTTCTTTTTGTGCTTTTAGTTGGGAATCTCAAAGACAACTCTTTGGATTCACACCAACAAAAAGAATATCAATTTTTTTGTTTTAAAAAGAAATTTTTCTAGATCAATATGCCCCGACATTTCAGTAAGGAACCAAGTGAGATTAAAATCCCCCACAAAACACCAAGGTAAATTCCATCAACCACATACACCCTACATTTCATCCCATAACAAACTCCTACTTTCCACATTAGGGCCATACACTCCAACAAACGCCCATTCAAACCCATCCTCAATATTCCATGCCACCAAGAATCCACCCACAAAATGATCCCTCAACTCCACCATCCTCCTATTCCACATTATTATAATTCCACCTGAAGCCCCATTAGACACCAACTCTACCCAACCAACACTACTACAATTCCACAACCTCTGAACAATAGCTTGATTCACAAATTACTGTTTAGTTTCTCGAAGGCAAATCACATCCACCCTCCCATTTACTAAACCAATTTTTCACCTTAAGATGCTTTCGAAGGTCATTAAGACCTTTTTTTGGCATGACTTGTGGAGTGGGGGTTCTTCACTTAAGCTAAACTTCCTCTCTTTTCAAAATTGCAAGGGATCAAAATTCAGCTGTAGGAAAGTCTTTTTGTAGCATTGACAACAATATTCAGTGGAATATTATCTTTATCGGGGATGCTAATGACTAGGAAGTGGATGATGTTAAGGCTCTTCTCAAAAGACTTCACAGTTCAAAGTTGATGCTAGGTAGGGAGGATGATATGCTGTGGATTCCTGCAGGAAATTTTTAGTTTTCAGTCTCCTCTTTGTACAGAATATTAACCAGTCCCAGGAGTTGTGAATTTCCCTGGAAAGACATATGGAAAGTGACCTTTCAATGTCGTTTTTTTTTTATTGGGTGCTATCCTTGGCAAAGTGTTGACAACTGAAAATCTTATAATGAGAGGTATTTACATTGCTTATTGGTGTGTCATGTGCAAGAAGGATGGGGAATCTGTTAATCACCTCTTCCTTCCTTCATTGTGAAGTGGCCAGGTTCTTGTAGAATGACATTTTGAATCAAACTAGTTTACTTTGGGTAATGCCCACAGAAGTGGTGGATTTATTGGTAGGGTAGAAGGGTTTGAAGGGTTGCAAGAATGTGGTTCGTGCTTGGAAGATAATTCTTTATTGTCTCACGTGGTGCATATGGCTTGAAAGTTTAAAGGAATGGGAGATGCTTCTAAGGCAAAGAACAGTCATTGGGAGATCTTTGGAATTTTTTCTTTAGTACTTTGAGTTTGTTGGCTAAACAATATTTTGAATATCACACCTCCCCCAATGTACATGGGCACTGCTTAGTTGCATTCAATCAATAAAGTCTATTATTACTTATCAAAAATATATATTTTTTGAATACCGCCACGGTGGATATACCAGTCAAGGCACTGAAATGAAATATTTTGGTAACGGTACTGTTTCGTGTACTGTTTCGGAATAACCTATACATAAATAAATTATATAATATAAATACATATATAAATTATATTTCGAAATAATAGTTAATATATGAATAAATTATATATATAAATATATACATGTAATTAGTCTAGTCTAAATTAAGGTAAAAAAAAAAAGCAAAAAATGAAATGGAAAAAAAAGGTAAAAGGCCGAAATCCGGTATAGCTGAAATATTAGCCGGAACATCTAAAATATTGGCCGGTACTCAACCGGTATGAACAAACATCATTTTTGTACCGCCCAACTGACTGGTAAGGTATTTAGAAATAATAGGGCTAAAGCTTTTGTAATGGAAGATAATTTCCAGAATCTGTTTTAGTTTCCTTTTGTTTTTGGAAGTAGTAGGTATTTCCTTTGTATACATGATGTGTACTTGGACATATGCCTATTTCTTGGGAATAAAATCTTTTACTACTTATCAAAAAAAATTCACAAGATCCGACAGCATAAATGCAAATTTTAAGCTTTGAATAACCAGCTACAAGAACTGAATGATATGCTATTAAGTTTTTTCCACCAAGGCAAAAGCATAACATAATGGCATATAAGAGCAACATCACCACCCAAAATGAGCATTACAAAGAAAATAGCATAACAAATAAGAGTTAATTTACCTGCCCATGATAAACAAATGGTGCATAGGCGGCCACAAAAACTGCCGTGACCACCACCGCCAAAGCTGAAAGCCTACGGAGGCCCCTCACCAATCCACCACAACAATAATGCCGCAACAAGTAGACAAAATAAACTGGTGCTGCCACTGCAAACAAGTGCTTGAAACACAGCAAAACCGCGAAGAAAAACCCACCCATCAAGTCCCTCCCTTCCTCCAAATATGAAAGTGATATGAACAAGAACCCCAACAGAAATCCATTGTACTGGAAATGGACATGGTCCACAATCACAAGCATTGGGGACCAAATGACCAATACCCAGATCAAAATTCTCCTCTTTGAATCCAAAACCTTAGTCAATCTATAAACCCCATACAACATACACAAATCAGACAAGATTACGGTGATTCTCTGGAACAAAACCACTGTGTCGGAGCTATAGTTGAGACCCTTTAGTAGTTGAACGATTTGGGGGTCGATGAGGTTGGCAAAAATGGAGAGGAAGCGCTCAAAGTAAGCAAAGAACGGAGGGTAGTCAAGAGTCCAGGGGCTGGTCTCGTCAGAGTACCACTGGGAGAGAGGCAGGGAATGAGTGAGAGCGAGCCAGTTGCGGTGAACCTCAAAGTCTGTGCTGTGGTAAGAGGGGATGAGGAGGAGCTTTAAGCAGGTGGCTATGCCAAAGAACCATAACAGGTGTGGCATGGATGTAGCTCCTTGAAGACCCATTTTTGGAAGCCCGTGAAACCAAGACTCACTCAGGCATCTCTTCGAACACCTTGATAACGTTTAAAAAGGCGCAAATTAATGAACAGCCCAAAATAAGAAATGTGTAATTAATAAAGCTCATTTACGGTAATCCCAACCTGCTCGTGTACTCCTAGAGCAAACAGAATGAATCCATGTTTCTCTGGATCTCCGTAGAACAGCACCAAGAATCGAGACACACAGCCACGTCAGTTGTTTAACTTTGTTAATGTGAACGCAACTACAGCAGAGCAAATGGAAAACATACGGAAATATCTGAAGCCCGTCGCTCAAGCTCTCTCCATCTCTGTCTCCTCAAAATCAAACCCAAGCAATAGAAAACAGAGCAAAGAACACCAAAACTGTGGTCTCGGTGTCTGATCTCCGTTTCACTCTGCCTCATAGGTCATTTTATCCAAACTCCAAATTTCTTTATCAACCACTACCTTCTAAAATCTGAAATGTCTTTTGATTTTAAAAGTTAAAAAGAAAATAGAATAACTCAGGCCTCAATCCCTCAAATATCAGCGCAAAAAGATCAATTTTAGGTACCAAAACTCCAGGTATCTTCAATCTTTAATTTTCTTCAAAATAAAAAAGAAGAAACTCGCATATGATTAAGCCGATAAGGCTTCCGTCCAGGCCATTATCTGAGAAAGAAAATAAAGCCAAATGTTGGGCAGGAGGAATGAGAAGAGAGTCAGTCCCAAAACAAAGTCATCCCTTTCAACTAAATCAAGGATAAAAAGTGGTTTGACAGGGACAGAAAAGAGAGGTTGTAGGCGGTACGTACCAGTTGTTTGCCGAGTTGAATAGCACCAAGCCAGTAGCTAGGGTTCTTGCCGAGGCTGCTCCCACAGAAAACGCACACGTCTGAATCCTGATTTCATTCGAGGCTGCGCCTGGCGTGATTGCAGTTGGGTTTAGTGTATTTTGTTTTTTGGGGGATGAGGGAAGGGAAGGAGGGATGGAGAGAACGTGAACATGTTTGTTGAGGAGAGAGAGCGCGACCGACGGGGAAATGGGTTTAGGGGAGAGAGAGTGTTAGGAGGCTACCGGCGCTGCGCTGCCGTGGTGGGATGAAATCCTAGAAGGACGGGAACTGAAGAACCGAAGTGAACTGCGTCTGTAGAAGGACCGAAGTTAGCGTCGAGAGAAGGCCCAGTAGTTGTCTTGACCCAGAAGGGCTTTGCGATCTGCTTTTTTATTTGTGTTATCTCAACTATGTCGTTTTTGAAATTTTTTTTTTTTTTTTTCTGAAAAGGAACTATTTCATTCAAATAAAGTCACGAACACAGGAGGGGATAGTATCTATTAGAGAGATACTACCAGAGATGCGGAGGGCATCTTAACTAAGGGCATGAGCAACGATATTGTTAGCTCGCGTATGGACCAAGAGGTGTAAGAATTTAGTGTTGCCTTAGTGTCTCTAACGACCAAGCCGACGTAGGATTCAGGAGTGGAGCTTGACCTAAGAAGGTTTACTACTTGCAGAGAGTGCCCTTCCAATTCTAGGTTCTACTATCCTAGCGATTTACAAAATATAACAGCTTCCAGAACAGCGCAGGCTTCAGCTAGTAGGGAATCTGGGAATAGGGTCTGGTTTTTCCTCAACATAGCCAAAATCTTGTTGTCACTGTCGTGGATTACAACCCCATACCCTGCTATGCAATGGACTTTGTCTAGGGCCGCATCCCAATTAACTTTCAGGTGACCCTTCGCGAGAGCTTGCCAGTGGGAGAGTGTGAGCTGGGTTGGTGGGTTGCTACTGCTAGATGTCTTGGTTTGGAGGAGATCCTCGACTAAAAGTTGGACTACCTGTGTTATGGAGTTTGGATGTTGGAAGGTTTGTCTAAAAATGTGGTCATTTTGCCTCTTCCATATTTTCCATGCCATAAGGGCGAAAACCATCAGTTCCTCATCTTCTAGGGAGTCCATTAGTATCTCAACTAGAGAGCAAAAGTTTGAAGATTGCAAGTTGGCTTTCTGTAGTTTCCTAACGCTTTGGTTCCAAACATCCTAGGCAGCGGGGCAAGTCCATATAGCATGCTTAATTGTCTCAGTTCGTACTAGGCAGATTGGGCAAGAGGCATCTCCTGTGACTTTCCTATGATGGAGTTTCTCTTTAGTGGGAAGGCCATCAAGGCAGGCTCTCCAGAGGAAAGTTTTGGCAGCAGGTGGGATATTGAGGTGCCAGAGGTTTGTCCAAGTTTTAGGCTCAGATGGAGCTGAAGGCTGGGCTGCGGGTTGGGAGGTTAAGCTTGACATGAGGTGATACGCACTCTTGACTGTAAATTCACCTGTGTGCGTGTATCTCCATATTTGCTTGTCCAGCTTGGGATACGGCTAAGAGGAATCCTTAAGATAGACTCGGCTTTATCCTTTGTGAATAAGGCACGGATGAGTGTTTGATTCCAGAGGTTCGTGTGTCTGTCAATAAGCATGTCCACTGTGGTGTCACTTGGTAGAAATCTGAGGCTACTAGGCTCATAGGTGAGGAGATGATTCTCTAGCACTGTTTGGCCAGGAGAGCTTGATTGAAGCATTCAAAGTCTCTGAAACCCAAGCCTCCTGCTTTCTTAGATTTGCTGATTTGATGCCACGAGATCCAATAAATTTTCTATTTTTGAGCTTGTTGTCCCCACCAGAAGGATCTCACTTGTTTGCTTAGTTCCTTTAGTAGTTGCTTTGGCATCTTAAAAATCCCCATATAATACGTGGGGATAGATTGTATAATAGCTTTTATGAGTATTTCTTTTCTTGCCTGTGATAGAAGACTGGTCTTCCAGCTGTGAAGCTTCGCCTAAACCTTGTCTAGTATACTCTTAAAAGCCCGGTTTCTTGATCTGCCAATGAGTGCTGGAAGCCCCAGATATTTCTCATATGAATTGGTCCCTTTAACGCCGGCTATGCGTGTGATGTTACCCATTGTTTCTGTCTCAGTGTTGCTGCTGAAGAATATGTAGGTTTTGTCTTTATTGAACCTCTGTCCTGATGCCTTGCCGTATAGCTCCAAAAGGTTGTGGAGGTGGTTCCATTCAGCTAGGTTAGCTTTACAGAACAAAAGAGAATCATCTACAAAAAATAAATGGTTAATGTGTAAATAGTTTCTCTTTATTGTTAACCCAGTGATATCCCTCATGAGTTCAGCATTGTCTAGGAGGCTGCTCAAGGCTTCATAGCATAATATCAAGAGGTAAGGGGAAATGGGATCTCCTTGCCTAAGGCCTCGAGTTGGGTTGAAAGCTGGCTGGGGG
Source organism: Platycarya longipes (assembly GCA_036559045.1). Classification (NCBI taxonomy): domain Eukaryota; kingdom Viridiplantae; phylum Streptophyta; class Magnoliopsida; order Fagales; family Juglandaceae; genus Platycarya; species Platycarya longipes. The sequence goes on from CM071801.1 coordinate 11,555,021, forward strand.
TCACCATTGATCAGCAGGGAGTATGAGACCGATGTCATGCATTTCATCACCAAGGTGGTCCATTGATTACAGAACCCTAGCTTATCCATAATAGCTTTTAGGAATACCCATTCTATGAGGTCATAGGCCTTGCTCATGTCGAGCTTTAAGGCCATGAAACCCTCATTTCCCTTAAGCCTTGTCTTCATGGTGTGAAGGAACTCGAAAGCCACAATCACGTTATCTGTGATAAGCCTGCCAGGGACAAAAGCTGTTTGGGTTGGGGAGATTATCTCGGGGAGAATTGCTTTGAGTCTGTTAGCTATGGTTTTTGAGATAATTTTATAGAAGACATTGCAAAGGCTTATCGGCCTGTAGTCCGAGACTTGGGCAGGGTTGTGTTTCTTGGGTATGAGCGCAATGTGGGTCTCATTAATCTTATTGTTCCACTGGCCACCATTTAAGACATCTAGGGCAGAGTTGTATATCTGTTGGTCTATGATGTTCCAATATTCTTGGAAAAATAAGGCTGGGTATCCATCAGGTCTTGGCGCGCCTATAGGGTTCATGATGAAAGCTGCTTCCTTGACCTCTACTGCTGTGAATGGTCGGGACAGGTAAGAGTTCATTTCAAGGGTGATTTTTTGGCCAAGAGTGGCTAGGTAGTCTAATATTCTAGTTGGTTTGGATGTAGCAAACAGGTTTTTGAAAAAGCTTTGGAAGGTGTGGCTGATTGCTAGCGGGTCCCTTGTTTCATACCCCGAGCTTGTTTGTATCTTGTCTATGGAATTTGTCTTCCTCCTTTGCGTGGTGCATCTGTGAAAGTAGGTTGTGTTCTTGTTTCCATTTTTTAGCCATGATTGTTTTGCCCTTTGTTACCACTTGAGTTGCTGGTCATTGAGCATGGAGTTGACTTCACTTTGTACCCTTCTGATTTCTTTAGTGAGTGATCCATCATTACGTTCTTGTAGGGTGTTAAGGAGGGCAGATTTCTCTTTAAGGTTCTTATGTTGGTCCTTGTATTTTTGTCTACTCCAGGCTTGGAGTTCTAGTTGGCATCCCTCGAGTCCTTGTACTGTTTTATCAAGGCAAACTAATCGCTGGTTGTATGAGGTCTAGGTGCGAGAAATGAGTTAGGTACATTCTTCTTGCTTTATCCAAGCTGACTCAAATCTGAAGTTCTTCTTCTTGGGTTATGACTGACATGTTTGTGTGGGCATTACTAGAATTGGCCAGTAGTCAAATTGAGTGCTGGAGAGATGGGTCACAGAGAAATCTCCAAACAGATTAAGCCATGAAGTATTTCCACAGGCCCTATCTAACATTTCCTTTGTGAAATGGCTGCCTTCTTGCCTGTTAGACCATGTGAAAGGATCACATATGAAGCCAAGGTCAAACATGTCACTCTCATTCAATGATGTTTTGAACTGCTTCAACTGCCTATAAGGTCTTATTGAGGTGTTAAATTTCTCCTTGAATTGGGCGATCTCATTGAAATCCCCTAGGCAAAGCCATGGGGTGCCATTATTATGGCTCTAAGTAAGTTCCAGCTGTCAGATCTTTTGGCAGTAATAGGTTGGCCATAGAAACCAGTGACATGCCAGTGTGAGTGATTGCAAAGGTTTTTGATAAGTGCTGAGATGTGCCAGTCTGTGAAATTTAGGATTTTGAGTTTATTGCTAGAATCCCATAATAAGGCTAGCCCACCGCTTCTTCCTCGGCTGCTTATGCAGAAACAGTTATCAAAATTGAGTTTCAGTCTAATTTTCTCCATCTTGCTCTTATCACACTTGGTCTCCATGAGGAAAACCAAGGAGGGCCGCTTTTCTCTCACCATTTGGTGGAGCTCGTGAACTGTTCGGGGGTTGCCAAGCCCTCAGCAGTTCCAGCTTAAGAAAATCATGAGGACTAGCGGGACTGTTGTGCAGTCTCCACCTGAATAGGCTGCTCATTTCTCGCAGTAGGGATGAATTGGGGTGTGGTGGTTTTGCTGAGCTTGTTGACCTGGTTAGTGATCATAGTTTTAATAGGGCGTTTGTTGTGTGGGGTAAGGGTTGCTGGTGGGTCGTGGTTTGAGATGTCAAAGAGGGCTAATGATTGTTTTCTGGCCTGTCTTTTTCAAGTGCCTTTTTTTCCAGTCATATTCATTTTAAAATAATATTTTTTCTCTTTTATCCTCAGTTATCAATAGAACTACAATACAATCTTCTACTTAAGACTACAATAAGAATTTTTCTTTCCAAATATATTTCAACTATGCATTTTAAATAATCTTAGAACATTCACATTAGTTTATGCATCTCTATATGTAAACTCATATTTGCATAATATAGGCCTTAAATTTTTCTATGTTAGATTATGCATATCCAAATATTTGGATATTTATGAATTGTGACTATCCAAATTTGAAAAATTACTTACTGTTTACTGTTGAAAACATATTTTAATTTTTGTCTCTCTCTAACTGTCTTGATAGAAGCCCCCAAAGGAATTATTTTCATCCAAAAATCATTGTATTTGTCTCTAGTGTCTCGAACAATCCCAAAATCATCACTCCCTCCTTCACTTCATTGCACACGAAGCTTTATTCTCCCTCCCTCTTACACGAAGCTCTCAATCTCTCTCCCACATCTTTCAATCTCTCGGTCTCTTCCTCGCACACGAAAATCTCAATTTCTCCCTTATACCTCTCAAGATTTCAATCTCTCCCTCGCAGCTCACTCTCGCCATCACAGATGTATGGTCGTCTTGAGTTTTGGTTGCTCAATGTGATGTGGGATTACATTTTTGTCTAAAAATACTTGCTTCATTAGGGTTTTCATTTTTTTTTTCCTTTGTAGTATTTTATTGGCTATGTTCTTTAAACCCTTCATTTAGGTTTCAAGTAAACTCTGGAAAGGAAATGAAAAAGATTTCAATTTTGATGCTAATTTTGTATTTTGAATGAGTGATTTGGGGCTTTGTTTGACTGCTCAAAATGATGTGTTATGTTCTAACTTTCTGGTATTTTGTAGTATTTTGAATAAGTGATTTGGGGCTTTCACGTGCTTTATCCCCATGCTTGGATTATGATGGCAAAAATAATTGCTTACTAGATATGTTTTTAGCACAATTCAATCTCAATACTTCAGAAATCTGGGTCGGATTCAAAATTTTTAGAGACCAGCGATATGTTCAGAACAAATATGCAAAATGGACATGTTCAATAAATATTTCAGACCATTAGCAACATGTTCAGAACTTGAAACAACTGAAATAATTGAAATTGTAGTAAAATGATATTTTATTATTATTTTGTCTCAAATATGCATAAGTTAATGTTAAAGTTTTGCTTGAATGGATAAATGAATCTTCAAAAGAGATAATTTTGCATATGCATAGACCAATGTGAATACTCAACGCAGCATTTTAATGTTTATACAGGGGCATGTCCCGTGTCGTTTAATGCTTTCCTTTTATTTCCGTAAGACCTGTCGGAATGTATAAGGATAGAGATGAATATTAAGGTTATTATTCTAGAATCTGAAAAACTCTTGGAGACTATTGGGAGATTTGGATTATCTCAAACAATTCAGCAATTTCTATCAAATATATGACATTTATTGTTGCTATTTGCTTATGAAAAGAGTAGTCCGTTTACATATGTTTGCCCCTGTTACCATAACTGTTGTGTGATGGGGACCTAACAGAGAGCTTTTGCGCATAGAGAGTTTGCTGAGAGCAAGGAGAGAGAGCGAGACTGAGAGGGAACAACATTGGTATTATTCGACATCTACATTGATCAAACTATGAGTTGGCTCGGATAATAAGATGAAATTAGATGATTTTAGATAAAAATTAAAAATTAAATAGAATATTACTATAACATTCTTTTTTAATATCATTATTATTTTTTATATTTGAAAATGTTGAATTAAAATTTGAAAAAAGTAAATTTTTTATTGTATTTTGTTTGAGAATTTGATAAAATTATATTAATGATATAATATAAGATGAAATGAGATCATTTTTTAATTTAAACCGAACCTTTTTTTCTCAGCAAAATGAGAGATAGAGACGACCAGCATATCTATACTTCTTAGGTATGACTATAAAAGTCTCTCTCCGCTATGAAATGTCCGGTTTAAGTCATAGTTATTACCTTATGGGCAAACTTGTCACCACAGTACTACTAAGATGTCAGCTAGTCCAAAATCTATCTTATGACCCAAAGGTCAAGCTTTACTACAAATGATTTCAACTTATGTTCTAACTTGAATTCTTATCTCGAAGTTAAGAAAACAAAAAAGTCAAACTGAATCTAATATTCAAATACTCAACTCTTAAATCACTAAATTCATTTCAAATCAAAATCTCTTTATATGCAGGCTCATAACATCTTTCAACTTTTTATAAATATTTATTTTAATATCTCAAGTTATTACCATTTCAAATCAAAACCAGCATTTTTCTTCTAACAACTTGCTTCAGCCTTTTGAACTATCTGCAACTGCAACAAAGACAGAGAAGTACTATAAGACATAAAGCAAGACTTTGTACTATATTTTTTTTCCAGAACAGCCGATAGTCACATGTCCAATAGTGACTCCATCTCAAATTTATTGATTAGCCTTAACTTATGGCAGAAAAATACCATAATAACATCATACTCACCTGGGGGTGTACAACCAAAAACCAATCCAGGCAAGAAAAAAACCAACAATCAACAGAAGAAACAAACCAACAAGGGTGTAATGTCAAATAATTGGATAAAATGTATACACGCTCCAGGTTTGATGTTTATCCATCACTGTTAAATTGGTTTCTGGTTTCTTCTTTCTTGTCAAGCCAAGATAGTTACTTTCTTCGCCATTAGATACAACAAACTGAACGTTATCAACCTAGTCTATAGATATGAAGACCCAATATAAAGGAACCAAGAGTATGACTAATGTCAGAAACTAAATGGAACTCAACATGATTAGCAGGGAATCAAAGCCTAGTCACCTTTTCTGATGTCCTTCCAACGATTTATCAAATACGTAATGATCAGCAACATAAAAAATTAGCAATGGTGTTGTCTCTTTGCTTCATTGCTTCGGCAATTTAACAAAAATCTATCATGTCGTTATGCAAACCCAGAAACAAGATAGCAGCAAGAAATAGGAACGACAGATCATCCAATACCAACATTTAAACAATAATAGAAAGAATCACTCCCATTCTGGGAATAGTGACAGTGAGCCTCCCCTGTTAGAAATCAAAGATGACCCAAATAAAAAAAAAACTGAAGTGGTAGCAACTCTTGATTTATTCTTGACACTAGTTTATATTAAGCAAAAGTAAATTAAATTGAAAAAATGAAAATTTTTCCAAATTCTGCATTTATGGGTCATAAATGAACTTGCCATCAAGCCAAACGCAAGGTATGTGAGCTATCTTGGACTAGCCTGGCCCTTGAACCTTCTCGCAGCGTTCTCTTAGCAAAGGACATCCATTGATATACAGTTGAAGGACGGATGGAGGTAGCCCATTGATCCTTTGGAAGGGAAGTGAGCTTGTGCAACCCCAACTCAAAAAGGCTTATTGATGTTGAGATCATGAAGGTACAATGATGTTAAGCTGGTGGGAAAACCTTCTCTCGGAATAGATACAATGCTTGGATATTCACTTATTTTCAATCATTTAAGAGAGGTGAGGCTGTATATTGAGTTGGGCAAGATCTGCATTTTTTCACAATCGAAAATTTGAAGAACTCTCAGGTTGGCAGTGAGTAACCCTCCATCCTAGAAGAAATCAAGTGATGGACATTTGGCAAGGTAAATCTGATCTAGATGTATGAGACTATGTATGCCTGCAGAAAAGGATTTCAGGTTTTCACAACGTGAGATGCTAATATATTCAAGAAATGAGTTATGATGAAACCTCTTTGCTATTGACTCTAGCTTTTCACAATCCCAAATTTGGAGATATTTAAGTGTTGCAGGTAGCTCCTCACAACCATCATTAGTTAAATCTTCTACACTAGCCATTCCTTCCATGGTAAGCCTTTCTATTTGACATGTGAATTCTAAAATTGTTGAAAGACACTTGAAGGTTAGTGAGCTGAAATGAATCTTACTTCTGCGTATCACCCTTTGGATTGCTCAATTTCTAATTGACAGACTTGTGGAAAGCTTGAAATTGTAACCGCCAAATTCCAACATCCATTTATCACAACTTTTTCAAGTGAAGGAAGGTGGTTTGGTAAATTTCCCGATAACTTGGGACAAATTTGAATATAAAGCTATCGTAATTGTGGGTAGTCTCCATAAGGGATCCAATTTTCCCATTCCCACGGCCACATATCATCAAAATACAAAGTCTCCAAGGATACAAAAGGTTGGGAGCAACCTTCCCCATACAACTCGAGACCAATATTCTTCACGCTGGTCATGCCTCCAATGAAAAGAACTTTGGGTGATGGTAGTTGTCCAAATGGTGGCAATGATACACATTTTTTACATTCTTCAATCTTTAAAAACACCATATTTAGAAATGAAAGACGTCCAAGCCAAGTTGGAAATTCTACACCGCCATAGCACTTGATAGTGAGCTCTTTCAAAGTATTGTGAGGCTGTAGCATGCCAAGTACCTCTAATTCAATTAGTTTGTGTTGTGACTCAATAATTTTGCTACTCCATTCAAACATCAACCCACTAAGATTGGGCTTGCCAATGAGATTGGCGTCCTTGGTATCATTGGATTCAATCACGTACGTTTTCCATTCTTGAAATGCATGACATCCCTTCAAGATGAGACAAAGGCCCTAACTCCTTTACTTTGGAGCAAGTACCATTTCCAACAAACATATTAGACGATATTCGAAGAGAAGTTAATTTACCTATTTGAGAAGGCATTCCTTCCAATAAATCTACATTTAGAATATTGAGATGACGCAAATTGAGTAGGTTTGCAAATGTTGAAGGTAATTTCTCTATAGGACAATTCTCTAATAGCAGTGTTTGTAAGTTATAGAGAGTGGTTATTGATTCAGGCAGGCTTTTGATTTCGGTACGAGAAAGATCAATGTAACGTAGATGCTTCAAATGACCAACTGAATCTAGTAGCTCGGTTATGTAATAGCTACTCAAAGAAAGCACCCTCAAGTATTGTAATTTTGTTAATAACTAAAGAGGAACAGTACAAGTCAAGTAACAACACCTTGGAGAGCTTAGCCAAGGTAGAAAGGTATGTAAGCATATAAGTTTATAAAAAAACCTCAAAATTTTTAGTGCCATCAAATTGACTGATCACCACAAAAGACGAGTGCGGAGCCTTTTTGAAAATCTTTCCTTTGTTACTATCCTCAGATCCATCCTCCATTTTAAAACATGTATTTCCCTGCAATTGATTGAGCCAAATCATTGATGGGGTCATGCATGCATAAGAAATCGTGACTTATTCTCACTTGATTGTTAAAAAAAAAAATCTTGACACCAGTTGTTGCAAGCAGTAAGCTTGAATAGTATACATGATAATTGATAAAAACTCCTTGATTTCGAGTTGTGACGATAAATTCACTTCCTGGAAAGGAGTGCTTATGATAGTCCAATCATGGTAGTTTTCATTCCAAATATCATCCAGAATGACCAAAAATTTCTTCCCTTTTCAAGTTCTCCTTTAGTTTGATTTGTAACAAATTTAGATCATCCTCATCACAACTTTTAAAGCTTACAGATTTCAAAATTGCTTTTGTCAAGTACCTAACGATGTCAAAATCTTCAGAAATACAAACCCATGCTTTCAGATTAAAAAAAATAATAATAATTGGACTTTTTTTGTATCATTGTATACATGATGGGCAAGAGTTGTCTTTCCTATACCACCCATATTGCCAAGTATATATAGGAATCACAGAGACTTTTGCATCGCTACATTTCTAACTTAGCAATAACTCATGAAGTATATATAGCATCTTTATCTTTTTCCCTAGCTACCACAAAAGGGAGTCTCAGTCACTACAGAAGTCGGATCCAATGTACCTCTTATTTTATATGGCCGGCCTATGGTCAACGTTCTCTTTCAAATTCAGTTCACGGCCTTTTTGTGTTAGAATATCACTGAAGCGAGCACTTATTTCCTTTATCTTTGACCCCAACCTAGTGTTGATCTTAACAGTTATTGGAATTAAAGAAGTATAACAAGCAGGAACGAGATTCCGTACTATACTAGTGCTAGCCTGATTTTCATTCATGAATTTGCGTCGCAAAGCTTCTATAGCGAACTCATCGAGTATATCTTCCACATCGTGGGTCAGGTCATTGAGATCATTCAGCCACTGTTTCACAACCCTGCTAGTGTATTGCCTCTCCTCCGCATCATCAAGCATGGTCAAGTAGTCAAAATAGTTTATTTTTTGCAAGAGCTAAAAAGTCAATTTTTTTTAAATTTGACTTTCAATTATGTAAATAAATAGGTGGACTTACCATTGTGTTAGACTGCCTTTCAAATAAATGGGCTTTACCATACTCGCCAATGTTTCTTATTTTGTATAAAAAAAATTATGGTTTCGGTTAGATTTAGTAGTGAGTTGAATTCATCTTAATTTATTTTTATTTTATCATTATATTTTTATAATTTTTTATACAAAATACAAATTTCTATATATCTTTTTTAAATTCTAATATATATTTTTCAAATCCCAATACATATTTTTTAAATTTCAATATATCTCTTTCAAACTCTAAATTAATAATAATATTAAAAAATAAAATAAATTCATTTCAACTCATCTTATTTCTGAATCCAAACGAGGCCTAAGATAAATCTAAAGAATGGTGTATTTATTTATTTATTTCAAATTTAGAAAACTTACAAGGGAAGTGGATATGAATCCTCAAAACTGGTTTTATAGGTCTTGTCTTGTTCATATATTGAAGAAGTTGTTTTTATTTTTTCTTTTCTGGAGAAGCTCGTATATTGAAAAATTAATAGTCCTGATTCTCAAATATTTTACTTTATTCTGTAGTGTGGTATAGAAGCTTAATTTGTCTATGGTTCCCTTGTATATATCTTAAATAGTATTAAAATAATAATAAATAGTGTATAAATAATAATAAAATAATATAAATTTCATATTGATATTAAGAATATTTTAAATAGTTTTTAAAATAAACTAATAATAAATAACTTATAAATACTAATAAAATAATATAAAAAATATATGAAAAACAGAACCTAAAGTAGTGTGGACGGCACCATCATTCAATTGTATCGAGCAAAGTTCCATCTGGCGTTCCATCAATTTTAGATTGCGTTTGGCAACCAACAAATTCTTCAGATATTTTTAAAATATTTTATAATTATTTATTATTTTATAATTATTATTTAAATATTTTTGTTATTATTTATTATTTATTATTTATTATTTATTATTTATTATCATTTAATATTTTATTTTTATTTATTATTTATTATTTATTTTTTTTTTCACACTTCTCAACCTTCAAATCTCCGTTATGTGGATGAAAGGATTACTATCGGACACGTATTGTAAACATCCTCGGGGTAGGGGCTGTCCACAGACTAAAGCCCATTCCAGCTTGAGTTATGCCCTTTTAGCGGGCATCACCATGACCGGCCCACAAGATGCACAAGAAGAATGATGGTGTTAAATGCAGGAAACCTATCAATGCGGACATACAAAACTCATCGATGCTGACGCTCCCAACAACACCTTGCATTTAGGTCTAGTTTATTTTTAAAATAAAAATGAAATGAGATAAAATAAAAAATAAAAAATATATATATTATTATAATATATTTTTTTAATATTAATTTTATTTTGAAATTAAAAAAAAGTGATTTTAGAGTTTGAAAAAATTAAATTTTTTATAATATTTTATATAAAATTTTTAAAAAATATAATAATAAATCTAAAAATAATTTAAAATTTTTAATTTTATCTCTCAAAACAAACCAACCCTTAAAATCGAAGTCGGCAAGTGAACAACAACCCTTTCTTCCCTTATAAAGGGAATGGAAAGTAACCACATTGACTGCCTGTCATCAAGAAGCCACTCGAGAAAACACACTGCTTGACAACTGTGTGCAGGACACTGCCCCTGATATAGAGTACAAAATGCTCCTTAGATACCTAGTATAAAAGTCGGACACCGTGTAAAAATACGGACTCTTCTATTTGATTCTAAGGAAATTTCTTTGAGAAAAAAACACGAACATTGTCATAGAGACTCTCCGAAACAACTTTGAGCCATTTTTCTTGTATTGCAGCTGACTAAACCCAGTATACATTGTGCGAAACACATCAACCACAATAATACAGATAGATATATAGGGTGTACTTTGTAATATTTATAACTTTTTAAAATTATAATATTTATAACTCTGTTCTATAAATGTTGTAGGACACATTATATACATATATATATATATATATATATATATCAATTTTGTATTACATGAGATAAACTAATATAGAACTTTAGGTCTAGTTTGGTTACACAAACTATCTTATTTCACTTAATCATTACAATTTTATTAAAGTCCCACATAAAATATAAATAAATAATTCAACTTTTTTTAGATTTTAAAATAAAAATAATATTATAATAATATTTTATTTAAATTTCAACTTTCATCTCATCTCATATATATAATCAAAAAAGATCTTAAAAAAGTTTGAATAGTGAGTTTTTTTTTTTGATAAAGACTTCCATTCATTAAAATAGCATCAGTACATCAATTGTTATCAAATCATAAAACATTTTGAACAAACAAGAGAACATGCTCCCACCAAACATTAACATGAGAAATATCCCAAGCATTATGAACAAGAGAATGTGCAACACTATTTCCCATCCTATTGACATGTTGAACTTTAACTTCTTGAAAACATCCCAACACGCATCTTGCCGCATTGATCACATCCAGCATTTGCAAAAGATTCAGCCATAGATTGTAGTTCGATAACCATATTCAAACAGTCAATTTCAACAATTAACTTTGGAATGCCCAGTGGTAAGCATAACTAAAGTCCTCTAGGACAACAATGGCTGCTATAGTGACTGCTCATCTATTGCTTCCTCCTGCTTACTTGTTGCCATCACAATATTTTCTTTGTTGTCCCGCAACACAACACCCACTCCAACTTGCCTTAAGTCCACAAAAATAGTTCCATCCACATTAATTTTAAGAAACCCCTCTTCAGGGGTCTTTCATTTGATAATACGAGCCAAATCCTTTACTAATTATACTAAAAATTAAATAAAATATTGTTATAATATTATATTGTTAATATTTATTTATTTTTTATATTTAAAAAAGTTGAATTGTTTATTCTATTTTATGTAAAAATTTGAAAAAGATTAAATAAAGTGAAATGATATTAATTGAAATGCTCTCTCAATTGAAACAATGCCTTAATGTTTGTTTGGAAAAAAGTTTCTATCTCAAAATTCTAATTTCATTTTATTCCATCTCTTTTACAAATATCACTAAGCCCCATTTGAATAGTAAAAGTTTTTCATCTCATCTTATTTCATTTTATTATTTTAAATTTTTTAATTTTTTATATAAAACATAATAAATAATTCAATTTTTTCAAAATTTAAAATAATAATAATAAAAAATAATAATCTAATAGTATTTTATTTTATTTTTAATTCTCATTTAAAACCATATCATTTTATCTCATTATCCAAACTGTACTTATCTAATTTATTTTCAGAAATGAAATGAGACGATTTAGATAAAAATTAAAGTTTGAATAAAAATATTGTTATAATATATATTTGTAATATTATTTTTATTTTAGGATTTAAAAAAATTAAAGTGTTTATTTTATTTTGTAAGAAAATTTTAGAAAATTACAATATTTAGATAAAATGATTGGCAATGGTTAGAAAAATGAACAATCTTTTTCCATAATATTTATAAATAAATTGCTATTTGAAGATAAGTTTTTATCTCCATCAGTTTTGGTCAGCCAGGCAACAGAAGCACATGATCTGTATCAAAATCTTTTGGGAAAGTAGCTCAGATCACCACGTGTTAAGTAACCAATTCACCACACAATGGAGAGCTCCATGTGAAAATTGGATTAAAATAAATTGAGATATTGCTGTGAGGAATCCTGAAAACAGAATTGGTGTTGGTGTAGGTATTAGAGACTGCGAAGGCCAGATTCTTACTACCTTAATGGAACCATTGCAATTTTGCTCACAATCTACAATTGTAGAAGTAAGAGGTTTAATTATCAATGGTGAAGAAAAAAAATTAGAAAAATTAAATAAAAGTACTCTTATTTTAAAAAAATGAATAATAAATTTAAAATTATCTTCAAAGTACTAATTTAATATAAATTTTTAGTTAATCTAATATCGGTACTCTAAGATGGCTCATCAACTCTCACAATATACTATTTTACTGCACAATGAAGTAATGGATGTTATCAATGTAAATCCTTGTATTGGGTCTCAGGTTATAACTGACTATAATAAGATGGCAAGGGACTTACGTAATGGTTGAATGCTATTGATTAATGAAATGAAATGAAGTCACTAATTTGTTTTTTTATTTAAAAAAAAAAACAAAAGACTTGAACTATCAATTTTTTCCTTTTGGGATCCTGATTTTGATTAGAACTATAAAAAAAATCGAATTGGACTGATGGACTGGATCGACCGGTTGGACCGGATCGGTCCGGTCCATTCCAAATTTTACATGAATCGATTAATTTTGGCTTGGTTTCGATCCAGAGGATTTCTCCTCCTGAACCGGACCGGACCGGACCGGACCGAACCCCACATATATATATATATATTTATATATGTATATATAAAAATAATATATAAATTATAATATTAATATTAATATATTAATATATTAATATATAATATATATTAACATATAATATATAATATATACTCTTATAATATTAATATATTAAAATTTATTAGTTTACTAGTTGTAGTATAAAAATAAAAATAAAAATATATCTATATAGAATATTAATAATAACTTATAAGTAATAAGTGTATTATTATTATTTAATATATTATTAATAATTTATCACTATTTATTAACATATAAATATATATTATACTAATATAATAGTGTTGTTAGTTATAATTTACTAACATACTTAATATATAATATATACTAACATATTAATATATAATATAAACTTTCATAATATTAACATATTATAATTTATAGTAGTTAAATTTAGGCCAAAAAAATATTTGATTATTACAATATTTTAGATTAAATTTAACTCATTAAATCATATAGGGTACTCCTAGACCGGACCGGATCGCTCCTAGATCGGACCGGACCGGACCGCTCCTAGATCGGACAGGACCGGACCGCCCCTAGACTGAATTGGATCGGATTGATATGGATCGAACTTCTATTTAGTCCAGTCTAGAGTGAGAGAATTCTTAAATCAAATAGAGTCAGCCTATAAATTTTTCAGACTGGACCGGATCATAGCGGACTATTTACGCTCTTATTTTTGACACGTTAGCGACGTTACCAACATCACGTAGCCAAACAAATATCTACGTCGGAACTTTTATTGTGTTTCTTGTTTCCCAAGTTATGAAATCCCCCGAAAGACCCAAACCAAATCCAAACCAACGCTAAGCAACGTCCCTGCTGAGCTCACGTTACCCACCTATTCTCGAATCGGAGAACGCGAGCGAGCAACGGGTCAAGATCTGGCATCGAGCCCAGACCCTTTTACATATAGCTTACCTCCATAGCCCGCAATTGTAAAACTCTCTCTCCGAGGATTTGTTCAATCTGACCCAGTGTTGATACTGTTTTGTAGTAACGTTATTTACAAGACTGTCTTCTCAATAATCGTATCTTTTGAGGTTCTGGACCATAATATCGCTCATTTTTTCCCGTCTCTGGGAGCGTCTAATAATGATATTTTCCAGACTTGGCCGTTCATTGTCACGGTCTTCTCGCTCCAGGGTAAGTTTTTGTTTTTGGTGTCGTTTCAAGTTTTGTTTGGGGTTTTGGTCTCATATATTTATTTAATTTTGGGTGGGCTAGAATTTGTTGTGTGGTGGTGGTGGTGGAGGGAGATCGGCGATCTTGAACGAAGAGCTCCTGCGAGTGTCACGTGTGAATGAGTATCTGGGTCATGTGGATGGGGGTTCTGGGTTTTTGAGGGGTTATTTGGCAACTACAGTTGGAGCTCACAGGGAGCTCGCCCCCAAGGCGTATTTATCCAATTTGAACCACGTTCTTGCCAACCCTAGATTACATCGGCTTCTCTCGAGTGAAGCCCCAAAGAAAAAGAGTGAGTAATTGATTTTTTACTTATTTTAATAAATTTTACTCTGTTACTATTTGGCTGGCACTGCGTAAGTACTTTTTTTAGTTTTATTTAACTTGTTTAAGGATGTGTTTCGAGGCTTAAAAAATATTTTTAAGGAGTAAACGTACTTTAAAAAAAATGATATGTTTGAAACTTTTATAAAAAAACTCATTTAGATAACTAGATATTTTTAAAATACTACTGTAATTAACTCTAAAAGTATTTTATACATATGAATCACAAATAGGAAATAATTTTTTAGTAGTAGAGTTTATTATATTAAGTTTTAAGTTATAAGCCCTAAACTAAATGTAATATTTCCTACTGCAATCTCAAACATGCAATTAAACTTTGTGTTCCAAATATTTATTTTAATAGAGTTTGAAATAGCTCAAAATTTATCGGGTAATATTTGAGTTATGATGGGATAAGAATACTACTAAGAGATAAGATTAAGATTCTTGATCTCTAATTATAGTCAGATACAAACTTTTAGATTTTTTGATGGTCGGAAGTTTATAAATAGCATTGTGAGGTTCAAGAGTTCTCACCTACAATATTAGACTGTCTCTAGCCATTGGGAGACACTTAGGAGACAAAGTTGTTAGGGTGATCATTTTCTCATAGTTAAATTGAAAAAATGTATATGTTATTAATGTTATGTTAAAATATCTAACACTTTTATTGCTCAAATACTAGCTGAAGCAATATGTGCAATAGTTGTTTCTAAAAGAAAGAAAGTATATTTGGAATTGCTAATTTCAATGTCTTCAATTGCAGATCATGAAAACTTTCATCCGAAGGAAAAGAAGGAAATTCCAGAGGGGAACAAGCAAAAGTCGGATTCAAAAGGTCGAAAACTTTTTATTTTCTGTTTTATACGTTTTTCCATCATTGGATTGAGAATTTTCAATTTAAACATAGCCATTGCAATGATGATAATGGAGTTGCGAAACAATGCAGGATATCATTCTTGGCGTAGATGTATTTTATTAGTGTTCCTATGTGTGGATAAAAAAAGCAATTGTGTTCCTGTCTGTTTCAGAACTTGACGTTTAAGAAAATTCTGAGTTTGTGATTATAAGTGTCTTTTTTATTTGTTATGATTATACAATTAACATGTCCATTGTGGTTGGCCGCAATATGTTGGAGTTCTAGATGTCATTGGTGGAGTTTCATTTGTTTTCCTTAAGGGAGCTCTAGCATTGCATGGTGGATGTTGTGAATTCTGCATGTGTTTTAATATTCTGGTTTGCTTTCATCTCACATTTCACGTTTTAAAAATGGCGCTAGTTTTATTTTATATTCTCTTCAAGTAATGATGGCTCTGTTTCAGCTGTTTTTGATCTGGGGAGAGGCTATCTTGGTCTTACATCAAGCTGCTATGGGAATGGGGTTTTCTATGGGGTCAGGTTGACTTAGCTGTGTGGGCCAGACCATGTTAAGGGTTTAAAACTAAGCATGCCAATGTTATTTTGATTTTATTGCTGGAATTTTTGTACCAAAAAGAGAAAAAGAAAAGAAAAGAACATTAAAACAATCCTGGAAAATTCCTTCCACTGTGCTAGTTTTGATCTCTTATGCATATGGAGTACTTGAAGTGGAGGAATGTGGCTGTCTTACTGTACCAAAAGTTGTAAGAAATGAGTTTGCTAAGTAAACCGTGGTCCCAATTTTCAAATATACACTCCTGCATCTCACACTAATTAATAGATAGCTTCATTGGAATACAGATGAAATTTCTTTTGTTGAATTATCTGCCACCTTGGAAATAGTAAAATTTGATTCTCTCTTATGTATGAATTTTTCATGCATCCTTTTCATTTAATTTAATTTTTTTTTTGGTGGGACCTTTTCATTTAATTTCTGAGTGTGAGATATAGACCTTTAACAAATGTGTGTTTTTTAATGTAAGAATTTTAACAATTCTGATAACTTGATTATTCTACTAATTTCAGATGACTCAAACACGGATGATCGTTGGAATTTTCAAGATGCTTTCATAAATCAATTTCAGAATTTCATCACTCCTTTAGTTGTAATTGGCCTAGTTCTTTCTTCCTTACCATTTGGTTCTCGTGAACAGCAACAGGTATGCAGATCTCTTTTAGTCATTTCAGTGGCATTCGTGATTTCACTTCGGTCAACTTGCAAAATTCAATTATGATATTCTATCAAATCAAGATTTTAGTCGTCATAAAAAAGCCAAAATGTGTGGTTCTGATTTGTTCTATATTTTTGGGTAGATACTACTTTCCTCCCATAAACTACCATCACTTGTTCATTTACACGTAAACTTTAAATGGGTGCAATTCAGAGCTATTTTGAAGTTTCACTGATAATTTGCGCACTTATCCCATCTGCACTTTTAATAAATTACATTATTCCCATCTGCGCTTTTAATAAATTTACATTTTTCCCTTCTGTGCTTTTGATAAATTTACATTACATAGAAAAATGGTATTCGTTTGCCCTCTTTTTCTTTAACAATTGGTAGTTGGGACGAAAATATATAATATGATAAAAATTCCCTGCATATAGGTGTTTTATTAGGTATTTGTGCCATTGTATTTGCTTTTCAATTCGAGTGAATGGTTGTTTTGGATGAAGGGGCAAACTGTCATGATTTTCAAAATATTGCTCATGTTTAACTGGATCAAAGTTTAAGAGTGCTAGTAAGGTGTAGTAATTCACAACGAGAGGGTCACTTATCCATAGTTTTTTCAAATAACTTGTTCGGTGATTATTTCCTTTCTGATAAACTCGTTCAAGTTGATATTAGGTTTGGCTTGGCTTGGGACATATTGAATTCTTTTCATCGGGCATTCTTCAATGTGACTCTACCTGTCTAATTGCAATCTTTATATTACTAGAAATTAATCTTCTCATTGGAATAAGTGAATGGAAAGCAATTTTAGTTTTAGATTCAACGGAATCATTCGCTGTTGTTTATCATTGTTGTTTACGTGTCAGAAGTAATTGTAATAGAGGGACTTTGTTTTCTTGTGCTCATTCTGTTCATGTTGCAACATTTCCCATTCATTATGTTCTGTTTTTTTTTTTTATCCTTTTCATTATGACCAAGTTTTTTTTTTCTTTTGCTCATTCTGGAACATTCAAACTTCTAGCAGATTAGTTTTCAAGAGTTCAAAAACAAGCTTCTGGAGCCAGGGTTGGTGGATCATATAGTTGTTTCTAATAAATCAGTCGCGAAAGTTTATGTTAGGAGTTCTCCACGCAGTCAAACGAGTGATGATATTGTGGAAGGACCTATTAATGGTACTCCTGCAAAAGGAAAGGGGGGGCAGTATAAATACTATTTCAACATTGGAAGTGTTGAATCTCTTGAGGTGAAGCTGGAGGAATCCCAGAAAGCATTGGGGATAGATCCTCGTGATCATGTTCCTGTAACATATATATCTGAAATGGTTTGGTTTCAAGAATTTATGAGATTTGCACCAACTATCTTGCTTTTGGGTTCCCTTTTGTTTATGGGGCAGAGAATGCAAGGTGGGCTGGGCGTTGGTGGTGGTGGTGGAAAGGGTGCCCGTGGGATATTTAACATAGGAAAAGCCCACGTTACGAAGGTAGATAAAAATGCCAAGAATAAGGTAATCTTTCTATGGTAATTGTTTGATTTTTGCATCCAGTTTTTGCACTAATTTATCTTTCCTTTCTTAGAGTATAGTTAAATGATTACATTCTGGGTTTTAGTTTTGGTTTTGATTTTTTTTTTATTTTATATATATATAAATTCTGGGGTCGCTTGGTGCAGATCTTTTTCAAAGATGTTGCCGGGTGTGATGAAGCAAAGCAAGAAATCATGGAATTTGTGCACTTCCTAAATAACCCTAAGAAGTATGAGGAATTGGGAGCAAAGATTCCTAAAGGGGCTCTCTTGGTGGGCCCCCCAGGCACAGGAAAAACACTTCTAGCAAAAGCAACTGCGGGGGAATCTGGTGTGCCTTTTCTCTCCATATCTGGTTCTGATTTTATGGAGATGTTTGTTGGTGTTGGACCATCTAGGGTGAGAAACTTATTTCAAGAAGCAAGGCAGTGTGCTCCCAGTATAGTTTTTATTGATGAGATTGATGCGATTGGCCGAGCAAGGGGGCGGGGGGGCTTTTCAGGTGCAAATGATGAGCGTGAAAGTACTCTAAATCAGTTGCTGGTTGAAATGGATGGTTTTGGAACCACTTCTGGAGTTGTTGTGCTTGCTGGAACCAATAGACCTGATATTTTAGACAATGCTCTTTTGAGGCCTGGCCGATTTGATCGCCAAATTACGATTGATAAACCTGATATTAATGGCCGTGACCAGATATTTCAGATCTACTTGAAAAAAATTAAACTTGATCACGAGCCATCATATTACTCTCAAAGGCTTGCAGCCCTCACACCTGGGTTTGCTGGAGCAGACATTGCAAATGTCTGTAACGAAGCTGCTCTAATTTCTGCAAGAAAAGAGGGAACACAGGTCACAATGGAGCATTTTGAGGCAGCTATAGATAGGATCATTGGTGGTCTGGAGAAGAAGAATAAGGTAACTCATTTTTAGCCACTTGTGTTACATGATGTGGGAACTTTCAAACGTTTTTTGACAAATAGGAAGTCTCAAATTTTAATTAGATCACCATATTCTTTTTGGTTGGTGGTTTATTCTTGTTTGGTGGCTTGATGGATGGCTAATGTAGTAATTGCTGGGAAACTACATTGACCACTTCTCAAGTTTGATTTGCCAACCTGTGGTTTGAAGCATTAAAGTTTATCCATATGAGGTCCAGTTCTTGCGTCTTTTGGTTCATTAGTTTAATGTATTCAGATTGCAACGACTATTATATTTTTTCGGCTTGTCACCAATAATAAAAAAAAAGTGTATTTCCTTTGGTTTGTTCTTTTTTCTGACACATGCTTTATGCATGCAAATTTTAAGGATTTAGGACTGAAAAATATTAGAACAATAGATTTGCTCAAACTTGACCCAAACTCCAAGTAGATAAAATGAAATTAAACATAACTTACTTATTGAAGAAGGTTAGTTATAGGATGCCTGATTGGTTTTTCACAGCGCTGGACCTTTTCTGTGGTTTTGGTCTTTTGTTAGGTCCCACATTATTTTTGAAAATTTTGGCATGCTAAAAATATTCTTGAAACGGGGAAGACTTGTATTTTATTTTTGTTTCAGTCTGATTCTTCTCCCCCTTGATCAACATGAGTAACTTCTGGCACCCTTTTTTGCAAGCAGGTAATTAGCAAGCTGGAGCGCCGAACTGTTGCCTATCATGAATCAGGTCATGCTGTTGCTGGATGGTTCTTAGAACATGCGGAACCCTTGTTGAAAGTAACAATTGTGCCTCGTGGTACAGCAGCTCTTGGATTTGCTCAATATGTTCCTAACGAAAACCTTCTCATGACTAAGGAGCAGCTTTTTGATATGACATGCATGACACTCGGTGGTCGGGCAGCTGAACAGGTAACTCTGAAGTTTTGCTACTCCTGTCATCTATTTGGATGTGGCCAAGCCTTATAAACTCAGATAGTCGATTTTATGCTTTTGTTTTTCCTTTTTTAACTGTATTGTAGAAGTTACAATTAAGTTCACCTCATATTCCCCTATGTTGCACAAACAAACCTACTTTCCCTTTAACATAATTGGAAATGCATGAATGAACAGAAATTCAAGTTTACTGCTTTGGGCCATTCAATTCAAAGGGTGATGAAGTGGAAAATATTTCTTTTGGATGCAGGTGCTGTTGGGAAAGATCTCGACGGGTGCCCAAAATGATCTGGAGAAGGTGACAAAGATGACCTACGCACAAGTAGCCGTCTATGGTTTTAGTGAGAAGGTTGGTCTTCTTTCATTCCCTCAAAGGGATGACACAATGGAGATGTCCAAGCCCTACAGCAGCAAGACCGCGGCAATTATTGATGGCGAAGTGCGAGATTGGGTGGGCAAGGCATACGAACACACGGTCCAGCTTATAGAGCAACACAAGGAGCAAGTGGCTCAAATTGCAGAGCTGTTACTCAAAAAAGAAGTTCTTCACCAAGATGACCTGCTTCAAGTTTTGGGCGAGCGGCCGTTCAAATCAAACGAGCTCACTAATTATGATAGATTTAAGCAAGGCTTTCAAGAGGAAGATCAGAAGACTGTGGAGACGCCTGTTAATAGTAGGCCTGAGGAGGAAGATGGTTCTTCACCCCTAGAACCTCAAGTACTCCCTGCTTGATTACTGGGTTCTGTTCTATTGTCTCTAATTGTAAATGCAAACGAATTATTTTTTCTCCATTTTTCCATAGATGTTGACAAATAAGCAGTATTTTATCACTGCAGGCTGCAGAGTATCGTTATTTTCTTCAAATTTCACATTGGAACGTTGTGTAGAATTTTATTCTTGGAATGGACGGAATCGGTATGGTAATCTGTATATATTATGCTGAATTCCATTCTGAAATTTCGGACCAGTCCGATCATTTTGTTTCATTCGGGTCATTCGGGACCGCAGACCGGATTTTGCAGACACCCAATAAGGGTGCTGGCACGTCGACAGAAGAACATAACGTGCATGACCCGCATTATAGGCAATAATGCACTGCACTTCCTTCCTTCACTCGGCAAAAGCATCGAGACTCAATTTTGCATTATAGGGTTTCGCATTTCCTCCATTTGCCGCCGAGGAGTATTGGAGTCCCGCACCATGGGTGATCACATCGCCCTCTTGGGCTCTGCTTCATACAAGGACCAGAATGCAAAATGTGGCCAGAAGCAATTATATCATGCAAATCCGACTTCTCTGTCCATTTGGATTCAATAAATGCGAAGGAAAAGTAGGGTCATTCACAATATGTACATTACATTTCAGCTCTTGAAAATTAACTTAAACAAAAACTAGTGATTCTGGAAAAATTTTGAGGAAAAAAGAGGAAGAAATACCAAGTGATTCCGGGAAAATTGCGTGAGTCTTGGGGGAATATTTGTCGGCAATCCAGTCAATTTTCGTTGTCGGCGGCAATTGGGCTAATCTCATCGTTTGAGTGGGTTCGTGCCTATGGTTGCTAGGTTCATTCTTGAGTGGGTTTCCTCAAACAGGTTTTGGTATTGGGAGACGCTTAGTGAGAAATTCCGATACATGCAAGTGTAGAGTAGATTTTGGTGATATATGACGTGTCAATTTTTGAGTGTCTGTCTGCAAAAACACGTTTTATAGGTTGTCTGGATTGAAGCTTCTCTCATGAGAATTAAGATGATGAGTAAAATTTTTCAAAATGTACATTCTGATGCGGAATGCGTTCATGTAATTTCTGAAGCCTTTCAAGCTTCAGCCATAGTCTCGCATTTAAATCGTAAACATAACTGCAGCGCGCGGGAAAACTAAAGAAAGCGCCAGCGCGGGGCGGAGAGAGAAACGGATTGTACCAAAAACGATGCCGTTTAGAATGTTGTTTATAAAAGGTTTTTAGACTTCTGACGCCTCATCTCTCTCTCTCTCTCTCTCTCGGTTCTGGTTAACGTCTGGCTCTCTTCCACAGTTCCACTCCGTGGTTGCTTTCACTGATCGAAACTCGACTCTCGCTCTCGATCTCTTAGAGATACTGTTCTTTGCTGCTTGGGTAAGCAGACCAATTTTCACCACGTCCTAATGCTGCTGTTGCAGCCGGTCCACTCGTAATTGTTCCACTCACAGCATGAAGGAATGTTCGTTATTATCATGTAGGTAGGCTCTGTATTATAGCAATAAAACGATAATGAAAGAAATCTGAAAACTCGAGTCTAGTGTGTCTCGGACTTCCAGAATGGTTATTGTTCTTAAGATTTGGCCCCGACATTTTCGGTTTAAGCAAACAGGTTTCACGTGGAACATTTTATGGTTTTTCGTTATGGTTTCTATTTGTATCGAGTTTGCATCTCCATACAGCTTGGAAACGGAAAAGGAACTTCCGTTTCAGCTTGGAAATGGCGGCTTCAAATGTAGCCTTTCAATCTTCGACTTATGTGTACATGATATGGATACTGGTGGTGGCACCAAAGTTTGATTTCGGAATGATTTTTTGTGGATGGAGTTTCTTCTTTACTTTTCAATTCTCTGTATAGAGTTTTTCTTAGTTTTTGACAAAGGTTTGGGATATTGAATTGGTTTTTTTTCTTTTTTGGACCGTTTATACTTTTTGAAACGGAAAAGGAGATCGCGGAATGTAATTGCAATGATAATACTGTGATGAAGGTTACTTGACAGAATTGACAAGTTCACAAGCATGTGTCGTTTTGATTGTTATTCTATATTTCTATACTTAGTATTTAGTCCTTCCTTTACTAAGGAGGTAGTGTGGGGTTGTATATTAGCATTGTTTCAGGATATGCATGATCGTAGCAAAATACATTTATGGCATCTTTTTCCGTTCTATTCTTACATATAAAATTTTGATGTTTCAATTAATCGTGTGCTGTTGCTTTGATGCTTATGAGAATCAATATAAATGTTGCTGTGATGTCAATGTAGCACTCCATTCAGTGTGTCGTTGCTTGAGATGTCATTCTTCAGCATGCCTATTAATGTTAGGTCCATGAAAAATTTTAGTTGGTTATATGTTTAGATGTTTTTTGCAAAATATAGTTAAGTACACATAATTAAGGGGCTTTTGTGTTAAGGTATAGCATACCTTTGAGTCTGTCATATCTTTATTCTTTATTTTCATATCGAACAACTGATAATTGCCTCTGAACAGATGGAGCCAATGGAATGTAGTGATGGTGAGGTAAATGCTGGTACAACTACATCGACAGCTGATTATGGTCTGGATTTTGATTGCCCAATGCCCCCCGTAATGGAAGAATCCTCTATGAAAAATGTTGATGGTCGAGGCACATCTTATGGTCGGCCAACATTGAAATCAAAAGTATGGGCTTATTTTACTAAAGATGGTGATCGCAATAACCCTAAAGCTAGTTGCAATTATTGTGGGAAGACGTACAAATGCCATTCACAAAAGCATGGCACTTCATCCATGTTGTACCATTTAACAATTTGCAAACACTACCGTGCTAGACAGAATCGCTTGGCTGCGTCAAAATCAAAGTTGATTTGTGAACTGAAGAAAGATGGAGATAGCACCACTGGGAGTCTTGCGATTGATAAGAGTGTTGAAAAGAAAATAAGGTTGGCAATTGCTAGGATGATAATAGTGGATGGGTTACCTTTTAGGTTTGTTGAAGGCCAAGGTTTTAGGGACTTTATGAGGACAATTGATTCTAAGTTCCCAATACCTTCTTGCATCACTGTGATGCGGGATTGTGTTAAGCTCTATCTACTGGAGAAGGAGAAGTTAAGGAATTTGTTCACTACATCAGGCCAAAGGGTTTGCCTAACTACTAGTATGTGGACCTCAACACAAAACCTTAACTATATTTGTATAACTGGCCATTTCATTGGTAATGATTGGAAGTTGAATAAAAAAATTCTGAACTTTTGCGAAGTTCCTAACTATGAAGGTGTGAATATTGGAAGGGTGATTGAGTCATGCTTGCTTGATTTTGGCATTGATAACATCTTTACCATAACAGTTGACAGTACTACCTCTAATGATACTGCTATTGACTATATAAGGGGGAGAACCAAATATAAGGTGGGTACTATATTGGACAATGAGTTTATTCACATAAAGTGTTGTGCACATATGTTGAATCTTATCATGACTGAAGGTGTAAAAGATGTTAATGAATCAATTGTGAAAGTTCGAAATGCAGTGGCGTATGTGAAGTCTTCCCCTTCAAGGTTTGATAAGTTTAAGTCTTGTGCAGAGATACAAAAAAATCAGTGTAAGGGTCTTTGTCTTGATGTTCCAAATAGGTGGAACTCAATGTTTATGATGTTGGATGTGGCAGGAAAGTGTCAAAGTGCCTTTGAACTTTTGCAAGAAAATGATGGACAATGGACAGGTTGTCCATCACTTGAATGGGGATGAGCAAGGGAGACCAGGCTTGGGTCTTCCTGACTGCAATGATTGGGATAATGTTCGTGTCATTGTGAAGTTTTTGAAGATATTTTATGAAGTAGCATTGCATATTTCTGGTTCTTTACATGCTAACTCTAATTTGTATTTTCATGAACTTTCTGTAGTTCATCAACATTTGCAAGCATTTTGTGAAAGTGGTGATAATCTCTTGCGTACCATGGCCGAAAGATTTAAGGCGAATTTTGAACAATATTGGCTGGATTTGGAGAAAGTTAACTTAATGTTATTTGTAGCCGCTGTACTTGACCCAAGATACAAGTTGGATGCTTTAGAGTTTTGGTTCACAGAAGTTGTTGGCATCGAACAGGCAACTGAACTTGTAGCAAAGCTATGGAGAGTCATTGATCAGCTATATGACCAATACACTAAATTTGGTGGTGATGGACGTGGGGTTGAGTTAAGTGGTGCTGAGCCTCAAAGTTCCTCAATGTCAATTAGTTCTAGTAAGCAAGGAATGCTGAATTTCATGAATAGGTACTACAAGATTCGAACATCGCAAAATAATGTAGAGTGCAAGTCAGAGTTGGATCAGTATTTGACTGATGATATTGAAGCACCAAATGAGAATTTTGATATTTTAAATTGGTGGTAGGTGAAGTCAACAAAATTTCCAATCCTTGCCCCAATAGCAAAAGTTGTGTTGGCTATTCCCATTTCTACTATTGACTCTGAGTCGAGTTTTAGCGATGATGGTCATGTGTTGAATTCTTTTTGGAGTTTATTATCTTCAACAACAGTTGAGGCTATTATATGCGCACAAAATTGGCTAAAAGAGGCTCCACCCATTGCTTATGACACTCGAGATGTGGTAGATGCTGAAAGCTATAAGCTAGAATCAGGTCATCTCATTATAATTTAATTTTTATTTGACTACAAATATTGAAAGAATAGTTATTATGGTTATATACTAAGTTTTCAGTTATTTTTGTAGAGATATCTGTAAGAAACATTTTACACGATGACGATTGATTGAACGTTGGCTCTACTGAGGTAATCTTAGTCATATAACTGTTGGTTGATGAAAACTTGTCAGAAATTAGATAAATATCGGTTCCATTAATGGGGCTATTGTTTTAATTTGGACAGTGCTTGTTGGTTCCTTTTACAGGTGAGGGAAGTGGTAATTCTTGGTGCTGCGAAAAAGAAAGCTTGGAGATGGCTAGGTTGTGAGAGAGATGTCTTTTTGGTTTCTATCTGTTTGCTGGTTCACTTTTCTATGGCTTATGCGATTCTCCAAATAAAGAAAGTTTACTCTAGCTCTTTTTGGATTTTGTAGCTATGGTTATGGTGTAAAATACTTAAACTTTGCTGGCTGAATATCAATATTATGGTCTGTAAGAACATACATTGGAGCTGGATGGATGGGAAATTATTTTAGTTTCTCATTATCCGAGTTCTAATGTTCTCTGCATGAATATTAATGTTCTAAACTCGAGAGATGAGTTTAGAATAGAGAAAAGCTTTTGACAGTACATGTAACCTGTTATTATTAGAAACTTAGCACTGTTTGATAGTAAGTAGTCATAATTTGTAACTTGATTAGCGGACTGAGTTGTATGAGATAGGTTTTAAGAGAACTGCAATGCTGTAACTTGATTAGCTCCATGGTTCCTTCTGTAGTAATTTATGGGCTTAACTCATCTTATAAAATCGGTTTAAAAATTTGTACATTACTTATAAGGATATCTAAGACCTTGTCCATAGGCAATATGAGATTTATTCCTCAACACTTTCTCTGTATTTTTTGAATCAGTTTTGATCTTCCAAATTTGAACATCTTAGCTAATTCTCAGTATTGCAATTTTCTTTTCAAAGTACTTATTCACCATATGCGAGCATTGTAGTGGTTTTTTTTTTTTTTTTCTACAAAGAGTCAGGGCCACATGTCCATTAGCGATCTTTATCCTAAGTTTATCGATAGAACTCTCACTTATGGTTGAAGAATACCGTGACAATATCCTTACACTTGGAGGTTACAAGATAAGAAAAAAACCCGAACTCAAGTGATAACATTCTTTCACTAGAAAGAATATCGAGGCGCGAATTGTGCTAGTTAATTACAAGATTATGTAGGATAATTCTCTATAATTTTATTGGAACTCTCAAGAGATATTGGTTTTTGGACTAAGTGGATGGTTATTAGTAGAAGAATAGATTAATTAATATCCAGGTGCCAAACTTAAAATATTCCAAAGATTCTTTGATCACGTTTGTCTATTGTTCTTCCCAAAAGAAAAGTCTCTCCCCCTAAAACATTGCAAGATTCTTCAGCATGTGAAGGCATATGTAATAGTAGAAAACAAAAAAGGAAAAAGAAAGGAAGGGTCGAAACGCGTGGTGTTATAATTTAATGACATTTGATCGTTTTCCCTCCTAATTAACACAATTCCAAATTGCACGTTGCTGGATAAGCTCATATAGAACATATACAAAACAGATTCTTTATGATTTTGGTTAAGGATTAATTTCTAAAAAAGTAATGCCAGATACATTTATACGCAAACATCGTGTCGTTATTTTAAAAATAAATAAAGTCAATTATTAAAAAAATCATATTTTTTTTATATAAATTTTGTATTTACTTATTTAAAAAAATAATAATTATCTGATACTTATACATTTACGAATACAGGTATGATTTCTCTTTCTCAAAATATGAACACAAAATATGTCATCTTGGAAGAACATGTACGTATATATATATATATATATATAATATATATATTAAATATGATTTCTATTCTCAAAATATGAACACAAAATATGTCGTCTTTAATATGTCGTCTTGGAAGAACATGTACGTATATATAATAAAGTGGTGACCGGTGTGACAGTGACACTAAACTTCATTGTTGGCTTTGATTATCTATACTCCTTTTCAATTCAATACCTGTTTCAATTATGAACAAAGTCAAAAAGGTAAATGAGTAAATTCATTATAAAAAAAGAAAAGAAAAGAAAAAAAAAAAACAGAAGATGACTTTTTTAGGTGTTGACTGTTGACTTGGGCTTTGGGAGACTATCTAGAGAGGTTAGACCCAATGAGGAAGACTATGCGACTTTCCTCTTGGTTTCCATTTTGTACAAACATCTTCTCGATCTAAACCCAACATCTCCATCTTCTTCTTTGTCCAATCTCCTCCTCACTCAACCTAATTTGCATCTCTCTCTCTCTCTCTGGTACTAGTACCTCCTCTTCTCCAAACTATATTAAACCTCATGTATTTTCTCCTCACGTCTTATTTTTTTATGTTGTTTTCCTTAAATGATCACCGACACTGAATTTTTTTAATTAATTTAGGAGCAATTTTATGCACAATTATAAAATATACAAGTATTGTGCAGTTATTTTAAAAAAAGAGTAGAATTTATTATTAAAAAATTAATTTATTTTATGTGAATATCATATTTATTTATTTATTTTTAAAATAATTATGTGATATTTACGCACTCAAGATTATAAATATCATTTTTTTTTTTTAATTTATAGATTGACATGTGACATCTCATCGAGTAGATCATGGTGTACAGATTATGCTTTAGAAAGCATGCACCATATTTAAAGAAGCATTGCCCCATTCTCTACTGGGAAGCCATTGATGAAGATCACTAGTCGGGAAGCATCGTTTATCCAAGAAACATTACAATCGAGACACCTGTAAAAGCCTAGCATGCACTTGAATATAATATAAGGCCTTCTTTATTTTGAGAGGTAAAATTAAAAATTTTAATTTTTTTTTAAAATTTATTATTATATATTTTTTAATTCTCATATAAAATATAATAAAAAATTTAACTTTTATAAATTCTAAAATTATTTTTAAATTTTAAAAAAAAATTAATATTAAAAAAATATATTACAATAATATTTTATTTATTTTTTAACTTTTTATCTCATTTCATCTCATTTTATCTCTAAAAACATACTACACCTTAATTCACATTCAAAGTTTGTGCGGATAACATCCGAATAAAATAGTATATCTGTTTAAGCATCTCATGAGCATATAATATAACTGTATATGTATCTTTGAATGTGATCTTCACGTGGTCAAGATATCTCTTAATTTGTTAATTTTTTAAGTTTGTTTGTTTGTTTGTTTTTATTTATTTATAGTAAGTTAACCACGAGATCCTCGCAAAATATTATAGTATTAATGAACTAGTTCGGTATCATGAATTAATTTTTACTTGTAATTACCAAGTACTCATGTGTGCCTGAACACGTTGAAACTTCAAATAATTACTTCGGTAAAGAAATCATGTTCATCATGATTTTGATAAGAAATTCCATCGATTATACTTATGACTTAGTTTTGTATGATACATTGTATTTATTTTATAGTAAAAATGATTTTTTACAATATAATGTACCAGTATATCAAGTTATCACGTCAGTTTATTTGCTCTCGTTCCGATTTGAAACTCATCCCATTTTATTTTATTATTATAATTTTTTTTAATTTTTACACAAAATATAATAAATAATATAATTTTTTCAAAATTTAAAATAATAATTATATAAAAAATAATATTTTAATAATAAATATATTTTTTATCTTTTATTTAAAATTATATCATATCTCATTTCTGGATCTAAATCGAATCTTAATTATGTGAGATTTCTTTGTGACAATGACATTTCTCTTCAAAATATTACATTCCACGTTGATGTAGCTGTAAGAAATGAAAATGCATTAAATCTCCTGGAATCAACTCAATGGATCAAAGAATATTTGGAAAAGGTTCAGAAAAAATAACATGAAGGTTTACAAAAAAATAGTGGAATTCTATTTTTGTCCCAAGCCGTGGAATATCATCACAATTTATTCTCCTTTTGTGCCCAAAAATTATAGTATATTTTCCCTTCTATAAGGTGAGATTAGTGTTCCATAGCAACTGTTTCAATCTGAGTTTTATACGAGAGTAGTTTAACTTTAGAACATTCTCATTAAATTGGTTAAAAGTCAAATCTAATAAGAATTTAGATATTCAAAATTATTTAAACTCTACATTAGATTGTTCAAATACTAAATTTCTTGGTCTTTGTACCAATAAATTCAAATAAAATATCAAATATAGCAAGTTAGCTAGATTGACCATATCTATTATTTTATTCTTTCTCTTTCATATTTTTCTCTTTTTTGATAAATAAATATAGTTGGATGAAGAATAAGAAAAAATTATTTTTTTAAATATCGATTAATAATTTAATTTAAATATAATATGATTACTAATTATTTTTTTAAACTCATAATTTAATTAAAATATGATTATTAATTAATATATAATAGAAAGAATAGTCAAATATGATAAAATTAATTAATTTAATAATTGCAAATAATTAAAAAAGATGTATTATCAATTATTTTATTATTATATTTTGAAAAAATAATCATTCTAATATAAATATTATGTAAATGAAATGACTAAAAGTTAAAATAAAGATTAGATTGACTAAGTGTATTTTAATTTTAAATAATCTAATAAAAATACTCTTAAATTGCTGTCATAAATCATTAGAGTACGTAATGAGATGATCTGGACGTACGCCATGATACCATTTATCGAAGAAGCCGATTTGGTAAGACAATCAAGTTATTTCTTATTTTGTGTTTCATTACTTACTAGTTCATACCAATTTATTTGGAGTATCTGTTGGCTCTCCTCTCCTAACAATGGTTATAAACGAAGGATCAATTATAGTTATAAATGGGACACATTTTATAAGTCTCAGTAAAATAAAAGTAATAGTAAAATACATAAAAAAAAATAGTGATGAAATTTCATATGTGACTATAAAATCACTCATATATGTATATTTTTTTTATTATAATAAGTAATTATTTAACGATCATTTATAAATTTTAATTTAATTTTAATTATCTCTCTATCTGAATTTTGAAATAATAAAATTCTTTAAAATATGTGTATCTAAACCAAATGAATCAATCAAAAATCTCATAATATACATCAGTTCTAGAAATGTGAGTGTAGCCCAATCATTCGTGTGAATTCAAGTTTGACTTTAGATTTGAAAGTTTTCTTTTTCTCGGCTTAGTTTTAAAAGTTAAAAAACATAAAGTACAATCATTTTATATTTTAATTAGAACAATTTGGTAGGAAAAGTAAAGAAGAAATCTTGACGTTGTATGAAAACATTTTGCTTTCGGAACAATATTAATGACGTCATTGCTGAATTAATTACAAGTAAAAAAAAAAAAAATTTTGAAAACTTTTCCATTTTCTCACCGCGTTGCCTCAGCCAACCGTGTTCCCTGTACGGTATCCCGTATCCAATTTATGCGGAAAATATAGATGGGAAAAAATATGAAAAATGACACGCCAAAAACTCACGGGGTTATCTGACCTGTCATACTATAATAGGTCCACGTAATACTTGGTAAAAAAGCTGTAGCTTTTAGCCTTTTACTTTCAGCCAACGCTTCCATGGTCCTTAATATCTTATTTAAAGCAATCGACTCTACTTCCTTCTTCCTCTCGTCTCTCTCTCTCTCTCTCTCATCTGTCGGCCACTTTTGATCAGGTAAATTCTTGCTCTCCTGGTTTTCTTCTTTTTTTCTCTTCGAAAGAATTCGTTTCACTTATTTTCGTAGCCGTTTCCAGTAATGTGGGGGTTAAATGCCAAGTAGTTTGAACTGCGATCTGTTGTCTGTTTGATGAGTTAATCTGGCTGGTGATTTTGGGTGACATTTTTTTTTTTAGCAGTGCTTATTTCCTTTCCGTTCATTTGTGCTGTTTTTTCTCCCGAAGTAGATGGGTGAATAGTTGGCGTTTTTTGATGATTCGAACCTCCCATGTCTTGTTTTATACAACAGTGCTTTTTAGGTTTTGGGCTGTTGATGCTTGGAGTTTCTGAGCCTTTTAGATGTTTTAGCTTTCTGAATTTGAGATGTCATTCTTCTCCGTTCGATGTTAGAACATCGATTCAAATTTTTTTCTTTTAATGTGGATCTGATTACTTTAGTCAATGTCAAGTCTATGGTTTTCTATTTGGAAATGTTAATCTTCCTGCAGGTTCTTACAGCTCGGTGTTATCGTCGGAATTTTCTATTTTATTTTTAATTTTTTTACTTAGTGATTAAGGAAATGTTTTTAAATAATATTGTGATTTATTTTAAGAAAAAATGTGTTAAAAAATACATGTAAAAAAAAACCCAGAAAAAAGAAAGAAAAAGAAGACAACATACAACCCAATCTTGCATTTTTTATTTTTGTGAATTTTGAAGTTTACTTCTTCAATAAACATACACAAATTATAGAGTTTCCACTTATTGTTTTTTCTTCTTCGAGCAATGGCCCTTTCTATTATAACTCTTTCTGTCTTTCTCTTATTTTCAGCATAATTTTATTTAGGTAATGTAAATGGAGTTAAGATACAAAGTTCGCGCTTCAGTTATATTTGTAACATTATTTGGTTTAATTCTACATTAATGCTTATGCGATTTTTCAGATTTGAAGCCTTCGAGAACAGAATGGAAAATGAGGATCAGCATGAACAGGCTTTGAAGCCAAAATACCAGTGTCTTGTATTCGGTAAGCCTTGATTTACAACTTCCTTTTGGTTCTGAAACTTACCATATTGGAAATCATAACAGTTGATGTATCTAATTTCAGATTTGGATGACACTCTTTATCCTTTTAGTTCTGGTTTGTCAGTACAAATCACCAAGAACATCCAAGGTAATGCATGACCTCTTTGTTTTTATTTTTTTTCCTTCAAAGAAGTAATTTTTTACTCATTCTATCATTTCTATCTATTGTTGGGTTAATTTACAAACAGATAAATGATTTTAAAGTTTAATTATTTTATATATAATGAAAGTCATATGTTCATAACCCCTACAAATGGCCTATCATAGAATACATGATTCAAAAACTTGGCATAGAGGAGAATAAGGTTCCCCAATTATGTAGTGCGTTGTACAAGGATTATGGAACAACAATGGCTGGTCTCAAGGTATGATCTGGTATTTTTTTTTTTTCACATCTTGTTACTGAGAATACATACTATGCAATTTAGAGAAGTTTGATAACGAATCCACTATGATGATCTTTCTTCTCTTCAGGCTATTGGCTACAACTTTGAATATGATGACTTCCATAGGTACCAACTCCTGGTTTCCACAAGCTGTCTTTTGATGCAAAACTCTTAAATCTTTTCATCTCATGCTTCCTATTTTACAGTTATGTTCATGGGAGATTGCCCTACCATTTGCTGAAACCTGACCCTGTTCTGAGGAGTCTTTTGCTTAGCCTGCCTATTCGGAAAGTTGTAAGTTTTTTCCTCTCATTATATACATACAGAGTGCTCCTTTAAATAGGATCTGGGGTTGGGTTGTTCAGAGAGTGGCGCTAATGCTTTTTCCTCATATTATATTGTATGGTCTTTTTGTATAGATTTTTACGAATTCAGACAAGGCCCATACTGCTAGAGCACTTAGCAGGCTTGGATTGGAGGACTGCTTTGAAGGGATCATAAGCTTTGAAACTCTAAATCCAACCCACAAAAAGGGGTTTCCTGTTGAAGCGGATGACAAGGACGGAGATGCAAGACCAAGAAACATTTCAAGCACTGAAGCTTTTGACATTAATGAGTATATGAGCCATCCTAATGCTAGTTTGGAACTTCCAAGGACCCCAGTTGTCTGCAAACCATTTGAACATGCATATGATGAAGTTTTCAAGATGGCCAACATTGACCCACAAAGAACAGTAAGAATATTAATCCACTTTCGTGAACAATGGTGGTGCCAGATTGAATCCGCCATTATTTTCTTTTCTTTCTCTGGCATCTTTCTGGCCATAATTGGTTACCTGCTAAAGTAAATATCATGAAGCATTAATACTTTCTGTATATGTCCCTTATACTTGATCAGTAAAATCTTGCTTGCAGATTAAAAAAAAGAACTTTCTGACCATAAGCAGCCTACCTGATAAAGATTTTCACCATTTTTTTTTTCTTATTATGATCTATAACTCTGCTGCATATTTTGTTAGGCCTTTTTTTTATTGACATTATAATTTCTTGGTTTCGCAGTTATTTTTTGATGATAGCATCCGTAATATACAAGCTGGGAAACGCGTGGGCCTTCACACTGTGTTGGTAAATTCCTCCTTCGGGATTATTGTGATAGTCTTGTGCATAGAATATGATTCTAATCTAATTTTATGTAAATGGCTGTAGGTGGGAACTCCTCACCGCACTCAAGGCGTGGATTATGCACTGGAGAGCATACATAACATTAGAGAAGCATTACCAGAGCTTTGGGAAACTGAAGAGAAGTCTGAGAATATTAGCTATTCTGGAAAGGTTGCAATTGAGACATATGTGCAGGCTTAGCTTGTATGTCCGTGCAATAAGGTTGGGCAATTTCCAGGCAGGACATTACTAAGAATGAACTTTTTTACAAGTTGGTATCTTTTTTTTTTTTTCTTTTTTAATGTACTCTTTTATGCTACAGCCCTTTCCAAAGCAAGTTTGCAATTGTAATATCGAAACCCTTAACTACACTTTTATCTCGGGTACTTTTGGTTGCTGTAACACTTGGTCTGTAGTGGACTATCCTTAGCATGTCTCTCAGATATACATCTCCATCCCCAAACCATGTTACTCTAGACAATCTGACTTTACTTGGCAAATACAATTCAATATGGCAAGATGGGAAAACTACAGTTTGCACCCAGACTGCTTTTATTGATAGAACAGTACATACTAAATTATTAAAAGGTGGTAATATCCAAAGAGAAATCTCACATTGTCTAAAAAGGAGATTGTCTTGGATTTTATATGAGGCATCATTTTCTCTTCCTAATAAGACCTTTTAGAGAAAGGTGCACAAGCCTTTTTATAGTATCAGAGCCAAACTTTCCAACAATACGTTCCACTCATTGATCCAATGAGGTCTACTTGTAGGAACACGACAAAGATTGGCCTACAAGTGAGGGGGAGTAAAGGAAAATCTCATGTTACCTAAGAAGGAGATTGACTTGAGTTTTATATGAGGCATCCTTTCATCTTCCTAATAAGACCTTTTAGAGAAGGGTGTATGAGTTTCTTTAATATCTATATGCGCTTTTCGTTAACATTCAAATGTTAAAATTGTATTATGATCAGGCTCTGACTTTAACTCTGATTTAGTTTCAAGAATGTTTTATGGAAAATGCTAAATGTCCCTCTCATTTGGATCTCGATAAGGGGTTTTTTTTTTTGCTTTTTAGTTTTTTGTTTGTAAGATTTGTAAGTAGATGTTTTCAAAGTAGATGTTTTCAAATAGTGATGTAATTTTTTTTGGTGTTTTTAAAAAATATTTTAAAATGTTAAAAAAATTACATAAAAAAATTAAATTTTTTTGCATGATTTTTTTAACATCTTAAAATATTTTTAAAAAATACAAAAAAATAAAATACTATTTAAAAATATTTATTTAAAAATTATGTAAAAAAAAAAAAAAAAGATCTCTCATCGGGATCCCATTGGGTGGGATGAGTAGCATGTCAACAGTCTGTCATTTTTAATAGGTTGTAGTGTTCAAGTGTAAAAAGTTTGAGGTTGTAAATTGTATCATTATTTTTCTCTTACAAATAAGATTGTAGCGAACAGAGTAAACGATGAATGAAACATAACCACTGAACTGCATGCGTTGACACTGAGTAAGAAGCTACAATTCTGATGACCAAAAAAAAAAAAAGGTGGGAGGGAAGACCATGGGGAAGAAATAGGAGAGAAAGAAAAGGATAGAGAGGTGGAAAGGGTGCGGAGGTATGTGGAGTTGAAATTTTGCCGATTGAGTGGGACCCTCACAAAGTGAGAGAATCATACGTTGTAAAGTGAGTTTGTCAATTTTAATAAGTTGAAACATTCTTTGCATGTCATTTTTAGATTTGTTCTTAAATTAACCGAGAGACTTGCGAGAAATTCCTTATGAAAGATTTGTGTATCCCAAGATTAGTCAGGAGTCATGATGTTATTCTAAACACTTGGTGCCAATTAAAAAAAAAATATTCTAAATTTATCCTTGTTGTCTTAGAATAATAATTTTAAGCATTGAATAAGAGAAGATTAGAGCAACTGAGATTGTTATTATATATTTATCTATAACGCACTTTACGAAGGAATGACAAACATTTAGGTGTTTTCCTGTGGTAACGACTCATAGTCCACACTAAGACAACTATTTGTTCAATAAAAAGATTTCATAAAAGTAAGGTCACATGTAGCTTATTTTGGTACATTAGATTGTAAAAGTCTTTGAAATATATATGTAGATCCAATAAATTACATCTAGTTGTGTCATTTTATGAAGTTGTTTTTGTGAAATGTATTTGTGAACCGAACACTTCTTATTTATTAATGCATAACTATCAATTCTACAGCCACAACGAGAATATATCGGAACCCATTGATTTAGGATATCTTGGCATTGTTCCAATTACAGGGTCTTTTCCTAACCCTCTCACATTCTCCTCAAATTCATATTGGAAGGGATATTTGTGTTGACTAGCAGCCCGGTCCATGACTAGTAAGTTAACCCTCGAAAGGCATAATATCTTGAGTCTTATGGCCAAGGCTTAAAGGCCCATGACCGCGACAAAGGAAAACAACCTCTCAAAGTCGGAGATATATGCCAGTTGGAATAACTATCTTAATAAGATAGCTCCTACAAGACAGGAGCATTCACAAAATGATAACTCCAAGAATATAAAAGCTATCTATCCTGATCACTTAGGAATCACGAAGAATACAAATTCAACATTATAAATAATCTTCTAGAGGTAACAATCATTATTTGACTTTTATAGATACACACTTTTATATTTTATTGATTTTGGTATCGGAGTATCTCCAGAGCATCCAGTGCTGCCTATGTATTTGTCGCAGGTCAATCGTGTGGTCAGTTGCGACGGTATGAAACACGTCCTTTACACATATCCATACATAATGCATTCCCGTTCAAATATTTGCACTAGGGTTAGCACTATTATAAGTAATATTCACAAACAGTGTTTACTAACTGGATGAGACGAAAGAGATTTTTGGCTTTCGAGTACTCCCCCCTATTAGGCCTTTTCATCGAGAGGGTTATCACAAGCAACGCCGCTGCTTGATCGACGAGGAGGAGCATCTCAAAGTATGGGGCAAATGATTAAGCGCTTTGACTTTGTCCCTTGGGATCCACCACATATTGGATTTGAGAACTGAATGATGGGTGACTATCTTTTTTGTTTGAGTTGCTCCCATGCATGCAGACGGCACCAGTCATGGGGTACACAGGCAAGAGAGTTAGACCTCATTTGTGGAGTTCACGACTTGTCATCACTCAATCACTTCCTTTTCCACTAAGTGATTGCTTAGGGACTTGTACAATTTAGGAAGAGGTTTTAATTGATTAAAAAGAAGAATATACTTTAATCAATATGCCCTAAGCCGCAACCATACATAACATAGAAATCACACTTGAAAATGGTGGACAATGGGGGTTATAATTGCAAACTTACTAACAGTGATGCTCGTATGAGAAAATTCTTCTCGAGCAAATTCAAGTGACAAATGTGCTGTAAATAGCATGGCAAGGCTCTAATGAAACTAACGAACGAATGGTATTATCATTTTATTACTCTGATTGAAAAATCAGTCTTTTCCGTACTATCTATATATATTATGAGATCTGTTATATACAATCACTTTTATAGACTCATTGTGCATTCTATTATTGTGATTGTCTAAATAAGTTATTTTATATTAAAATATTAAGTGATGTAATCAATCACATTTGTGAGGTGCACAAGAAGTATGCAAAGATGACTGTATAAAATTATTGTATATTATACAATTATACATTTATACAAGAAAAGGACAGAAACGTTAATTGTGATTTTTGCTGAGGTTTCGGTGCAAAGATCATAATTCTTGCTGAGGAAACGTTAATTGTGCTTGGTCTTGGTTTGGAAACATGGTGACGTTGGAGCCTCTTGGTTGACCAGAACAATGTTATTTTCAGTAGGCTCTACTTATAAAAAAAAATAAAAAAATTTATTTTCAATAGGCTCCAGTCGTTATCGTCGAAATTATGTGTGAAACTGCGAAGCAGAAGTAGTGTCCAATAGTGTCCAATTACTAGGGACTCGTCGTATGCCTGTCAGCTTTGGTTTGTGCAATAGAGAAAGTAAACAATCCTCATCATGTTAAAGACATTCAATTAGCCAAAATCAATAAATGCTTAATATAAAATAATCTCTAGTCTTCTATACAGTATGCACATAATATTTGAATCGTCAGAGTCCATCTCAACTCCAGAGCAATATTTTTTTGTTAATATGAACACATATGAGTCATAGATAGAAGCAAATGCAGGAGACCTACTGGGTTAGGAATTTAGGATAGTCCGTTTCCAAAGGCCAGATTTTATCTCCTATCTGTGGGTGACAAGTGTGGAAAAGCTTCATTACGATTAGCCTTTCAGAGAATACTTCTTCCCTGTGAATGCTTGAAACTTTGGCTCTTCCACCTTTTGAGGCTGCTCTTGACTATTGTTTTCTGGGGCAACCTGACATTACAGAAGTCAAAATGAAAGAGATCAGGTTTAGCCCCATTTTTGCAATAAATAAGCAACAGATAGATATGAAATAAAATACGGGCTACTCTATCACAAGACACCTTTGGTGCTGCTATTTGTGGTTGGTTTACATTTGAACCAAACACAAGCTTTCCAGCAGGTTGTTGCGAGGCAGGCTTAGATGACTTAGAATCCTCGGTTCCATTCTGAGCCTCCTGTTGATGTTGCTTAAGCTTGGGAGATGAAGCCGGTGCTACTGGTTTGGTTGAGGGCTTCCCATCCAAACGCCTGCCAAAACCAGTGAATGGGCTGAACTTGGGTATCTTTCTGGCTGGCTCTTCTTGATCTGACATTGCATTAAAAAAAATGAGTAAGGAATGCTGATCAAACCTTGTGTGCAAACGTCAAAAAAGGGAGAAAAAGGAGGCAAAGAACCTTCTGGGCGTGTCTTTCTCAATGGAGCTGATGGTGCCAGTTTTTCAGGTTCTTTATAATCGAGAGGAGGGGCAAAGTCAACCTCGCAGTCCGTTTCAATAATACTGATTGCGGAAGAGGGTTTTGTTTCGACTATATCAATGTAATACTTCTTATTGTTATAAGCAACCATGATAGTATCACCAGTGGTCAAACAAGAGTAGCTCCTTAAAGAAGTTTCCAAGCTGCAAATGAACATAGGGATAAGATCACCAAGATATAAATAGATGTGCTAGTGTGCATATGTGAGTGTAGAGATCAAGGCCATTGCTAAGGCACAGATGAAATTAGAAATTAATCAACTAACATTGCTTTGGGGTTGGAGATATCTAAGAAGTCCGTGGTGTGTGGCTGCAGCTTCACATATGTTCCCTTTGCTAGGCTGGTATTCTTCACTTGCACTATCTGTCCCTCTTGCAGGAGCATGTTTTCCATCATCTAACAGTATAAAAAGAAAAGGTCACAGTAAGAAGCAAATCCTGAGTAGAACCACAGCACTTTTTCAAAGAATAAAAGAGGTAAAAGGCATACCCAGTATGGTAAATATATCAGTCCTTCATCAGCAACAAATTCTAGGACTCCACAATGACTAACTCGTCCAGCAGAAAGATTGCTAAGCTCAAATAACATAGGGTATTCTATGTGTAAAGATGCTGGAGGGAAAAAAAAAATAAAATCAAACGTTGACATTTACTGAATAAAAGGCAGACTCCCTTAAAGGCAAACCCAGCTTGCATCAGCAGAAGGAAATGGAAAGAAGGCAAGGTTTGAAATAGTTTTTTCACCTACCTAGGCGATCAAGAGCGGAGGGAGGCATAATTACTGGAAGCAAAAAGAAATCTCATTAGTAATTTTAAGCCTCAAGAACTACCACAACTACGAGTATATATGGACTAGGGATAGCATCACAGAATTGGGCAAGCAGTAGACGTACTTTTATCACCCTTTTCCAGATGTGACTGCAAAAATTCAGAAGATAAGAAGCCTGGAATCAGAACCCTAGAAACAATCAAGGGACTGACGAAAGAGTATATGCACCAACTAATGTCACAAGTCTTGAACTAATTATCAATACAAACTGGTATTTTCTTCTGTTATATAACAGAAGAAAATAAACTTTGGTTCAATGTTATTATAAATATTACACGGTGAACAATGCAAGTTGGCTAGCTTACAAATCAAATGACCTATTTCAACAGATTCTATAACTGGAATATAATGTCGTATATTTGGTTCAAGTCAGCAATGATTCTACCATTTCTTGCTTGAACAATGGAATTTCTTATAGAAGTAAATAAACTTTGTCAAGAGGTAATTCCCAAACCTTGTCAATGAAAGAGACAGGGTAACAACGATAACTCTGTTGAAAGGATGAACTACGGACGTCTTGGAAAGCCTTTAACATCAGAAGAACTGATCAGATTGAGACTAAAACCAGAGCAAGAAACAGCATATAAAATTGAAAAGTTAGAGAGAGAAGATATATAAGCCAATCAATTGCCACCTACCAACTGTTGCTATTACCAAAACCATCCCAAAGCTGAAATCTTACTTATTCCACAAGACATATATGCAAAGGGTAACTATTTTCTTATCCTTTGTTTGCATTAATGCTAATCGGTTGGATTGACCAATACACAATGAATAAAATAAAAATCTTCTCAAGTATACTACCTATGTATCTGGACTTTGCCTATTTCTATAAATAAAATTTCTTTGATTACCTCTTAAAAAAACAATGAATAAAATAAAAATCCAATTCTCAATCAATTTCGGATTCCACCATGTTTTTTCTTTTTTTCCTTCTCTTTCTACAAGAGATCAATCCAGCAAACATAAATCACAAAGAATACAAGCATGGGTAATTTAGATACCATCATTACTGGGCCTGAGAAGTTCCCAAGCCACTATGAAACTTCCTTGAGCCTGAAAATTCCAAAAAAAGCCAAAAAATTACACAATGACAAACACAAACGCAATTTAAATAATAATCAATCAGAACAAAAACTAATTAAAGACATAAAAGTTTAAGCTCGTGATGAAGATCTCATCAACCATATAACATCCATTCCATTTCCAATCCAATCCCATACAAAAAGGAAAACTTACCACCAAAAAAAATTAAGATTAAAAGTGAAAACAAGAAAACCCAGCAAAGAAATCGACAGTGCAGCATACAGAAGTAAAAGCTGATTATAATCGATTCTTTCAATATATAAGAAAAAAAAAGTTGGGGTTCGGATCAGAAAAGTAAAAAAAAAAATGCTTAGAACCTTTGAGATTGTGAGGGAGAATCGAGGTATCGGAAGGTTTTGCCAAATTGCAGGCCCACCAATGCAGGTTGAGTGCAGGCAGTGAAATCCGGTAGTGGTTTGAAATGGTTGCTGCGTTTTATAGGTAAAGAGGACTGTCTGGACAATTGGGCCAACAATGCCTATTAGTTGGCCCAATAAAGTTAAGGTCGGTCCGTATGGTATGTTTTCATCAAGCCCATTAGAGGCATTAGTTTAAATCTTCAGTTGGGCCAATTAGAGGTGAAATAAGCTAACTGTGGGCGGCCTGTAATGCACGCTCATTAATTAATGAATAGTTTCAAGTTGGGTCAAAATGGCCTAAACCAGACCCAATACAGCCTAACGGTACTTTATCATTAAGAAGAATTCCTCAATTTTCCCTCCGATAGAGCACCCAATTTGGGTGCATCAAATGCACAAAATGCCTAAAATATAGGGGGTGTTTTGGAATAAAATACACCCAATACCTAAAATATAGGAGATGTTTTGGGGTAACACCCCCACATCCGGTGTCCTAAAAATAGGGCACCGAATGAGATAGGTTACAGTAGCCCCTTATCTCATTCCCAAACTTTTGTACTCGAGATGGTTTATCTCATTTCCCTTCGACGCTTCACCTTCTCCTTCTCTCGTGCTCGTAGTTCAGCTTTGCTCCATCGATCTCGTCCCCCACTAACAACCTGTTTGTCGATTTCATTTCTCTGCTGGTAAATGTTCTTCCCTCTTCGATTTTGCCGACGAGCAGCTCCTCTCTCGCTCTCTCAATCTCACGATTTTCGTGATATTTCTTTAGATTTTAACTTGCAAAATCATGCATTTTCGCAATTTTTTCAACCTAGAATCAAGATTGAGCCGACTTGATGTGGGTTTTCATTCAACACTTTCTTAGGGTTTTCATTCGTTGGGTATTTTCGTGGCTTTTCCAGACCCCTTTGATGTTAACTTGAAATTATTGGTACTGTTTGAACACTCTTTGGGATATTTTCGTGGCATTGCTTGATCCCTTTGATGGCTATTGAAATTAATGGTATTGCTTGAATACTTTTTGGTACCTGTTTTTGTGGCATTGCTTAACCCCTTTGATGGCTATTGAAATTATTGGTATTGCTTGACCCCTGTTTTTGCATCTGATTCGTGTTCTTAGTATTTTTTGAACACTGTTTGGGCTATTTCCGTGGCATTGCTTGACCCATTTGATGTTAACTTAAAATTTTTGGTACCAAACCCTTGTTTTTGCATCTGATTTGTGTTCTTGGTATTTTTTGAACACTCATTGGGTTCTTGTCGTGACATTGTTTGACTCCTTTGATGTTAACACGAAGTCTTTATTGGCAATGCCTGTTTTTGCTTCTGATTTGTATTCTTGGTATTTTTTTGAGCAATCTTTGGGTTATTTTCGTGGCATTGCTTGCCCTATTTGATGTTAACTTCAAATTATTGGTTTTAAACCCCTATTTTAAGATTTAATTTGTGTTGTTGGCATTTTTTTAACATTCATTGGATTATTGCCGTGGCATTGCTTGACCCCTTTGATGATAACTTAAAATTATTGGTACCAAACCCCTATTTTTGCATTTGATTTGTGTTCTTTGTATTTTTTGAACACTCACTGGTTTATTTTCGTGACATTGCTTAACCCCTTTGATGTTAACTTGAAATTATTGGTGTACAAATTATTGTGTTCTTGGTGTTCAAATTATTGCTTGAGCACTATTTTTGCATCTGATTTGTGCTCTTGATGTTTTTGCATCTGATTTGTGTTCAAATAATGTTTTGAACACTCTTTGATTGGTGCCGTGACATTGCTTGACTATTTTAGCCATGAGTTGAAAACATTGGTACCTGTTTGCACTTGTTTTTGCAAATTTTAGTATTCAAAGTATTTTTTGAACACTCTTTGGTTGGTGCCGTGGCATTGCTTGAGTCTTTTGATAGAGAGTTTTGGATTGTCTTTGGGTTGAAATAAATGTTTTGTTTCGCTATTTGTGTTGCCATGGTACTTGTGTTGAAATTATTGGTTGTTTGACACTTTGTTAGACATGGATTCACAGGAAGCAAATAATGTATAAGATTTTACCGGCTTGCTCACTTAGGAGCAAGACTTAGACGAACTCGATATTGGTGTAAGTGTACAGTCTCCCGTGCTCTTTGATGAATCTCCATCGACACCCCCGGCTGTTTATCCCTCTTAACGAAAGCCAATGAGGGGTGCAGTCTTAAGGAAGACAATCTGCTTGTCTCTGCATAACTTAATTGCTCCATAGATGCCATCTCAGGTATGGACCAAAAATTTCCCATTCTTTGGAAAAAAATTGGTCAATACTTCAATAAACATAAAATGACCATGATAAAGCGGACTGTTGGGTCATTGACACATTTGTGGAGTGCAATCCAGAAGGCGACCAACAAGTTTTGTGCTCTCCTATCCGCAGTGGAAGGATTACATCCAAGTGGAATGACTAAACAAGACAAGGTATAAAACCACACTATCTTGTTTATTTCCAACATATTAAACATAATTTTGCATGGTGTGTCCTACATGTGTTATCTAATCATTTCCCTTGTTAATCATTTCCTTTGTTTCCATTGGAAGATCGAGAAGGCTAAGCTCAAGTACTACCAAATTGAGAAAACCCCATTCCACTTTGTGCATTACTGGGACTTGTTAAAAAACCAGTCGAAGTGGAGAGTGCGTGGCAACAAAGAATCTAGTGGCTCTCGATTGCGGTCATCGATTTCCCCCACATTCTCGCGTACTTCTAATTTGCCGGCAGATTCGAGTTGTGGGATTTCAGTGGAAGATGTTGACACAAACGAGGTGGCGGAGATGGACCGGCCAATGGGAGGAAAATGGAGAAGAGAGAGCATAAGGCGTAGAGCAGGGGCCAAGATGAGTACATGGCCCTAAGTAAACGCAAGTACGAGCTCCTGAAGGAGTCACGTGAGCAAGAGAAAGAGCTTTTGTGGTTGAAACCCATACGCTTAAATGGCCAAGTGGGAGCTTTCTAGCACTCTAAAGAACCTGAAGGTGACACAAAAAATACAATCTTTCTCTTATTTCCATTATTGATAGTTCATACTAGCTTGTGTGTGCAAAATCTTGTTATATTCGTTTGAGATTTGAACTGAGGTTTTCTTGAACTTCTACTATAATTATGTAAATTTTGGCATATTTGCTACAAATTTCGAGTTTGTAAGTTTCCGCTGCACTATCTTACGGACAGTGGTGGAACTAGTGATTTACTTTAGGGGGTCAATTAAAACTAAAATAAAATATATAAAATATTTCTATATTTTTTATTTTTATATAATTTTTTATGTGGTATAGAACAGTTTGACAGTAAGATTTATAATAAAAATAAAATATGTTTAATATAACTTATATATTAAAAAATCATATGATATGTTAAAAACATGTCATCATAACAAAAATATATTAAAATACGTTATAAATCATCTAACTTCTTTTTTATTTTTATTTTTATTTATAATAAAAACAT
Organism: Platycarya longipes; assembly: GCA_036559045.1. Lineage (NCBI taxonomy): Eukaryota > Viridiplantae > Streptophyta > Magnoliopsida > Fagales > Juglandaceae > Platycarya > Platycarya longipes. Next base: position 11,599,170 of record CM071801.1, read on the forward strand.
ATCATCATGTTATTATATCATTTTATTTTATATAAGATGTATTTTATTTTTAAATTATATTAAAGTTTGTAAAGGAGGCCAAGATAATTTTTAGAGAGGGGGCCAACACAAGATTATATTAATATTATTTTACTAAATCACAAAAAATCAACATATTTTTTTCTTTAAAAAAAACATATATATTTTTTATTATTTATTTTTATTTAGAAAAGGGGTGGGGCCACCCCCTGCCCCAAAGTGGCTCCGCCATTGCTTACGGGGCTATTCTCTTCTTTTGAATGGTTCATGCAAAGGCCGGCTTCAAGAGAGAAAAATAAGAAGAAAGAGGAAGACTTCAAATCTGATGGGAATTTATGTTCTCCTAGTACCATTAATCGAAAGTGGTAGTTTTTCTTTTGTTTATATTTTCCGTTTCAGTTACTATGAACTCTACAAAGTTGTAGTGTTATTTTGTTTCTTGAAATTTTATTCCACATGTAGTTCTCGAGTTTTTTAAAGTTAATATGCGACTGCTCTCCGGCGTACCTTAGCATGAGTGTAAAAGTAGAATTATTGATTGATTACTTGATTTCTTGGCTATGTAATATTACGTGGTTACTTTGATGGCTGCTTGATATCAAGTGGTTACTCTGAAGACTGATATTAGCAAATTTTGGCTCCTATTCATAAGCTATCTCTTTGGAGTGTGATTTATTTATTTATTATTTTGTAATTTACTCTCAGTAGGAAAGAACCGTTTGCTTAAAGTTGGAAGCCCTTTGTCTAACAACTCCAGGGCCTTCACAAATTTTTTTAGATGCAATTCAGATATGTTTACTCTAGCCAGAGGTCAATGTCATTTTACGTGTCAAGTTGTTCCCCTTAATATTGTTATTTAGGATTCTTGTTTTGTGTACCACTAATGAAGCAATTATTGGTCAAGGTTTCATAAAGAGAATGCTTATCCGAAGGAGCAAAGAGTAAAGCCAACATCTGCCAATGGCATATTTAACATTGTGGCTTGCAAATGCGGAAAAGTGGTGGAATAGTGCTATATGTGTAAACAAAGTGGTCATATTATGGACCATCTTTTACTACATTGTGAGATTGCTAGTGTTATGGGTTGATGTATTCAAATGGGTAGAGCTAGTCTGGATTATGCTTGCTATAGTGGTCAAACTTCTAGCATGTTGGTCAAACCTTGGTGTTATTCCACAAATCTCACTTGTGTGGAAGATGATTGCTATCTATATTCTATGGTGCATTTGATATGAATGAAATGATTGGACGTTTGAAGACAGGAAGCGTTTATTGGAAGAGATTAAGTACTGTTTGTTAGAACTCTCTTTCTTTGGGCCAAAGTTGTAGATTTCAATGGCTTTGATTGTCATGATTTTCTTATCTCTTGTATACCCCTTGTATACTTGGGCTATGCCTATTCGTATAAATATAGTATAACCGTTTACCTATAAAAAAAAACATTGTGGCTTGATAGATCCATGACCATGCTTCTTTCCTTGGGAGCGTCCACCAGCTTGAGAAGCAACTCGGGAAAAGATTTTTTGAGTTGTGATGGCCACCCTTTTCTCATTCTCAAGAAACATGACCATAGTTGGGGTTTTTTTCGTGTTTCCAGATTTGTTGAATAGTTTGTAACATTGTGCTTCTCAAGTCTCATTTCATGAGTTATAATAAATAACTAGATAGGTCCTCTAATGAGATTGGATCCACCCGGGCAGATACTGATGTGACTAAGGAATTAAAATTAGAACTTAAACGGGCTAAAAGTAGTAAATTGTTTCAAAATATGAAAAGGTGGATGAGTTGTAGAGGGTTTAACAATATGGTTTTTCACCTTTTGGAAGTGGTCAGTAGGTTAGGTTTTTCACCCTTTTTATTTAAGATGTGCATGGCTTGAGCTTGAGAGCTAGAGGATAACATTTTCTCCAATGTGATCTAGACCTCGCTGTAGGTGTTGAGATTAAGGCCTGGTTTGGTTACACAGATGAGATGATAGTTGAAAGTTAATTGTTAAAATATTATTTTTGATAGTATTTTTTTTTTGAAACTTTTAAATTATTTATTATATTTTATATGAAAATTTAAGAAAATTGTAATGATTAAATAAGATGAGATGCTCATCTACGAAACCAAACAAGGCCTACAACCTGAACTAAGATGTCTTTGGAACAGGAGGTAGTTAGAATGCTAAGATGATTTGGTCTTGCTGGACCCAAAATAAGCATTCTGGATTATCAATTGAAAAAGAAAGACTCAGGAGAAGTAGTTGGTGAGGGAGAAGGGATGATTCTATTAATGTAGCCATAATTCTTGACCACATCGAAGAGTACAAGTTGAGCTTTTCCATGGGAAATTTGCGGGCTGAGACATGTTAGATTGTGAGAATGGAGAATTATTATAGGATGAGTTGTCGAAGGTCATACAAAGGATGTAAGTCAACTTTATGCTCTGCTACCATTAACAAACCAGCATATCAGTATGGATGGAATTTAATTGGATAGTCTTTACATCCTTGTTTTGATAAGTAAACAAATATTATTAATTCAAATAAATGTGCATAAATGCCGGTTATAAAGTACATACGTCTCATTACGCTCTTGCCAAAGACACCACATGATGCAGATAAGAATCATCTTCCATATGGCTCTGATTTGTTGCAAATCGAGGATAGAAGTCCAGCACACCAATGTTTCAGGCCACCACAAACTCTGGCTTAACCCATGCTAGATTCAGTCTTCTGAAAACCTCATTCCATAATATCCTGGTGGTGTCACAGTGTAACAGAAGATGATTCACCTACTCACCCCCTCTTCTAAACACAAAACACCAATTAACAATGACTACTCTCTTTTTTCTTAAATTATCCGTGATGAGGATCTTGTCTAAAGAAGTAGTCCACACAAAGAAAGAAGCTTTGGGAGGTGACTTATGCCTCCACAGCCGGTGCCAAGGAAACTGTGTCAGGTACTTGTGTGAGGACTTTGTAAATAGAGCGAACAATAAAAACCCCTCTACCTGCAAGAGTCCACCACAACCCATCTTCATTTTGGATGTTCGGATGGATGGAATATATGAGACTGTAGAACTTTGTGAAAATGCTCATCTCCCAATGTTATGTTGCCCGGTTGAAGTTGATGTTCCAATGAACCATTCCACCCGAGACCCCCATAACCTCCTCCACCATCGCTTCTGGAGCACTAATAATTTGAAAAAGTGTTGGGAACAAATCTTGTAGTACCCTAGTACCACACCAAACATTCTTCCAAAATTTGATCCTAGATCCTGAGCCCAACTAAAGCCTTGTGTGACGAAGAAAATCCTCCCACCTAGGGCTGTAAATGAACCAGACAACTCGACAACCCACTCAGTACTCACTTGGTTAAACTTGAATTGAACTTGACTTGTGAAAAAAAACTTGCATGTAAAAGCAGATATCCACTCGATTAGTAAATGACACATACCTGACAAAACTCGACTCAACTCGGCTAAGGCTTGTTAAGGCTCGCTCGGTTATACTCGAATCGACTCATTAGCTCAATTCGATTAAAATTCATTCATATATTGATAAAATATACATATATATATGTTATATATATGTATCGTTAATAATATAAGCATAACACTTTTATAATTAAATATGTAATATGCTATCTAATTACTTATATCTATATAATAAAATTGCGTAAGTGATGATCAAGATCATTGACTCGTTCTCCTAGTTACAGAAAGCAACATAACCTCTGGCTTCGAGCTATGTTACGGGATGCAGCCAATCCTGCCCTTAACACAAGCCTATCCCACTGGGTTTGAGGAGGACTAGTAGATTCGATGGCAGTGCGCTAGGGAAAGGGCCAAGCTGTACAACAATACCCCCATTAAAGTACCAAACAAAGGGTTCCACAAGCAAGCTATTATTCTAGGGATCTCCATTAAGGAGCATCAAACCCTAATGAAAGATCTCTCCTCATTAGCAACAGGTAATCATTTTCAAGCTACAAGAAGGGATCTCCTACTGAACGGGAGAGAGGGGGTTCCATTAGGAACACCCATATACAAGTATTATAAGATAAGAATAAGACATTCAATCAGAAGCTAATATAAGACCTTAAAACAACAGTGAAAGGGTCTAAGATAGCTTTACCTAGAAGATAAGGAACTCATAGCTTACAAATTAGATGAGAAAGGAACGTTTCCCCCTCTTCGCTTCGCTCGTCCCCCCTCAGGGGAATTCCTAATTCCATTCTCTAAGACGAACTAAAGGGATGTCTCTAAGCAGCCAAGAGCAAGCATGAGTAGTCCTATCTGCCGTCAAGGATTTGATAAAGAGAATGTGAGTAGGCAGGAGATCAATAGACACAGAAAGAGAAGACCAAAAGGAGTATTTTTCATAGTTATATTTTATAATTTATATAATAAGTAATTTATAAATTTTAATAATTTTATATATTAGTACGTGGGAACTATGTATGAAATACATATATGCTATCATATTATATGTATTTATTAATAATATATGTAAGCATATAATATATTATTATGATGAATAAATTTCAACTAGTTAGGTATTAAGTATTAATTTTTATTGAATTTTTATTTATTTATTTTTAAATTTTATTCAAAAAATTAAAAAAAAAATCGAGTTCAAGCTCAGCTCAACTCGAGTTCGTTTGTGGGACGAGTTCGAGTTCAAGCTCGAATTGGAAGTTTAGCTTATCGAGTTGAGTCCGAACAAAGAATAAATAAGAACCTCAAGTTCAGGCTTGAGCGTGAGCTCGAATATTTTGAGTGGAGTCAAGTTCGGCAAGTCAAAGCTCGACTCGACTCGACTCGATTACAACCTTACCCCCACCCTCTCCTAATATGCTTCCGTAGCCCCACTCCATGAGATCCTCTCACTTCTCTAGTACACCAACCTCTCCCTTGATCTCCATATTTGCTTTCTATCACAATTTTCTAGAGTGTTTCTGGTTCTTTATTAAATCTCCACAGCCATTTACCAAGGAGTGCTCGGTTAAAGAGCCTCAAATTTCTAATGCATACTCTACTGTTAGAAATAGGGTGGCACACCTTTTCTCATTTAATTAAATGGAACCTGAACTCCTCTCCCAAACCTCCCCACAAGAAATCTTGTTGAAAATTTTCAATTCAATTTGCTACCCTTGCCAGTATCGGAATCAGGGATAAGAAATACGTTGGTAGATTTGAAAGTGCTCTTGATCGAGGTAAGCCTCCCTCCTTTTGACAGGTACATTCACTTCCACCCTGTTAGTTTTCTTTCCATCTTTTCGATCACTGTATCCCAAATCAAACTTGTCCGCGCTGTGATTCCCAATGGAAGCCCCAAATACTTCATAGGGAAAGAAGCTACCTTAGAGCTCAGTAATCCAGCCAACTCTCTCATATTATGGACATCCCTAATCGACACTATTTTAGATTTATCATAGTTGACTTTAAGCTCGAACACAACTTTAAAACAAAGCAGCAATACCTTTAATACCCGCACTTGTTTTGGATCGGCCTCACACATCACGAGCATGTTATCTGCAAACAACAAATGAGAAATATTAATAATGCCTCTATTTGGAGTTCCAATTGGGAAACCACTTACCATACCATTATTGCCTAATTCTGAAGTCATTGTGTTTAAAGCCTTCATAACAATAACAAAAGGCAAAGGAGATAACAAATCACCTTGTCTCAGCCCGTGAGAACTCTGGAAGAAACCCTTTGGACAACTATTAATCAACACAGAGAATCTTGTCATAGTAATGCACCACCTGATCCATGTCCTCCATTTTTCCCCAAAATTGCATCTACTAAGTAAATATAGGAGTAAATCCCAATTGACATGATCATAAACTTTCTCCATATCTAACTTGCACATAACTCCTGTGTTGCTCGCCTTTAGTTTACTGTAAAAAATTCATTAGTGATGAGGAATGTATCGAGGATTTTCCTACCTTTTACAAAAGGCATTTTGAGACTTGGTGATAAACTTCTCTATTACCTCACTCAATCGGTTTACAAGCACTTTAGAAATAATCTTATAAACACCATTTACTAGACTAATAGGCTGAAACTTTGAGATCTCTAACGCCCCCACTCTTTTATGTATTAAAGTAAGAAAAATTGTGTGAAAACTTTTCTCAAATTTCCCAGCCATATATAACTCATTAAACACTTTCATTAGATCATCCTTAATCATATCCCAATAATCTTGGAAGAAACCCATAGAAAATCCGTCAGGTCCAAGAACCTTATCTTTTACCATTTTCTTTACCACATTAGACACCTTTACTTCCTCAAAAGCCCTTTTTAACAAAACTATATCGCTTGGCCCAATTGAATCAAAAGCTAAACCATTGAGGGTAGGTCTCCACCCTAACTACTCAATAAGAAGCTTGTCGAAGAAATCAACAACATGATTTTGAATAATCCTTTTATCTCTACACTCTACCCTATCTATTTTCAGCACCTCAATATTATTGTTTCTTCTATGAGAGTTAGCAACTCAAGGGAAAAACTTCGTACTTTTGTCACCCTCCTTTAACCATAGTGCTCTTGACTTTTGTTGCCATGACACTTCTTCTAAAAGTATTAACCTCTCAAGTTCTGCACCCAAATTCATCTTCTACACTTGTTCTTCCTTACTAGTGAGTGGTCTTCACATCCTAGTGGATTTGATGAGAGCATTGATTTTTGGTTAAATCTCTTTAGCAGGTTTAGCTTATGCCAATTCAGCATCAGTTTTTTTATCCTTTTGTTGTTAGTTACACACCATGAGCATGTATGTATCCCATCACCATCACCATCACCATCAGTTCTCAAGAGTTTGCTATACCTATTTTTGTCATAAAATTATTATGGCATGTCACTAATTTAGTCATCAAGCAGGAGAATGGGGAAATAGTTGAGCATGTTCTCATTTTTAGTCGTAAAAATGAGCATGTTCTCATTTTTCAGTCCCTAGTTTTTTGCCACAAAAGGACACTCAGTAGTTATTTTCTAGCAAGAAATTCTCTTGTATATAATTAGACAACAATGCTGGTGTATATATTTACTTCACCATTCGAAATTTGTTACACAAATGTACTTATCATCATTAGCACCAATTGTGTAGCCTTTTGAAGTAGAGTTCTTGTTTTTCTGAGTAAAAAGGGTAGGAGGGGGCAACTAAAGGTGGCTCTGGCTTCCATACTTGGTGTGACTATAGTTCCTAGATAAGAAGGGCCTAGACGACGGGAAAGCGTAAGTGCTTCTTTGAGTCGAGTTTGAGCCCTAGCTTAGACTCTAGTCTCACTAGGGAATTTAGTGAATCCTTATGTGGCTAATACCGATAGTCTAAGGTAAATGCATATTTGGACTCAAACCCAGTACTTAGTACATGTCAAACCACTTGGTAGGAAAGGATGTGCCACCACCCTTCGTGGTTCTTGAAGTAGAGTTCACATGTGCTATATTGGTTGCGCTCTTTGTGGTTGGTGTAGAATGACAATAGGAATTGGTTCCTTGACGTGTTTTTTTTTTTATAAGAGATAAACTTTGTTAATGAGAATGAAATGGGCATAGCCCATGTACACAAGGAGTATACAAAGAAACACCTAATTATATTCTCTAATCTTTAAAGAGAGATAAGAAGTCATGAACTTTATTCCCATTATGTACAATTGGTTCCTTGATATTTTTTTGATAAGTAAGAGATAAATTTTATTAATGAGAATGAAATGGGCATAGGCAGTGTACACAAATAGTATACAAAGGAACATTTAAGTACATTCTATGATTTGTAAAGGAAGACAAGAAGTCATAAACATCATTCCCATTAAGTTAAATTGGTTCCTTGATGTTGGTCTAAAAGATCTCCCTTGAAAGCCTTTTAAAGTCAAGTTTACAGTGATATTCTTGAAATCATCTCGCACATATATTACAACACTACTAATATATATATATATATGGCCATGTGTATCTAGTAACCATCTCACGTCACAGAAAAGAGAGATCAGATTACTATTAAAAATGGTTGGAGATTGTTACACAAAAGATGTTTTTTTAATCAATAAAACAATAGTAATGAAGAAAATAATTTATCGGCAACATGTTCTATAGTTATCAATAAACTAGGTGACTATAGTGCATTTGTACGGCTTCATATTGTACAAATATCATCTTGATGTTTGTTGAACCCAAGGTTTCAAGCTTCATGTAATTATAAATCTACACATGGATTTTGATGATAACAAAAGAATTCAAAGAATAAAGGAATCTCAAGCTCAAGTTGTCCACACAATAGAATCAAGCACATCAAGGAACCAAGCATGAGCAAGAAGGGAACAAGTTCATATTAAAATCATAGAGTAATGTTGTAAATCTCTTAAAAATTCGAAATTAGGATTAAGGCTCAAAATTAATATTTTATCATAAAGCATTAAAATACATTTTCCACATGTGCATGAATATTTTGAAAATTAAACAAGGTTTCAAGCTTCATGTAATTATAAATCTACACATGGATTTTGATGATAACAAAAGAATTCAAAGAATAAAGGAATCTCAAGCTCAAGTTGTCCACACAATAGAATCAAGCACATCAAGGAACCAAGCATGAGCAAGAAGGGAACAAGTTCATATTAAAATCATAGAGTAATGTTGTAAATCTCTTAAAAATTCGAAATTAGGATTAAGGCTCAAAATTAATATTTTATCATAAAGCATTAAAATACATTTTCCACATGTGCATGAATATTTTGAAAATTAAATTTGAAAATTTTGAAAGATGATTGATTGTCATCTTTCACATGTGCATGACATGATTAAAGGTTTGAACTTTGAAAATATTAAGATGATTGATTGTCATCTTTCACATGTGCATGTTTTATTTGAATATTTTCAAAAGTGGTGGATGCTTTTCTTGACTTATGCAAAAGATAGATGTCTTTATTTGAAAATTTTGAAAAGTAAAGTGTGCTCTTTTTGTCATATGCAAAAAGTAAAATATTAGGTTTGAAATTTTTGAAAAGTAAAGTGTGCTCCTTTTGTCACATGCAAAAAGTAAAAAGATTTGATTTGAAATTTTTGAAAAATGAATGATGATGTCTTGGACATGGGAATCTTTTCAAATTTGAAATTGAAGACTCATTTGCCTATAAATAGCTCACTTGAGTTTTGCAAAAATCACAACAAGAGCTTACACATCTATTGCTAAATTTTGTATCATTCTTTCAAAGCTCTCATTCTCTCTTTTCTAAAGTTTTGAGCCTTAATTCTTGTTCTTGTTGAGAGAGATATAGTTTGTGCTGTATTGTTCTTATTTCACTCATTGAGGAGTGTTTTCTGATAGCCTACCCACTATCAATTCTTGTATCAGTAAGAGGGTGTGTATAACCCTTGTGTGTGTAGAAGGTGTTCTACACGGGGAATAGTTAAATCACCAAGTGTGAGGTGATTGGAAGTAAGAGGGTGCGTATAACCCTTATGTGTGTAGAAGGTGTTCTACACAGGGAATAGTTGAATCACCAAGTGTGAGGTGATTGGAAGTGTAGAGGGTGTTCTACACGGATTCTTTGGAGCGGTGCTGCTCAAAGGTGTAATAGGTTTCTATCTCCACCTAAAGGAGATTGAATAGTGGATTTGGGAATCCTCAAGGGGTAGCTTGAGGCGAGGACGTAGGCAGTGGGGCTGAACCTCGTAAAAATACTGAGTTTGCTTTCTCTTACCCTACTCTTTATATTTCCTACTGCTTTATATTTTGGTTATATTTTATATTGTATATTTAGTTTATAAGTATTAATTTTTTAATATAACCCAATTCACCCCCCCTCTTGTGTTAGTCATCTGGGCAACAATTGGTATCAGAGCTAGTTGACCTGTACTGTTCATACAGGCAGATCACTCATGGGAACTCTCGCTTGTGACTATGTCACCGAAGCAAGACTCTCCGACCATGGGTGACGGTGCACCGGTAGAGACGGTGGCCGGCTAGTCTGGTAGGTACAGTTGTTAGGTGACATAGGTGCGGCCTATGGTCAGTAACAATTGGTATCAGAGCTAGAGCTCTGTTATAAGATTAACTATCTTTTGAGTTAAGATCTTATGGCTAACATTGCAGCTTCATTTGGTGAAGGTCAATCTAGCAGTCGGCCTCCACTCTTTTGCGGAGACAATTACTCATTCTGGAAAGTTAGAATGAGAATATTCCTTCAGTCTCAAGGTCGAGAAATCTGGAAATGCATTGTAAATGGACCTTATATTCCAACAAAAGTGGTTGATGGAGTAAAGGTCAAAAAGGAAGAAGAAGAGTTTGATCGTGAAGACGATAGACTTTATACTTTGAATTTAACTGCCATGAATTTATTATATAATGCTCTCAATGGTAATGAGTTTAATAGAGTAATGATTTGCGCTACAGCAAAGGAAATTTGGGATAACTTGGAAGTTACTTATGAAGGAACTTCTCAAGTCAAGGAATCAAAAATTTATATTCTTACTCATGAATATGAAATGTTTAAGATGAATGATGATGAATCTATTTTTAGTATGCACACTCGTTTTACTAACATCATAAACAGCTTGACAGCTCTTGGCAAAGTTTATTCCAAAGTGGAGATAGTAAGAAAAATTCTCAACTCTCTACCAAAACGTTGGGAGTCAAAAGTGACAGCGATTCTTGAAGCTAGAGACCTCAAGAAGCTCGAAGTGAATGAACTCATCGGGTCACTTATCACCCATGAGTACACATTGAAAAGAGGAGAAGAAGAAGGAAATTCAAAGAAGAGTTTGGCACTTAAAGCTGTTCCACATGAAAGTGAAAGTGATGAAGATGAGGAAAATGACGACAAAGATGAAGAAGTTGCGATGATAATAAGAAGAATTCAGAGGTTCTTAAAGAAAAATAAAACTCCTCCAAGGAAATCCTTCAATAAGTTTTCCAAGAAAGATTCAGGTAAAAATGACACTTTAATTTGTTATAAATGCAATAAACCTGGTCATATCAAGCCAGATTGTCCTCTGCTAAAGAAAGATCGAAACAAAGGCAAAAAAGCAATGAAAGCTACGTGGAATGATGATTCAAGTAGCTCAGATAGTGAAGCAAGCAATGGAGAATCAGCAAATCTTTGTCTTATGGCTAAAGATGACATTGAGGTAACAAATTTTGATAATATTGAAGATCCTTCATATGAAGAATTGCAAAATGTTTTAGAAGAGGTATATGAGGAATTTGAAAAATTGGGTATCAAGTATACTACTTTGAAAAAGAAAAATTCTTCTTTAACAAACGAAATTGATATTTTAAGAAAAGAAAGTATTGTTTTGAAAGATGAAAATCTTGAGTTGAAGAAAAAGAAAACTGATTTAGAAAATATTATTGAAAACTTTACGAATGGAAAAAGAAATTTTGAAAAACTTCTTGGTAGTCAAAGATGTGTTTTTGACAAGGCGGGCTTGGGATACATGCCAAAACAAAAATACAAATCTTATAAAAACTTCTTTGATAATCCTTCTACATCAAAGTCCAATATTCAAAATTCTTTTCATAAAAATAATTTTGTTAAAAAAGGATACTATTATAATCACTCAAGTTATTCATATATGTCACATGCTATTTGCAATTTTTATAATAGCAATGGTCATAATTATTTTACTTGTCCTATTAGAAGAAAACATACAATGACTATTAGGGCCATATGGGTACCTAAAAATTTTATTTATTCTAATACTAATAAATAAAGGACCCAAAGAACTTGGGTACCAAGAATTTTTTTTAATTGCTTTTGTAGGTATGCATGAAGTCGTCTACAGGTAAAAGTAAATGGTTTTTAGACAACGGATGCTCAAGATACATGACATGAGACAAAACTAAATTCATTGACTTCACTTCTAAAGAAGAAGGATGCATGATATTTGGAGACAATTCAAAAGGGAAGATCGTGGAAATAGAAAGAAAGATCATCAAGACTTAGTACAAGATGCAACCAAACAGTGAAAATATGTGAAAGATCATCCAGTAGAACAAATTCTAGGAGAACCTTCACGATATGTAAGTACTTGATCGTCTCTTAAAAATATTTATAATCACACTGTTTTTCTATCTCAAATTAAATCCAAAATATTGATGAAGTACTTATTGATAAATCATGGATTCTAGTTATGCAATAAGAGTTAAATCAATTTGAAAGAAATAATGTATGGATATTTGTTCCTAGACCTAAAAATTATGCTGTTATTGGAACAAAATGGGTTTTTAGAAATAAGAAAGATGAGTCTAAAATCATCACTAGAAACAAGGCTCGACTTGTAGCCCAAGGTTTCAATCAAGAGGAAGGAATCGATTATGATGAGACATATGCACCAGTCACAAGATTAGAAGTTATTCGAATGCTACTTGCATATGCTTGTTATAAAGATTTCAAATTTTTTCAAATGGTTGTTAAAAGTGTTTTCTTAAATAGTTTTTTTTAAAAAGGTTTTTCAAGAGGAAAGATCGATATAACTCTTTTAATCAAATATGAATAGAATGATATTCTTCTAGTTCAAATTTATGTAGATGATATAATATTTGGTGCTACTAATGAAAATATGTGTCAAGATTTTGCTAAGAATATGCAGAAAGAATTTGAAATGAGCATAATGGGAGAACTTAATTTCTTTCTCGGATTGCAAATCAAGTAATTGGAACATCAATGAGTCCAACCACTAAACTTGATAAAGATGAAAGCGGTAAGCCAGTTGACTCAAAGGTATATCGAGGTATGATTGGTAGTTTATTATATTTGATAACTAGTAGACCTGATATTATGTTCAGTGTATGTTTATGTGCACGCTTTCAATCATTTCCGAAACAATCTCATTTGATTGCAGTCAAGCAGATTTTTAGATATTTTGCCAGTACCATTGACTTAGAGTTATGGTATCCTAAACACACTTCTTTCGATCTTATTAGTTATTCAGGTACCGATTATACTAGTTGCAAAGATGATCGAAAAAGTTTTAGTAGAACATGTCATTTCTTAGGTCATGCACTAGTTTCCTGGTTTAGTAAAAAATCAAATTCTGTTGCACTATCTACTGCTGAGGCAGAATATGTTGCTGCGGGTAGTTGTTGTGCCCAAGTTCTTTACATGAAGCAACAACTTGAGGATTTTAAACTTATGTACAATCACATTCCAATCAAATGTGATAATACAAGTGCTATAAATCTTTCAAAGAATCCAATACAACATTCTCGGACCAAACATATTGAAATTAGATATCATTTTCTTAGAGATCATGTGCAGAAGGGCGATATAGTACTAGAATTTACAAACACACACGATCAGTTAGCAGATATATTCACAAAACCTTTACCAAAAGATAGATTATGTATGATTAGAAGAGAAATAGGTATGATGCATGCTACGAATATCTCTTAAAAGATAGATCAGAGTTCATAAAAATAGAGAGATTTTTTAAATACTTTTACATAAACTTGAGGTTCTTAGCCTCATGTTTGAGACGCTCATTCTCTTCATACAATATCATGTCCTCCCTATCCATGGGAACTGGCAAGCGGAATGAAGAATCCAATAGAGATTTCAACCGTTTATTCTTCTGTCGAACGATTCCTTCCCTTATGTGAGACTCTTGAACAATTCGTTGAAGTACAACAATTTGTTCTTTAAGCTTTTCAACCTCTTGGTTTTTGACTTGTAGCCGCTGGGAAAAAGCAACAATAGAGGATGAGTAACGAGTCCCGAGACTCACCAAGTCGTAGATAGCATCGGAGTCTGACTTATTAGCCAAACTATTATTCTCTTGCTGCAACATAGCGCCAATGGTAGCTGCAGAAAGGACATGAGATTGAGGTGTAGAACACCTCATGGATGGATCTAGAGGAATGTTAGAAGAATGAGCCATTGAGAAAAGAATTGAAAACTTAAAGCGAGAATGTTGAAAGAATGCAGATGAGTTATAAAGATGAGAATAAGATTTGATGCAAATCGGATGAGCTTTAAAACCGATTTTATAGAGATTGCATAAAGAACAAGACAAACTATTGTCTCTTCAAATCTTATTTAGTCAAAAGAAATACAAGATTTGCTGGACACACATTGTCAAAAGTTTTCTTACTAGAAAAACGGTTCTCTGCTCCTATCATGGCATTGACGGCCTCAGGAGAGAAGATTGATGGTTGATGCGTCAAGGGTTCCTGATTCAAGTCTGGAACATTAGTGGAAGAGAATTGTTCGGCCATTCTATCGTTATGGAAAAACAGAATTTAGGTCAAGAAGCGATTTTTTTTGTATCCGATAGGTGAAAATGATCATTTTTTTTATAGAAACTCAGAGCCTTCAATCCTGTTTGTCAACAACATCAGGCGATTGTTTAAATCTTCAGCCGCACTAAATTCATAGAGTTAGGCCTCGAAGCTTTGCAGCACTTGTCGGGTCACGGACGGCTCCTTACAGGGTCAACAACATCAGGCGATTGTTTGAATCTTTAGCTGCACTAATTTCATAGAGTTAGGCCTCGAGGCTTTGCAGCACTTGTCAGGTCACGGACGGCTCCCTTTTTTTTTCAACTATCTACAGTATCTATTAACGCACCGTTTTCTTCAGTCTATTTACTTGCTGCCGATCCTTTTTAATGATGCCAAAAGGGGGAGAAGTTTTAGACTAGAACATTAACATTGTTTAATTTGCTAAACTTGTTATATATGCTTGGAATTATATTTATATTTTTGCTTGAAAAACTAACGCACATTCTCAGGGGGAGCTTAAGTATTAATACAAGTTTCAGGTTCTATCAAGTATTTGTCATCATCAAAAAGGGGGAGATTGTTGAACCCAAGGTTTCAAGCTTCATGTAATTATAAATCTACACATGGATTTTGATGATAACAAAAGAATTCAAAGAATAAAGGAATCTCAAGCTCAAGTTGTCCACACAATAGAATCAAGCACATCAAGGAACCAAGCATGAGCAAGAAGGGAACAAGTTCATATTAAAATCATAGAGTAATGTTGTAAATCTCTTAAAAATTCGAAATTAGGATTAAGGCTCAAAATTAATATTTTATCATAAAGCATTAAAATACATTTTCCACATGTGCATGAATATTTTGAAAATTAAATTTGAAAATTTTGAAAGATGATTGATTGTCATCTTTCACATGTGCATGACATGATTAAAGGTTTGAACTTTGAAAATATTAAGATGATTGATTGTCATCTTTCACATGTGCATGTTTTATTTGAATATTTTCAAAAGTGGTGGATGCTTTTCTTGACTTATGCAAAAGATAGATGTCTTTATTTGAAAATTTTGAAAAGTAAAGTGTGCTCTTTTTGTCATATGCAAAAAGTAAAATATTAGGTTTGAAATTTTTGAAAAGTAAAGTGTGCTCCTTTTGTCACATGCAAAAAGTAAAAAGATTTGATTTGAAATTTTTGAAAAATGAATGATGATGTCTTGGACATGGGAATCTTTTCAAATTTGAAATTGAAGACTCATTTGCCTATAAATAGCTCACTTGAGTTTTGCAAAAATCACAACAAGAGCTTACACATCTATTGCTAAATTTTGTATCATTCTTTCAAAGCTCTCATTCTCTCTTTTCTAAAGTTTTGAGCCTTAATTCTTGTTCTTGTTGAGAGAGATATAGTTTGTGCTGTATTGTTCTTATTTCACTCATTGAGGAGTGTTTTCTGATAGCCTACCCACTATCAATTCTTGTATCAGTAAGAGGGTGTGTATAACCCTTGTGTGTGTAGAAGGTGTTCTACACGGGGAATAGTTAAATCACCAAGTGTGAGGTGATTGGAAGTAAGAGGGTGCGTATAACCCTTATGTGTGTAGAAGGTGTTCTACACAGGGAATAGTTGAATCACCAAGTGTGAGGTGATTGGAAGTGTAGAGGGTGTTCTACACGGATTCTTTGGAGCGGTGCTGCTCAAAGGTGTAATAGGTTTCTATCTCCACCTAAAGGAGATTGAATAGTGGATTTGGGAATCCTCAAGGGGTAGCTTGAGGCGAGGACGTAGGCAGTGGGGCTGAACCTCGTAAAAATACTGAGTTTGCTTTCTCTTACCCTACTCTTTATATTTCCTACTGCTTTATATTTTGGTTATATTTTATATTGTATATTTAGTTTATAAGTATTAATTTTTTAATATAACCCAATTCACCCCCCCTCTTGTGTTAGTCATCTGGGCAACAATGTTGTTCAATATTATATTTCTGTGTATAGTAGAATTGGTGCGAACATTTCTAACATGCTTTTGTCCATTTTTTGACTTGTTTTTCATGGATGGCTGTCTGCATATTTGCAGTGTGGTTATAATGGAAGGTGATCCTCATCCTGGCGCAATTAAAGGCCACACGTCATTTCATAATCCTTCTATCGATGTGAGCTTTATCAATGTGAGTATAAGGGTCAAGTGACCTAAAAATTTATCTAGTGATTATTCACCTATTGTACTTCCCTTTGGCTTCTGTTCTCCTCATGCAACGCCTTGCCATGGTAGAAATTGATGAAGTAGCTGAAAACACAATGCCTGCCACTTCTTTTGACAGTAAAAGTGGACGACTATCTTTTCAGTGGGTTGACTTTCCAAATTATCCCATGTCTTAGTTATGCCTAGTTCCTAACACATGTTGTAGATGATAATATATTTAGCTGCTTTTGAACTACCCATTTTTTAACTTGAGAGATTATTGTCATGAAAAATGATATCACTGTCATCGATGCATGCTGCAATTGGCCTACCAATGAGGTCATGTATTAAACACCAGAATATGAATACTGAAAATTTCTATAGTAGGGCCACACTGAAAGGAAACTGAACTTACCAATAAAAAGTAATTTATAGAAAGCATAGCCACAGTTAAGATGGAACACAATTATTCTTACTTGAGAAGGAGGGCATAAAGCTTTGTTGGGCGAATTTGTGGTTGTTGATTGATTTTGATAAAATATTTTAACGACTGGGTGAAGTGAATTATCAAACACCCCCTTTATACTGGGAAATTTTTTTCAATACAAAAAAATAGTTTTTGTTTGCAACGGAGTTGGAATATATAGCATATGAGGTTTGTTGCATCTTATACATTTTACAGTTTTTTATGAAGCTTTTCCCCCTCAACTTCTTGTATTTTAGGAAATTTAGTTTTCTGCATATTATCTTTGTCTATTTTAGTAAAATCATATTTAAAGTTTGCTGGTTTGTAGGTTTGAAAATAATGAAGGTTGTGTCTTTTTACCACATATTTATTCACTTGCAGAATGCATGCTGGTTATTTTACCTATAGACTAGTTACGTTGAGAAATTCGTGAATTGAACATGAAAAATTAAACATGGGTAAGAGAATATGAGGGATCTTTATATAAAAATTTTAGGGTTTTGGAATCAAATGGCGGTTCCAACCCTTGTAAGAATGTAATGGAGGGTTAACTTGTGTGTTCAGAATCCATTTGGTATGCATTTAACTTACCATACATGTACAAAACTAAGTGCTTGCCCGCATTCCCAGAGGAACGTGTTTTTTTTTTTAATTTAAATTTTTTATTTTTATGTACTGATGAGACATCTAATAGTTTTCCTTCTGTTTGCATTTTACAGAAAGGATGAATCCTCAGCTGATGGAGTAAGGTGCTCAAACATTGAAAAATCAAATTGCAAGGCTAATGGAGATCTTAAAAAAAAGCAACCTGAAGTTGTGAATGACACAAAAAAACTCGAATAAATTACCAAAAGATGTTCAAGGTAGTCAACAATCATCGCCAAATAACAACAAAGGCTCCTTCAAGAACCAAAGGATCAAAAGTTTGATTGGAGAGTTCTTAGACCATCGAGGGGTCAAAACACAAGAGGGTGATTATATTAGATGATCATATACGCAAATCTGTCAATCTCTTTGGAAAACACTATATGCACCCGATATGTGCAATCAGAATGCAGTCGTTTGACAACTTGGGCCCACCTTTTCTTTTCTTCATTCCTCTTTCTCTCCATTTCTTTTTCCTCTATGGTTTGTTCTTTCTTCTTTTCGGCCGTTTTTGTGTACGTGACTTGATCGTTCTGCGACTCAATCGGTGCCTTCTATTGGTTGTCTTTCAAACTAATTTAATTTCAAAAGAGTTTGATTCTTGAGAGAAGCAAATTAAAGATGGCGTAGAATGGGTCACAGAACAATGCAGCCAAGCCTCTTTCAAAAACTCAATCCCTTAGAAGCTGCTACGAAGCCCCTTTCAAAGGCAAATGGGTGAGGCCATAATTACGGTATTCATGAGCACTTATACACCATTAGAGCATCTCCATTCGGTGCCTCAAACGCCCCCACCCCTAAAATATAACGGGTGTTTAGGGATTTTATTTCAAAACACCCTTACATCTGGTGCTCTATTTTGAGGCACTGGATGAGATGTGTTATAGTAGCCTCTCATCTCATCTCCAACCCCCCATGCGCGCGAGTTAATTTTTTTGACGCTCCCAATTTAAGTCTGGGATTTAACGTAAATCAGAGTGTCAGGATAAGTAACACTTGACTACTCACCCCCGTACTTATCGAAATTTAATGCAAATAGCAGTGAAAAAGTTTTGACTAAAAATTTTATACTGATCACATGGTTAAATAAAATCACAATATCCACATCATCCATTCTTAAAATAATATCATATCCTTACATGCATAATCCAGTTAGTTATCTCAGTCAATATACAAATTTATCAAAACTTCGACTTAGGGCCGCTTAGGCTCCTTCTTTACTTCGAAAATCTTTTTCTCCATGCTAATTCTGGTCTCTACTATTATCAACTAATTGAAAACTTTTATGGAGAGAGAGTACTCCGGGAATCTCTTAGGGTTTCTCCGAGTCTCTCGAGCAACTGGAATTTAGCCCATGACCGTCATCAAACCCTGCAGTAAAGTTAAAATTCCAAAAAGAAACATACAAGAATGAGATTTCCTTGAAAATCTCAGTAAGTACACATTTAACTTAATAAAAGTATAAACATAATAAAATAATTACATACAAACCAGACAACTAGAATATGCATTTATGACATACATTATGTGACTCATGCATGACTTAGATTTTATCTTTTATATGGACTTACACTGATGTCATTCCTTCCTAACAAACTCATATCAAGCATAGACTTTTCATTCTTATCTTAAAGTTCTTATTCTTATAATTCTTTACTTATATTCACTATTATTACATGTGATTGGGTCATGCCACTATTATTACCCATGGTTGGGCTATACCACTATTATTACCCGTGGTCGGGCCATATCATATCCACTATTATTACCTATGGTCGGGCCATATTCAATATTGTTACCCCTAATTGGGCTGTATCTAGTATTGTTACCCCTGGTTGGGCCGTATCCATATTCTCATTAGTCGTCCGGGCGTTACGTATCGCCATCCCCTGACATGACTGATTCTTAAATCTTTTCTCTTATAGACTTTTCTTATCTTATTTCTTAAATGACGACATGTAATATAAACTTTTCTTATAATGGATATCATGACTTATGACGATACTTATATGTGATGAAATGCAATATATTTATAAACTTAGACTTATGACATGTATGTTTCATGTCTTCATAATTCATAAAACATATAAAAACATGTCACAAGAACATATATCATATATGTATGCACATACGTCACATAAATTTGTAACGTTAAAGCTTAACGGGTGATGCATACAGAATTGATTAAAATATTATAATATTATTAAACTAGGGTTGGCCGAATATCATGGGAACTAAATATTATTTAGTTATTTATTTATTTAGCTCAAGCCAAGATTATTCATAATCACATAACTTAAGCATTTTTGGTTTGTTTCTTGAACATTTCTCTTACATTTATAATTTTATTATTTTATTTTATTCTATCTTTTTAGCATAATAATTCTTAAAAATCCTCCTAGTATATTGAAATTCCTAAACTTACCATACTTGTTAAAAATCTCATTCAAATAATTCACTAATAGTTTAAAATAGAAGAAAAACACTATTTTTAAGAGTTTACATACTCTGTTTTGTTAATTATCTCTAGTTTCTTCCTTCATAGAGTTCTTATATCTTAAAATTTAAAACACAAAAGTTTTATCACTCTGTCTTATATTTCCATAGCCTTTTGAATCACTCCATTTCGATATCACACTAACAATTTATGACCATTTTACTATAAGATGTTAAATCTGTCAACTTAACCCCATTGAAGTTCGAAAGTTGCTAGGGTTTATCTATCATTTTTTTCCAAATCATGACCTCATATTTTCACATATTCCTCTTATTATATGATCATAAAATATATCCATAAGGTTCTAAAATTTTTTCTATTATTTTTTCACAACAAAAATCACTCCATAAATCAAGAGCATTCAAGCTACTTCATACATCATACATAGGCTTAAATAAGTATCAAATAGGCATAAAACTAAATCATAAATTAAGTTACTTATACTACACCAAGATTTTGTTAAGTAGTGCACTTACAAAATTTTCCAAAACTAGATTAGTAGTCTTAAATTGATTTTGCATCACCCTTATTTCCAAGGCTTCTACTTAGCTTCCTTTTGAGATATGTGTGTTGTGGGTGAGTTTTCTTCTATTTTTCTTAATATTCTCTCAAAGTGAACATAGAGTCTCTCTAAAAGGAAACAAATGGAAACTTGAGTGTCTATTTATAGGGGTGAAAAGGTGTTGGAATACTTGAGAAAGGAAGAACATTTCAGCAAGGAGCTTTAGCCGAGTGGTGCATTGTTCCCCCCTAACTTGCAAGGTCATGATCACCCCTATATCTAATAATCTTGCAAGATTTTCATCCCATGGCTAGGCTTCTTCCATCTCTAAAATAATCTAGATCAATAGTTTAAATTATTACAGCACATAAAAAAAATGAAACAAAATCCTAGCATATCTAAGATAAGCTTAAACCGGCCACTTGGCCTCTTCCTTGCACCACGGTTTTTAGATCATCTCTCCCCCTTTTGCCACATGTTCCAGCCTTCATAAAAATCCTTAGAGCATTTTGGAAGAATCCCTTAAGGCTTGGTTGGCTATTGGTTGAGAATGGAGGGGCAATTTGGCTGGTTTGGTTGATTATACTCTAATCAGATTTGTTTCTACTTCTCCCATGGTTATAGACAAATTTTGCTTCTAGAAACTCTTCCACCACCAAGTACAAACCTTTTTACACATATCTAGAAGATAAAGATGTAAATAACCAATCAAATTAAAGCTTTTAAAGTAAGTCGGTGGAGTGATTTATTATTGGGTTTCAGTTTACGCTCAAAACAGATCAGTTCACTTCCAGCCCAAATAACCAATTGATCCACTTCGTTTCTCTAAAAACTAAAAACATGGAAGTTTTAGATAATCCTCTTAAGGTTCTATAAAAATTAGAATCATTTCGTTCTGATCTCATATGAAAGAGTTATGCTTACGACACCAAAACTCGACGGACCAGCCTGAGAACTCGTTCTAGCACACCTAGTGTTTGATTTTTGGTTCTATCACTTCCTCTTAAATTTCTCCCCTAAATTTTGAGAATTTATCTCTTTCTAGATCCAAATTGAATTTCTCTAGTTGATACCTTGTTAAAATTTTCAAAACTCCATCTAAAATTTATCTTATAATGCATCTAAGTCTTATATTCTTTTTCCATAAAAAAAAATATTTCCAACAAATCTCTTAAAATAAATTCTCAAGAAAATATTCTATCCTAAAAAAAATTGGGCTATTACAGTTTTTCTCATCTTCTTCCTTCAACACTTTACCTTCTCATTTGCTGGATGTTCCCACTTCGGCAAGGCTCTATCGTTGACCTCTTTGCATTTCTATTTGCTGATTGAAGTCCACCCCACCCGTAATTTCCTGAATCCATTCAATTTCATCTCTCTCTCTCTCTCTCTCTCAATTTCATGATTTTTGTGGCTATTTCCATTGATTTCACTTGCGAAATCATGCATTTTTCGAGTTAGGGTTCATCCTCTTACCATTGTAGAGCCAATAACATATCCTTGTGATTAATGGTGACTCTTCTAATATTTTCATGTAGATGGCTATTTTCGTATCTATTTTCGTTGATTTCTCTTGCAAAACTTGTTGGCATTTTTCGTTGATTTTCGTGACTATTTCTGTTGATTTCTTGTGCAAATTTGTTACGAAATTTGTTACCATTTGCAATAATCAATAATACTCCTGTGATGTTCAATTTTGTGTCTACGATTTTCATATAGATGCTTTTCCATGACTTTTCCAAAACTATTTGATGGCTGCTTGTCTTCATTGTTGTTGGTTGTTAACTTTCTGTGGGGGATTCAACTAGTTGTAGCTTGATTATTATTTCGTGGTAGTGAATCATCATGGTCAACTGATTCTTTCTGGGTGTGGATTGATATTAAGTGAGGATACAAATAGTTTTGTATCGTTGTTTGAATCATGGTTGAGATTTATGAATTGTCGAGAGGTATAAATTTCTGGCCGAGAGGTATAATCTTAATGATAATGCTTGGCTGAATTTGCTATATGGTTCAATTCAATTGTATCAAGTGGCTGATGAGATAAAACATGATGGATTCATAAAATGTGCAAAATTTTGTGTTGCCTTCAATGAAGATCATTCTGAAGTGAAATGCCTTTGTAACTTGTTTGAGTATTGTCGTGATATTGATTGGCTCCTATAGTGTTGTTGTGTGCATAGAGTAGGAGGGTTGTAATGTGCACATACTGACCCCATGTTTATATTGATGATGTTATGTAAAATTTAAGATCCATGTTATCTAATTGTAGTTGGGATCTGCATGTTTACCTAGACACCTCCACAGCCGATAACCCTATTTGTTATGTCTATAAGATGTGAATTATTGTTTGCCTGTTAAGAATGATTTGTTGGTAGTTAACGTATGACTATGATGAGTGGGGTAATCATTCATAGTGGTTAGGTCAGAGATGCATTGACTACGGCAGGGTAATCTGTCAACCCGGATGGCCACTCTGGCTTTCGCATGTTGTGCTTATAAAAAAACCTACCTGAGCCTCAGTTATTGAATCACACACATTTATAAGTTGGGTAATTTCTTGCCCCTGTTTTAAGCGTTTGTATAAACTTGAAGCATTGAAAAAGTTCCAAACCAAATATGCCAGCCTCTAGTGGTAGCACGATCACATCCTCACGCTCTAGAAATATTCCTGGTGTCGAATACCCAATATGCTACTGTGGTATTAAAGTATGCCGACGCAGCGCGCATACTGAAGAGAATGAGGGATAACGATTTCTCAATTGCCAAAACTACGAGATAACGGAATCTATCTCTTCACATAGTTCAATGTATTTATTTTGTTTGAGGAATTATATTTGACGTTGCTATATCAAACTGATTTATTTTTCTTTGTTCATTGTCAACCGTGTAGGTTGGGCAGTCATGTGAATTTTTCTGTTCGTATGACCTGGACATACCAGAATATTCAAAGAAGAGGATGACCCAACTAAAAACTGACCTTTAGAAGGTATAAGCCTCAATGGAGGTTGAAACGAGTAGGTATATATTAGGACTTGATGTAGAGAGACGTAAATGCAAAATGAAACAATATACTTTTATTATTATAATTTCGATGTCTTGGTTAGTGGTAGTTGTAATGTATTTTGGTAAATTCTGGCTAATGTAATGACTCAGTTCTAATTATGA
This sequence comes from Platycarya longipes, assembly GCA_036559045.1. NCBI lineage: Eukaryota > Viridiplantae > Streptophyta > Magnoliopsida > Fagales > Juglandaceae > Platycarya > Platycarya longipes. Next base: position 11,622,857 of record CM071801.1, read on the forward strand.
TTTATTTAGATTTTATTTTCTTTCTTTGTTAGTATTTTATTAAATTTCTCCTTACTATACGCTTCAAAAAGAAAAAAACAATACATGGAAAAACTTCGATTTTAATAAATAATTATATTTAATTTGTCGAGTTTAATTGAATTTGAAAATATTAAAAATAAGAAAAAGACAAAATAGTAGGAGGTTGGAAATGAAAACCTCCTCCCTTCTAATTACAATCAGTTGGGTCAACTTTTGTTCTTCTACTTCACTTAGGAAAGAACAAGAAGGATCCCACTCATGTTTTAATAAATCATCTGGTAGTAGCCCATAAAAATTTAGTGCAACCTAGTTCTGTTTGAGAAATGAATTTCTGTTTTTCTCATTGCATGTGTTAGCTTTTACAAAGGGTTCTATATATAGAATGAGCCAACGAATAATCTGTTACAATATGTGTAGTTTTGAGAATATCTAGACTAGGTCATTATAGCATGAGTTTGTTACAAAAGGAATATGCAGCAGGTGCAATCTGCCATTTCTATTACGTGACAGCAGTAGGGCATTGGAGTTGTGAGCTAGTATTTATTGAAGAGACGATTTTATCATTGACATCCCTCTTCAAGTCAAGCTTTAGATGCAGGCTTGGACAGAGTGCAAAAAATTGAGCTTCTATATATCCGCGAGTTGGTCTTTTCCAAAAATGAAGTTGACATGCATAGTTTTGTTGAGCATTCGATCCCTGACGAAATGAAAATCGATTTCTATATGTTTTTTCTGTGCATGAAGATCAAGATTAGATGAAAGGTAAGTTGCACTGATGTTATCAGAGTAAATGAGAGGGGCTCGAGTAAGGGAAAGACCAAGCTCACGGCATAAGCTTTGAAGCTAGATAACTTCAGTAGTAATGTTTGCCACAACTTTGAACTTAGCTTTGGTTGAAGATCCGGTCACTGTATGTTTCTTCTTTGAAGACCACAATATCAAGTTGTGACCAATGAAGATACAATAGCCGTTGGTTGAATGCTGGTCGTCGGGGCAACTAGCCCAATCGGTGTCTGAAAACGCAGTGACGTTAAGGTTAGATGAATGAGTGATTTGAAGCCCAACAATAGTATATACTTGAGATATCTCAAGATATGTTTGACAACCTTCCAATGTAAAGGGCTTGGGGCATGCATAAATTGGCAGACTTTGCCAATGGCAAAGGCAAGGTCCGATCTTGTGAAGGACAAGTATTGTAATGATCTCACTGCACTTCGATACAATGTCGAGTCTTTGAATAAGTTGCCATCAAAAGCACTGAGCTTGTCTGAAGATGCCATAGGAGATTTAATGGCTTAGTCAAGTGCATGTTGGTCCTGTGCATGAGGTCCGTGATGTATTTCTGCTGGGTGAGAAGGAGCCCATTTGGAGTGTTTGTAACTTCAATGCCCATAAAGAAATTCAAACAGCCCAAATCAATTATGGAGAATTCTTGGTGCAGTGAAGAGAGCAGATGGCTGATATACCGAGATAAGGATCCTGTAATTAGAAGATCATCAACATGGGCTAACACAAAAGTGGTAGTTGACCCAGTAATGTTCACAAAGAGTGAGGGATCAGTAGAGGAGATTGCTAAACCAAGTTCAACTAGACGATTGCTCAAACGAGAATACCAAGATCTTAATGATTGGAGAAGACCATAAATTACCTTTTTTAACTTGCACACGTGAGGGGGGAATTGAGAATGAGTGAATCCAGGAGGTTGAGCCATAAATACTGTTTTGGTGAGAGGGCCATGCAGGAAGACATTTTGCACATCATATTGTGTAATAGGCCAATGATTGGAGACAACCAACGCAAGAACAAGTCTGATGGTAGTGGCCTTTACAACGAGGCTGAAAGTTTCTTCAAAGTCGATACCAGACTATTGAAGAAACCTCTTTGCAACGAGATGCCTTTCTTCTTTCAATGGAGCCATCGACAAGTTGTTTTGTCTAAAACACCCATTTACAAGTGATGATGTTACTGGCTTGAGAAGGGGGCATTAATGACCAAGTGTTGTTATGAATTAAGGCATTAAATTCCTTTGCCATTATTGCCCTCCATTCAAGATATTTTTGGGCTATGGTGTAGCACAATGGTGTCTCAGGTATAGACTTTGTTTCAGTGAGCAAAGCACCTGGAAGAGACCATTTGGTGGTGCTGTCTGTGAACTGACGAGGACAGAGTCTATTTGTTTGTGATCTAGTCACCATTGAATGAGCATGTTGAGGAGCATTAGGTGGTGAAACATCCTACAGAATTGGTGAAGAAGGAACTTGTGAAGGAGACGATGAGGAAGAAGAAAGGACAGGTGGCGAGCCCAGAATGGAAGATGTAGAATTAAGAGTTGCTGACGGGAGATTAAAAAGGGGAAGGTCCACGTGAGTGGAATTTGGGTTGGGCTCGGGAGTGGGCTTACTTGCAAAAGGAAACTTAAGTTCATTGAATTGAACATCCTTTGAGGTGTAAGCCCGGCTAGTGGAAATGTTATAACAGATAAGGCCTTTGTGATTTAGGCTTAAACCAAGAAAAATACATGACATTGATCGAAAGGAAAATTTGTGGGGATTATATAAAGTGGTGAGAGGCCAGCATTCAATGCCAAATACATGAAGAGTAGTGTAATTTGAGTGCTGATTTGTGAGAAAAAAATTAGGAGATAAATTGTTCAGAATAGGTGAAGGTAGCATATCAATCAGATATACTTCACGTAAAAAGGCATAGGCCCAATACATGAGAGGAGCCAATGCATGAGCAAGAAAAGCTAACCTAGTATTGACTATATGAAAGTGTTTACGCTCAACGATTCCATTTTGTGTATGCGTGTGGAGACACGTAATTCGATGGTTAATTCCACATGATGCAAGATAGGTAGAAAATGTTTGAAACTCACCCTCCAATCGGATTGGAATTGCTTGATTTTTGTGTTAAATTGTAACTGAACTTATGCTTTGAACTTAATGAACATATCAAATGCTTGAGATTTAGTTTTGAGAGAGAACAACCATGTATGACGAGAAAAGTCATCAACAAAGCTAATATAAAACTGATAACCTTCAGGTGATACAAGAGGGAAATGACCCCATAAATCAGAAAAAACAAGTTCAAAAGCAGTAGACGATATATGATGTGAGTGTGCTGGTATCCTATGAGACTTGGCTTTGGCACACGCATCACAAAAGGTTGGTATCCTATGTTAGTGGTCCCTTGAAGTAATGTTGTCCCCGTGTCGCGAGCCTTGACAAAAAACAATCAGAAAAGAATTCAAAATGGACATTATTATTAAGGCAAAATTGACGGACATAGATTAGATTTTTTTTTAAAAGAGGGAACACATAAAATTTTGTTGACAAGAAATTTGGATTGAGAAGGAGGTGGAACCAGTATGAATAATTGAAACAGGAGATCCATCACCAACTCTGAGATGGTTAGCACCAGTGTAATTAGTAGCATCCAGATTCAATTTAGACAAATCACTAGTGATGTGATTGGTAGCAATGGTATCTGGATATCAAGATGCATTTGTTGGATAGTTGGATGAATAGTTGGCTATGGCATAAGGCATGTTGGAGCTTGGTTGGTCATACCAATAATAGCATGTAACTGTTGAGTGTCCATTAGTGGAAGAAAAAGTGTTACCACCGTTACCTGATGGAGGACCTCCTCCTAGTTGGGAATTAGAGCGGCCACAATTATCGCTACCACGAGAATTATTTTGACCCCCACGAGAGCCTCGTGCTCGATAATTAGATTATTCTTTGGCTGAGTAATTGGCTGTAGGATCTGATGGAGGACCTGATTCTAGCTGGTGAATAAGGCGTGCTTCATGAGCAAGTAGATGACTAAGGAGTTCATCTGGGGTAATGGGCTCAAGTCGAGTGGTCACAGAGGTAACCAGGGGGTCATATTCTACCCCAAGACCAGTAAGAAGGTAGGGCATGAATTCAGCAGGAGGAAGCAGATGTCTTGCTATAGCCAAGGTATCGACAAGAAGTTTGGCCCTGCGAACATAGGTAGAAATTGAGTCTGTACCCTTTTTAAAAGAAGCAAATTAGAGTTAGGTTTGAAGAAGTCTGGTCTGGGAAATAGAGGAGTAGGTAGACTCGAGAAAGAGCCATACGACGGGAGCTGTGGCACAGCCAACCACCTGTGCCATGATAGGTTCGGACAAGGAAGAAATTAGGACAGACATTACTAACTTGTCTTGCTGAAGCTAGAGCTCACATGCAGGGTTGGGTGTGGAATTTTCAAGCTGGGATGTGGGAGTAGGGCAAGTGCCATCAACGTATTTGTAAAGGTATTGACTGCAAAGGTAAGGTACTAATTGGACTTTCCACAGTAGGTAATTGTCTAAGGTGAGTTTGACGGAGATTGTATGGGATGGATTTGGATGTGGGTGGGAGGAAGAAGAAGAAGGATTGGATGGAGTGGCCATGGACGATAGTCCTTTGTGGTCTCTGGTATCATGTTTGAGAAATGAATTTTGGTGTTTTTCATTGCATGCATTAGCTATTACAAAGAACTCTATATATAGAATGAGCCTACGAATAATTTGTTACAAAATGTGCAGGTTTGAGAATATTCTAGACTAGGTCATTATAGCGTGAGTTTCTTACAAAAGGAATATGCAGTAAGGTTTTGGAGCTGTGAGCTTGTATTTATTGAAGGGACGATTTTATCCTTGACATGTTCTCACAACCAGCCAAAACCCATGCCCTATGATTCTATAGAGGCCTTGGATTTATGCATTTTCGTTATGGCCAGAATGGTGGCATTATTTACACAATCTCTTGGCCAAAACCTCAAAAGGAGACCAGCTTTTATTTTTCTCTCCAGTAATCCTTCTTGTTAGCCTCCTAAGTCCTCGCCTTTTGATCGCCCTTTTCCTTGACTTTGCAAGCATCGATGAAGTATTCAAATTGCCACAACAAACCCAACACAACCCACAAAGAACATCAACCGTAGAGAAGAACTAGACCTGATATAACATACCCATCTGTTAAGGCGTATTCTTGAATCTTCATTGCGTGAATCAAGCTCGAGAACATCCTCTTCGACAAATACAATGGTTCCAATAAGACTTTCAAGAACGCCAAGCTCATTAGCTCATGAGCTCGTAATTAAAAAGAAGAGATACATTGTAAACAAAATATTAAGGGAATATCTCATAATTTTTTTTTTAATGAAAAAGGCTAGAAAAAAGGTTATTAATTAGTTTTTCAAACAAAATAATGAAGAAGAGAGAAGAGAGAGGAAGAAAAGACGAAAGTGGGACTCAATTGTGTCAGCCGTTTGCATAACCTTTGCACATGCCATTTGTATGAACGATAAACATATTAGACTAAACTTGAACTCTACCAATAATAATAATAATAATAATAATAATAAATGATTGTAATTGCTACTTACTAGAACTCCCTAGTTATAATACCTTAGAGCACTAGTATTGGATACACTAAATGATTCTTTAAAATTTGAAGAAAAGTACAATTTTGATGGATCCATCAAATTTTTAAGTCTATAACTCTACATTGAATTCATCATTAGATCTCTCAAAATAATAATATAATAATATTTTTTAATAAAAATATATTTAAATATTTTTTTATATTTTATAATTATACTAACCATATGTATATTAATAATATAATTTGATACTTAAATAATTATTTTTCAACCAAATTTTGAAAAAATACTTTTTAATTCCTTGTTAAAAAATTTAATTTTTTTCAACCAAAAATTTCCACCAAATAATTACTTAAATAATTATTTTTCAACCAAATAAAAAAATAAGAAAGAGAAAATAAGGAAAATAAAGTAGGAGAATAAAATATATTAAAGTATATGTTTAGAGTGTGAATAGTAGTCCTTCAAATATGAAGAATTGTGAAAATTTACTGTAACTCAAAGTTACACATTAAGAAATTTGATGGATCTAATGTAGAGATTTTATAATAAAAATTATCAAATTTATATTTAATAGATGATTTGATGGATCCACTGCTAATGCTATTAGGAGTTGATCAAATTTTCAAACACCAGTGCTTTTACATCCAAATCTAATCGGAATTCTGAAGTGACTATGCCACTAGACAATTAAAACCTTGGCTCAACATTATTAATCTGAACTTCTAAGCAGGTCTCCAACAAGAAAGAGCATGGATAATCCGACCCTTCCACCCCTGCAGCATCCAGTGGCCATCCACGTCCACCACAAAATCCTTATGATACCCCGACTTCACCGCCCGCTTCACTCTCTGCAACACGTCCTGGTCCAACGGAAGCTGTCTTAAGCCGGCCCTCAGATTCCGGACTTGCCACTGCTTGTATGTCTCTGGCCTTTCAACCCTTTCCAAACCTTCACACGCTATGACATTCATGGCATCCCTTCCAAATATCTCTTTCTCAAACATGAACCTCTGCTCATCTTCACGGGCAACATTCGCATCGAACATATCAAAAAATGCAGAGAAGTGGAAGAGCGCCTCCCGGAACCGTGTGGCGAAGAAGGGTGCATTGTAAGTTCCATTAACAACCCCATGGACAAACAAATCTGGTTTTATTCTCTTGATCAGCTTTAGAACAGTGTCCCTAGGACTGTTTATTGCCAATGTTTCATCCGGCAAGTTCCTCAACCGGTACAAACAGTTAGCAACCACTAATTCATCCCTGTCAATCTTGAGATCCTCAAGTTGAATGGTTTCCCATTTTTGTGCAATCACACTGTATTCAAAAGGGACATTAAATCTCTTGCAATAGTTTTCCAAGCGCCGCCCCGTCTCTTCAACCCTTTCCGCAGGCCGAAAACCCGGTTGCGGAAGCTCAATTCCAGTTATTCGAAGCTTGGGAGGGCCACCAGGTGATCTTTCAGAGAGACGTTGAATGAGACATGGCCATTGGAAACCATAGAGAATGCCAAAATCAATGATATGAACTCTTGTTGCATTCTGGGATAGCACCAATTTCCTAATTGTTCGATTAGCAAAGAAATTTGACATCGTTTTGAAAGGGCATGCTGTGACATATACCTGATAAGCTTTCAAGATATCAGCTGCTGATGTCCCATTGCGCACAAGGGGAGTGTAAACCGGCATCCGGGTACCTGCTAACCGGACCTCGAGGGCGTTTGCGAAGTAATGGGATAGTCTTTGGGTTCCATCTCCAAAGGCAGTAGAGTGTTGCCTGATTTGCTTGAGCAATTCATTTGCAGTTCTTTGGTCACCGTTCACCACAGTATGTGCACACCGTGTTAGAAGTGTCCATAAATCTACTACTTCCCCCTTGTTGCCTTGCTTTTTCGAGCGGCTTGTTTTGCTATTCTCTTCACTATTTCTATTTCCACCTTGCTGAAATCTTCCGTTTCCTCCATTTCCTGTAGATTCAGAACGAACACATGATGAAGACTCATCACCTACACCACGATAAAGCAATACGTTGTCAAACATCTCTAGTGATTCAGAGTCTTCAGCATAAACCGCTGAATGCTTGTTACTTCTCCCTTCTTGATTTAGATAGTCCTGACTGTCCTCCCGATGATGGTTTTTCTTTTCCCTGAATCCATTTGCTGCCATGGCCGCCACATCTCTGGTTTGCTCACCAGGTGTTTTTCGGATTGTTCTTCCACCCATGGACGTCCTAGTTGGCTCTATCTCTTTGAATGAAACCGGCCGGTGACTTTGGACACAAGAGGGTTCGGGTTCCCCCAAATCACAAATGCATTTGGACTCCACCGAGTTGTCGGCTGCATGGCTGTTAATGCTATCAACACTGCTATCACAAATGAAACCACGGGGACGACGTTGATTAGAGGATGGAGGAGAGTCCTGAACAAGCGCTTCGTAGAATGATTTCTCAGCAGCCTGGAGAGCCAAGCAGTCCTGCAACATGCAGGGTTTAGTCTCCAGATCTTCTTCCATGAGCATCTCGTTCAAGTACTTGAAGAAAGCATTGGGGAAATCACCATCGTCCGGTGAATCTCCCTCCGAGCTGATCGTGTTCGAAGATGTACTTGAATCACTTGGATGGTGTCGAGGATCGGTTGAAAGGAAAGGCGGATGCTCAACATCCATGGTTGACTTTAAAGCCATTTACAAGATTTTCATTTGAACGAAGTGGAACCGAATCTCGGTTGAATATGAATCCATTCATGGATCTAGGAAATCCTTCAAGAATGACCTCTATAAACAATGAAAGATTCCGGCGGTCGGGATTATGATTTTTCTTTTGGTCGGAGACGAAAAGAGAGCGTCTGAGGAATCGAGGTAGGAGCATTCACAATGTACTCAATAAATTTATTATTTAATCAAATAATAGTTTGGAAATAATAGTTGGGAGACATTTAAATAAGATTGTAACACCATCAACAAGTATATAAATATAGAAAAAAATATTAGGAGAAACCTGTGTGCCGCGGCACACAGTCAAAAGAAGAAAAAAAATGATTATTGCCTGGAGGGGGTGTGCTGCCGGCTGCCCCCAGCACGCCTCATAACTAAAGAAAAAATAACTCTTTTTTTTGGCTTAATAAATATCACTAGTTCTTTGAAGTAGCTAAATTATTTTTTGAGATTAAAATATTTATATATTTTTTATTTTTATCTTTTTTTATCTTAAAGTCATATCCACATCAAAAATTATTGTAATGTCATATTCTTGTTGGTTTTTTTTTATTTTTATTTTTATCTTATTCTTTCATATGTAATATTTTTTATTTTTAATAAAGTGATTTTAATAGTTGATGTTCTTTACTTTGATCTTCTTGACTATAAACTCTTAGATATATTTAAATATTTATACTTAAAAAAAAATATCGTAAAAAAATTATAACCGTTAAAATATATAACTGTTAAAAAAATTATGATTGTTAAGAAATTTTATTCGTTAAGAATAATTGAACTTTAGAAAATTAATGTTTATTTTATAATAATAAATTAATATTTAAATTAGAATTAGAATTAAAATATATGAAAAGTTGAAAATTAATATTTTAATAGAATAATTATTAATTTGTTAAATTTTTTATTTGATATAGTAAAAAATAATTAATTAAAATTTAGAAAAATAGAATATTTAACTAAAATTTAATTAAATAATAACTAAATTATTGTGAATGTTATAGATAATTGGGATGATGACCAGCCCTGGGCTGTTATTAAACGAAGATAAAAGGAAGAAAAATGAGGGGGAGAAGCCACACTCAGTGCACTCCCCCTCACATGAACAGTGCCATGAACAGTGATGGCACTGTTCATGTGAGGGGGAGTGCCCTGAGTGTGGCTACTCCCCAGCATTGCCCTAAAAAGAATCATCTTTCTCTTGGATTTGAACCTTCTAGAAAGCACACTTGATTCTAGACAAAGTCAGCCACCGGCACTTTTCATCGGTGACTGAGAATCATGTTTTTTTTTTTTTTAAAATAGATTTACTTCATTAAAACTATCGAATATGAAGCTAATAATATAATAAATAATTAAAAAAATTCAGTATATAAATTAATTAGGTATAGGTTAAACTCAATTTCTAATTTTCTACTGAACAAAGTTTGAAAGATTAGTTACTATCATGTCAGAATGATTGTAAACTATTATCTCATTCTTTAAAAGAGGAGAGAATTAAAAAGTATAATTTATTTTTAAAAAAAGGATGAGATATGATGAAATTTTTTGAGATATGTATGAATAATATTGAGATATGTTGAAAAAAATTGAAATAAGGTGAAATAAATATGATTGTGTGTTTATTTTTAGAGGTCAGATGAGATTGTGTTGACTTTTTTATAATATTTAAATAATGGGTCCCACAAAGTGAGATGACAATTTGTTTTATCGTGTTTTTTTTACAATTTATGATGCCTTGCAAAGAACACTTCATCTACTGCTAACCTACTACCCATAATAAAGGTCCCTCCGAATAAAGTCGCTTGTGGCCATCAAAATGTAACAAAAATAATGAAAAAAAAAAAAAGATCATTATTAAGAAAAAAAAAACATTACGATAAAGAAATAATAAATCTTGTAAAAATAATTTTACGTGTTAATAGGTCGATACGACTGACATTAAAAAAATAAAATATATTAAACAAACCAAAAAAAGTTTCCACCTCTTTATAGACAACATTCTTTTATTTTTTAATCCATTTGTTTCCTATCTATCACCCTAAAGGACATACGAATCAAGCTATGAAAATCATTCTAGTTAAACATCATTATATTAAATGCTTTTGCAGTATTTAGCCTCGTTTATAAACAGTTGAGAAAACTTCTGAGCACGGTAATGAAATAAAACCAAATAAGATGAGATACAAAGGTACTAGTATCTGTGGAGGTTTATTTTCAAAGATGTAACTGGCCGTATGAATATTGAGTAGTGTTTCATAAATTGTGTTTTGTTCTTGAAAATAAATCTAGCTTAAGATTCCATGGACATAAGTCTATGACATTATTTTTTCTTTATACATTTTTTCTATACAAACGAAATTTACAATAAAACACAATCAAACCAAACAATACAAAGCAACTACCAAAAGAAATGGTTATTTGTTGTTGTGCGTGAACATCATGCGTCACAGTAAGAAATAAACCACCATAAATAAGAGGGACAACTAAACCCAGATCCACTATGAACCTCAACCAGCGAGAAGGATCTAACAGATGTGAGGCGCGTTACATACTCGTTCAAATTGGGGATTGCAAGTTAGGAGCATCCGTCGCTTCGTGCGACAAAACACGTTGGACGACCACACGATCGACGAATGGGGGATACGGCGTTACATCGCTTGGAGATCATAGGGCTTCACCACCTGTGTACCTGCAAATCAAGCCAAAAAAATCCAACTACACCCGAAAACTACCAATGTCACTATACAAATTGCGGTGATCAAAAAAACAAAAGGGAGAAAAAAAAAAGAGAAGACGGAAGGAATGAAACTGGAGCGCCACCCCTCTTACGGTAGCAAGGGAACTTTGAAATCCTAAGAGCACAAAGAAAAATTTTTTTACGGGAGAGATGTGGAATATGGTGAAGTTTACAATCATGTTAATAATGTTGGAGTTGTTCTGTATCTGCCCAAAAAAAGTAAATGCCCCTAAGTTATCATGGTGCATTAATTCAATCCTAGAAAGATGTACAAAAAGAAGGAGATTGTAAAGGATGTTACTTTGGTTTTCATGGGTCAGCTTTCCTATTGCCACCAAACCTGTCTGGATTCATCATTTTTCAGTCTTTTTTTTTTTTTTTTTTATAAGATTTAAAACGATGATGCAATGGAGTTGTGCGAACGTGCGTTGAAAGTGTTTTTTGGTTTAAGGCAAATAAGTTTGTGTCATCGGATTTGACTAATAATTTCCAAAATAATTTCAGCTTTGACTTGAACCAAGATGCCCGCTGAATCCAGTTTACTTACCGACCAAGTTTTTCTTCACGGAGTTCAAGTGGGTTCTTGTTAAAGTTTATTAGAGTTGTTGGGTTATGATGGAACTGTTCGGCTATTGCTTTCCGGATAATTGTATATTATGGCAAGCATTTAAGTAATTTATTTATTATTATTTAATAATTTAATTCTATGTCCATGCATAATATCAAGATATTTTAATACAATTTATATATTGTCCCGTCCGTGATTTGAACTTGTAAAACGATTCTTGTTCTTATACTAATTATTAAATCCCATTATTGATTTAAAAATTTTAGGATCGTTGAATAGTAATTTAGTTAAATATTTAATCTTTAGAATTATAATATAAAATAAATTAAGATCCATTATCTAAACGGACGTTTAATACTGCTTGCTTTAATAGATTTAAAAATTAGAGAATTTGACTAAAAAAAGAGAAACAAAGACAATAGAAAAAAAGTTTACAAGGCCCTACTAGGGTTTGGTTTAGATTGAGTTATGAAATAAGCTAAAATAAATTTAATTTATTTTTTAATATTATTATTATTTTAAAATTTGAAAAAATTGAATTGAGATTTAAAAATTGTATATTAAAATTTAAAAAAATTATATTAAAAATTATATTTTTTTATAAAAATTAAAAAAAATATAATAACAAATTTAAAATAAATTGAGATGAACACGTTCCATCTACGAATCTAGCCGGCCCTAAGAAGAAAAAATGGCTGCGGAGAAAAAAAATAATAATAATAAAAGAGAGAAAGTCGCTGGTTTGCATATATCATCGAGTGCGGCTATGGTCTGGATGGTTTTGCACCCGTCCAATAATATAATGCCACATTAGGGTGGCATACTGTGAATTGATGGTCTGGCATCCACCGGATACTTTGTGAGAAAGAAGTTGGAAGTTGGAAGTTAGAAGTTAGAAACTTAGAACCCCCCTGATAGGGACCTCGGTCGTGTCCCTACTCAACTAAGTTGGTCCTATTCGCCTTGTTGCTCCTCAATGACCGAGTAAGACTCCTTTTGCTTGTGATGGTTCACGTGCACCAACAATGGATGAAAGGGTGATACGAGGTTGAGATGGTTAAGAGAATCTGATTGAGTTCGTCTTGGCTAAGTAGGGTAGAGTAGTGTACGGCAATGAGATTGGATGACTAAGTGTATGGAGCAATAAGGTGGTATTTAGGCTATGGTAGTCTTGGTTATGGTAATGGGAAGGGAGATGTGGTGGGTTAAGTGGTAGATTATGGTAGAAAAGGTTTAGGCGAATGTCCTTTGAGTAGGCCTATGTATTAGGGTCTCTTTGGTAAGGATTATGGGTCATATAGTGTAGTAGGGTTAGGGTTTTAGTGGAGGCTAAGGGGAATTTCGAGATTGAGATTAGGTTAGGGCTTGGAAGTCAATTGGCTAAAGTTTGGGAAGATGGGTTTAAGCTAAGGTGGTTAGAATTAGGTGGGATAGGGTTTTGAGATGTTTTGGATAATTCCTAAAATGTGGGAATTATGATTTTAGCAAGATAAGTGAGCGGCAATGAGGTAGGGTTGTTGGCCGAGTATTGCTTCTATTTTGGGATAAGATTTGATTGATTCAATCAATTGGATAATTGATTAATCATTTGAGAGAATTAAGGGTAATTTGGTGATGTGGCAAGTGGAGAATTTCGGCAATAGCTAGGGATGGAATGGTCGAGTGAGATATTTATGGAAAGTGGAAAGATTGGATTTTGAATTAATTTGAGTTTGGGATAGAGTTGAGTGGAGGCTTGTTGGGGCCGAGATTTGGGTTGTTTTTGGATGAGAGAAGATTTGATTTAATTGGATAAATTTAGGAGAAAATAAGGGAATGATGGCCGGTTATTGTTGTTGGAGATTTGGTTGGAATTTTGATTTAAATTTTGAAATGATTTGAAATGGAGGAATGTATGTGGCCGGATATAGGGATTATTGTAGTGGTCGGTTATGGAATGGATTTGGTCGGTAGAATAGGTTTTGAATTTGAATTGACTTGGTTGAGAGAAATATGGGAAGTTATGATGGATAAGTTGGCAAGTGAGGGGTTCGGTTAGAGCAAATGGATGATAGCCGAATATGAGTTTGGATAAGATAAGTGGTTATGGTTTTGATTTGAATTGATTTGAATTAGAGAGATGATGTGGCATTAGATGATGTGGCAATGGGGTTCGGCTAGAGCAAATGGATGATTGCCAAATATGAGAAAAAATAGGGATTGTTAGTTTGATTTGAATTTGAATCAATTTGAATTCGAATCAATTTGAATTCAAATCCAAATGGTGGCCGGTCATGCTAGGATTAGGGGGGCACGAAAATGACTTATTTTGGATGAGGGATGAGGTGGATTTAAGTGAGAAAATATAGGAAAGGATGAGGGTTAGGTGGCCGGCTAGGTTAAAGGGTAAAAGTGGCAAGTGTTTAAGCTAGGGTTTGATGGCCTTTGGTTGTGTGGTATGAGTAGGGTTTTGGGGATTTTTACGTGGCTGCTATGGGGCAAATGGAACACCAAAATGATCAATTGAACAATCAAATGATGATTGAACAAAGGACTATAGAAGAACAAGTCAATTCTTTCAAAGCACCAAGGGGTTTCGGCAATGCCTTCCTTTACTTCTTCTTTCTCCTTCAATCACTCCAACACACTCAACACTCAACTCTCTTGAGCAATCCGAATCTCCCAATGGAGGAGAATTTCAAATTCCTCTAGGGAACACACACACAAGTTCTCAAATCCACAAGTGGTGTGGATTTGGCCTCACAAACACAAAACTCACACAACAATCAAACAACCACTTAAGAACACAAAAACATAAAATCACTCAACAAGAACTCACTCAACACCAAAACACTTTTTATGAATAACCTCAAAATTTTTATAAATAAAAATGAAAACAAATAAAAGGATAGATGTGGATCACCGATTCACGAATTGCACGATGATCCTCTTCCAAAGGGATTCACGAATTGCACCCTAGGGAAGCCCAAGTGCTAAGCACCGAAAATCCAAACCACACTAGTGTGGCCGGCCTAACTCTTTCTCAAGAGCAAAAGTCTAATTTTCAAATTGTCCAAAAGATGTGAAATGAAAACCTAGAGGTCCTATTTATAGAGTCTAACAAATTGAAAACTCCCAAAAGGTCCCTAGCAAAATAAGATAATTACTAAAATAACCAAATGTATAAATAAATAAAATAAATACATAAATAAGCAAATGTGGCGCCAATGATGATAGGCCGTGGCATGTTGTGGCCTGTGGCATGGCATAGCCCACGGATGGTTGTCTGCATGGCGTCTGGCTGCATGGCATCTGATAGTGTGCATGACATGGTGACATGCCTAAACTTGATGATGTGTCCCGGGTGATGCCGTGCTGTGGTGGTGTGGCCCAGTCAGGTGGCTTGGGCGGTGGTCTTGCATGGCTCGGGCTGAGTGCCGGGGTGATGGTCGTGAATGGCCCAAGCTGGCGGTCTGGGCGCATGAGCTGCGCGTGGCCAGTAGCCTCCATGGTTGCTTGCTGCATGTCAAGGCCTGAGCCAAGGCATGCATGCAGGCTAGCCAAGTGACTGTCCTGACCTTCCACTAGCGGTGTCAATGCATGATCTAGGGCGGTTTTAAATGCGGTACTATCACCCCCTCCCCTGGCTATGTCTCTGCACGTCATCTCTGCCTGCTTGATGAACAATTCGGCCATCTCTCTCTCTCTCTCACAACAAATTTTCTGGGTTCGATCTATTCAACCTCGGCTACAATTAATATCTCAAAGTCTTCAAGCATTTTCACTTATTCATCATCTGTTACCCTTCAAAATAAAAGCATATATGAAATTCAAACCTAGTCGCACCCGTTACAAGTAAAGAACTATGTACAAATAATGCGGTTCTCCCTGCACTAGCAGAAAACCTAATGGTCTAATACAAGCCCGTTTGGCTGCCGAGAAAAATGGAGAAGAAGAAAAGTGATAATTACCCAGTTCTGCCTCTCCATTACTCGAGTTAACTTACACGTAGTACACGCATACAAGCCATTCCTACTTCCAAGAACCGAGTTGTTTGAGTTTTGTCGAGGAGGCTTACCTTGAACGGAGAAGTATTCGCTTCCATCTCCGTCCTGAAGATCGAATAGGCGTATGAGGGGTACTCAGAGAGTACAGATGCAGCGAATATTAAAAAATTTAAAGAGATGGGCGTCTTTGCCGCGATTAATAAATTAGGGCATGAAATTACACCTCTTCTTCAGGTTAGTCCGAGATTTTTGGGACCGAAATGCATCAACTCACAGTATCCTAACCTTACGTGACAATATATTATTGGATGGGTGCAAAACCATCCAGACCACATGTTTACCCTATATGATCAAGACTAGTATAGAAAAATCTTGAGGACCGGTCTGCCTATTAAGCGTACGTTTGGATGACGAGAAATTTTGAGAATATTTATGAATAATTTGAATAGAAAGTAAAAATAGAGAATATTTATGGATAATTTGAGTAGAAAGTAAAAATATTTTATGAATCTCATTAAGAATATTTTAATTTATTTAGACGTGTAAAATATATTAAGAAAAACTTTTGTTAAAATAGAATATTTGAAAATTGTGGGGCCCAATATTAGATAATGTAACCTTTACATTATCTCTAAAATAATATATTTTAATCCGAATAAACATAATATTTTACACATAAAGCTTACGTTTGCATTTGCAACATACACATCAAACATGTGAAACGGCCCCATTTCATGAAAGTTGCCGATTTTCATTTGTATTTCCTTGCCTTTGTCTCCTTTGCAGCGTTGTCAAGAACAAGTCAATATTCCTCTATAACGCAAACCCTAGAATAGCTCAATATTGCCAGAGCCGCTACTCCTATAGAGTGCACAATCAGTGTCATTGCAGTTGCCGGAACGCTTCTCCATTTCGATTCTCAGGTACGCCGCGTCGAAGACGGCCTCCTCGGCATGGCTGATTTTTATACAGAAATTGGAATCGAGATAGAGAGACAAATGGTGGAAAGGAATCTTGGAGAGTGCAGGGAGCTCTGGAACATCAATCACAGGCCACGATTCCAAGCTCAAATTATCACAACGATAGATTATACTGAGCCCATCCAAAAACAAAGTGACATTGGCTTGCAAATATCAGAAAATCAGTTCCAACAGAGAGGGAGTACCGTGCGGATCAGTAAGGAAATACGAAAAGATCCGATCTGATAAAACCACTGGATAGATGGCATTGATGGAGAAAAGAGAGAGAGATTTTAGACTCGGGGAGCATTGATGGCTTGCAGAGGTGAAGTCGATACATGCATGTGAGATGTGAAGTGTTCTCTGGAAGTTCGACTTTTGTGTTTGGGTGCGGGGATTCTTTGACCGTACAAAAGCAGCTCATTTAATTCAACCAATTAGAAGCTAACATGTACGTGGGTTACACCAAAGGTAGTAAGAGGACACTCACACCCAATCCAAATTAGGCCCCGCTTGGATTCGGAGATGAGATGAGTTGAGATGAGTTTGGTTTATTTTTTAATATTATTATTATTTTGGGATTTGAAAAAGGTATGTTAGAATTTGAAAAATGTGTATTGGGATTTGAAAAAGGTGTATTGGGATTTGAAAAAGGTGTCTAGGAATTTGTATTTTGTATAAAAAATTATAAAAATATAATGATGAAATAGAAGTGAGTTGAGATGAACTCAACCCACTTCCGAATCCAAGCAGGGCCTTAATTTGCTTAGAGTGCTGTTTTCGCGCGAACGATCCACTCCTAGCATTCTGTAGCTTCCGCACCAAGCTTCCGCATCAAGCTTTCGTAATGTAGGAAAAATTGTATTTAAATAAATAGCTATAAAATTAATTTATAGATTTAATATCATTTAATAGTTATAATATAAATAGTCAATAGTTATAAATATGATTTAACTATAGTTAATAGCTATAAATATAATTTAATTATAATAGTAGTATATAATAATATAATATAGTAAGTATTATATAGTATTAATTAATGCTAATGTATATACTAGTACTATATACTATAGTAAACATTAATAATTAATTTAATCATACTAATAGTATTTAGTGATGTAGGAATTGTTTTTCATTTTTTAGGGGTCAGACTATGTCAGTCTCTTTTAGGAGATTGTAGTCTCCTTAAAAGAGCTATAAAGAAGCTTTAAGATGAGTCTCTTTTAGGAGATTGTAGTCTCCTTAAAAGAGCTATAAAGAAGCTTTAGGATGATGGGGAGTCATAGTTCAATGTTTAGTTGACTTGTTTTTAAATCCAGTTGTAATACTCTATATGAATGCAAACAAATTGTCTTTATAAAAAAAAAATGTACTATAATACTAATATAATATAGTATATATACTAGAAATATATACTATAGTTAATAACTATAAATATAAATTAACTATAAAGTACTATTATAACTAATTTAATGGTAAGAGTTTACTATACTAGTACTTTATAGTTAATTTAGAGTAATACTAGTACTATATACCATATACTAATATAATTACATTAATTTAACTAATACTAATACTATAATTTAGTAATATATATACTAGTACTATATACTATAGTAAACATTAATCATTATTTTAATTAGAATAGTACTATATACTATTCTAATATAGTATTAATTAATACTATATTAGAATCTAGTACTATATATTATAGTAACCATTAATCATAAATTTAATTATAATAATATAATATAGTAAGTATTATATAGTTATTAATTAGTACTAATTATATATATTAGTAATATATACTATAGTTAATAGCTACAATCAAAAGAAAAGCACAAGCATTTCACATGTGCATTGGATAACGTTAAAAAATAATTACTTGAAATTGATGCACATGCCCAGCATTTACAAGGACTTCACTAGCCCCGGAAGGTGATTAGCCAAGAAGCCAAATTCAGTTGAATTTGATCTAAACAGTGCATGATTCTCTAAGAGTACCCACAAAAGAACACTCAAAGTCAAAAATATCACAAAATCCAAAAGTGAGCCAATCAATCAAGAAAAGACGCTGTGACATTTGTAAAAATTAACGACATAATAGGAACCAGTGTCATTCAGTGAGGTATTGTAGGTTTAATTTTTGATTTATTATTATTATCAAAGTCTTATTGTGTTTTAATTGTTCAATATTTATATAGGAACATTGGAAGTATATCTGAGACACCTTTACAACCTGCATCATTGCTTGAGATCTAGCAAACTAACTTGTAAGTTTTTTTTTTTTTTTTAATGCTAATTTATTTTTTATTATTATCAATGTTATTGTATTTTTATTATTCAATATTTATGTAGGAACATTAGAGGTACATCTGAGACACATGCTGAACATGCACCACCTACACACTAACTTGAAAAATTGATAAAGATTTGTTTTAGACAATATTCAAAAATAATTTCAGCTTTTATATGTTTGAAATAAGTCTTGTAAGCTAATCACATTTTTTTTTTCTCATATATTAGGATGGATGTAAAGTTTTTGAAGTTTGTTTAGAGAGAATGACGCACAATTACACTGAAGTAAATTTATGGTCGATACTTTTTATAACCCTAGTAGATATTGTAATAGTAAATAGCAAAAACATTATTTATTGAAAAAATGCCTTTTTGAAACATGCATTAATATCATATATTCAATTCTTTTGTCCAATAGTTATTATAGTGATGAATATGACTCTTCTATACAAGTACCTTTTTTTGAATGACTGACTTAAACAGGAAAAAATACTCAATTATTTTTATTAAGCAGAAAATAGGAGATCAAAATTTTAAATGTTGAAAATTTATTATCGTGGATATTTAATATTACAGCTGAAAATATAATATTATAATTTTAAAAGTGATTATGATTTAAAAAAAAAAGTTAATTTTTTTTAAATTTTTAAATTGATCTTTTTTTTTTTTTTAAACTATAGTTGATATAATTTATAAATAGCTATAAATATAAATAGTCAATAGTTGTAAATATAATTTAACTATAGTTAATAGCTATAAATATAATTTAATTATAACAGTAGTATATAGTAATATAATATATATACTAGTACTATATACTATAATTAATAGCTATAAATATAATTTAACTATAAAGTACTATTATAGTTACTATATAATATAGTAACTATATATACTATAATAGTAATGGCTGTTATACCAGTTCTATATAAGTTACTGTAATATAATAATATATATACTAGTACTATATACTATAGTAAACATTAATCATTATTTTAATTAGAATAGTACTATAAACTATTCTGATATAGTATTAATTAATACTTCTCATTTCTAGTACTATAATACTATAGTAAACATTAATCATAAATTTGATTAATACTAATTACATATAGTACTATATACTATAGTACCATATAGTGCTATAGTTATAGTAATATAATATACTTCATATCTATTCTAGTATTATATATTAATGTATTAGTCGTAATAGCTATAAATAATTAATAGCTATAAATAGTCGTTTATATTAATATATTATAGTACTATATATTAATATAATTGACTTAACTATATAGTAATATATAATATAATTAACTTAACTATATAGTAATATATATGATAGTACTATATTCTATAGTTATAGTAGTACCATATATTATAGTAGTTAGTACCAATAGTCCAATACTATGACTATTAAATAATACGTATAGTCCATATTTAATCTATATATTATAGTAATACCATAAGTTATAACTATTTCATATTATAATCTTACTATAAGTTATAGTAGCCTTATAGTCCATAAAATCTATACCAGTATTCATAATATATTACAAATATAGTAAATGTTGTTATTTTAATATTAACGATGTTAATTTAACTATACTATAAGTCATAACTAATATAATAAAGTATTTAATATAATATGGCTTTTATTAATGATACTAATACTAACTATTATGGTTAATAATTATACATAAAATAATATAATAATACTTTGATATTAAATAAGAAGTCAATAATTAATACTTATATTATATATATATATATATATATATAATTATAGTTAATTAAGTTATACAACTGTAATTATATTTTTATAAATACAATATGAAAAGTATATATATTAAATAATTATATTTTTATTTCTAAATAATATATGCAACTATAATCAGTTACCATATATATAATAAATAAAGATATACAACTATAATAATATGTAGGCATTATTATTGCCAATGCCAATTTGTTATTTTTTTTTCTAAGTTAAAAATAAGTTTTTTTAAACTTAGTCAGCTTTGTCCTTGAGATAACATCCATTACTTACATAATGATCGAAGTGGCCAATAAAAATTACTCCAAAAACATTACATCACAAATATCTTAATAAAAGTACACCACCTTCTATTAAGTCTTTCAAAAGGTATACCACCTTATGTTAAAATTTTATAAAAGGTACAACATATTACATGAGCCGTAACACTGACTGTGATACATAACCATTTTTTAGATACATAAAAACTATACCACAAACTATTATAAAAAAAAAAATCTATGACAAGAATAACATTTTCAAAGCTCCCTTGTACTTTTTCAAACCTCCGTTCAGCTAACTACAATGTCTGCTTATAACAGTCGTTTTGCGCACTTTCAAAATCAATTCACTCAAAACTCTTACATTGCTTATTGTTGGGACAATTATAAAATCTTCTATCTAAACTATGAGATTTACCAAAACATCGAAGTTTCGCTATCACAATAACAAAGTGGTCTTCCTAAACTAAGTCTGTCTACTCCACTTGCAGTGCAAGAACTTGAACTAGAATTTAAACTCGAACTTCTCATTTCTTGTCATCATATTGAAAAAATCATTCATAAATATAAAATCTTATTAGAAACGAGAAAATAAGATATAATAGATGATTATATTCTATTTATGGAAATAAAATATTTTCATAATTACATAATGAAAAGCAACAGAACCAACATGATTTATTATAAAATGATGAAAATAGAGATTGAAAGTGAACATCAAACCAGAGGAAATATGTTAATGGTTAGACAACTTGCTTCATTACTTTTCAACTCAATTATAAAATAATCTATAGCACCCAAGCATTTCTCACTTTTATATTGTCAGTAAATAAAAAAAATTAAAATAAACTCAACACATTAGAAATATTAGAGACCTAATTTTCTCACTCCATAGTCTTGTTAGGAATCAGCCCTACACATATTCGTGCTCCTTTCCTTTTTAGGTGGACTTTATTTTTGGCCTAGCCATTTTTAAAGCTTTTGCTGTGTCTTAAAAAGGATATTATATGATGGGAAATGGGTAACATGCATGTTAATGAAAAGTAAGTGTGTGAATGAGTTTAGGCTACAACTACAGGGCCTATGGATATGAACTCTGCAATTTGGAGTCAAAGAACTGCTTAATGGTTTAGAACAATATGCTCTGGCAACAATGTCATCATCAAGGAGCACACTCATAGTCTAAAATCAGAAACAAGATAACAAAGGATTTTAGCTATCTAGATTTGGATCAACCCAAAATGGATGAGCAGGAATAATATCACAATCCACCAACTTGAATATCCTTTTGCATGAAGATGGCATTATATATATATATATCCAAGCAAATTGATATAATTCTAACCATTTAAATAATATTAAAGAAATCAAAGTAGCTTATAAAAAATTGTCACTTCTATTGTTTGGGGGGGGGGGGGAGGCATTTTGGACCGTTAAAATTGATACCAATTTCACCTATAAAATTGAAGTAAACAAACTAACTCAGTTAAAAACTTATATCATTTGTATGTACTATGTCATTATATAAATCCAAGCAAATTGATATAATTCTAACCATTTAAATAATATTAAAGAAATCAGAGTAGCTTATAAAAAATTGTCAGTTCTATTGTTGGGGGGGGGGGGGGGAGGCATTTTGGACCGTTAAAATTGATACCAATTTCACCTATAAAATTGAAGTAAACAAACTCAGTTAAAAACTTATATCATTTGTATGTACTATGTCATTGTGTAAAAAGATCTCAGCTTTGCAACATTTATACTCATGTAAATAGTTGAAAATGAGAGATGAAAATAGAGATTGAAAGTGAACATCAGACCAGAGGAATCCACTATCTGGCATTATTATTCCTCATATAAATCATTTTTGTTATTAAAAGTACTCGCAATATGGCAAACTACAATGCCAAGTTCAAAGTCTGAAAGAAGGTTGCACAAACAAGCTCATTTCACATCAAACGATTAAAAAAGTAAAACAGGAAGTAAAAAAATTATATGACATTATACATAGTCACTGAGAGTATAGAAACTCAAAATTACAATCATGCAGAAAAAAAGACAACCAAATTCAAGCAGAAGGAACCTCTTAAATTTGCAAAACTTAAATACCCGCCGAAAAAAGAGAGACTCCTCAATTATAAGTTCTAATCCTGCATAAAGCACATGTTCAAGTAAAAGGAACCTCCCAAATTTGCCTAACTTCAATACAAAATGATGAGATAGAGAATCCCAACCATAATTTTTTTTTTTTTTTTTTACTTAGCATTCTTAAGACAAAAGGATGCTTCACAGCGCTGTGGCTTTTGTTGGGGGTAATTTTAAAGATGCTCACTGGTACAGCAACCAACAATAATAATTTTTTTTTATTTTATTTCTGGAATCAAGGCAACTGGTATACTTCAGAGATGCTTGTAACTTCTACCTATAAGAAGTTCTTCCTTTAAATGAACATTAAAACCAGAAAAATTAAACAAAGTAAATAAAGATCTTAACCCAAGTTTACAAAGTCACAAATTCGCAAGTTTACAAAGTCACAAATTCGCAAGTTTACAAAGTCACAAATTCGTATGAATTTTCAGAACCAAACAAGAATTACCATATGAAAATACAAACAATTTTTCGAGAACCAAACACAAGGGAACCACAAAAAATATGAAAAATGCCAAAGAACTAGGGTTTTCGAGAATCACCAATTCGTGCAAGACCTAGGGTTTCCAGACTATAAATTCCAAGATTGAACATAAAGAAAGAGGGATCGTACTGCGGGGCTAGCGACGACTACGAATGTGGCTTCAGACGGCTGCGAGTGGGGCTTGAGACCGCAGCTAGTGTTGCTTCACACCCGTGCCAGAAAGAGTTGCGAGACGGACGAAATTGGGGGGGGGGGGGGGGGGGGGAGGGCGGGAGAAGGGAGGGGGTGGGTTTACAAGAGCATCGAAGAAGAGAAGAAGATGAAGGGAAGATCGAAGAAGAGAAGTGACAGAACGCTGGGAGAAGGGGATGATCGAAGAAGAGAAGAGAAGAGAAGAGAAGGTTTTCAGGACAAGGAGGAATAGGGGAATGGCGGGGATATTCGAAGAAGAGAAAATAAATGAAAGATCAAATGTTTCCAAGTATATAATTGTCTCTTAAGCTCAATACGTGTCATTCACTAATTGATGGACTGCTTTTTTCCCCTGGAAGCAGCCGAACCGACTCTAGAGTCGCCCAAAATTATATTGATATTACAAAGCAAACATGGATCGAAAACAGACAGACCGATCGTGGATAATTGACTTTTCGGCACATTTGTTGGTGGCTATATCCAAGTCTACCAATCGAATGATGATTTTATTTTTTATTTTTGAAAAACGTATAAGTTTACACACTCTTTTAAATATTTCCATCGTATTTGATTATTTATGTCAAAACAAAAATAGAAAGAAGAGAATAAAAAGAGAATATTTCACTTTTTTTTCTATTTATGAATTGTAATTTTCTAAATTTAGAGAGTTTTAAAAAATTACTATTTACAAATAAAAAAAATATTTTTATTTCCTTTTCTTCACATTTTTCTTCCTATTATTAATTAAATATGATTAACTTTTTTTAAAAAAATATGTAAATTTTTACTTTTTAAAGAAAATTTTTGACAAGACTATTGCTAATGATTTGAGACGTCCAAATTTGGTCAAATTTAAAAAATTATTATTCAAAAATTAAATAAAAAGTATTTTTATTTTTTTTCTCTATTGTTTTTCTCATTTTTGATTAAATATGATAATCTTTTTTAATATATGTACAAATTTATATTTTTTACAAAAAAAAATTTGAAGGATTCATTGCTAATGCTCTAAGCTCTTGCACAACACTTTCTATTGCGCATTTGGCGTCTTCGACCTCTGCATTTGCTACGTCGAGGTCAATGCGAAGCACTTTGATTCGCTTCTTGAAGCCAATAACTCTTCTCTCTCCTTTCGATTTATCAGAGGCGAAGTCTCGGATTAGAGTTAGGAATTGCTTTCGAGTGTCACTTCCTGCCATGGCATTTTGACTCAGAGGTCAAGTAGCAGAGTTGGGTGAGAGAGATTGCTATTTCAATGTAGATGGGGAGGGAAAGGAATAGGAAGATGAGCGAATCACATGCGATGCGTCTCTTTCTTCCTTTCATTCACCCTTTTAAGTGTCGCATCTGGATTGGTTTTCGATAGACAACATAAAACAGTAACACCGATCTAGAACGCCTCTCTTTCTAATAATGGACTCATATTTATTAAATGTTTTCCAACGTTTCATAAATACAACATGGAAACAAAGAGTATAAATGGAGTGCTCCATTTATCCCTTGTATTAATTTTTGAAAAATAATACTTCTAGTTAAAAAATGTACAAGTATCATGATTTATTCTTTAAAACAAATTGAGTGAGTGAATATAAAATTTATATGAAAAAATTATTTTTTTAGTAATGATGGAGTTCCCTTTTTTTTTTTTAAATAAGTACACGACACTTGAATAATGCATAACTGTATTTAATATCATTATTTTAATTTATTTTCATAAATTATCTATTATTTAAATAAATTAAAATTTTAACACTGATGGGTTATATGTTTGAAATTATATTTCCTTTTTTTCTATTGCTTATTAGATTTGCACAAGTCTTAAGGAGATAAACTTTATATAAGTTCTTGTAAAAGATAAATTCCAGTACCTAAAAATGTGAAAAAAAAAATTATTTTTGTAAGTAAGACCTACTATTTTATAAAAAAAAATTTTAACCTTTTACAGAACATTACACTAATTTTTGAGACCGCGATCGAAAACTTGTTATATTGACGGTGGTTTTGAGGTTGACCTTATTTAGAGACTGCTAAAGAATCAAAGTACTCCAAAACTCATCATAGACAAAATAGAACTCTCGTTTTATAACGCATCATACGTAAAAAGAAAAACCTGCGTATATAACACAAAACATCATGAATAACTCCACGTTCTTACTATGATCAGAAAGCCTAACCAAAGAAAATGGCCAATTCATTGATCAAGATGTCACAGTGCAATGACACAAACAGACTTGTTATTGTACGAAGAAAACTCCAAGTTGACATAGAGATTGAGAGAACTTCTTTAAATATAAAAAAATTATGTAAATAAAATAAACTTATACGCTAACATAATTGTACACGATGTGTTAAATTTATTTAACATAAAAATTAATTTTATAATCTGACATACTATACCAAATTATATCAAATTATAAATTTATTTTAATATAATTTTTTCATAGCTAAAATATTTTTCATAGATTAATAGATCCTGAAATGAGGGGAAAAAAAAAAAAAAAACAAACACATGTTAGGCAGTTTTCCAACAGGAGAGAGCACAAAGCATTCGACTTTCCATTCTTGTAGCATCCAATGTCTATCTTCATCCACTAAGAATTCCATGTGGTAATAAAGCTTCATTTGCGTCTCCACTTTCTTCGTGATCGCCTGGTTCAATGGAAATTGCCTCAACCCAACTCTCTGATTCCGAACCTGCCATTGTTTATATCATGTCTTCGGCCTTTCAACCCTTTTTTCTTCTACAATCAAAACGTGGCATCTAGGGTTTTTTTTTTCTCTTTGGTTTGGGGGTGATTTTGTGTTCACATGGCTAACACCGATGGCCTCCAGGCCATTTCGGCGACCGCTTCTTGCGTTTGGACTTTTGCAAAGATGCTCTTGGACTCGCCGTAGCCTTTTCCAGAGGTATTGGTGCCGTTCAGGGCTCACAAAATGATGGAGAGTGAAGTTTGTGTGATATTTTCAAAGGACAAAATTTATCGATCAACTGTACCGTTTCATTTCTCGTTGGTTTTGAAATTTCTTCATCAAAGGCTATCATTAGATTCTATTTGTTTGTTCATCAGGAGTAGATGGGGTTTATAGAATCAACCTGTGGTATCATCCATGAATCGAATGAGAATTGTCTTTGTTCATCTGTCGTTGGAAGAGGATTTTGTCAAAGCGTTGGCTAGAGAATCATGCGAGATTGATGGCATCCATTATTGAGCCTTTCACTGGACAATGAATTTTCAAGAGGATTGAAAACCTTTTCATGTTCCAGTTTGGGTTTTTTTGCCAAGTTTGTCTCCTAGTTTTTTTCAAGATTCAATGCTACATAGCATAATAGCGCATGCTGGTAGATTTTTGAAGAGAGACAATGCAACAAAGTGTGCTACTAGGGCAGATGGGGCTAGGTTGTGTGTTGAGATGGATATATCTCAAGTTCCTTTAAAGGAGATTTGGATTGGGATTCCAAGTAATCCTCAGAGTTTCTATCATGAAATTATTTATGAAACTCTTCTAGCGTATTGTATACGTTGCCATATACAAAGGCATAATGAGAAAACTTGTAAATGGGAAGGAATAAGGAAAAATTCCAATCAACAATTGAAGAAAGTTGAAGGCAAGGTGGATTAGATTTGGGTCCTGTTGCCCAGATGACTAACAAAAGAGGGGGGTGAATTGAGTTATATTATAAAAATCAACATTTATAAATCAAATACACAATATAAAATATAAACAGAATATAAAACAGTAAGAAATGTAAAGAGTATGGTAAGAAAAAACGAACTCAGTATTTTTACGAGATTTAGCCCCACTGCCTACGTCCTTGCCTTAAGCTACCATTTAAGGATCCCAAATTCACTAGTCAATCTCGTTTAGGTAGAGATAGAAATCTAGTACACCTTTGAGCAGCACCGCTCCAAAGAATCCGTGTAGAACATCATCTACACTTCCAATCACCTCACACTTGGTGATTCAACTATTCCCTGTGTAGAACACTTTCTACACACACAAGGGATATACGCACCTTCTTACTGATACAAGAGTTGATAGTGGATAGACTATCAAAGTATACTCCTCAATGAGTGAGATAGAAACAATACAGCGCAACCTATATCTCTCTAAAAAAGAATAAGAATTAAGACTCAAAACTTTAGAAAAGAGAGAATGAGAGTTTTGAAAGAATGATGCAAAATTTAGCAATAGATGTGTAAACTCTTGTTATAATTTTTGCAAAACTCAAGTGAGCTATTTATAGGCAAATGAGTCTTCATATTCAAATTTGAAAATGTTCACATATCAAATAAGAGCACTATTCACTTTTTCAAATATTCAAATAAAAACATCTCCTTTTTATATTTGTCAAAGATAACTCCATTAATTTTTCAAAGAAATCAAACCTAATCTTTTACTTTTCATACATGACAAAATGAGCATGATTTATTTTTCAAATCAAATCATTTTCTTTTTGCATATATAAAAAAAAAAAAAACACAAAACCACCCTTTAAGATTTTCAAACAAAATCATCTACCTTTTGCATTTGTCAAAAAAACACACAACCACCCTTCAAGACTCTCAAACAAAATATACACATGTCAAATATGATAATCAATCATCTTACAAATTCAAATTTTTATAAAAAAAATATAATTTTCGAAATTATATTGTTTGATGATGTTATGCACATGTGAAAAACATAATTTTCAAAACTAAGACATTAAAAGATGTCTTGTATATGTGAAAAAAGTAATTTGATGTTTTATGAGAAAAATGAGTAATTTTTGAGCTTTAATTCAATTTCGAATTTTATCAAGAGATGTACAAAAATAATCTATAAGCTTCATTTGTAAACTTGTTCTTTTATGCTTGATGTACGCTTCGCCCCATTGCGTATTTAATTTGAGTTTGAGACTTGAATTTATTTGTTATCATCAAAATCTACACGTAGATACGAAATTTGAAACCTTGGATTCAACAATCTCCCCATTTTTGATGATGATAAATACTTAATAGAATTTTGAGACTTGCAGTAATGCTTAACCTCCCTCTGAGAATATGCGTTAGTTTTTCAAGTAATAGATAAACATAATTCTAGCATATATAACAGAGTTAACAATCTAAATATTTACATTTAAAACTTCTCCCCATTTTGGCATCATTAAAAATGAATCATAATTAGCTCAATAAGACATCTTCCTACAATAACCAATAGACAAATAAAACGGTGCGTTAGTAGAGACCGTATAGAATTCAGTGGGGAGCAACGCGTGTCCGACAAAACCTGCAAAAGTTAGAGGTCTAGTTCTGGCAATTCGATGCAGAGCCACGCGTGTCCGACAAAATCTGTAAAGGTTGGAGGTTTAGTTCTAGCAATTTGGTGCGGAAGGAGATTCAAATCCGCTTGATGTTGTTGACAAATAAGATACGTAGAGATTTGAAAGTTTTTGGTTTCTGTTTAAATGACCATTTTCACCCATCGAATGCTAAAACAAATCTCACATTGCTCATTGATCAAGTATCATTTTATCCAAAACAATAGAATGACGGAGAAAATTTCGTCTAATAATCTTCCAGATTTGAATCAGGAATCGTCTCAACCAGTCATTTTATCTCCTGAGGTTGTCAACACCATGATAGAAGCAGTATGCATTTTTCTGGTAAGACTGATTCTGAGGTTGTTGCAACATCAAGAACTCTCAGTTTTCAATATGCTGCCTCCATTATGACCATGTCTCGGAGATTACTAGCGATGGCAAATGAGGTTGATCGACTTAACAATCAAATATCTGTTCTGCATTAAAAGTTTGCAAATAAAGGTAGAAAAAATAAGAGGCTAAAGCAAGAAAATAAAGATTTGAAGGAATTAGCTCGTGTTCTGAAACTTAAAATAGAGGAATCGGAACGAGTGAGAGTTCAAGCAGAGAGTCAACATCAGCAGATAATGGCAGCGTTTCACGAGAGAAACAGAAACAATTATAATTAATCTCGTTGGCTTAGTTCGGTAACTTTTGACAATATGCATCTGGCATATTTTGTAAGCTTAATTAAGTAAGATTTGAAGAAATGACAGTTTGTCTTCTATTTATTTCCATCTTTATAAAAGCAATCCTCAGTTTTATCTAATCCGCATCAAATCTTCTTTTCATTGCTGTAGTTCATCTTCATTTTCACTTTACAAAATTTTAATGGCTCATCAATTTTCTTTCAGTGCTTCTCGTGATCAATCTATTTCTGCATCTGTCGTAGGTGCCATGAAGCAACAAAACACTGATTTGGCTAATAAATCAGATCATGATGCCATTTACAAGCTTGTGAGTCTCGGAACTCGATACTCATCATCCATTCTCGCTTTTTCCGCTTGGTTGCAGTCCAAAATCTGCGAGATAGAGAAGTTTAATGAGAAGATCGATGTTCTTCAACGACTTGTTCAAGAGTCTAACAGAAAAATAGTAGACTTAAAGCAACAGAATAAGAATTTAAAATCCTTACTTGCCTTTTCATTTCGATTGCCTAATTCTTTAGACAAGGATGACATGATGATTTATAAGGAGCAAATGCATTTGAATGATGAAGCTAAACGTCTCAAGTTTCTGTAGGTCATTTGAGATAATGGAATAAAAATATCTAGCAGATATTCATAGCATGCATCATTCCTATTTCTCTTCTAATCATGCATAATCTATCTTCTGGTAGGGGTTTTGTGAAAAAGTCTGCCAATTGATCATGTGTGCTTGTGAATTCTGATACAATATCGCCATTTTGCACATGATCTCTAAGAAAATGATATCTAATTTTAATATACTTGGTCTTAGAATATTGTATTGGATTCTTTGAAAGATTTATAACACTAGTATTATCACATTTAATAGGAATATGATTGTACATAAATTTAAAATCCTCAAGTTGTTGCTTCATGTAAAGAACTTGAGCACAACAACTACCTGCAGCAACATATTCTGCCTCAGCAGTAGATAATGTAACAGAATTTTGCTTTTTACTAAACCATGAAACAAGTGCATGACCTAAAAAATAACATGTTCCACTAGTACTTTTTCGATCAACTTTGCAACCAGCATAATCCGCATCTGAATAACTAACAAGATCGAAAGAAGTGTGCTTTGGATACCATAACCTTAGGTCAATGGTACCGACAAAATATCTAAAAATACGCTTGACTGCAATCAAATGAGATTGTTTTGGAGATAATTGAAAACGTGCACATAAACATACACTGAACATAATATCAGGTCTACTAGCTGTCAAATATAATAAACTACCAATCATACCTCGATATACCTTTGAGTCAACTGGCTTACCGCTTTCATCTTTATCAAGTTTGGTAGTTAGACTCATTGGTGTTCCAATTACTTTCGCATATTTCATCTCAAACTTTTTGAGCAACTCTTTGATATATTTTGATTGATTAATGAATGTTTCACTTTTTGCTTGCTTGATTTGCAATCCAAAAAAGAAATTAAGTTCTCCCATCATGCTCATTTCAAATTCTTCCTGCATGCTCTTAGCAAAATCTTGGTACATATTTTCATTAGTAGCACCAAATATGATATCATCAATATAAATTTGAACTAGAAGAATATCATCGTGTTCATATTTGATGAAAAGAATTGTATCGATCTTTCCTTTTGAAAAACCTTTTTCAATCAAGAAACCACTAAGTCTCTCATACCTAACTCTAGGAGCTTGTTTGAGTCCATATAATGCTTTTGCAAGCTTAAAAACATGATTAGGAGAAATATGATTTTCAAAACCTGGAGGTTGCTCAACATATACTTCTTCATTTATAAAACCATTTAAGAAAGCATTTTTAACATCCATTTGAAAAAGTTTGAAATTTTTATAACATGCATATGCAAGTAACATTCGAATAGCTTCTAATCTTGCGACAGGTGCATACGTTTCATCATAATCGATTCATTCCTCTTGATTGAAACATTGGGCTACCAGTCGAGCCTTGTTTCTAGTGATGATTCTAGATTCGTCTTTCTTATTTCTAAAAACTCATTTTATTCCAATAACAGCATGATTTTTGGGTCTAGGAACAAGTGTCCATACATTATTTCTTTCAAATTAACTCTTCTTGCATAGCTAAAATCCATGATTCATCAATAAGTGTTTCATCAATATTTTTGGATTCAATTGGAGATAAAAAAAAGTATTGTGATTATAAATATTTCTAAGAGATGATCGAGTACTTACACCTCGTGAAGGTTCTCCTAGAATTTGTTCTACTGGATGATCTTTCACATGTTTCCACTGTTTGGTTGCATCTTGTACTAAATCTTAATGATCTTTCCTGATATCTCCATATTAGACTTCTTCCATTGTATTCTCTTTGTCGAGATTGAGACTATTTGTGTTATTTGTACCTTCTGATTCTTCATCAATAAATTTTTTGTAGAGTAGAGGGCTAGATTCATCAAATATTACATGCATAGATTATTGTACAGTCAAAGTCTTTTTATTGAATACTCTATAAGTTTTACTATTTATTGAATACCCAATAAAGATATCTTCATCATATTTTGCATCAAACTTTCCTAAATTATCTCTGTCATTGAGTGTAAAATATTTGCATCCAAATACATGAAAGTAACCAATGTTGAGCTTTTTCTCATTCCAAAGCTCATAAGATGTTTTATCTAATTTAGACCTTAACATAACTCTATTTATAACATAACATGCAGTACTTACCACTTTGGCCCAAAAATAACTAGGTAAACTATTTTTATTAAGCATTGTTCTTGCCATTTCTTGAAGAGATCTATTCTTCCTCTCTACTACCCCATTTTGTTGAGGAGTTCAAAAAGCAGAGAAATTATACAGAAAACCATTTTCATCACAAAAAGACTCAATATCTTTATTGACAAACTCTTTCCCCCTGTCACTTCGAATGTTTAAAATAGTATAACCATTTTCATTTTAAATTCTCTTGCATAGCTTGGTAAAGGTATTATGTACCTCATTTTTATGAGCAAGAAAGATGACTCAAGTATATTTAGAGAAATCATCAATAATAACAAATGCATAATATTTTCCTCCCAGACTCGCAACTCTGTTTGGTCCAAAAAGATCCATGTGTATTAGTTGCAAAAGTCTAGTAGTGGAAATATGTTTCTTGATTTTGAAAGAATTTTTTATTTGTTTACCAAACTGACATGCATAACAAATTTTGTCTTTAAAAAAGTTCACTTTTGGCAAAAACCTCTCACAAGATCAATTTTTAAAAGTTTGAAGATAAGTTCCATGTTTGCATGACCTAACCTTCTATGCCATAACCAACTATTGTCATGTTGAGCTGATAAACAAATAATATCTTGTGAGGTAATTTTTTCAAATTCGATTGTATAAACATTATTGTTTATAAGAGCAATAAAACAAACATTACAATCATGATTATTCAAAATAATGCACTTATCCTTTTTTAAGATAACTGTAAATCGTTTATCACATAATTGACTTATACTTAAAAGATTATGTTTTAGACCTTCAACAAGTAGAACATCTTCAATTATGAGAGAAGACTTAATACCAACTTTACCTATTCTCACGATCTTCCCTTTTGAATTGTTTCCAAATGTCACGTGTTCTTCTTCTTTAGGAGTGAGATCAATGAACTTAATTTTATCTTCTGTCATGTGTCTTGAATATCCGTTATCTAAAAACCATCTTGTTTTACTTACGGAAGACTTCATGCATACCTACAAAAATAATTAAAATAATTTTTCTTGATACACATGTTCTTTGGGTCCTTTATTTATTAGTATTAGAAGAAATAAGATTATTTGGTACCCATATGACCCTAATAGTCATTGTATATTTTCTTCTAATAGACAAACATGATAGTTATGATCATTTCTATTGCAAAAATTACAAATAACATGTAACATACTTGAAGAACTTGAGTGATTGTAATAATGTCTTTCTTTGACAAATCTATTTTTAGGAAAAGAATTTTAAAAGTCTGGTTTTTATTAAATGGGTTTATCAAAGAAATTTTTATAGGGTTTGAGTTTTTCTTTTGATATGTATCCCAAGCCTACCTTATCAAAAACACATCTTTGATTACCAAGAAATTTTTCGAAATTTCTTTTTCCATTTGTGAAATTTTCAACAATCTTTTCTAAATCAGCTACTTTCTTTTTTAGTTCATCATTGTCATGTTTTGAAACTATATTTTCTTTTCTTAAAATATCAATTTCATTTATTAAAGAAGAATTTTTCTTGTTCAAAGCGGTATACTTAATACCCAATTTTTTAAATTCCTCATATACCTCTTCCAAAATATTTTGCAACTCTTCATAAGAAGGATTTTCAATATTTTCAAAATTTGTTACCTCAAGATCATCTTTAACCATGAGATCTTTATTTGCAGATTCTTCATTGCTTGCATCGCTGTCTGAGCTACTTGAATCATCATCCCATGTAACTTTCATTACTTTCTTGCCTTTGTCGATCTTTCTTTAGTAGGGGACAATCTGTTTTGATATGTCCAGACTTTTTACATTTATAACAAATTAATAAATCATTTTTACCTGTATGTTTGTTGGAAGATTTTTTGAAAGATTTCTTTGGAGGAGTTTTATTTTTCAAGAATCTCTTAAATCATCTTGTGATCATTGCAATCTTTTCGTCATCGCTTTCTTCATCTTCATCGCTTTCACTTTCATGAGGAACGGCTTTGAGTGCCAAGCTCTTCTTTTGCTTTCCTTCTTCTTCTCCTCTTTTCAATGTGTAATCATGGGTAATAAGTGACCCAATGAGTTCATTTATTTCGATTTTTTTAAGATCTCTAACTTTAAGAATCGCCGTTACTTTTGATTCCCAACGTTTTGGTAAGGAGTTGAGAATTTTCCTTACTATCTCCAAACTGGAATAAACTTTATCAAGAGATGTCAAACTATTTATAATATTAGTAAAACGAGTATACATAGAAGAGATAGATTCATCATCATTCATTTCGAATATTTCATATTCATGCGTAAGAACATAAATTTTTGATTCTTTGACTTGCAAAATTCCTTCATAAGTTACTTCCAAGTTGTCCCAAATTTCATTTGCTGTCCTGCAAGTCATTATTCTGTTAAATTCATTACCATTGAGAGCATTAAATAGAAAATTCATAGTCATTACATTCATAGTATAAAGTCTATCGTCTTCGCGATCAAACTCTTCCTCTTCCTTTTTGACCTTTACTCCATCAACAATTTTTGTTGAAATATTAGGCACATTTACAATACATTTTCAAATTTCTCGACCTTGAGACTGAAGAAATATTCTTATTTTAACTTTCTAGAAAGTATAATTATCTCCACAAACTAGCGGAGGTCAACTACTGGATTGACTTTCTAAAAAAGTAGCTGCAATATTAGTCATATGATCTTAACTCAACAGATAGTTAATTTTATAACAGAGCCCTTGCTTTGATACCAATTGTTGTCCAGATGACTAACACAAGAGTGAGGGTGAATTGGGTTATATTATAAAAATTAACACTTATAAATCAAATACACAATATAAAATATAAACAGAATATAAAGCAGCAAGAAATGTAAAGAGTAGGGTAAGAAAAAGCAAACTCAGTATTTTTACGAGGTTCAGCCCCACTGTCTACGTCCTCGCCTCAAGCTACCCCTTGAGGATTCCAAATTTACTAGTCAATCTCTTTTAGGTGGAGATAGAAACCATTACACCTTTGAGCAGTATCGCTCCAAAAAATCCGTATAGAACACCCTCTACACTTCCAATCACCTCACATTTGGTGATTCAACTATTCCCTGTGTAGAATACCTTCTACACACACAAGGGTTATACGCACCTTCTTACTGATACAAGAGTTGATAATGGGTAGACTATCAAAGTACATTCCTCAATGAGTGAGATAAAAACAATACAACGCAATCTATATATCTCTTAAAAAGAACAAGAATTAAGATTCAAAACTTTAGAAAAGAGAGAATGAGAGTTTTGAAAGAATGATGCAAAACTTAGCAATAGATGTGTAAGCGCTAGTTATGATTTTTGCAAAACTCAAGTGAGCTATTTATAGGCAAATGAGTTTTCGTAGTCAAATTTGAAAAGGTACACAAGTCAAATAAAAGTACTATTCACTTTTCAAAATATTCAAATAAAAACATCTCCTTTTTATATTTGTTAAAAACAACTCCATTCATTTTTCAAAAAAATCAAATCAAATCTTTTACTTTTCATACATGACAAAATGAGCATGTCTTATTTTTCAAACCAAATCATATTCTTTTTGCATATGTCAAAAAAATACACAACCACTTTTTAAGATTTTCAAACAAAATTATCTACCTTTCAAGACTCTCAAACAAAATGTGCACATGTAAAATATGATAATCAATCATCTTACAAATTCAAATTTTTATAAAAAAAAATATAATTTTTGAAATTATATTGTTTGATGATGTTATGCACATGTGAAAAACATAATTTTCAAAACTAAGATATTTAAAGATGTCTTGTATATGTGAAAAAAGTAATTTGATGTTTTATGAGAAAAAATAATAATTTTTGAGTCTTAATTCAATTTCAAATTTTATCAAGAGATGTACAAAAATAATCTATGAGTTTCATTTGTAAACTTATTCTTTTATACTTGATGTGCGCTTCGCTCCATTACGTAAATAATTTAAGCTTGAAACTTGAATTTATTTGTTATCATCAAAATCTACACGTAGATACGAAATTTGAAACTTTGGATTCAACAGGTCCAAAAGGGGATAAATGTTGAAAAAGTTGTAGTGGAAAAAGGAGAGTCTAGCTTGATGATGGTGAATGATTGTGATTTAGAGATTGGTAAGGTTATTCCTGAGCATAATAAATCAATTGAGCATGTTGATGGTAATTATGAATTGGTTGATATACAAAATGAGATGGTGCAGAATGATATGGCTTTGTAGGGTCCTGTTCTAGATTCAATAAATAATTTAGAGGGGAATGTTGTGCTAATGGATGATGTTTTGGAGGAAAACTTTGGAAGAGTGGTTGGTCCTAGTAATGTTAATGTTGACCTGTAAAATCATCTAGCTCAAAAAGAAAAATGTTCGACTGGGCTTGAAAATTAAGATGGGAGTAATGTAACAAGAGAAGAGAATCGTAAAATGGTGAAGCAAAATGGGGAAATGGTGGTAGGTGATAATAATCTTGAGAATTTCGGTAACGGTTTACTTGGTGAACCAAATGGCCGGTTTAATGAAAAGGAAAACCAGAGTGTTTTAGCTATAATCCAGACTATGGTAGAAAGAAATGATGGGGAGGAGGAAAGAAATGATAATTATGTGGGTCATATATATAATAGCAAACTTGAAGAATATGAGGAAGAGGCTTGGGAAATAGAAAATGATGTTTGTCTTCAAAATGTTGCAGGAATTTGGGATGATTTTCTGAACCACACTCAATCGGATACAAAATTAGGACATAATCCAGAGCATTTAGTAAGGAAAAATATTATCATACAGACAAGGAAATATCGAAGAAAATGGGCTTTAAGATGAGAAGTTCTACTCGAACTACAAGAAATCCAGCACGAATGAATTTATGAATCATTTTATTTTTTGGTTTTAAGGAGGTAGATTTTGGTGTTTATGAAAAATTTCATTCTAAGTGGTTTGTTGTGGGTTGTTATTTGGTTTTGTTGGTGTTATTGTTTGGGATGAAGTTTATTGAATATTTGTAAATCCCTAATATTTTTTATTGTTATCATGGTTTTCCTCTACTATAAGTGAGGGTTATTATTAATACATATTTATTATATTAAAAAAACCCTCTTTTCTCCTTCACACACTATCATGTTCAAAACCTCTTTCCCATATATCTCTTGCTCAAACACCATCCTTTCCTCATCTTCTCAGCCTAAATTTGCATCAAGTATTCGAATAATGCAAAAAAGTAGTGCAGTGCCTCCTGGAACCTTAACGTGAAAAATGGAGCATTATAGGATCCATTAACGATTTCAGGAATAAAGACATCTGGTTTTATCATCTTAATCAACTTCAAAACAGTATCACGATGACTGCTCAACACTACTGTCTCATCCTGCAAGTATCTAAACTGATATAAATAGCTGACGAAAATCACCTCATGATCTTTGTTCATTTTCATCATGAGATCTTCCAATTAGATTGTTTCCCATTTTTATGCTATGGCATTGTATTTGAAAGGGACTTGAAATCTCTCAGTATAACTTGCTAACCGAAGCCCCATTTCTTCAATCCTCACCATCGGCATGGAACCAGGTTGGCAAGGCCTCAATCAACTCTGCGGCCTAAGCTACTTGGCAAGGCCCCAATCAACTCCTGCTTCTGCAGAGGGCTGGTTGGTGGGGTTGTGACGCCCTGAGACAGCTCTGATACTTAGGTCAGTTTTTACATGATGAGATAGTAAAGATATGAGAATAAATTAGGAGAAAAGAGATTACCCCTTGGATGGTGGAGTCCTTGGCTATTTGTAAGGCTTGGCCAGCTGTAACCGATCCACTTGAGCAGGGTGAGAGTTGCCCTTCCGTATTGTCATATCGCCTTCTTTTTTGCTAAGTTCGAGTCGGTCTTCCCATCCTTGTGGCCCTGCCTCGGCATGATGTCTTTTCCCTCTGTTACAGGGGTATGTCCGGACTTCTGACTTGCAATTATGCGGTGAGGGAAGGTTTGCTTGAACTTGGTGTGCCAGGGACTCCAAACACCCCCTGTCGAATGCAGCATTTAATTAAGGGTGTAAATAGTCCGGTCCAGTCTAGTCCAAGAAATTTGTTGACCGGTTCCATTCGGTCTAAGAATTCTCTCAC
Organism: Platycarya longipes; assembly: GCA_036559045.1. Lineage (NCBI taxonomy): Eukaryota > Viridiplantae > Streptophyta > Magnoliopsida > Fagales > Juglandaceae > Platycarya > Platycarya longipes. The sequence goes on from CM071801.1 coordinate 11,661,200, forward strand.
CCTAGACCGGACCAAACTCCTATTCAGTCCATACCGGTTCAGTCTAATTCTGTCCAGGGGCGGTCCGATCTGGTCCGGTCCAGGGGTACCTCATATGATTTAATGGGCTAAATTTAATTTGAAATTCTGCAATGATTAAATTTTTTTTTTTGCCCAAATTTAATTATTTTCAGCCCAATTTACGTATTTATAACATATTTAAGCCAAAAAGTATTTAAAAAACTTACACTTAAAACAAGTGGCAAAAGAAAAATAATATAAATAAAAAAAATAGGAAAAAATAGCAGTCCTTAAAAATCCAAATAAAATAATAAAGAAATTAACTTTTAAGATTTAAGAGTCGTTAAGAGTTAGTATATTATATATTTATATGTTAGTAAATAGTGAGAAATTAGTAATAATATATTAAATAATAATAATATACTTATTGCTTATAAGTTATTACTAATACTCTATATAGATATACCTTAATTTATATTTTTATATTACAATTAGTCAACTACTTTAAATTATAATATGTTAATAATATAAAATTATATATTATATATTAATATGTTAATATATATTATATATTAATATTTTATTATATTAATCTATATTAATATTAATATTACAATTTATATACTATTATTTATATATACATATATAAAAAAAAATATGGTGGGGGTTTGGTCCGGTCCAGTCCAGAACAAGAATTTCCCTAGATTGGGACTAGACCGGAATTATTTGGTCCATATATAAATTGAACCAGATCAGACTGAATTCCATTCGGTCCGGTTCGTCGGTCTTGTTCAATCTTTTTACAGCCCTACATTTAATGAGTCGTGTATGTGGTAGTCTTCTGCATTAAATGCAAGATGAGCGCATCTAGATTTATGACTGACCGGGCAATCACCTGGCTTGCTATGTTGGCCTCCGCAGGCAAGATCTCTTACTGGCTGCCTCTCACCCCCGACTCCGGTCATCACCCTCTCCCATCTTGCTGGGATTATATCTCATGGGCCTAGGCCTTTCTCCCTTGCCCCTAGCTGATAGAAAACTTGGCCCTAGGCCCATCCTTCGATCGAAAGGCCTCCCCTTACAGTACCCCGCGAATTCTTATCGAAAGGACTGAGTTAATAATTATCCCAGCGACTCCTATAACTGCCCGGTGACAGACTCGGCTTCCATCTGTTCAGTTAAGGATGACGACCCGCCTGCTCGACCGGTAGTGTTGGCTAATTCATCCTTTGGTCTTCTCGCTCCCTTAGGGAAGTCCAAAGGGCAAGACCAATGGGCTGTGCCACTAACAACCAGCCATCTGCCTGCCAGTTGATTATTATTGTGCATTCTGATGTATGCACGTCCCTTTGCTTCCTCGAGTGGCGATGCTTATCTCTGGATAGTTGATTTGACCGCTGCCATTATTGCACAGTTTTGCTGATGCACGTCTCCTTGAATTCTCGAGCAAGCGTTTCACGTACTTGGGCCCTGAGTGGTGTGTGGTTCAGACCCCTCGGGCTGATAATTGTTTTCCCCGGGCTCCCCCCTTCCTAGTTCCTATTGGTCCATTTCTCACACGTGCCTGCTGCTAGCCTTCCCAACGGTTACAGAGCGACATGGGTTGTCACGTCACTTCATCTTCATGCGAGTTTTAACTACCGTTGGGGTATAAATAAATAGGGGGATGGTTCCTTTGAAATCAGCTTTTTCACTCTGATGTCACTCTGTATTCCTTCTCTGAGACCCTGCTTCTTTTTCCTTTGCTTCATTATCCCGAGACCATTTCCTTCTTCCTTACTTTCTCTTTTCCTTCTTTTGTCAACAATGGCGGCATCAACTTCTATTCACTTTGTAGGGCACACTTGGGTGGTGTCGTTTTCAGCAGGTGACATCTAAGAGTTTCGAAACAAGCATCAAATTCCTTCCTCTGTTGTCATGAAGCTCATTCAGGGTTCTCTTTGCGACGTGGAAGGGAAGGTGGATTGCATCTGGCTGTACAAGCATATGATCGATAATGGGCTCCGCCTCCCTTTTATCCGCTCGGTGCGGGAGGTCCTCCACTACCTAGACTTGGCTCTGGCCTAGCTCCTCCCGAACGCCTAGCTCCTACTATTGGTGAGCTGGATTGTCTTTTGCATCGCCCCACTCGAATCGAGCGACGACTACCTGGACCTGACCACTCGGGAATTTTTTTTCTTTCTACCGTATCCTTTGGTGCGGGGGGCGCTAGGTTGGTTTCCAAGCCATGGAGGGCTAAGAGAAGTTGTGCGTGCTGAAGCCACAATATTCGTACACCAAAAATTATGAGAAAAAAAACTTTTCTATGTCTCGGGTAGCGACTGGGAGTTTTCCGATGACGAGGTTTGGGGGGAGTTCTCGGTACAAGTTGACTGGAGGAGCTCTCGCTTGCTTCCATTTTTGACATTCAGCTCAATCTCCAAGAGAGCGCGAGGTGCACTGTCATCTTGTGATAGTCCAAAACTAACTTTTCAAGTATCGATTCGAACATCCGTGCATTCCTTCTGGCGCCAAGCAGAGGTTGGGCCGAGTTTCGAAACATCTTAAGGGGCCTAGGTGATGATATGATAGTCTCACAGATCCGCCCATGCAAGCGAGCTGTCCTTCACCGTGACCTTCCCTAGGGGCGGCCTAAGGCTCGCTGCACTAGAGAGGTCTCCCTCTCCGCTCGGGGCCCTGCTCGACCCCTGTCTTCTCGGATTCTAGTTCGACCCTGCTCCCAAACTCAGCATGCCAGGGGCGACAGTAAAGCGACAATTCTTCAAGAAATAAGGAGGTTGTTGGCGGAGAATGATGCTGTAGCTCGCCGGAAGGCGGGGGTGGAGTCCCAGTCGCCAGTGCCTGGTTCTTCTGGGGGGCGAGAGGATGGAGTAGAAAGACAAGGCCGAGGCAACCCTTAACGAGTTCCTGCGGCACCCACCTCCACTTTTATTCAGAGTCTAGCCAGAGCCTATGGTAGTGAATGAGGAAGAAGTTGACGAAGTGGAGCTTGCCTTCCACAATACCTTGGCTCGTCAACCGCCATACTTCGCCGGCACTTTGTACTTTGCCCCCATTGCACAGTGCTTCGCTCAAGGTCAACAGGACCACGATGCTACCATTAGGAAACTGCCGAGCGTAGAGCTAGATTCCTTCTCTGCCCGATCCTTTAGGGCTTTCTTTGACTCTCAAAAAGAGCCTGGATCTCTGCACGTTGATGGTGGTGCTCATTTGGAGGTGTTGCCTAGATAACTAACACAAGAGGGGGTGAATTGGGTTATATTATAAAAATTAACACTTATTAATCAAATACACAATATAAAATATAAACAGAATGTAAAGTAGTAAGAAATATAAAGAGTAGGGTAAGAGAAAGCAAACTCAGTATTTTTACGAGGTTCAGCCCCACTGCCTACGTCCTCGCCTCAAGCTACCCCTTGAGGATCCCGAATTCACTAGTCAATCTCCTTTAGGTGGAGATAGAAACCTATTACACTTTTGAGCAGCACTGCTCCAAAAAATCCGTGTAGAACACCCTCTACACTTCCAATCACCTCACACTTGGTGATTTAACTATTCCCCGTGTAGAACACCTTCTACACATACAAGAGTTATACGCGCCCTCTTACAAATACAAGAGTTGGTAGTGGGTATACTATCAAAGTATACTCCTCAACGAGTGAGATAGAAACAATACAGCGCAACCTATATCTCTCTCAACAAGAACAAGAATTAAGGCTCAAAACTTTAGAAAAGAGAGAATGAGAGCTTTGAAGGAAATATACAAAACTTAGCAATAGATGTGTAAGCTCTTGTTGTGATTTTTGTAAAACTCAAGTGAGCTATTTATAGGCAAATGAGTCTTCAATTTTAAATTTGAAAAGATTCTCATATCAAAGACATCATCATTCACTTTTCAAAAATTTCAAACCTAATCTTTTTATTTTTTGCATGTGACAAAAGGAACACACTTTACTTTTCAAAAATTTCAAACCTAATCTTTTACTTTTTGCATATGACAAAAGGAGCACACTTTACTTTTCAAAATTTTCAAACAAAGACATCTACTTTTTGCATAAGTTAAGAAAAACATCCACCACTTTTGAAAATATTCAAATAAAACATGTACATGTGAAAGATGACAATCAATCATCTTAATATTTTCAAAGTTCAAACCTTTAATCATGTCATGCACATGTGAAAGATGACAATCAATCATCTTTCAAAATTTTCAAATTTAATTTTCAAAATATTCATGCACATGTGGAAAATGTATTTTAATGCTTTATGATAAAATATTAATTTTGAGTCTTAGTCCTAATTTCAAATTTTTAAGAGATTTACAACATTACTCTATGATTTTAATGTGAACTTGTTCCCTTCTTGCTCATGCTTGGTTCCTTGATGTGCTTGATTCTATTGTGTGGACAACTTGAGCTTGAGACTCCTTTATTCTTTGAATTTATTTGTTATCATCAAAATCCATGTGTAGATTTATAATTATACGAAACTTGAAACCTTGGATTCAACAGGAGGCAAGGGTTGCAGAGTTGGAGCACCGCGAGGTCATGGTCAAGGTGCCCTCTATCGCGAAAGCCGGGCTGGGGGGGCGACTGGCGGGAAGGAAATAGGAGGTCAGAATAGGGTCTTCGATGGCGAGGTCCCTCTTGATGGTGAGACCAGGGGCGACCGTTGCTCGACCAATGTTGACAGGCCCTCTGGTCACCGTGTTCATCAAATGCATGCCGAAGCCCAACATGCGTGCGTGGTGGTCATTGATGATGACTCTCCGTGGCTTTAAGTGGCTGGGGAGACGGGAACCCAATCATCAGAGTCCTCCCCACACTCAGAGTCCTTGCACTTCTCATTAAAGTCCTCACCACGATGCTTCTGAGCAGAGCCCTCCTAGAACACCCATTCAGTCACTGTCCCTAATTCCGTCGCCTTCGCACTCTCTTACTCCTCGATAGCTTCCTCTGGCTACGAGTGTTCTTGGACCGCGGCGACTGAGAGTGCGACTCGCCTGATTCAACAACTCCTCGCCCAAGTGAGCTCTTGGTTTCTCTATGATTCGTCTCCACTTTCCTCTTTTTCTTTTCGTTATATATAAATATATATATATATATTGTTACGCGCAGGTTGTCGGCCAGATCGCCGAGGAGGTCGGTGCTGAGATGGCCGAGCCTTTTAAGTGCAACTAGGAATTGAGAGGGAAGTCCCAGCAACTGGCCGAGATTACCGACGCTTTGGCGGTGGAAAGGGGTGAGCTGGAGAAGAGGAATGCTGTCCTAGAAGCTGGGAAGGCGACCCTCAAGGGGGAGAAGGTCGCCTTAGAAGCGAGCAATGCGGATTTGGTGGGAAACAATGCCATGTTGCGTCATGAGGTCTCAGCTTTGTAGGCAAAGACTCATTTACTAGGAGCTGCACTCGGGGAGGCTGATTGCGGTCGGGGGCATGTAGAGGTAGAGTTGGCCCGCCTTGAGGATGACCTTGCTACCTCCACCCAGGAGGTTAGGTTCCTGCAGACCAACCTAGAGATCTCTAAGCAGAAGCGGTCTACTAGGGAGGCTGAGATTGAGACCTTCCGGATCAGTCTGGATCTGAGGCAAAAAGCCATATTGAGTGAGCTGAACGATGCTCGGGCAGCTCTAGGCAAGGCTACTGTGGATCTGGAGGCCCTTAGGCCCCAGGTGGCTCAATCCCGTATCATCAGTGTCTTCGCGTGGGGCTACGACTATGTAGAGGGTCCGAGAAGATTGAGAGAGGAGGTCCTACATAATCGTTCTTTCAATCTTGCGGGTATGGACCCTCGTAACCTTGGTCTGGATGCTATTGCCCAATCCTTTGCCATGCAGATTGGAACCCCTCGTTATTCTCCCTTCAAGGACCATGATCCACATGGACCCTTGCCCCCGAATGACGACCCTCGCTTTCTATCTTTCGGTTGTAACTTTATCTTTTCTTGTAATTGTAATATAACTTTACTATTAATGGAGTACCCTCGTTTCCTCCCTTTTTTGTGTTGCTGTCTTGTCTCTTTCGCTCTTTCATTGCGCCCTTAGTGTGCCCCGTGAATTCCTATCGAAGTACCCTTCAATAAGGATTTTAATAAGATGGGTTCAAGGCTCTTCTCTTTTCTCGTCTTCTTGTTCTTGCGGTGCCTATTTTAGTACACCTGTTACCTGTGACTTTGATAGGAATTCTTCGGAGGGTTGACACCTTTGCGCTTTGGTCTCTGATCGCCTCCGAAAGTGATTAAATTGTCCTAATTAGGGACTGGAAGGGAACTTGGCCGTGCTGCAATGCTAGTTAACCTCGAACTTGGGATGAGGGCTCAAGAGTGGGCGAGAGCCCAAGTCTTGGTCTCAGGTGAGAACCTAGTCAACCCCAAACTAGGGCAGTCATTTTGTTGGAGGGGACAGGCAGGTGAGGGTCCACGAGTGGGCAAAAGCCCTGGACTCGACCCCTTGACAAATCAACATGCGAGGATTTACGAGTGGGTGAGAGTCTAGGACTCGACCCCGCGATTCATTATCGGTTTGTTGATGGTGATGGGTGAGTCAGTGTGTGAGGGTTTATGAGTGGGCGAGAGCCCATGACTCGACCCTAGGATTCGTTATCCGTTTGCTGATGGAGATGGGTGAGTCAGCATGCGAGGGTTTATGAGTATGCTCGATTAGGGCCTTAGTCCTGGAGCCTTGACCTCGTGACGAATTGGCGTGCGAGGATTTACGAGTAGCTGAGAGCCCAAGACTTGACCCCGCGATTCCTTATCGGTTTGTGCAGAAGGTTAAAGTAAAGTAAAAAAGGTGGGAAGTGGAGATTTGTGGAATTCCTCGTTCTGATTACATAAAAATGAAAGGGGTTACATAAAGCGGGAGATTATTTCATTACACGTAGTACCTCTTAAGGTGCTCCACATTCCACAGGTGATGGAGTTCTTTTACCTGATTGTCCCAGAGCTTGTTTGATCCTGGCCAATTGCTTGTGGTTACAACATAGGGGCCTTCCCATCGTGGTCCCAATTTTCATTCCTCAGTTATGGTCACCCCTGTCTGACTCAGGACTAGGTCGCCCTTCTTGAATGATCGAGGCCTAACTCGCCGGTTGAAATATTGCTCTGTCTTTCGCTTGCTGTACAATGTGCGTAGTGCCACATCCGTTCTTCTTTCATCAAGGAGGTCCAACTATTCCGCCAGTCTCTCATTGTTGGTTGTTTGGTCAAAGTGCTAGATTCGGAGGGTAGGCGCCCCCACTTCCATGAGTATCACTGCCTCGCTTTCGTAAGTTAGGGCGAATGGTGTTTCCCCCATTAGAGTTCGAATCGTCGTCCTGTAAGCTCACAAGACTCCAGGGAGTTTGTCCGCCCATGCACCTTAATGTGCCCCCAACCGTTTCTTGAGTATGGATAGGATGGTTTTGTTAGTTGTTTCTGCCTGACCATTAGCTTGGGGGTGACCGGGTGAGAAATATTTCACCTTGATTCTCAGTTCCACACACCACTGCCAGTAATGCGAGCAGTCGAACTAAATTCCGTTGTTTGATATAAAGCTCTAGAGAATCCCGAAGCGGCATACAACCAATTTCCACAGGAACTTACTGATCACCTGGGTCGTGATACTCGTTATTGCCTCGGCTTCGACCCACTTGGTGAAGTAATCGACGACGACCATAATGAACTTGGTGCCCCTCAGGCCAGTGAAAAGAGGCCTATCAAATGTAGCCCCCATTGGACGAAGGGCCATGGCGCTGTGATGGATGTCAATTCTTCAGGGGCACAGTGGGGCATGGGCGCGTGTTCCTGGCATCAGGGACACTTGCTGGCGAACTCTTGTGCATCTCTAAGGGTGCCTAACCAATAATAGCCCACTCGGGTTACCTTTGTCGCCAAAGCTCGTCCCTCGGAGTGGCTCCCGCAAATGCCTTTGTGCATTTCAGACAGCACGTACCTGGATTCTTTTGCTGACAGATACCTGAGGAGTGGCTCAAAGAAGCCCCTTTTGTACAAGACTCCCTCAATCAGCGTGAACCTCGTGGCCCTATTCCGGACCTTTCGGGCCTCGTCCAAGTTGGCTGGCAGCCTTCTCTCTTGTAGGAACTACGTTATGTCTTTGGCCCACTCGGGGGGGAAAGGCCGTCACACGCGATACTTCTGCTACGATGGAAGGTGTATCTACTACCTTCAGTTCGATGTAGTCAGGGAAGGTTAGGCCTTCCTGTCCCGAGGCAGTCTTCGCCAGTTGGTCGGCCTGCTGGTTATTTGCCCTTGGGATTTGCTGAATTTTGAAATATCGGAAGTGGTCGCGAGCCTCGCACACCAGCTGAAGATATTTCTTCAATCTTTCTCCCTTGGTGGTGAACACTTCCAAGACTTGGTTGACCACGATTTAGGAGTCTTCGCGCGCCTCGACTTCCTCTGCTCCCAGAAGGCGGGCCACTGTTAGCCCTACCAGTAGGGCCTCACACTGAACCTCATTATTGATGACTTTGAAGGTGAGCTTGATTGCATAATCTTGTCGCCTCCCCTTGTTAGGATGTGTACCCTCGCCCCGTCGCTGGTCTTATATGCGGATCCGTCGACATAGAGCGTCCAGGGCTTCCATGCAGCGCGGGGTGGGTTTCTTTTGGAAAGCCAGTGAATTCTGCAATGAAGTCTGTTAGTGCTTGTCCTTTGACTGCCGTCCTAGGGACGTACTGCAGGTCAAATTCACTGAGCTCTATCGCCCACTTAGCCAATCTTCCCGAGGTGTCAGGCTTCTGTAGTATCGCCTTGAGGGGCTGGTCTGTGAGTACTTGGATGCTATAGGATTGGAAGCAGGGCAGAGTCGTCTTGCCACGATGATCAGGGTGAAGACCATCTCCATCTTTAGGTACCTGGCTTCGTCCCCACGGAAGGCGCGACTGACGTAGTACATGAGCCTTTGGCCTACTACCATGTCCTGAACTAAGACCGCCAAAATGGCGCCAGGGGAAAGCACCAGGTAGCGACCAATACGTTCCCCGACCCTATTTGGCTTAGCAATAGGGGTGAGTCAGGTACCTTTTTAGCTCACAAAATGCCTCATCGCACTCGACATCCTATTATTGGGCTTTCCTCAACACTTTGAAGAAGGGCAAGCAGCGATCTATTAACCGAGCTGTCAAGCGATTCAGGGTGGCTATCCTGCCCGCCAATTGCTGCACTTTGTGGTGATTTATGGTGCCACCATCTGGGCTATTGCCTCTATCTTCTCCGGGTTCGCCTCTATCTCATTCTGAGAGATCATATATCCGAGGAACTTACCGAATTTGACCCCGAAGGCGCACTTGGCCAGGTTGAGCTTCATTTTGTACCTTCGAAGGATGACAAATGCTTCAAGCAAGTCATCCAAGTGTTGTTCTGACTGCCTACTTTTGACTAGAAGGTTGTCTACATAAACTTCCATGTTTCGCTTGATCTAACCTTTGAACATATGGTTCACCAACCGTTGGTAGGTTGTCCCTGCGTTTTTGAGCCCGAAAGGCATTACTTTGTAGCAGTAGAGCTATTTGTTCATGATGAAGGTTGTTTTCTCTTTGTCTCTCGATCTCATCCTTATATAGTTGTACCCTGAGTAGGTGTCCATGACACTGAGGAAAGGATGGCCCGTTGTTGAATCGACAATAAGGTCAATACGGGGTAGGGGAAAGCTGTTTTTCGGACATGCTTTGTTGAGGTCAGTAAAGCCGACACACATTCGCCACTTCTTGCTCACCTTATTTACTAACACCACGTTGGAGAGCCATTCAGAGTAGTGAACCCCTCTGATGAACCCTGCAGCTAAGAGGCGATCGACCTTTTCTATTATTGCTACGTACTTCTCTGTATAGAAGTTTCACCTCTTTTGCTTGACCCTTCGGGCACTGGGGTCAACACTTAATCTATGCTCGGCCACAACGTTGTCTATGCCGTGCATGTCTTCATGAGTCCAGGCAAAGATGTCGTGGTGTTTAACCAAGAGTCGTTCCAAACCCAGCTTTAGGTTGGGGGCTAGTTGGGTGCCTATCTACACCTTTCGTTCAGGCCTTGCCTAGTTGAAAACAACCAACTCCATTGATTCGTTGGGCTCAACCTGCCTGAGGGCTTGCTCATCGCAGATCTCTTCATCCCAAAGCGTCAACTGTGGATGAGTCGGCAACTCGCGTGTCTCGCCGTCAGCATACGCCACCAACTAGCTTTCGTGTCTTAGTTCATGGGAGTAGCACTCTTGCTCCAAGACTTGCTCCACCCTAACTTCGCCCGTTCCTTCACTAGTAGGGACTTTCATCTTTAGGTGGAACGTCGAGGTGACTACCCTTAGTTGGTTAGGGCAGGGCACCTGAGTATGGCGTTGTACGAGGATGGAGCTCTGACTACTGGGAAGTGAGTCATGATTGTCGCCTTCCTTGGGGTCGTTTCGGTAAGGACCGAAAGGGTGATGAGTCCCTCTGGTTGGATCATGTTTCCTGTGAAGCCCTTGAGAGGGGTTGGGGTGGGTCGTAGTTGATCGTGCCCGATGCCCATCCGGGTGAAGGCCTCCTAGTACATGATGTCTACGGAGCTGCTGTTGTTGATCAGAATCTTCTTGGTTGTGAAACTTGCGAGTTTCAAGGTCACTACCAGGGCGTCATTGTGAGGGAAGATGACCCCTTCTTTGTCCCTCTCGTCGAACATGACTTAGGGGCTTCGGGGTTGCTGACCCCCTACTCGGGCACTTTGTGCAGTGTACTTCTCGCCGTAACAAGCCTCTTGGGCATACGCCTTTCTAGATGAAAAGGTCGATCCACCCCTTGGAACCCCTCTTGAGATCGTTCGAATCTCACCCAAGGGTGCCTCTCCCTTAGGCTGACTCTAGCGGTCCTCATACCTCTGTCGGTGCTTGCTCGGGCAGGCGCTACGTCGTACCGGTGAGCGTCCTTGCCCTCGTCGTAGGCCATTTTCCTTATCCCTCCTTATTCTTTTCAGGTCGTAACAATTTTGGGTGTTGTGCCCGCAAGACTAGTGATATTCACAGAACATCTTTGCGAGTGATCGTCATCTTGGCTCCCTGCTCGATCTTGGTTCTTGTCCGCCCTCGACTGCTAGGTTGGCGTGGAGGCGAGGCGGGAGCCTCTAGTTGGCTCTGTACCGACCCCTGGGGTCGGGGCCCCCCTTTCTCTTGCGGTCACGAGGAAAGCTTTCTTATGGATTTGCGGCTATGGAGTCCACCCACTCGACTTCTTCGCACCTTGGCGCGGTTAGGGCATGGAGGTTGTCTTCAGCAATTATGTACGCGTCCGCCTTATCCATGATCTCAGCCAGGTTTGTTGGGGCTTTTTGGGGCAATCTTCACCATAAACAGGCTCCTGGGCCATATCCCGCCTAGGAGTGTCGCTAAGGTGATCTTCTCGTCTTGGTCGTCCGTTGTCATTCGCTCCTTGTTGAACTATGAGAAGTAATTTTTCAAGCTCTCTCGGTCATGTTGTTTGACGATGAGGTGGTAGGCCGCCGAACGCCTCCTATGGTAGCTTTACAAAAATTGGGTTAGGAAGAGGCAGGCTAGACAGTCGAAATTATTGATGGTCCGTGTAGGGATAGTACCGAACCATCCCCTCGCTGTACCTTTCAATGTTAGGGGAAAGGCTCTACACGCCACTTCGCTTGGGTATTTGTGCAGGCTCATATGCGTCCTAAACGCGTCCAGGTGCTCGAACGGGTCTCTTTCCCTGTCGTAGAGGTCTATTTAAGGCACTTTAAACTTTAGCAGGAGAGGTACGACCATTGCATTTGCACTGTAAGGCGTCCCTCAGCTACTGTGTAATTGGCCGATTATGGAAGGCGCCTCGATCAGCTTGGCCTTCTCTTCGTATTTATGCCCTCACTCCCTGAGCTCCAAGTGTAGCTTGCGTCTTTCTTCCTCGGTGTGATTAGGGGCCTCTTCCTCCTGATGCGAGCCCTCATGCTCGCTGGAGGCTGGCTCATGGTGAACTCCATGTGCCTCGTTATCCTTTTGTAGCCTTTCATTCTCCTCCATCAATCTCTTTATGGTTTCTTTCATCGATGTGAGTCTTGCCTCAATTGTGCTGATATTTGGTTAGTCTTGTCAAGTTACTTGGGATCGCGTCGTTGTCGGCATGCGGAATACACGTCAATAGTCGGATCCCACAGACGGCACCACTATCATTGTCATGTTCTGCTGCCTGAGCTACTTGGCGAGGCCCTAATCAACTCTTGCTTCTACATAGGGCTGGCTAGTGGGGTTGTGACGCCCTAAGACAGCTTCAATGCTTAAGTTAGCTTTTGCATGATGAGATTGTAATGATATGAGAATAGATCTGGAGAAAAGAGATTACCCTTTGGATAGTGGAGTCCTTGGCTATTTATAGGGCTTGGCTAGCTCTGACCGATCTGCCTGAGCATTGTGGGAGTTGTCCTTCCATCCTGTCAGATCGTCATCCCTTTCGCTAGTTCGAGTCAATCTTCCCTTCCTTCTGGCCCTGCCTTGGCATGGTGTCCTTTCCCTCTGTCACGAAGGTATGTTCGGACTCTTGACCTGTAATTAATGCGATGAGGGAAGGTTTGCCTGAACTTGGCGTGCGAAGGACTCCAGACACCCCTCTACCGAACATAGCATTTAATGCGTCATGGCTGTGACAGTCTTCTGTATTAGATATGGGATGGGCGTGTATGGATTTCTGACTGACCAGGCGATCGCCTGGATTTCTGTGTTGGCCTCCATAGGCAGGATCCCTCACTGGCCACCTTTCGCCCCCGACTCCAGTCAACACCCTCTCACCCCTCCTGTTGGGACTATATCTCACGGGCCTAGGCCTTTCTCCCTTCCCTCTGGCTGATAGAAAATTGGGCCCTAGGCCCATCCCTCAGTAGGAAGGCCTCCCCTTACACTGTGCTATGGCATTGTATTCAAAATGGACTTTAAATCTCTCACAATAACTTGCTAGCCGATGCCCCGTTTCTTCAATCCTCGCTGCCGGCATGGAAGCGGGTTGGGGAAAGTCTATACTAGTAATGAGCAGAGCGAGAGGCCCCCTAGATCTTTTGGAGAGATTCTGGATAAGGTATGGCCATTGGAAACCATAAAGAGTACCAAAATGAATGATGTGGAGCTTTGTTGCTTTCTTTGATAGATCTATGATTGTTTGGGTTGCAAAGAAAGTGGACATCTTTATGAAGGGGCAAGCTAAAAGCAATAACCTGCAAACTTTGAAAATATAAAGAGAAGATATTTTTTTTTGTGGCGAGTTCTGCATATCTCTCTCTTCCATTGCCAAGAAAACGTGCCTCAAGTTGGCAAAGCAATGGGCCACCCTTTGGGACTCGTCCCCGGAAGGAGAAGAATGCTGTCTAATCTACAATAGAAGTTCATTTGCTGCCTCGAGATCATGCTTGTGGCCACTACTTTTCTGGATATATCTCGCTTCCTTGAGATCGTTGCCTCAAACCATTGCTTCTACACAGTGCATGAGGAGACTCCTCAGTTCAAGCAAATTGGCCCTTATACTCGCCCGTTCTTTCTTGCTGGTAATTCATCCTTTTCTGGGTTCCTTCTATTTTCCATCTCCATTTTGCATTAAGGCTTCAAGATTATAGGTTTATTGAAGTTAATTGATGTTATTCCAACTCCTCATCTTACAGTTTATTATATTTAGCTTTACTATTGTTAACTTATCTTGAAAGTTATATTTCTGAATTTTTGAAGTTGTGAGTTTCAATGTAGGCTCTTATAAATCTGTAGTCAATGGATGATGGAATGTAGAATGATAGAATCAATCTACAAAGAAGGGATTGAGGTTTCTCAAGTTTTTCTCCTTTGTTTTTCTTTGTTTTTCCAATGTTTTAAAACCAACAATTGATATGAGATCTAACGAGGTTCATTTCAAGGGTCGAAAATGGCTACCTTTGGAGCAACAACTTCAGTTCCTATTTTCAGTGGTGAAAGCTATGATTATTGAAGCATTAAAATGAAGACGTTTTTCCTATCTCAAGATCTGTGGGATGTTGTGGAAAAAGGGGTGACAATACTAGCACAGGAAGCCTCAGTTTCAACTCAAAGTAAGCAAGAAAACATCAAGGAGGTAAGAGCTTTATTCATCCTATAGTAAGCAATGTCTGAATCAATCTTTTCAAGATTGATGAGGGCTAACACTTCAAATGGAGCATGGGAGATTCTGCCGTCAGCATCTCAAAGAAATGCTAAGGTAAAACTCATCAAACTTCAAGGTTTAAGGAGAGAGTTTGAAATTTTAAAAATGAAATACTCTGAAGGAATAAAAGAGTATTGTCCTAGATTAATAGAAACTGTCAATCAAATGTGTGCGCATGGTAAGGAGGTGATTGATCAAAGGATGGTTCAAAATTTTTTGATTAGTTTACCCGAGAAGTATGACACATAGTAGTAGCTATTGAAGAGTCTAAAGACCTGCAAACTCTATCTGTTATTGAATTAATGGGGTTTCTCCAAGCCCATGAACAAAGATTGGCTAGAAGGAATGATGGTTCTTTGGAGCATGCATTTCAATCCAAGGTGAATCTGGAAAACAGAAAAGTAAAGGATTATAAAAAAAGCCTCGAAAGGATCACAAGAATTATGATTATGTTAAAAAACAAAGTAGAATGAAAGGAAAGATGAGTGAAACTCCTCCTTGTGGTATCTGCAAGAAAGCAAATCACTTAGAAAAGAATTATTCTCATGTCGGGAAGCCTTAATGCTGGAATTGTAAAAAGTTTGGGCACATGGAAAAGGATTGTAAATATAAGAACAATCAACAAGCTAATTATTCTAAAGAAAAGGAGGAGAATGAGCATTTGTTCTTTGCATGTCAAACCTTTACTCAAGATCAGAAATTCTGGTTCATAGACAGTGGGTGTAGCAATCATATGGCATCTGATGACGCTGTCTTTACTGGTCTAGATACTTCTAGCAAAACTAAATTTAAGTGGGTAATGGTGAACTTGTGGAAGCTAGAGGCAAAGGCACAGTGGCCATCTCAACAAAGAAAGGCACAAAATTCATCAAGGATGTATTGCTGGTTCCATCTCTTGATCAAAACCTATTGAGTGTAGGCCAAATGATGGAAAATGGTTACTTTTTATGTTTTGAAAATAATCTGTGTATAATATATGATGAAGACAATAAAGTGGAATTAGCTGAATTGAAAATGGGGAGGAGTAGGAAGTTTCCTATTCAATGGGGCTTTCCTATTGGTATGGTGGCAACTGTGGATGAAAGTTTGCTTTGGCACCAAAGATTTGGGCATTATAATTTCAACTCTTTGATATTACTGCACCAGAAGGGGATGATGAGAGATTTACCTCTTCTAGAAAAAGAAATTCAAGTATGTGAAGGGTGCATAGTTGGGAAGCAACACAAGCTGCCATTTCCGTCAAAAAGCACTTGGAGAGCCAAAGAAAAATTGCAGCTGGTACATACTAATGTATGTGGACCAATGAGGATTTCAACTCATAATCAAAGTAGGTATTTCATGTTCATAGATGATCTTACTAGAATGATTTGGATTTATTTCCTTCATGAAAAATTTGAAGTTTTTGGAACTTTTAGGAAGTTCAAATTGTTTTTGAGAAACAGTCAGACTATAAGATCAAGACATTGAGAAGTGATCAAGGTAGAGATTATAACTTGAGAATTTGAGAAACTTTGTGAATTTGAAGGCATAGAACATCAGTTATCTGTGGCATACTCACCGCAATAGAATGGAGTGTCTGAGAGGAAAAACAGAACTGTAATGGAAATGGCTAGAAGCATGTTGCATGAGAAAAAATTACCCAAGAAATTTTTGGGTGAAGTAGTAAACACTGTTGTATTTATGCTAAATAGGGTACGAACTAAAGCTATGGAGAAACAAACTTTTTATGAAACTTGGAGTGGAATAAAATCTTTTGCAAGTTGTTTAAGAGTGTTTGGTTGTATATGCTATGTTCATATTCCATCCCAGAAAAGAACAAAGTTAGAAGAGAAAGTTGAGAGGGGTGTCTTTGTGGGTTACAACATTGTTTCAAAGGGTTTTCAAAATTTTAATTTGGAAACAAATAAACTTGTTGTAAGCTGAGATGTAAAGTTCAATGAACATGCCTCTTGAGATTGGGAAGCTGAGAAAATAATCTAACAGAATGTCGAGGTACCAGTTGAGCCTTTAATTGATACAAAAGAAGAAGTAGTTGAGGCAAGTAATTTTTAGCAATCTGAAACAAGGAACCACACAAACTCATTTATTTTTTGAACACAGTGATGAAGAGTCAAATTTTGAATCTCCAATAAGAAGAACAAGGCTATTAAGTGAAGTTTATGAACATTGTAATTATGCTATACTTGAACCTAATAACTTTGCAGCTGCATCAAAGGAGGAAGTCTGGCACAAATCTACGGAAGAAGAGATAAAGATGATTAAAAAGAATGAAACTTGAGAGTTGGTTTCGTTACTTGCAAACAAAGAAGTCATTGGGATAAAATGGATTTATAAGACCAAGTTGAATCCTGATCGTTCCATATTAAAGCATAAAGCTAAGCTTGTGGTTAAAGGGTATGTGCAGTAACCTGGAATAGATTATAACGAAACATTTGCTCCTGTTGCAAAGATGGATATAATTAGAGCATTGGTTTCACTTGCTACTCAAAAGGGCTGGAAAGTCTTGCAATTAGATGTGAAGTCAATATTTCCTAAATGGAGTATTGCAAGAAGAAGTTCTATGTTAATGCTTATTTCTTGTACTTCTTGGCTTGATTCTTGGTTTTGAATTTTTTTCCATGAGCTCTATAGGGAATAATATGTTGTTTGGAAGGCTGATTGACTACATAAAGGAGAGGGAGTTGGATTGGAAGTTGGAATAGAAGGTGAATTCAGCCGGAGGAACTAGAAGACATGAAGAGGACTTTTGCTAAGAAAGATCATGACAAATCAAGCTGGATTCAATAGCTTTGTTGCAACCATAATAATTAGGCCTGTTCATCAGGAAACTCGGGCCGGTTCGTATTTTTTTCTTTTTTTCTTTTTTAATAATTATGATATTTTCACTTAAAATGTTTAAAAAAATTCTAAATTTGGAATCCAAATTTTTATATCCAAAACTCGGATGAACAGGAATCTGAATTCTTGTATCTAGAGTTCTGCACTCAAGAGAGCAAGTCCGAACTCCATAACTAGAGAAAGCGGAACAGACTTACGCAGCAGACTCGGAATGAAGAATCGTAGGCTCTTTTCAGGCCTTTATGGGATCTAGTGTGTAATATTTAGGTAATAGTTTCATTTAATAATTCTAGTCTTCGCAAATGGCTACAGTAAAATATTTAAATAGAGATGAATTTTACCTGTTTGCCTTTTTTAATTCTTAATTGCTTCTTTAGTGCTCAAATCTTATTAATCTCTCGGCCGCCCTGCCCCGCCCCACCCTCTCCCAGGCGGTAGCATATAATTTTGATTTTGTTTCGGATTATGACACTCTAGTGGGATTTTGACCAAATGAACTTGGCTGCTGCTTGACTCAATATAGAGGGCAACCTGGTTTGTCGAGAGATGAGCAGCAACTAATACTTATCAATGCTGTGTTTGTTTATGCTAATAGAACGAACATCTTTACAAATAAATCTTCTCCTATATTCAAACATGGGAAATTAAAGGAAGGTTTGTTTATGAACAATAAACATACCAGACTAAACTTGAACTCTACCAAAATAATAATAATAATAATAATAACTGACTGCAGTTGTTACTTACTAGAACTCCCTAGTAATACCTTAGCTCCTTATGGAGCTAATCAAATTTTCAAACACCAGTGCTTTTACATCCAAATCTAATCTGAATTCTGAGGTGACTATGCCACTAGACAATCTAAACCTTGGCTCAACATCACTAATCTGAACTTCTAAGCAGGTGTCCAACAAGAAAGAGCATGGATAATCCGACCCTTCCACCCCTGCAGCATCCAGTGGCCATCAACGTCCACCACAAAATCCTTATGATACTCCGACTTCACCGCCCGCTTCACTCTCTGCAACACGTCCTGGTCCAGCGGAAGTTGCCTGAAGCCAGCCCTCAGATTCCGGACCTGCCACTGCTTGTATGTCTCTGGTCTTTCAACCCTTTCTAAACCTTCACACGCTATGACATTCATGGCATCCCTTCCAAATATCTCTTTCTCAAACATGTACCTCCGCTCATCTTCACGGCCAACAGTCGCATCAAACATGTCAAAAAATGCAGAGAAGTGGAAGAGCGCCTCCCGGAACCGTGTCGCGAAGAAGGGTGCATTGTAAGTTCCATTAACAACCCCATGGACAAACAAAACTGGTTTTATTCTCTTGATCAGCTTTAGAACAGTGTCCCTAGGACTGTTTATTGCTAATGTTTCATCCGGCAGGTTCCTCAACCGGTACAAACAGTTAACAACCACTAATTCATCCCTGTCAATCTTGAGATCCTCAAGTTGAATGGTTTCCCATTTTTGTGCAATCACACTGTATTCAAAAGGGACATTGAATCTCTTGCAATAGTTCTCCAAGCGCCGCCCCGTCTCTTCAACCCTTTCAGCAGGCCGAAAACCCGGTTGGGGAAGCTCAATTCCAGTTATTCGAAGCTTGGGAGGGCCACCAGGTCTTTCAGAGAGACGTTGGATGAGACATGGCCATTGGAAACCATAGAGAATGCCAAAATCAATGATATGAACTCTTGTTGCATTCTGGGAAAGCACCAGTTTCCTAATTGTTCGATTAGCAAAGAAATTTGACATCCTTTTGAAAGGGCATGCCGTGACATATACCTGATAAGCTTTCAAGATATCAGCTGCCGATGTCCCATTGCTCACAAGGGGACTGTAAACCGGCGTCCGGGTACCCGCCAACCGGACCTCGAGTGCGTTTGCGAAGTAATGGGATAGTCTTTGGGTTCCATCTCCAAAGGCAGAAGAGTGTTGCCTGATTTGTTTGAGCAATTCATTAGCAGTTCTTTGGTCACCGTTCGCCACAGTTTGTGCACACTGTGTTAGCAGTGTCCATAAATCTACTACTTCCCCTTTGTTGCCTTGCTTCTTCGAGCGGCTTGTTTTGCTATTCTCTCCACTACTTCTATTTCCACCATGCTGAAATCTTCTGTTTCCTCCATTTCCTGTAGATTCATGAAGAACACATGATGAAGATTCATAACCAACACCACGACAAAGCAATACGTTGTCAAACATCTCTAGTGACTCAGAATCTCCAGCATAAACCGCTGAATGCTTGTTACTTCTCCCTTCTTGATCTAGATAGTCCTGACTGTCCTCTCGATGATGGTTTTTCTTTTCCCTGAATCCATTTGCTGCCATGGCCGCCACATCTCTGGTTTGCTCTCCAGATGTTTGTGGGATTGTTCTTCCACCCTTAGACGTCCTAGTTGGCTCTCTCTCTTTCAATGAAACAAGCCGGTTACTTTGGACACAAGAGGGTTCCGATTCGCCCTGATCATAAATGCATTTGGACTCCACCGAGTTGTCGGCGGCATGGCTATTACTGCTATCAATACTGCTTCTATCAGCAAAACTATCATCTGGGTGATGTTCGAAATCAGGGGGAGGACGTTGATTAGAGGATGGAGGAGAGTCCTGAACAAGCGCTTCGTAGAATGATTTCTCAGCAGCCTGAAGAGCCAAACAGTCCTGCAACATGCAGGGTTTAGTCTGCAGGTCTTCTTCCATGAGCATCTCGTTCAAGTACTTGAAAAAGACATTGAGGAAATCACCACTGTCCGGTGAATCTCCTCCCTCCGAGCTGATCGTGCCCGAAGATGGACTTGAATCACTTTGGTGGTGTCGAGGATCGGTTGAAATGAAAGGCGGATGATCAACAAATCCATGGCTGACTTTAAACCCATTTACAAGATTTTCATTTAAACGAAGTGGAACCGATCCCCGGCTAAATATGAATCCATTCATCGATCCAGGAAATCCTTCAAGAATGGCATCCATAAACAATGAAAGATTCCGACGGTCGGAATTATGATTCTTCTTTTGGTTGGAGACGAAAAGAGAGTTCCTGAGGAATCGAGGTAATGGAGTAAAGAATATCCGATTCCGAAGGTGTTAAGGTTACAGGGGATGATGGGCTCCTATTAAACGAAGATAAAGGAATCATTTTTCTCTTGGATTTGTGATTTGAACCTTCTAGGAAACGCACTTAATTCTAGACAAATTCAGCCGCCAACACTTTTCAATTTTCATCAGTGACCGAGAATCATGTTAATATGTTGGAGCCAAGTGGAACAATTGTACACTTGGCAGAGAAAATGCGTATCTTGATCCCCAAGACATTTGACCGTGGATAATGTGAACGCAGGATTTGTCAATAGCAGGGGAGGATCTATTTGGGGACAAGGGGGCCATCTCCCCCAAAAATTTGGTTAAACCCAAGATTTTAAGTTTCATGTAATTATAAATCTACACATAGATTTTGATTATAACAAATGAATTCAAAGAATAAAGGAGTCTCAAGCTCAATTTGTCCACACAATATAATCAAACACATCAAAAAACCAAGCATGAGCAAGAAGGGAACAAATTCACATTAAAGTCATAGAGTAATGTTGTAAATCTCTTAAAAAATTCGAAATTAGGATTAAGGCTCAAAATTAATAATTTATCATAAACCATTAAAATACATTTTCCACATGTGCATGAATATTTTGAAAATTAAATTTGAAAATTTTGAAAGATGATTGATTGTCATCTTTCACATGTGCATGACATGATTGAAGGTTTGAACTTTGAAAATATTAAGATGATTGATTGTCATCTTTCACATGTGTATGTTTTATTTGAATATTTTCAAAAGTGATGGATGCTTTTATTGACTTATGCAAAAGGTAGATGTCTTTGTTTGAAAATTTTGAAAAGTAAAGTGTGCTCCTTTTGTCATATACAAAAAGTAAAATATTAGGTTTGAAATTTTTGAAAAGTAAAGTGTGCTCCTTTTGTCACATGCAAAAAGTAAAAAGATTAGGTTTGAAATTTTTGAAAAGTGAATGATGATGTCTTTGACATGTGAATCTTTTTAAATTTGAATATGAAATCTTATATACCTATAAATAGATCATTTGAGAGCTTCACATTAACAACACCAAAAGCATACAACATTCATTCAAAACTTTTATTCTCTCTTCTCTAAACATTGAGCCTTAACCCTTGTTCATTTTGAGAGATATAATTTGCGTTGTATTATTTCTATCTCACTCATTGAGGAGTGCACTTTGATAGTCTACCCACTATCAATTCTTGTATTTTTAAGAGAGTGTGTATAACCCTTGTGTGTGTAGAAGGTGTTCTACACGGAGAATAGTTAAATCACCAAGTGTGAGTTGATTGGAAGTGTAGAGGGTGTTCTACACGGATTCTTTAGAGCGGTGCTGCTCAAAAGTGTAATAGGTTTCTATCTCCACCTAAAGGAGATTGACTAGTGAATTTGGGATCCTCAAGGGGTAGCTTGAGGCGATGACGTAGGCAGTGGGGCTGAACCTCGTAAAAATACTGAGTTTGCTTTCTCTTACCCTACTTTTTACATTTCTTACAGTTTTATATTCTGTTTATATTTTATATTGTGTATTTAATTAATAAGTGTTAATTTTTATAAATTAACCCAATTTACCCCCCTCTTGTGTTAGTCATCTAGGCAACAATTGGTATCAGAGCTAGAACTCTGTTATAAGATTAACTATCTTTTGAGTTAAGATCTTATGGCTAACATTGCAGCTTCATTTGGTGAAGGTCAATCTAGCAGTTGGCCTCCACTCTTTTGCGGAGACAATTATTCATTCTAGAAAGTTAGAATGAGAATATTCCTTCAAGCTCAAGGTTGAGAAATCTGGAAATGCATTGTAAATGGACCTTATATTCCAACAAAAGTGGTTGATGGAGTAAAGGTCAAAAAGGAAGAAGAAGAGTTTGATCGTGAAGACGATAGACTTTAAACTTTGAATTTAACTGCTATGAATTTATTATATAATGCTCTCAATGGTAATGAGTTTGATAGAGTAATGACTTGCACTACTGTAAAGGAAATTTGGGATAACTTGGAAGTTACTTATGAAGGAACTTCTCAAGTCAATGAATCAAAAATTTATATTCTTACTCATGAATATGAAATGTTTAAGATGAATGATGATATTCTTTTGATTCAGATTTATGTTGATGATATAATATTCGATGCTACTAATGAAAATATGTGCCAAGTTTTTTCTAAGACTATGCAGGGAGAATTTGAAATGAGCATGATAGGAGAACTTACATTCTTTTTCGGATTGCAAATTAAGCAAGCAAAAAGTGGGACATTCATCAATCAATCGAAATATATTAAGGAATTGCTGAAGAAGTTTGGGATGGAAGGTGCTAAGGAAACTGGAACACCAATGAGCCCATCCACTAAACTTAATAAAGATGAATCCGGTAAACCAGTTGACTCGAAGGTATATCGAGGTATGATTGGTAGCTTATTATATTTGACAGCCAGTAGACCAGATATTATGTTTAGTGTGTGCTTATGTGGACGCTTTCAATCATCTCCAAAAGAATCACACTTAATTGCAGTTAAGTGCATTCTTAGATATCTTAGTGGTACAATTAATTTAGGGTTATGGTACCCTAAGCACACATCTTTCGATCTAATCAACTACACATATGCAGATTATGCTAGCTGTAAAATAGATCGTAAAAGCACTAGTGGAGCATGTCACTTCTTAGGTCATGCACTAGTTTCCTGGTTTAGTAAAAAACAAAATTCTGTTACACTATCTACTGCTGAGGCAAAATATGTTGCTTCGGGTAGTTGTTGTGCTCAAGTTCTTTACATGAAGCAACAACTTGAGGATTTTAAACTTGTGTACAATCACATTCCAATTAAATGTAATAATACAGGTGCTATAAATCTTTCAAAGAATCCAATACAACATTATCGGACCAAATATATTGAAATTAGATATCATTTTCTTAGAGATCATGTGTAGAAGGGCGATATTGTATTAGAATTCACTAGTACACATGATCAATTGGCAGACATTTTCACAAAACTCCTACCAGAAGATAGACTATGCATGATTAGAAGAGAAATAGGAATGATGTCTGCCATGAATATCTGCTAGATACTTTTATTTCATTATCTTAAATGACCTACAGAAACTTGAGACGTTTAGCCTCATCATTCAAATGCATTTGCTCCTTATAAATCATCATGTCACCATTGTCTAAAGGATTAGGCAATCGAAATGAAGAGACAAGCAAAGATTTCAAATCCTTATTCTGTTGCTTTAACTCTACTATTTTTTTATTTGACTCATAAACAAGTCGTTGAAGTACAGACACAGTCTCGCTAAGCTTCTCAATTTCGCGAGTTTTGGACTACAACCGAG
Source organism: Platycarya longipes (assembly GCA_036559045.1). Taxonomy (NCBI): domain Eukaryota; kingdom Viridiplantae; phylum Streptophyta; class Magnoliopsida; order Fagales; family Juglandaceae; genus Platycarya; species Platycarya longipes. The sequence goes on from CM071801.1 coordinate 11,684,558, forward strand.
CAGAAAACGCGACGATGGATGATGAATATCGAGTTCCGAGACCCACAAGCTCGTAAATGGCATCATGATCTAATTTCTTAGCCAAATCAGTCTCTTGTTGCTTCATGGCACCCACGACAGATGCAGAAATAGATTGAGACTGAGGTGAAGAATACCTTAAATCTTGATCAAGAAAACTACTGAAGGGAAATCGACGAGCCATTGAAAATTTGTAGAATGAGAATGCAAGCAAATTGCAAAGATGAGAAGAAGATTTGATGCGAAATAGATAAAGCTAAAGATTGCTCTTATAGAAACGGAAATAAGAACAAGACAAGCTTACAAATCCTGATAATATCTCATTTTTCAGCAACATCAAACGGGTCAAATCTCTGCACCGAATTGCCAGAGCTACGCCTCCAGCCTTTGCAGGTTTTGTTGGGCATGGGTGGTTTCAATTATTTAGCTCTTTACAAAACCTCCTTCCGCACCGAATTACCAAAACTAGGCCTCCAGCCTTTGCAGGTTTTGTCGAACAAGTGTGGCTACGCACCGAATTCTCTATAGTCTCTACTAACGTAGCGTTTTATTTGTCTATTGGTTATTGTAGGAATATATCTTATTGAGCTAATTATGATTCCTTTTTAATAATGCCAAAAGGGAGAGAAGTTTTAGACTAGAACATTAACATTGTTTAAATTGCTAAACTTGTTATATATGCTTGGAATTATATTTATATTTTTGCTTGAAAAATTAACGCACATTCTTAGGAGGAGCTTAAGTATTAATACAGGATTCAAGTTCTATCAAGTATTTGCCATCATCAAAAAGGGGGAGATTGTTGAACCCAATGTTTCAAGTTTCGTGTAATTATAAATCTACACATGGATTTTAATGATAACAAATGAATTCAAAGAATAAAGGAGTCTCAAGCTCAAGTTGTCTATACAATAGAATCAAGCACATCAAGGAACCAAGCATGAGCAAGAAGGGAACAAGTTCACATTAAAATCATAGAGTAATGTTGTAAATCTTTTAAAAATTCGAAATTAGGATTAAGGCTCAAAATTAGTATTTTATCATAAAACATTAAAATATATTTTCCACATGTGCATGAATATTTTGAATATTAAATTTGAAAATTTTGAAAGATGATTGATTGTCATCTTTCACATGTGCATGACATGATTAAAGGTTTAAACTTTGAAAATATTAAGATGATTGATTGTCATCTTTCACATGTGCATGTTTTATTTGACTATTTTTAAAAGTGATGGATGCTTTTCTTGACTTATGCAAAAGGTAGATGTCTTTGTTTGAAAATTTTGAAAAGTAAAGTGTGCTCATTTTTTCATATGCAAAAAGTAAAAGATTAGGTTTGAAATTTTTGAAAAGTAAAGTGTGCTCCTTTTGTCACATGCAAAAAGTAAAAAGATTAGGTTTGAAATTTTTGAAAAGTGAATGATGATGTCTTTGATATGTGAATCTTTTTAAATTTGAATATGAAGTCTTATATACCTATAAATAGATCATTTGAGAGCTTCACATTAACAACACCAAGAACATACAAAATTCATTCAAAATTTTTATTCTCTCTTCTCTAAGCATTGAGCCTTAACGCTTGTTCATTTTGAGAGATATAATTTGCGCTGTATTGTTTCTATCTCACTCATTGAGGAGTGTACTTTGATAGTCTACCCACTATCAATTCTTGTATTTTTAAGAGGGTGTGTATAACCCTTGTGTGTGTAGAAGGTGTTCTACACGGGGAATAGTTAAATCACTAAGTGTGAGGTGATTGGAAGTGTAGAGGGTGTTCTACACGAATTCTTTAGAGCGGTGCTGCTCAAAAGTGTAATAGGTTTCTATCTCCACCTAAAGGAGATTGACTAGTGAATTCGGGATCCTCAAGGGGTAGCTTGAGGCGAGGACGTAGGCAGTGGGGCTGAACCTCGTAAAAATACTGAGTTTGCTTTCTCTTACCCTACTCTTTACATTTCTTACAGTTTTATATTTTGTTTATATTTTATATTGTGTATTTAATTAATAAGTGTTAATTTTTATAAACTAACCCAATTCACCCCCCCTCTTGTGTTAGTCATCTGGGCAACAGAATGTTAAACACTCAACCATTAGTTCAAAAGTTTTATGATTTTGGTTAGTAATTTAGTTAAACTTTTAACTCTTAAGATCATAACATTTAATCACGCTTTCGAATTTCACGTGACTCAATAATAGTCTTTTATTTTTTACGACTCCACTCATCTATCAGTATTCAAGGATTTAACATAATAGGCATACATAATACTAAGATATTTTAATTTAGCCTATATATGCTATCCCTTTTGTGACTTGAATTTGTGACATAGTCTCTACTATAATACTAATTGTTAAAAATGATCCAATTATTAATCCAAAATTTTAAGAGCATTGGTATTGGCTCTATAAAAATTCAATACAAATGTAAATTTGATGTATTTATTTAAAATAATCATGTATTAGATTCATCAAATGGAATCATTAGAAATTTTGAACAACATAAATTTTATTTCATCCTTCAATTATGAAAGTTTATTATTCACTCATTAAAATAATTTTTTATTGCCTTTTAATATGTTTATTGAATAAATAAATTATAGATGTGTTTGTTAGATGAAGAAATTGTATATTATATTATTATTTTGATAAATCTAATGTAAAATTATAGGTGTGAAAGTGTTGACTTTCCATTAAATTCATATTATTCATCAGATTTTGAAGGAAACTTCAATAAAATCAATGTCAATACTTTAAGATTGTTGGATATTACTTTAGTTAAACCTATAATCTTCAAGATCATGACATAAAATGAATTGAGATAAATTGAGATGATTATCTCTATCATGTAAACGGACTTTTAAGACCCTTTGTTTGGTTTCCAAATCTACCTCAACTTAAATCACCTTCTATTTGTAATTTTTTAAAATTTTGATACATTTTTTTAAATTTTTATATAAAATATAATAAATAATTTAATTTTTTCAAATTTTAAAATATTTATCATATTAAAAAATAATATTCTAATAATATTTTAATTCAACTTAACTCGACATTCAAATACAGTCTAATATTGATTGCTTCAGTGGATTTGAAAACTAGAGAATTTAAATGAAAAAAGAGAAACAAAAAAATAAATAGGAAAAGTTAACAAAGCCCTGCCAGGAAGGGAGAGTCGTTGGTTCACTTTTTTTTGTATTGTTAGCACATTTTTTTTATTTTTTTTTTTAACATTTTAAAACATTTTTAGAAAAAGAAAAAAAATTATAATATTATTAAATAATATTTTCTTAATTATTAAGTTTAAAAAAAATAGAAAAAAAAAACGGTGTACACCAACTATACAAATAGTATCATCCTTGCAGATATGATCAAGACTAGCACACTTGAAAAGTAAAAATTATGTCGTTATTATCAGCAAATATATGGAAAATTTTAAATATAAATAATATTGGACATTCATATATGTATTAATATTAAAATAAAAAATAAATATAATAAAACTTTTAAATATAAAATATAAAATATAAAAATAATTAATTAAAATAAACACGCATATAAATACACAATATTACTTATATATAATATAAAAAATGATATACACATAATATAAATATACAAAACATTTTATAACAAGTGTTAAATGAATAAAAAAATAATTTTAAAAAATATTATATTTATATAAAATATTTTATAAAATTATTACTTATTTAATGTTTATTATAAAAATATATTATATAATTATATTAGGTGTATATCACTTTCTTATATAATATTATACTCGAAACATAGACAGACAGACCGACGCTGGATCATTGACTTTTTGGCGCATTTGTTTCGGCGCATTTGTTGGCGGCTATATCCAGGTCTACCAATCGACTGAGGCCTCCAAGAATCTAATATTAATTACTGAAGGATTCGTTTTATCCACTCAATCTGCTCTTTATAGATAGTTTATAGACCCATTACCATATATCGGACCAAATTCATTCCTTCTAACATGAATCTTACCCTTCTTTCCAAAAGACTTTTAAAAAACCTCTAAAATTTTCTAGCGGGTGGCTGCCCCCATCAACACCATTTTCTTCTAGAAAACCTTCCTAGTTCCAACACTGGTATCAGTGTATCGGTCAAGACCTGCGCTGCTTTGGATATAAAAATCCTTTCTAATTCTTCTTAATTTATTTCATGTAATTATTATATTTTTTAAAAAATTTTACAAAAAAAATTTAATCAATAATTTAAATTTATTAAAATTAAAAATAATAATATTAAAAATAATATTTTAATAATATTTATTTAACTTTTAATTTTTCTCAATTCACTATCAAAAACTCTCCTAAATATGGAGATACTTTTAAATAAATGAACACACATATATATACAACACACATAAAGTGGGAGAACTAAGAATTTGTTTTAAGGGGTAAAGTAAAACTGAAACTATAATAAAATATTTTTTATTATATTTCTAGATAATTTTTTCTACAGTATAAAACAATTTGCTAAGAAGATTTAAAATAAAAATACGATATATTTAATATAACATATGTATTAAAAAAAATATAATATATCAAGAATAATATATTATTAAAATAATATAAAAACACTCATATAAATATATCAAATAAAATAAATATAGAATGTCTAAAATTGTAACTTGTATTGTTTTAAATAAACAAAATATTAAGTATTGAATCTAAATCAAAATTCTTAACTATTTCAAAAGCGTGTTTGATATGGATCCATTTTTAAGTAAGCTCTTTTTATTTTCATCACGTTGATTAACTTGATAATAACACATAGGAGGATGTAATCATGGATCTCGTTGTAGAGGATTTATACCAATTTCTTTATAATCAAGTGTTAATAATGTAAAATGAATTTTTTTAGACTCAAAAATTAATGAATTAAGATCAGAATTTTTCTCAGATTCAACTCTTAAAATTTTAGAAGAATTTTCTTTTTAGAAGAATTTTTTTTAGAATAAACTTCTTTTCTTTAAAAGAATGAATTGATAGTTTTTAATATAAATATCATTCGTGAACTTAAATTTAAAAACAAATTAAAACATATAAAATAAAGTTAGATATATATGAATTCAATTACTCATGAAACACTACATAAATAGATTTAATACAATTATATATATATATATATATATATATGAAAGAAGAAGAAAATCGAAACAAAAAGGAAAAAAAAGAAGAGAAAAGTCAAACCGCTCATGCAGTGGCGACACTATAGTGCTATTTGATCAGAGTGAGTTGTAATTGAGCTTGATGTATCTCGTGCTAAACTAGAGGAATTCAAGAGGTATTGAAACACCCACTTCAATGCATGCCAATAATGTTTTCCTAGATTTACCATAAACCTATTAACTACACTCATTGTATAGGAGATATCTGGCCTTGAACATACTATTGCATATATAATACCTACCATATTAGAATAAGATATTTTCATCATATACTCTATCTCTCAAATAGAAAGTTTAGAATGCTGATCTAAGGGAGTACTTACAGATTTTACAAGTTCCATATCAAATCTTTTAAGGACTATCAAAATAGATGATTTTTGTGATAAGTAGAGAAGCTTTTTCTCCTTATCTCTAATTATCTCCATACCCAAAATCCTCCTTGCAAGCTCTAAATCCTTTATTTCAAATTTTGATTTAAGTATTCTTTTAATATGCTCAATTAGGTTTTTATCTTTACAAGCAATGAATGTATCATCTACATATAATAATAGATAAACAATAAAATCATCAGATTTTTTAAAGTATACACAATTATCAAAATTATTTTTTTAAAAATTATTATCAATTATATGTGTATCAAATCTTTTATACCATTATTTTAAGAATTATTTTAATCCACATAAAAATTTAATGAATAAACACACATACTTATTATTAGATTCTCACAAAACTTTTTGGTGACTGCATTTATAAGGTCTCATCTAATTCACCAAGTAAAAAAACTGCTTTTACATCTGATTATTTTAAAAACAGATTATGATAAGTCGTGTAAAGCTAATAAAAGTATAGTAGAGCTATATTTTTCCACAAGGACAAAGATTTTAATTGAAATCACAGTACTCTATTTTTCAATAAAAAACTCTTAGCTACCAACCAACCTAGCTATCTAGGTTCCTCTACCCCTAGGCCGAAGATAAAATAATCATTTTTCTCTTGAGGAAACACACGTGATTCTAGACAAATTCAGCCGCCAGCAATTTTCAATTTTCATCGGTGACCGAGAATCACGTTAAAGTATGTTGGAGCCAAGTGGAGCAAGGCGTCGTGTTGTACACTTGGCAGAGAAGTAGCGTATCTTGATCCGCAAGACATTTGACCAAGTTAGTGGATAATGTGAACGCATATATATAAAGGTGATGATGATGTTGGAGTTGTCCTTACTTGGCCCAGAAAAAGTAAATGCCCCTTAGAGCAATCGTGGTGCATTAATTCATTACTAGAAAGATGTACTAAAAGAAGAAGATTGTTAAGTATATAACTTTGACTCTATACTTTATGGATTAGCTTTCCTTTCGCCACCAAGCCTGTCTAGATTCATCATTTTCCAGTCAAATTATTTATTATTTTTACATATAAAACGATGAAGCTATGGAGTTGTGCAAGCATGCATTGAAAAAGTGTTTGTTGGTTTAAAACTTTAAGGCAAATAACTTTGTGTTGTCGGGTTTGACTGGTGATATCCGAAATAATATCAGCTTTGACTTCCAACTAGATGCCCGCTAAATCCAGTTTACTTACCGGCCAAGTTTCCCTTCATGGAGTTCAAGTGGGGTTCTCGTTGAAGTTTATTGGAGTTGTTGGGTCACGATAGAACTGCTCAACTATTGCTTTCTTTATAAATAAAATAAAGATCCAATTATTGATCTAAGAATTTTAAGATTATTGGATAATAATATATTTTTTTATTTGAAAGTGTTGGAGACTAATTTAGCTATGCTCTTTATTCATTTTTCAATATTCAATTATTTGACTTCAAGCATATATATAGTCTCAAGATATTTTAATTCAACTTATAAATAATATTTTTTTGTGACTTGAACTCGTGATATAGTTTTTGTTCTGATATCAATTATTAAAAATCTAATTACTGATTTAAAAATTTTAAGACTATAACATAAAAAGAATTTAAGATTGGTTCAAATGACATCATCTCTAAAATCTAAACGGAACTTTAATACTGCTTGCTTCAGTAGATTTAAAAATTGAAGAATTTGAGTGAAAAAGAGAAACAAAGAAAATAGAAAAAAGTTTACAAGGCCCTACAAGAAGAGAAAGTCGCTGATTTGCATATATGATTAAGACTAGCACACTTGAAAAGTAAAAATTGTATTGATTACCAGCAAACACGGATCGAAGACAGACAGACCGACCCCTGGATGATTGAGTTTTTGGCGCATTTGTTGGCGGCTACATCCAGCTCTACCAATCGACTGAGGCCTCCAAAGATTTAATATTAATTATTGAAAGATTCGTTTGATCCTCACAATCTGCTTTAATATTAATTATAGGCCCATTACCAAATATCGGACCAAATTCATCCCATCTGACGTGAATCTTTCCCTTTCCTTTACCCTTTTTTAACAGACTTTTTAAAGGGCGAAAGGGCCAAAAAAAAAAAAAACAATTTTAAAAACCTCTAGAATTTTCTAACACCAACAGGTCCAACAACATCTTCTTTAGGAACCTTCCTTCACCAGTGTCATTGTATCAGTTAAGACCTGCGCTGCTTTGAATATAAAAATCCTTTCTAAATCATCTTAATTCATTTCATTTAATTATTATAATTATTTAGAATTTTTATAAAAAAATATAATTAATAATTTAAAATTTTAAAAATTTAAAATAATAATAATATTTAAAATAATAATATAATAATAATTTAATTAACTTTTATCAATTTCATTAAAATAGTAAGATAAAATAAAATAAATTAAAATAGTTTGTGAATAATAATGACATTGGCAAAACTATTAAGGGGCAGGGGGCCATATTCTCCCTAAAAGTTTGAAAAAAATAATATATATTAATATTTTATAATTTAATAGAATAATATTAATATCATTTTATATTAACCTCCTCTCTAAAATATTATTTTAGTTCTCCTCTACAAAATTATTAGATTTTACTATTAGATTATTTTATATTGCAACAAAAATTATATATAAAAATAAAACATAAAAACATTTTATTATAATTTTATCTTTGCTTGACGCCTAAAACAGTTCTTTTGTTAATCTCGATTCTCACCTCAGTTTCCAAACAAGCAATGTTGCACCTTTTTTAAATTGTACTTTAAATTTTAACAATGTACACATTGTTGTTGTGGTCCAAATTTTAAAAGAAAATTTCTATTTTCAAATTTTTTTATAAAACAAATTTAATAATATACTTATATGATATAATTTAATTTTAAAAGATAAATTTTAAATTGTAAATATTATAAATAAAATCTTTCAATTTAAATGATATAGACAATATATTCTTTATATATATAACACTGCAACAATATTGACTTTTTGCCACGATAAATATAAAAAATTGCTGCAAAAATACAATTTTGGCAAAATATCATGGCCACACGTTTGTCGATTAAAAAATGCCAATTTAAGTATGATTTTGGCAAAAGCCTAATTTTGTCACAAATGTATGTTTACTTATATGGCAACAATAATCGCCACTGATAAAGAAAAAGTTTGTCAGAAATACATCACACAAGAAACTCAATTTCCATACTGAAATGTTGCCACAAAATACTTTTTGCATCAAGAATTTCTCTTGCTATTTCCTTTATAGTACAAATGCTATTCGCCACAATAGATTATAATAGCAGCTAAAAATACTTTTATTGACAAGTTGATACTGCTACAAAAAGTCAATTACTGCAAGACGAATTTTGGTAGATAATTCATTTCCTCTGCAAATAGTTTTGCCACAATAGATTATATTGATAGAAAAAAAATATGTGCGGCCAGTACATGTTGCTGCAATTAGAGACAAAAAATTCCAAAAAAAAAAAAAAAAAGACAAACGCACACACATACCCAACAAACACAGCTTTCATGTGTGTGCGATCATTGACAGGGAATGGGCTATAACCATGAAATCGTGGCCTTCCTCAATACAGACCATGGCTATATTACTAAGACCAAACCTCTGCATGCACGAAAATATTACCTGAAAGTGTTACCTGAAAGTGTCAAAATATTTGCAGTGTGTCAAACTCAAGACTAAAGGGTACATCCAAATTTTCTATGCTTCGTCAGGTTCTATATTTAATTACAACACTTTATTGCCCAGTTATAGAATATACAGATTGCTTGAAAACCATGACATATCGTGTTACCTTGATCAAGTTGGAAACTGCCATACTGATCTATATTGAATACCCATGATTACTTGTGCTTATGTTGTATACCTGCCATTCATCTAATGCCTAGCCTTGCAAGTACAAAGAATAATTCTAAGACTCATTTAAATCATTTTCTATTCAACTTTGTGGGTAATAAAAATATGTGAATATTTTTTAACAGGATGGTAATAAATATGTGGGTATTATTACAAAGAAAAAGTGGACGTCTAATTCAAACCTCTGCTTCTAACTATAATATTCAACTTTTTGTGTGACATGGAATTTGTAGTAACAGAAAGTAAACTTGAACTTAAATTATTCAAAGTCTACTAAGACGTTGTTACCCATTATAGTAATGTTAACCATGAATTTTTTTTGTTATGCTAAGCAGACCATTTTTGCAGCCATGATGGGAAGGTGATATCAGATCTCTTTCCCCACAACCCAAGTCAGAAATCACGGTGAAACCATGCCCACTTTCCTAAGCTGATTCTGGTGTGCTAGATAACTATTTGTGGGTAATTCTTTAAATTACTTACAAAAGCCTAAATCACTTAGCATATACACAGCAGTACAATGATGTGTCATGTGAGCAAATGTGAGATAAAACTTGGAGTGGCATTATCTGTAATGCAGAACACATCTATCACATACTCATAGAATTTTTTTGGGTAAGCTAACTAAACTCAATGCTGGGCATAAATATCAAATTTAAACACCTTCACTCAGTGAATAATAGTTTATCTACTACCGCTCTCTGCATGCCAACTCATTTTTACTTTCTCCTTTTTTTCCCTTGGTATCTTCCACCCCACCTACGTTTTCCCAACCATTTGCAGCTAACCATGGGTATTATTAATGTCAGGAAAAGCAGAAAAGAAAACATAACGTGATTCCAAACATATTCAATAATGGCAGGTGAATTTTATATTATCCTCTATTACCCGAATAATGCTATGCTTCTCTAAACTAAATCTTCATAGTTTGTGAATGCATTCATAGTTCATAAACGTTTTAGAAGTTCATTACTACCATTTTATACCCAGCCAATAATGTAGGCAATTATTTTTAATTTAGTTTGACATAAAGTCACTTTCTGAGATGTAATATTACCATTAATCTAGCTTTAAAGTTAATGGCACATACTAAGTTCTGCCATACAACAAAAGCATTGACAAAATAAAACTAATTTATAACTGGTTGACATCTAAAAATCAATTGCCATATTTTCAAAGTGTTTCCCTATCTTATAATGATAGGGTCGTTGTCTATGATTCTTTTAAAAACTAAGACCATGGGGAGAGAAACAACATATTGAATAGATCAAAATCTCCTTAGTTTGTGAATGCACTCATAGTTCATCACATCAATGTTAGATGTTCATTACTACCATTTTATACCCATCCAATATTGTAGGCTGTTATTTTTAATTTAGTTTGAAATAAAGTCACTTTCTGATATGTAATTATACCATTAATCTAACTTCAGACTCAATGGCACATACTAAGTTCTACCATACAACAAAAGAATTGACAAAATAGAATTAAGTAATAACTTGTAATATTTAAAAATCCATTGCCATATTCTTAAAGTGTTTCCTTATCTTACAACAATGTTTGGGTCTTTGTCTATGGTTCTTTTAAAAACTAAGACCATGGGGAGGGAAACAACATTCATTATAGAATATTTCTGAAACACATATACTGAACAAGTATGAATGGATCAAGTATGATTCTTACCTCACATTGCTGAAACATATGTATCGATCCATCTGCTCTTGCTCTCCTGCAACTCTTTTATAATCCATCTTGGGGTTGTACTAATAATGCACTCTTAGCTGTATATGTCGAATGACCAGGTGTCTTCCTACGTGGTCAATTTTAAACCTTGAGAATGTTAACCATGTAATAAACAAGTAAATGATAACAAAACATTAACTTACCCCTTCATCATAACCACCAACCCGAGCTGCCGATGCAAGTCTCTGAGAACAAAAACTCGTTCAAACATCAAAAGCCAAGTTCATTCACAGCCAAAATATCAAGTGTACATAAGGTTTAATTTGTTGTCAACCCAACAAAGTAAAATTTGAGAAACTTCGTGCATATGTTCCTTGCTGAAATACCACATGGAAATTATTTCCTACTTGATTGAACAATTTCCAATTTACCTATAATGTATAATTGATGTGGGCTAAACTGTTAAATTATAAACAGATATGTATTTCACAACTCAATAGTTAAGTCACAACTCAATATATACAATCAATACTCCCAAGGAGTGGCAAAGAACTAGAGGCAAGACAATCTCAGCCAAGTTTTTATTTTAGATGGCAAGATCTGGTATATAAAATAAATATTACCTGAGCATCAGTACCTCCAGCACCAGCTGTGATAGAGATAACAACACCTTCTTTATCATAAGGACTAGAAAGAAGTTGTGTCAACTCAAGTCGATCCAATGTCTTGTTCAATTCTTTAATGAGATTCGCAGCCTCTTTGAGAAGTGCAGTACCTTTGGAGTCCATTTCCTCAGTTAGCTTAACTATTGTTTCTGCTTCTTCAATCTGCATTCAACATATCAGGGTCAATACATTCACCTAGTTTTGAAGGGGGAAAAAGTAAAACATTAGATCTTAGAAAAGCTTCACAAATTAGATCCAAAACTCCATGCATGACATAGGAAAGGTAGTTGAGAACTCGTGGATTTAACAAGATTCATTTGATTTAAACTTACTTTGCGATTAATGGGAATAAAGGCTCAAATCTGGAAAATGCTTAAAGGTGGTTTTTGGGAAAGTTTTAAGTATCTCGGATAGGCTAAATAATTTAGGAAACATGTCCCTTTAAATCAACTTGTGGTCCCTCATTCTAAAAATGTTAGCTTATCGATATACTTTGGACTCTCGGGTTGGGTAAAATTTAACTAAAAGAGGGATAACATAAATGAGCTATTTTGACATCCAAACATGGCATAACATGGGTTTAGAAATACTTGGACAACTTTCATACAATAGCATGTCATGCACAATTAATCACGTACTCCTAATACTAACCTATGCCATAAATCTAATGACACAAATATAATTAAGTAGCTTAGTTAACACACTATTTAATTAAACATATCTTCGAAAATAGCAAGAGTTACTCATTATGTAAACTTAAAACCTTTAAACACCAAAGTTTATAGTTTAATCACTAAATACCCTTTTAGAAGCAAGCTTATAAAACCATGTAGAACCTCAATTTCTTTTAAAACAGAACACATTTAATGCCCAAAAACAAAACACACATACACCACTCCCTTCACACATACGACACCTTCCACATACACACAAACCATTTCGACAGTTACCTATGGTTTGAAACAAATTTATTTACAAAAAGCCCAACCATTTTAAATATTCAAAATAGAACACTATAATGGCTATTTTCAAAATACACGGCTATATAAAAATATGAAAAATACATTGCATGCAAGGCATGAACTAAATAAATTCCACAATGACATTACAAGTGGTAAAATCTCAAAAAGATAAAAGCTTTCAATCAAAGAAATGGTTTAGGTAACCTCGCAAAAATTCAAAGAAGTGGGTGTTTAGGATCCTTTCTATTCCTCTGTCATAGCACCACTCTTCTCTTCCTTATGCTACCGCGACTTGTTACAAAAGCTTTGAAGCTGTTAGACTCAAACCCTAGAAATTAGTTTACAAACAAATTAGCATGATCCTCGTATGCACAGATATCATCTCCAATCTCCAACTCATCGTTCTCTCTTTAAAAAGCATCCTCCTCCCATTTGCCAATGCTATTATCTTCTTCTTGTTCATAGCTATAATTGAACATCCCACTATTATCTTCTTCTTGTTCAAGCATTTTATCTTGACATATAATTGAACATCACCTCCTTTTTATTTGTCCAAAATCCACTACTTAAATTACAATAACAAACTTGAGTTTCTCTATTTATTGAATCTCCAACTAAGATTGTAGGCCTAACATGTGCGATCGGCTCCCTCACATAATAGTCTAGTCTAATTTATTTTTATAAACAATTTCATCTTATCTTATCTCATCTTATCATTATTAGTTTTTCAAATTCTCATACAAAATAAAATAAACAATTCAACATTTTCAAATCTCAAAACAATTTTTTCAAATTCTAAAACAAATTTAATATTAAAAAATATTTTATTTAATTTTTAACTTTTATCTCATCTTATTTTTGAAAACAAGCTAAACAAAGTTTCCTATTTCTCTTCAAGAGTTCAAAACCATCTAGGCGTTTGATAACTTGATAACAAGAAATACCCAAGAAAAGGGCTTTTGGACAATAAAACAAATATAGACTTACCGATTAAGAAAAATAAGTAATATAGATTTTTCATAGCTTTCTAATAGATAGTTCATTTCCAACAGTGCCAAAAAAGAAAAAGGAACAGAAAGTCCCAGCTAGACTGGATCAGAAAAAAATGAAATATAGTATATATTAATCTATATTAAATATAGTATATATTAAATCTATACTCAACCCAGTATATATTAAATCTATATATAAAAATTATAATATATGCACAGTACTAGTACAAATCTATATATTTTTCTATACATATTAATTTGCTAGACTAAATCTATTAAGTATTATCTATACATATATGTAAATTATAATATATGCACAGTACAACAACATAAGTTTCTATTAATTTTCTATGTAATTAAGTAGAGACTAGATTCTTTTATTTTTATTTATTTTTTAATGGAAAGACAGTAGAGAGTGGATTCTAGAGTAGAGATCAGAACTGAGATTTTGAGAACGGTAGAACCTGGCAACTGGAAAGTGAGGCAACGCAACCGACAAGCCTACAGGTTACAGGGGACCAAGTTACCAACAGCAAGCGCTAGCAGCAAGCTTGAAGGCTTGAAGCTCCAATGGACCAACGACGTTACAACTTACGGGCCTATGCCAAGCTTGAAGCAGCAAGCTCCAGCGACCCAGCCTCTAAGTCAGCAGACAGCAAGGGCGAGGCAACGGAAGCTTAGACACTTAGAGTGGCAGAGCGATTTTCAAAGGCATCGATACAAAAGCTTAGAATTTGGAAAGATGAAACTTACAGCGTTTACAATAGTCTAATTATTTAGTTAAATTTTTGTTAGAAATTTTATTTTTATAAATTTTCACACGTTATATTTTTACTATATTAAATAATAAATTCAATAAATCAGTAGTTATTTTATTAAAATATTAATTTTTTATTTTTTATTTTAATTTTAATTATAATTTGAATATTAATTTATTATTATAAAATATATATTAATTTTTTAACATTCAAATTATATTTTTTTAATAATTATATTTTTTAAAAGTCATACTTTTTTAACAGGTCCAGCCCAATGTGAAAATGAAAACTAAAATAAAAAGTAAAAATCTAGCATGGGAGAATAAACAAGCGGGAATATAACCGTTATATGGTGTTTTAATTGTTTTTTTTTTTTCTTGGGTAGCCTCCCTCCCCTAAGCACATGATAGTTCCATCTCTGGTACAGTTTATTCAGTTTATTTGAGGACTGTTATGCAATTCTTAAAAGCATTAGTAATGATTTTACTAAATTTTTTTTATAAAATTATAACTTTGCATATTTTAAAAAAAAAAATAATCATATTTAATTAATAATGAAAAGAAAAATATGAAAAGAAAGAAATATTTTTCTAAAACTCGTTAAATTTAAAAAATTTCAGAAGGTTATTATTTACGAATAGAAAAAAATTACTTTTATTTCTTTTATTTTATTTTTTTGATTTACTATTAATTAAATATGACTATTTTTTTCTTTTTAAAATGTACAAAATTATATTTTTTCAATTTTTTTTTTTTAACAAGGTCGTTGCTGTTGCTCTAAACAATTTATCAAACAAAGGACTGACACCTTTATCAAAATAGATTTTCACATAAAAGTCATATAACAATTCAGCCGACACCTTATAATTACTTGATTAAGGTACGGCTCCGCTAACTCCAGTCATCCTCGGACAGTCTAAGAATCGAGATTAGTCAGTCAGTTATTTTCTGACATCTTATTTGTTATTATTTTATTATCTAATTGTTTTATTCTTTGAATTCAGATTAAAAATTATGAATATGAACTTCTTGAATAATTTAAAAGAAATAAATTTAGTCAGTTAATGTAATCATGTAATTTAATTAAAAATTTTAATTTTATAAAAATTAATCTTCCAAAAGTTTTAATCTAAATTCAAATAATAAAATAAAAATTAAATAATAAAAAAATAATAGTAAAAGAGGTGTGGATATCATTATCGTTGATGTAGAGACTGTGAATATCCTAAACATGGGAGAAAGACGAGCATCTTGATCTCTACGACATGGACCACATTTAATTATGCAAATGTACTGAATGCAAAGAAAAATGTTGCGCCTCATTGTTCAACTATTGGGCCACCAAGATTTAAAGAGACATTTTGTCCTCGCCCCTGTCCCTAACTATGCCTCATATCAAATCTCTTTTACCTTTTTTTATAAACCCCCACAATTGCTCAACTCCATGCATCAAGGGAACAATGAGGAGGCTAGGAAAGAAGAAATGAGAGAAAAATGAAGGATCATAAAGAGGTTGATTGAAGAAAATATACAGGTGGGAGGAAACCCCTAGTGAGATGTGCAGATTGGTGGCCAGGCCGGTCTTGGTGACCAACCACTAATCATTGTGTAGTAATTTTATTTGAATGTAGATCGGTCGGGCACCTTTTTAATTAATAACAGCCTATCAATACAATTGTGACACATAGGCATTCGACGAAAAGAATTTTGTGGATGCACTGCATCCGATCTTCGACTCCTAGTCCCCCCTTCTAGTTTTGCATCCAATCTTCGGAACCCCCCCAGTCAAACACTAGAACGAAACTAGGTTTGTGTTTTCTAATAACCCCCATTTCAAGCGTCTACTCAAACTCGATACGAAGGTCTTTCTGTGCACTAGGTTTGATTTTCGATTTTTCTATTTTCTTTTGGAAGAAATGGCTAAAGATCTGGGCCATCAACCATACAAATAACCATATAAATGCAGATAATAAAAGGAAATAATAAGAATGTCAAAGGTCTGCAACAATAATGGTAATGGTTGCCTCCAAGAAAGGAGTTCTTGAAAGATCTATATCTACGATTTTGTGAATTTCCATTTTATAATTTACAATCGGAGGAGAAGGGTTTGCCCCTTAAACAAACCCATTCCATCGACCCCAAAATTTATTCACAACAACAACAACAATTTTTCCTTTTCCCCAACACTTTCTCAAAAACCAAACAACAACTAGTATCTTTAGTAGACTCGTATCACAAAAACTCGAGATGCAAGATGATTAAGAGCATGTTTGGGATTACGTTTCGAGGTTTTAAAAGTACTTTTAACTGCTTAAAAGCACTTTTAAAGAAAAATAACATGTTTGAATAATTTTATTAAAAACGCTTTAGTCGGTTAAAAAAGCTAAAAATCAATTTTTTCAATAAGTACAAAATTAGAGTTTTTATTAAAAAACTCTTGTAGATAATGATATATTTTTAAAAAACTATCGTATATAACTCTAAAAGTGTTTTACACATATGGATTCCAAACAGTAAATGGCTTTTTAGTAGTAGAGATTTTTACATTAAGCTTTAAACTATAAACCTTAAATTAAAAATAATATTTCTCACCGCAACTTCAAACATGCACTAAATCCTTTAGCAGAACAGCACCCGCGTCTTTCTCTCGCTCTCTTACTCTTTACGCTCGTCCCTCTCTCTTCCAAAATTGCCCTCTCTCCGTCCATCCCGTTCTCTCATTCTGTGAGTTTCTGCTACCCAAACTCAACACCATGCTCCCTTCATTTCCTTGACATCTGACTACAAGTCCACGCCAATAAGACTAAAGAGGGCTGGGTATAAGGGAGAAGAACAAAGAGGGTTGAGTCGCGAGAGGGGGATGAGAAACTAGAGGGGGGTTCACTTTCTTCGATTCTTGATCGGATACGTTTCCAGCTGCCACAGAGCTGGCGGCCTCCTTCGATCTCCACAAATGATGTGAGAGAGATGAGTGAGAGAGAGAGATTAGAGAAAGAGAGAGGCGAGGCATCGATGTTATTCACTTTTTTTTCCCTTATTTGATTTATAGTATTTTTAGCTTTCGAGACTGAAAGTCTAGGAAATTGGGAATTGTTTGTAGCGATCAATCTACAGAGGAAGAGAGAGATTTGCAAGGGCAAATGAAGGTTTTTGGGATGGTATCAAATTCATGAAAATCTAGTGTGATGAGGTTCATTGTATTCTAAATAGAATTACTGACGTGACAAGTTGTGATTGGAGAACGGCTATTCTCAGTTAAATAGCCCGACCAGCCAACACTTCACATTTTATTTTTAAGAAGAAACAGTTTTAGTGGAGTTATATTATAGTGCAAAAATGCTACTCTCACCGATAGTTGAGTCCCGATTGGGTACAACCAATTTTTTTACTTAGTTGATTAAATTTTTTTTTTATTGATATTGGGAATTTATTTTTTTAAAGAAATATTTAAAGATAAAAAAAATAACTTTTTTTACTTTTGTCAGAACTCTTCTTGTGCAGCATTGGTTTATCACTTAGGGTTGAGAACCAATAATGTTGGAGTTAGAATGCCCTACTTTTGACTTTGACTCTGATTTTGTTAGAGGTCAAATCAAACCTCCAACTCTAATTAGCATAGCCACTCATTCGACTCCAACTCTAATTTTAGAGTGAAATTAGAGCGGAGTTGAATTTGGGCTCTTTTATTGGATTTTTTTTAGCCAATTTAAAATCTAGATTTGACAATCTTAAACTCTCACTAATCGAATTTGAAAACTTTCGGATTTCAATTTTTTTAAAAAAATATTTTTTCAATTTTATTAAAACATAATCAAAATTGAAAAAAATTAATCATTGTACAAATTACTATTATTATACATTAGTATCATATGTTATTATATGTTAATGTTTGTACATTTGTATTATGTGTTATTATAAACTTATATATTTGTGTCCATACACAATGCATTAGTATTAAATATTATTATACATTAGTTATTATATAATTAGTTTTACATGTTATTATACGTTAGCATTTATACATTTAGTTGTTATTATACATTAGTGTTACACGATAGTGATAGTTTCATCCCAACTTACACGATGTCAAGTATCCTCATACCAAAATCCATTAGGAGTAGTATTGACAAATTCTTTATGAGATTTTGGCAGAGGTTTGACTCCAAAAAATCTCATAATTTCACTTCCAAATCTAACTTTAACAAGGCTCTTTTGTGCAAACTAGGTTGGACTCTTCTTAACAAGGACACAAGTCTTTGGAAAATAATTCTTTCAAACAAATATCTAAATAGCAGTTCGTGGTTAGACATTCAAATCAAACTGAGTGACTTAAAAATTTGGAAAGGCCTGTCAAGACAGGGAGTTTCTAGCCTCTAACCCATGCAATCAAATTAACAATGAAGCAAACACTTTTGTATGGAAGGTTTCTTGGATCCTCTCCCTGTCTTGACACTCTACACTCCATTTTCCTAATATATTTTCAAAGATCCTACCCTTAGAGTCTCTACATTAACACTTGAAGAGCCAAGAAGATAAAATACTCTTCTTCTTAATGCCCTATTTTATGAGGAAACGGCTAAAGAGATAGAAAAAATTCTCCTTGCTCAATATAACTTTCATAATTTGAGGGCTAGTGTAAAGTAGCTTTATTACTCAAATGGTGACTTTTCTGTCAAGTCTGCTTATGTTGCTCTAACCCTTCAAATCCATAGTCAAGGCAACAATCACTCACCTCAATTTTGGAAGAATTTGTGGTTCCTGCCCATTCAGGACCGTCTTAAGCTCTTTATTTGGAAGGTGCTAAACAATATTCTTCCCACTTAGTCTTTGTTAAAACAATGCATCTCTTTTGGCAAGGACCAAATCCTTTGTCCTATTTGTCACTCTTTTGAAGAAATAGTCTCCCATCTCTATCTTTTTCACACTCCATAATACTTTGGAGACAGTTGCATTGACCCTTAGTTATTGAAACCATTGTAGGACAGGGTATCTATAATTAGATCTTGGCTATTCTTGAACCAGTCACTAAGTTGCGTATTCCTCCTGATGATTTCCAGAATTTCCAACCTTTTGCTATTATAACAATGGATAGTCACTGGTTCTATAGAAATCAAATTACACATGGATCTCAATCAATTCCTATTAACCAGTTTGTAGAAAAGGCCCTTAGGCTATGCCAAGAACATAGTATGGCATGGGAAGTGAAAGAACATCGTGAAAGTCTCATTTGGAATCCCCCTTCCAAAGGCCAGGTCGTAGTTTCTTGTCATGTAGCAATTCGACGATCAGGCAGTATGGCAACTACAGTGTTTAGTGATCATTCAGGGAAAATTGTGGGATGTGTAACTGAATTACAAGAAATAGCAACTCAAACTATGGAAAGGCACTAGCGACTGTCATGGAATCTGATTAGCAGTAAGGAAAGAATGGAAGAGCATTATTATTCAAGGTGACTCCTAGGTAGTGATTTCAGCCTTGACAAATCTTCACCAAAACTCAGATTGGGTCACAGAAGGCTTGATAAGAGATTTTAGAACACTTCTTAGCAACATTGAAAGCTGGAAAGCAGTTAAAATTCATCAGGCACAAAATTGATGTACGCATTCCATTGCGTAATGGCCATCCTCAAACTCTGTGTTTGGAGATATACCCCGTATCAAAATATGTCTCTTAAACTTTTTCATAATGGGGAAAGACCCATCCAGTTTCTATGTGTATTAGCTAGTTTATTGCTTTTAACTTATTTTTAGTATGTATGTTTCTCTTTGTATTATGGATTCTATGAGTAATGGAAGTATTATCAGTTATTAAATCATAGTATAAATATATTATTTTATAATAATTTACTCATACTAGTATATTATTAAATTTAATTAACTATATAAGTGATAGTTATATAAAATATATATGATTAATATATAAAAAATATACTTTTATAAAATATGTATTTTATTAGAGACAGAGTCTGACATCAGAGTTGGAGTCGGTATATCGTCACCTCCAACTATACCGACTCCAACTCCAACTCTGACTTTTTTAATTACAAAAACCCTGATTCTAACTTATCAAAATTGAAATAGAGTTGAAGCAAAATCAATGTAGAATTAGAAATGGAGACGGGTATTCAAATCTTGGCTCAGCTCTAGTAGCACTGCTCATATAGTGATTGGGATCTGTCTTTATTATTAATTTTTTTGTAATTAAAGAAAACTTTAACTGATCTACTAGCCTATTCGTAGGGCATAAACTTAGGCCCAAACTTGAAGTGGTCCATTAGAAAAGAAAGCTCATTTGACTCAAGCCCAAAATATCAGGGGTATAATAGGCTACTTAAAAAGAACAACTACCACAGTCTATAATTTTCGAAAACTTTTAGGATTTTGTGTATGATAATTATATGTGCAATTTTGGATTGGGTAATTTTTACATCCTCTCTTTTCAAAAATAAGTAAATTTAAGAAATACATAAAAAAATTACTCTTTTTTTAACAATTATATCTAATATTACTAACAGAAAAAATGCTCAACTCAGCTAAAGGAAAAAGAATCAAACTTGACCGTCGAAAGAATTCATGCAAAACAATCTCCAACACCAGTTATGTTAATAAATTAGAGACATGGTATTGAACATAAAAGCTTTGTTATTTCTTCATTGTTTACATGTACATTTATAATACAAAACAAGGAGCAAAATCCCATGAATGGTGGGTTTAAAAGAAGGAAAGTGTAAACGGTAATATCAATCAAGAAACTATACAAGCCGGTATATGTGCGAGATTTGTGTAACTCTCATAAATTACCTTACTTTCTTAGTGAATGCTGGTCGGAAAAGCCATTGTGGTGTGGCAAATGGATTGATGAATTTCTAGAGAAGAGTAGATTGTGTTTAGACAATAAGGTAATTTCAGATATTGTGAATAATGGTGAAAAAATAATAATAGAATATTAAATAATAGTAAAAATTATTGAATAATAGTAAAAATAATTCAGATCATCATATGAATCTAGTATGAATCTAAAAATAATAATAAAATATTCTAAAAATATTTGAAAATATTCTGTAGCCAAACCTTGCAAGCCATATCCTGATCTGGCTTAAGGGTGTTCATCCGGGTTCCAGATTCTCAAATCCGGAACCCGGATTTAAAATTTTCTTCAATTTTTTTGAAAAAAAAATTAAAATATTAAGAAATATATTAAAATTTCAAACCGGACCGGGTACAACCCGGCCCGAATGAATAGGCCTAATCTGGCTGTATGAAAAATGTCCAATTATATATGGTGGCCAAATCGAACTAAAAGAAAATAGATGGAAGGAAAGAAAGCCGGTATATGGACCTCCTTTTGACCTTATCCAGGTTCCATACCATAGGATCGCCTTTTGAAACCGGATATTGACCTTATGACAATTAACGTATGCTACTGTACAGCCTCCAAATGCCAGAAAATCACCTCCAATGATTATGTTTTTGACACGGTGGATGGCTGCTGGCCTACATCATCAGCAATTTTTAATAATGGACTCACATTTATAAAAAGTTTTTCCAAAGTTTCAAAAATACAATATTACTTAAAATGGACCGTATTCATCCCATCTAGATTACTCCATTTATCCCATTTATCCCTTGTATTAATTTTTGAAAACTAATATTCATAACTAAAAAATGTACAAGTATCATGTTGTAAAAGTTAACACTAGTGGTAGTGAATGATCACAACTTTTATAATTTCAACAATCAAGCCGAATTCACTTTCGACACTCAATTCGTAATTAACGCTAGAGCTTCCTATATATAGGAGCAATTTATTTGTATGGAAGAGAACGATAATTCAAAACTTAATAAAGAAAGAGTTCTAAATATTTTCTCTTGTAATATTATTTTTTTCTTTAGTTTTATAACATGTTATCAGCACGAGGTTCTGGTAATTCTGAAACTATTAGTCTTCTACTTCAAGTAAGTTTTTTAATATATTATTTACAGTCTTTGAGATGAATATGAAATATTATATTGCTGATTATTACTTGATAAAATTTACATTTATTTTCATGATTTTATAAATATATTTCTTATATATACATATTTATTTCACTATTTACATAAGTAGAAAATATCAAATCTTACAAAGTTGGAATTCGTTACTTTTGACATTTCTAGACAAAATTATTTATCTTGGATCATTGATGCTAAGATCCATTTAGATGCAATGAACCTGTGAGAGATAATAAAAGAAGGAAATTAAGCGTATCTGTAGGACCGTGCTAAGGCAATGATTTTCTTTTGCCACCATATTCACGAAAAATCAAAAACTGAGTATCTCACGATAAAAGATTCTCTTATTTTGTGGAATAATTTAAGGAAGAGATATGAATACCAGAAGATTGTTATTCTCCCAAAAACTGTTATAACTAGTTGCATATGAAGTTGCAAGATTTTAAGAGTGTTAGTGAGTATAACTCTGCACTCTTTAAAATCAGTTTAGTATTAAAATTATGCGGTGAGGAAATCATCAATGATGATATGTTAGAGAATATATATACTAATTTTCATGTCTCGAATGTGCTCCTACAACAGTAGTATCAAGAGCGAAAGTTCAAAAAATATTCTGAACTTACATTTTGTTTTCTAGTAGCTGAGCAAAATAATGAGTTTTTATTACGAAACCACAAGTCACATCCTACTGGCTCAACATCATTTCCTAAAGTGAACAGTACTAGATTTACATCATTCCCAGAAGTGAATGATGCATTCTTTAGAAGAAACTGATGATGTGGACGTAGTAGAAAGAACTATAAAAGTGTTAGTTTCAGAAGTGACAACACTAAAGAGGACAATAATAAATACACATTGTATCACCAGAAGTAGTACAATTCACATAAGGGTAAAAGTTCTTAAAATAAGTTTTAAAAAAAAGGTGAAAATGTATGCTTTAGATGTGGCATGACTGGATAATGGTCACGTACCTATCGTACAACCAGACACTTAGTTGATTTATATCAAACTTCTATAAAATGAAAAACAAAAAAGCTTGAAACAAATTTTGTTGAACTATCAGATGATTCATTATATATAGATGGAGAGAATATCACTCATTTTGATGTTTATGATTTTTTTAAAGACTTGAGAGTAGAATTTCATTTAATTGGAGACAAAAGTATTCATTTCAATTAATATATTTTCTTTATCTTATATAAGTTTTATATATTTTGTAGAATCATGGATCCTACTGATAAACTTTTTATCTCTAAGATAAATGATAGAGATATATGTTTGGTTGACAATGCTACAACCCACATAATTCTTAAGGATAGAAATATTTTTAAAATTTAACACTAACTAAAGCCTATGTCCATACCATATCAGGTTCATCAAATCTAATTGAGAGCTCTGGAAGAGCTTATATTGTATTGCCTAATAGAACCAAAACTTGTATTGATGATACTCTATTTTCTTCACAATCTAGAAGAAATTTATTGATTTTCAAAAATATATGTCGTAATGATTATCATATTGAAACCACCAATGAGGGCAGTAAAGAGCATATTCTCATTAATAAATAATACTGGGCCAGAAGCTTGTATTAGAAAAACTACTTACTCTATCTTCTAGATTGTATTATACAAGAATGAGAACAAGTGAATCATATATGGCAATGCACCAGAAGTGCATTGAGTCCAAAGTATTTATGATTTTGCATGATCGCCTTGGACATCTGTGGTCAATAATGATGAGACAAATCATTGATAATTCATATGGACATCCCTTAAAGAATCAAAAGATTATTTTACCTAATGAATATCTGTGGTATGCTTATTCTCAAGGTAAGTTGATAATTCATATTAGCACCCCTTAAAGAATCAAAATATTATTTTATCCAATAAATATTCGTACTCTGCTTATTCTCAAGATAAATTGATTATTAGGTCATCTCCCTCAAAAATTGTTGTCCAGTCCCTATCATTTTTATAAAGATTCAAGGGGATATATGTGGGTCTATTCATCCATCAAGTGGACCATTTAGATATTTTATAGTTTCGATTGATGTATCAATTCGATGGTCACATATTTGTCTACTTTTCACTAGAAATATTGTATTTGCTAGACTTATTGCCAAAATAATCAAATTACGAGCATAATTTCCTGACTATCCAATTAAAATCTATTCAATTGGATAATGCAGACGGATTTTCGTCTCAAAATTTTGATAACTGCTGCCCATACACACTTAAAACGGTTTAGCTTAATCTTTGATAAAAAAAATTTCAGCTAATTACTAGACCTTTACTTATGAAATCAAAACTACCTATTTCTGTCTGGGGACACGCTATACTTTATGCAGCATCATTAATTCGAATTAGACTATCTGCATATCATAAATATTCTCCATTACAGTTTGCATTTGGTCAACAACCAAATATTTCTCATCTTCGTACTTTTAGATGTGCTGTATATTGCACCTATACAACGTACAAAAATGGGCCTTCAACGTAGACATGAGATATATATTAGTTTTAATTCTCCGTCTATTATTAGATATCTTGAGCCTCTTACAAGAAAAATATGTTTAAAGCATATTGTAAGGATTGTCACTTTGACGAATCTACTTTTTCAGTACTGGATAATGAAAAGTCGGTGCCTGAAGCATGACAAGAAATTACTTGGGATAATAAAACTTTGTCTCAATTGGATTCTCCTACAAATGAATGTAAATTAGAAGTTCAAAGGATTTTCCATTTGCAAAGTGTTGCAAATCAATTATCAGATGTATTTTTCGATACTAAAGGTGTGGTTAAATTGTATATTCCTGCTATTAATGCTCCAGCAAGGATTGAAGTTCCTGAATGACAAGTTGTCAAAACAACAATAGATAAGTCTAAGACACGCCTGAATCGTGGAAGACCTATTGGTACAAAAGATAAAATTCCTTGAAGGAGAAAGATATAAAATGAATTTGATATTCCTGAAGAACCCATACCCATAATACATGCCACAAGTATAGCTGATGCTCTTGAAGAGATCAAATCTTCTATTTCAAAATCTCTTGAACAAGGACCTCCTAAAGATTTGTTTGATAAAATATTTTTTCCTAAAGAGGAATAGGTACCTGAAAATAATGAGATCTCAATATATTTTATGAGTACTAGAAAAATTCTAGATAGAAATAAAACTGTTGTCGACAACATATTTTTATATAAAATGGCAATTGATATTACCAGAAATAATGAAAAAAGTGAGTCAAGAACTGTCGAAGAATGTCGACGAAGAAATGTTTGGCCAAAATGGAAAGTAGCTATTGAAGCTGAATTAAACTCATTAGCAAAATGAGAGATATTTGGACCTATTGTCTAAACACTAAAGGGTGTAATGCCTGTTAGATATAAGTGGGTATTTATACAAAAATGTAATGAGAAAAATGAAATTGTGTGATATAAAGCACGACTTGTCGCACAAGGTTTATTGCATAAACCTGAGATTGATTATAAGGAAATATATTCCCTTGTTATAGATGCAATCACATTTAGAATTTTGATTAGCTTGGTAGTGACAAAAGGATTGGAGATGCGATTGATGGATATGATCACTGCATATTTATATGGATCATTAAATCATGATATATATATGAAAATTCTTGAAGGATATAAAATGCCAAAAACATCTACAAGTACAGCTAAAAGTATGTACTCTATCAAGTTTCAAAGATCTTTATATAGGTTAAAGCAATCCGAACGCATATGGTATAATCGCCTCAGCAAATATCTATTGAAATGAGGATTGAGAATAATCCTATATACCCATATATTTTTATTAAAAAATCAGAATCTGGATTTGCTATTATTGCGGTTTATGTTGATGATTTAAATATTGTTAGAACTCTTGAAGATATCACAAGAACCGCTATATATTTAAATAATGAATTTGAAATGAAAAATCTTGACAAAACAAAAATTTTTCACGGCTTACAGCTTGAGAATTTGCTAAATGAAACTTTTATTTATCAATCAATGTATATAGAAAAAGTCCCGAAGGACTTTTATATGAACAAATCTCATCCCTTGAGTACTCTAATGGTTGTTCGATCACTTGATGTGCGAAAAGATCCATTTCATCCTTGTGAAGACGACGAAGAAATCCTTAATCCTGAGGTACCATATCTCAGTGCAATTGGAGTTTTGATGTATCTTGCAAATTGCACTCGGTTTGATATTACATTTTCAGTTAATCTACTTGCAAGATATAGTTCTGCATCAACTAAAAAATATTGGAATGATATCAAACATGTCCTTCATTACTTTCGAGGTACAGTTGATATGTGATTATTTTATTAATATGGATCAGTCCACAATTGGTTGGATACGCAAATACATGTTATTTTTCAGATCCACATAGAGGTAGATATCAAACTAGATATGCGTTTACTTATGGAGATTCTGCCATATCATGGAGATCTGTCAAGAAAACACTATCTGCTACATCTTTAAATCACTTAGAGATCATTGCAATTCATGAATCAAGTCGAGAGTATATTTGGTTGATTTCAATGATTCAACATATTCAAGAAAAGTGTGGTTTTTATGATCAATGATAGCCCAACAATTTTATATGAAGATAATGCTACTTGTATCACTCAAATCCGAGGAGAATATATCAAATGTGACAGAACCAAACATATTTTACCTAAATTCTTTTATACTCACTAACTTCAGGAGAAAGGTGAAATTGATGTCAAGCAGATACGATCAAGTGATAATTTGGCATTTCCAGCTGCGATATTCAAGAAAATTGTGCAGAATATTGGAATGCGGAGATTTAAAGATCTATCGTTATGTACTTTTCAGGGGGAGTAAATGTCTTGAAGACTTGTGTTGATTGTACTCTTTTTCCTTCGCAAAGATTTTGTCCTCATTAAAAGCACTTGGCGGTACATATGAATACTGTACTATTTTTCCTTCGCCATTAGTTTTTCTTCCCACTAGATTTTTCCTTGGCAAGATTTTAACGAGGCATATTCTTTATGAGTGGTCATTCAAAGAGGAGTGTTGTAAAAGTCAACAATAGTGACAATGAATGACCACCACATTTGTAATTTCAACAATTAAGCCGAATTCACTTTCGGCACTTAATCTGTAATTGACGCTAGAGTTTCCTACATATATAGGAGTAATTTATTTGTATGGAAGAGAATGAGAATTCAGAACTTAATAAAGAAAGAGTTCTAAATATTTTCTCTTGCAATATTATTTTCTTCTTTTATAACATATCATTTATTCTTTAAAACAAATTGAGTGAATATAAAATTTATATGAAAAAATTATTATTCTTTTAATAATGATGAGTTCACTTTAAAAAAAAAAAATTAAGTACATGACAACTAGCATAATGCATAACTATACCGAGTATTATTATTTTAACTCATTCTCATAAATTATTTATTATTTAAATAAATTAAATTTTTAATGCTGATGAGTTATCTGTTTGAAATTATATTTCCTTTTTTTTTTTCTATTGCTTATCAGATTTGTACAAATCCTAAATAAATAAAGCTCATATAAGTTCTTCTGAAAAATTGATTCCATCTAAAAGGGTGAAAAAAAAAATTTATAAATGAGACCTACTATAAAAAAAAATTTGTATAAAAGTTGTCTATTTTAACCTTTTACTGAACATTACTCTAATTTTTGGGACTCTTATAAAAAACTAGCTGTCCTGACAGTGGTGTTGAGGTTGACCATATTCAGAGGGTAAAAGCTCGTATTCGGATTTGTGCAAATTCAATTTTTACACTGGCCAATAAAATGTCACCATGTAGGAAATTTAATAAATTTTAATCAACATTCGTCTATACCTTTTTTTTTTGTCATCTCTTTCCCTTCTTCTCTTTCTTTCTCTCTCCCCAGCTTGCTGCAACTATCAGCCCTATCAATTCTTTTGCATCCTTTAACACCCCAATTCAACCATATTCATCGTAACTTAATCTGGAAAAGTCAGCTCTATCTCATATGCTTAATCCATAAAAGCGATTCCTTCACAAGCCTAACTTTCCCATACACATCGACAATCATCACGTATGTATTATTCGTTGGCCAAATGCCCTTGTTTGCCATTTCAATGCAACAAAGCCTTTAGGTTTCTCCTAATTCCTCTCGTGGGCTCCTGCGTAGAGGTGCGTACCCTGTCGAGTATAGGGGGTTTTGCTCTAGGGTTTGATCGATGGTGGGAAATTTAGAAGACTTGTATCAAGGATTAACGCTCATGAAGAGCGAACAAGAGGAGGTGCAGATTGAGGGAAAGTCTTTGGAGGAGGCGCTTGTCAAGAATGAAAGGTGTTTGTTTGCTCAATTGCTAACCACAAAACACTACAATAGAGAGGCATTGTGCAGTTCTATGCGTAAGATATGGAGGATTGCCAAAAGAGTGTGGTTCCATGATTTAAATTCATTTACTCTGCTAGTGGAATTTGAGGATGAAACGGATAAGTAGAAGGTGCCTCATGAAGGACCATGGTCTTTTGACAAGGCTCTGTTTTTGATGGGTCAAGTGGATGCTACTCAACCGATTAACTAGATTCGATTAACGCAAAGTATGTTCTGGATCCGAGTTCACAGTCTCCCTGTCTTTGCTAGGGGGAAAAAAGTGGAGTCCAAGATTGGTAGTTCTTTTGTAAATTTGAAGAGGTAGATGCGAGGGAAGGAGGTTTTGCTTGGGGCGAATATATGAGGTTGCATGTGGTGGTGGATGTTTCTAAACCACTGCTTTGTGGGAAGATGGTCAGTTTAGGGGGAAGGGAACCATTCTGGGCAACATTTTCTTATGAATGGCTACCAGATTATTGCTATTGCTGTGGGAAGATTGGTTATTAGTTTAAAGAATGTAATGCGTACGGCGAATTGATGGATGCAGAGGATGTGTCAAAGCTTCCCTATGGGCCATCGCTTCGCTCAGTTACTTTTGGCAAAAGAACTAGATCGAAGGCTCCAATGGGTGATCGAAACTCCCAGGAGAGTGGTGATCAGAATAGTCTGCATCCGATGCCAGCAGTGGGGAAGGCGAGAATTCAGGAGCATTCAAGGCCAGCTGTAATGGAGTCAGTTGTGGGAATTCATTCTACCGAGATTCTAAGCACAACTACGGATAGAGGAGTAGTGAATGAAGTGGCGGATAAGGGAGCCAATCAAGAGGAATTAGCGGCTACTAAGGCCTCTAGTGTGCGAATCCAGCGGATAAGTAATGTTCAATCCTCGGGGACTATAATAGGAGGGATTTCACATATTAAGGGGTATGTTGGGGAGAAAGAGTAGATGTTGGGATTGGTTCATCCAGTGGGCCTTACTGATGGACCAGTTCTACAAAAGGCTGAGGAGGTGGATGTTAGCCCTAAGTCTCTTATTGAATCTATGGGTCGTAAGTGGAAGAGGCTTAGTGAAGTAGAAGCCCAAGCTGCTCGAACATTAGTGAAGTCCAGTAGTAAGTTTGCTTCTCTTAATCGCAAACAAAAGAAGGATAGTGCTGAGGAGAGTGCGAAGGGCGAGTTAGGGCAGGATGGAGGCTTGGACGAGATGAAGGTCCCGAGGGTGGTTTCTCACCGGAAAGTTCAGAAGAAATCAATAGTGGCTGGATTCCAACCCTGCTGAGAATTATGAAAACATTATCTTGGAATGCCCGTGGGCTTGGGAACCCACGTGGCATTCAAACGCTTCGCAATTTGGTGGCGAAGCAAGGGCCCGATGTCCTCTTCCTTCAAGAAACAAGATTGTCAGCAAGGGAGATGGAACGATGTAAGTTTCTTGTTGGTTTTGTTAATAGCCTTTTAGTTGATTGTGTGGCAGGGGCGGGGGTTTGGCTTTGATGTGGGGGAGTTCTATTAATTTGTTTATACAGAGCTATTCTAATAGCCTTATTGATTCGATTATAAGGGAGGTGGGGGTGAATAAATCTTGGTTTTTCATAACTGTTGTTTATGGTCATCCTGAGGTTGCTAGGCGTGCTTTTGTTTGGATTTTTTTTTTTATGTAATTTGTACAATTCTCGTTCGGGTCCCTGGCTTTTGTTTGGGGATTTTAATGAGTTATTGTATCAAGGGGAGAAACAAGGGGGTTCGCCGAGGTCTGAGAGGCAAATGGAGGAGTTTTGAGATTTGATGAATGTTTGTGAGCTTCATGATATGGGCTTTCAAGGTTCCATGTTTACGTGGTGTAATGGTCGTGAGGGGAAAGTGCTGGAACGATTGGATAGATTTGTTGCGAATGAATAGTGTGGTGTGGGCTATTCCCGCAAGCAGTCGTTACTCATGGTGCCGCTTCTTATTCTGACCATATTCCTATATAACTGGAGTCGGAGGTTGCTTTGGAGAAGCGGAGGAATTCTAAAAGGTTATTTCGCTTTGAGGCTATGTGGGTAGAAGAGGAGAGGTGTAAGAATATTATTGAAAGAGTTTGGAGAAGTAAGGGGTAGGGGAGTGTAGCTGAAAGGGTGATGAAAATGATTTCTAATTGTGGTCAGGAATTGAAATCCTAGAATGAATCACAAGTTTGGAATGTGCAGGTTGAACTGCATAAGGCACAGAAGAATCTACAACAGTTGCAAGATGGTGGTTTAGCAGGAACTACCCAAATGAAAGAGGCCAGATCTCAGACTCAAAAATGGCTGGAGCGGGATGAGTTAATGTGGCAACAGAGGTCGAGGTCCCTTTGGCTAAAAGATGGGGATCGTAACTGTAACATCCCGACCTTGATGGGGTCCGGAGAGTTAGCTCTGATCACCTGATAGACAATTTCAATCATAATTAAAGAACTTTCCACACATCAATCGTTTAATACCCAAGTCTCCAAATAGCCATAAGGTTCCCAATATCAAAACATTATTCCAATCTCCACCACAAATAAACCAAACAGAATAAACAAATTTTCTCCATTCGTCTAAAACATCTCTACTGAACTAAGGTTTACAATAAAAACCTTTGCGACCATTCGACATAAACTAAACATATAAACATCTAAGAAACGTGAGATAGCATCGAACTAGTCCTGCCTAGATCTCTATCATTGATCACTCGCTGACCCACCAAAATCATCTGAAAAGAGATTAGGAAAGAGAGAGGTGAGCTACAAATAACTCAGTAAACAAGCACATATGGTAATGCATACAAAATATGAGTATTGATAATTTTATTAAGTGGAAAAAAAAACCCTTTTATTTCATAAAGAAAAGACATCTCTTTCACTTTAAAAGAAAGACTTCACCAAATAAACTTATCGCAAAACATCAAATCGAAATCTCCAAAACATAAATATGGACAACTTTTCTTAATACACCTCATATCCAAATAGATACCATGATTAACTCCTGTGGTAGAGTTGTGCCACATTAAACTCGTGGTCAGGCCATATGCCACTATATACCCATGGCGGGGCCGTAAGCCACTATTAATCCCATAGCGGGACCGTATCAGAAAAACAAAACAAACTTCATAATCACCTTCATCAAAACATAATCAAATCTCATGTCAAAACTTTCAGTTATCACATCAAAAATCTTGAATATCTTAACATCATTTCACAAAAAATAGCAGCCCCATATGTTTACAACAAAACCTTTTAGAGTGATAACTCGTAGTATTGCAAATCCATCAAACAAAGCTGTTCAAAAGGCTCTTATTGCCCTGTTTCAGTTCTGAAATAAATGCACAAAATTAAGTTTGTCTTCACAATTCATACAAAAAAAAAATGCTTCTGTTTTCACAAATTTTTATGCAAAATAAATAATTGAGGTTTTTTTTCAGCTTTCTTTAAAAAAACAAAAAACAAAAAAGTACATTTTCAAATTCAACCTCATCTCATTTCTTTTAGTGCAAAACTAGTACATAAACCCCTTACCTGACTTCCATGTAATAATTTCTTCTTGAGTCCGAGTTATTACAATATCACCACCTAGTCAACATATAAATACAGAACATTTAATAAACCCACCCAAAGTGCCAATATCGTACTTTAATTACACTGTCCAGCCCCTATAATTCCATGCCTACCACAAAAATAAAAGTGAACAACCCACTTCTCAACTCAAAAGTAAAAGTATCCCATCATCGATTTCAAATAAACCCAAACAGCTTATAAAACTCCATTTCTTCTACAACACTACAGTGCAGATTTTGCCAAACAAAACATCCGGTACAGCCACAAATCCCATCCATCCACCACCCAGCAGCTCTCAACCCAAACCACAATTCATATAACCAATTTTCAGCAATTGAAGTCACTCCTACAATAACTACAGCAAGCTAAAATTAAATTTTTTTAAAACAGTTCCTTAACTACAAAGATCACCTAAAATAGATACGAGAGCAATGTGTGTGTGTGAGCAAATCGATCAAGGAATGAAAATCGAGAGGCTGGAAAAACTGATAGGAACCTTACCGTGCGAAGAGGAATATATAGAAAAATCAGCCTACACGATTTCGATTTGATGGGGAGAGAAGAGAGGAAACCTAGGGTCCAAAATCATCACAAATCCCCTATAAGGAATAGGATCTAAAAACCACACGAACATAATAAAGTGAGTGGAACGGAGAATGACTGGAGAAACACTTACCGACAATGAGAAACAGAGGCCAAACGATATCGCAGTGGTGGCCATAGGTTCCACCAGAAATTTCGAGTGGGAGAGGGAGAGTCTGAGAGTGTTTTCCACCGGATGAGACGTAGTTCTTGATGTGCGAAATCAATCCAAAAATAACTGAAGAAAACGTGAAAATAAAGGAGAATCATGCTTGAGAGATTTTTGGAGATGTGGAAACTGAAAGGAAAACCGTCGGGGAAGGGAAGAAACAGATTGGGGGAGAAGACACATACCAAAACGATGTCGTTTGCAGTCTTCAAGGGTGTTGGCCACGGGCTGGAGCATGTCTAATTTGGGCTGGGCTTGGGCCCAACTCTCACTTCTTTCATTTGAAGGCGTCTCACCAAAGGAACAGGAATATGATTATGAAATTGAAAAATGAAAATGGGGAGTGGGTGATAGGAGAAGATCGTGATGAGCTGATAATTACTTATTTTCAAGTAATTTATTCATCTTCTACTCACCGGGGTCAATCAGATTTTCTGGGAGTGCTTAGGGGGAGAGTTGCTCTAGAGATGAATGAAAGCCTTAACTGGGATTTTCATGAAAGGGGAGGTGGAAGTAGCTCTAAAAGAAATGCATCCTCTAAGTTGATTGCTAAGACTATTGCAAATAGACTTGAGAGAATGCTATCCAATGTTATCTCTGAGTCTCAATATGCATTTGTACCTGGTTGGTTGATTACAAACAATGTGTTTATTGCTTATGAATTAATTCATTATTTGAGACATAAGAAAGTGGGTAGAAAGGGCTTTATGTCTATTAAATTAAATATGAGTAAAACTTATGACATGATTGAATGAGATTTTTTGGAGAAGGTGATGAGGACTATGGGATTTGAAGATAGATTAGTGGAGTTGATTATGACTTGTGTAAGAACGGTGTCGTACTCGATGTTAATTAATGGTGATCCTAAATGTGTTATCCATCCTACTAGGGGACTAAGGTAGGGGGACCCTTTATCCCCCTACCTCTTTCTGCTTTGCACTGAGGGTCTTACTGTTTTATTGAGGAAGGCAAGTGAGGAGAAGAAGATTAGTGCTATCAAAGTATGCAGAGGCACTCTAATGGTTGATAACTTATTATTCGCTAATAATAGTGTATTTTTTGTAAGGAAACTGTGCAGGAAAATCTCAATTTATAAGCGTTGTTGAAAGTTTATGAACTAGCTTCGGGTCAGAAGATCAATATGGATAAGACCTCTATGATTTTTAGCAAAAACGTTAGCTCTCAGTTGAAGATTGAGATTTTGGGGATGTAGAGCCTGTGAGCTGAAAACAATTATGAGAAATAATTTGGATTGCCTTCTATTGTGGGACGATCAAAGAAAAGGGCTTTTGCAGAGATTAAATAGAGGGTATCGAAAAAACTTCAAAGCTGGAAGGGGAAATTGCTTTCTCAAGGGGGAAAAGAAACTCTTATTAAAGTAGGCGATGGCTGTTCCTACTTACATAATGTCTTGTTTCTTGTTACCGAGTGGGCTATGTTCTGAATTGGAGTCTATAATGGTTAGATTTTGGTGGGGTCAGAAGCGAGAAGAGAGGAAGATTCATTGGGTTAGTTGGGAGAAAATGTATGTTTCCAAAGGGGAAGGGGGATGGGTTTCAAGAAATTGAGAGAGTTTAATATGGCTTTATTGATGAAACAAAGATGGCAGCTACTGAGTAATGAAGGAACCTTACTGCAGAGAATCTATAAGGCGAAATATTTTTCAAAGACTGATTTTATGGAGGCAAAGTTGGGCCATAATCCTTCTTTTACATGGAGAGGGATTTAGGAAGCTAAGACAATTTTATTGGAAAGGAGTAGGTGGCGAATTGGGGATGGGGAGTCAGTCAAAGTATTGAAGGATATATGGATTCTTGGAATAGAACCGAAGATGATCCCAAGTCATGTGATTCAAAGTTCATCAAATGCTTTGCTACCTGAAGCTCAAAAGTGGACATTGGCTAATCTATTGGATAGAGAAACTAGGTGGTGGGATATTGAGAAAGTTAGAACTCTTTTCAATCCAAATTTAGCGGACAAGATTCTAAAAATTCTAGTATATCTTGGGGACCAACCTGATAGGATTATCTGGGGGACTAATAAAGGGGGGGATTTTTCAGTGAGGTCAACATATAGGCGGTGGCAAAATAGTGCTATTCTACATAGGGGTGAATCTTCAAATGCTCATGATTATGGGAATTTATGGAAGGACATTTGGAGGATTCAAATTCCCCAAAGAAACAGAATTTTTGCATGAACCAGAGCTTCATCAAGATTGTTCTGTAGGTTCAAAGGTTTGGAGACTTACACAATTTGTAGAATTTTTTCACCATAGCTTGAAGCCTCTGGTACCGGCAGAATAAGAAGATCTATGATAATAAAGACTTGGATGGTAGAAGGTCATTGAACAGGCTTTAGCAACTTAGCATCTATTTTGTGGTGTGAAGAATATTAATGGCCTTGCGCTAAAACATTTCTGTGGATGGCATCCTCCTTATAGGGGTTATTTGAAATTGAATGTGGATGGTGTAGTTCTTCAGCATCTTCATAAGGCTGGCATTGGTATGGCATTAAGGGATGATGAAGGAAAAGTGATAATGGTGGCTTCTAAAGGTGAATGGGAGGTGGATCAACCGAAAACAATAGAGTTCTTGGCTGTTCTCAGAGGATTACAACTGATTTTGCGTATGGGGATTCACCAACTTATTGTGGAGACTGATTGTTTGTACATGGTTAAGGCAGTGTAGGAATATCAGCATGATGCGTCTTTATTGCCTTGGGGATCTCTTATTCATGTGATTAAGAAACTTTTTCTTATGTTTCTAATGTTAAACTTTGTCATGTGAGTAGATTGGGTAATGGGGTTGCTCATGCTCTTGCTAGAAATGCATGGCAAGTATAATCTATTTAAATGTGGTGGGAGGGGTTTCTAGACTTTATCTCTCAAGCCATTTGGTTTGATAGTTGTCTGTAACTATAAATTCTCTCATGAATGATATTTGGTTATCCAAAAAAAAAAAAAAAAATGCAACAAAGCCTCAACTCATCCCATTTTTGAGCTCTACCTAATGCTCGAAGCACAACATTATAGTGAATTACATTGGACACATACCCTTTCTGCGACTTAAACCCTAGTTTTGAAAAAATCCCTAAAAAAGCCCTAGTTTGGAAAGGAGAATGAAGGTTTGGAAGCAAACTTATATGCATCGAGTTGTGGAGACTTTCTTGAGTAAATTCTTTGGAGCTAGAGTGGTAGCTATAACTATGGAGTAGCAACGGGCTAGGGGAGAGCGAAAGGAGATGAAAATAAAAACAATCTGGTGAAAGGATATAGATGGAAATTTATTAAATTTCCTATGTGGTGGCATTTTATTGGCCCGGTTTAAAATTGAATTTGTACAAATTCAGATGAGAATTTTTCCCTATTCAAATAGTACTAAAGAATCAAAGTACTCTAGAACCCATGCATCGTAGACAAAATAGAGCTCTCGTATTATAATGTAGCATACGTAAAAAGAAAAATCTGTGTATATAACACAAAATGTCAATAACTCCATGTTCTTGCTATGATGAAAGTCTAACCAAAGAAATTGGCCAATCCATTGATCAAGATGTCACATTGCAATGACACAAACAGACTTGTTATTATACAAATTAAGAAACCTCGATGACATATAGATTAAGATGAGGGCTACAATAACAAAGGAGTTATATTAAAAATATATTATAAAGTGATGAAACTCCATGTGAGTTGTCAGTGAAATGCCTCGATCCCGTAGGAGGTCGGAAAGTTACTTCTGGTTACTTGAACTCACATTTCAACAGTATAATATAGGCTTCAAAATCCCAATATCATAAAAAAATTGTGATTTAAACTAACTTTCTCAATAATACTAATATCTCAAGACATCAGAATAGGATAAAATTCCTTAATAAAACTTGCCAATGCTCCTAGCTAGTGACATTCCATGCTCAAACCACTATATTTAAATTATCTCACCCAAGTTCTAAAATCTTAATCCTCAGTTAAACCATCAAACTCCTTTAAAAAATATTATGAAGATAAGGGGTGAGTTATCAATAACTTAATAAGTAGAGAGCATATAATAGTATGTAAATATGAGCATTTATAATTTCATTATGCAGAACAAAACATTTTGTTTCAGAGTACGGAAAACCAAGCTTTTATTTTTCGAATGCAGAAATAAACTTGTTTCAAACATCAGAGTGAAGCTTTTAGAAATCATTCTTATTTAAAAATCATTTGGCATATAAAATCTAAAACATCACATTAAAACATGATATCATGTTTAACCCTGTGATAGGGTCGTATCACATTTATAACTCTTAGTTAGGCCACATAATACCATATTTAACTCCTGTAGTAGGGTTGTACCACATTTATAACTCGTGGTCAGGTCACATATCTACTATTTTTATTTGTGGTTGGGCTATATTTACTATTATTACCCATGGTTGGACTGTATCTACTATTCTTACTTGTGGTTGGGCCTTATCCACTATTCTTACTCGTGGTAGGGCCATATAAAAAATAAAACAGAATATCACAATGTCACATAATCTCAAAATTAAGTACTAAACATCTTCAGATCATTTCACATATTCAAAATAGCAAAATCAAAAACATATTTTTTTATTCATAGCAAAACTTTTACAACTCTTAAATCAGAAATATCTTCATTTCATTAAAATCAAACTTTTCAAAAGATTCTTATTTGTCTTTTGTAGTTCAAAAGAGAATGTACAAAATAAGCTCATGTCTACATTAGTCATGACATAACAATACTTTCACTTATCAAAATTCATGTAAATGAAAATAAACCTTTGAGGTCATTTTCAAATTTTCTTTTCAAAAATAGATATGCATTTCTTTCAAAGCTAGTCTCATTATATTTTTTTTTTATACAAAGCTAGTGTATGAATCCTGCTTACCTGGCCTTTTTAGCCTTTCAAAAATTTTCTCAACATTGTTGTACACAAATTACTTGTCACCTAAAAATAATCACATCACTTTTTTAAGTTTCCGATTGAACATATATTTTGATATTTAAGCTTAGGATGCTAAAATATCCTTTAATAAAATCTAAAATCCTCAAAACTCTAAAATATTGTAAACTCCCAAATCCTCCAATATCGACTTAGCTAGGTTTGGTTTAAAAAAACTCTTAAATATTTTTAAATACTTTCTACTACTATTCACTACTTTATTATTACTTTTCACCTACTTTTATTACTATTTATTACTTTTTCATTATTATTCAATATTTTATTATTACTTTTTACCTACTTTTTATTACTATTTACAAACACTCTCAAACACTTTCAAACACTCTTGACATCCAAACGTAACCTATTTTAATCTCTGACTAAAATATTAAAAGTAAAATCCAACAAATTTTCATTTAAAAGACTTTAAAGGAATGCTAAAAAATAAAAGCTAGATGGTTACTAAACACGTCCAAAACTCAGTAATAAGTAATAAAAAGTAAAGAAATAAATCATATAATTATTTCAAAATCTATCAAAGGAGAAAAGCAAAATTTTATTTTAGAACAAGACTTAACTGGTTTCTTTTTAAAGGGGTAAAACATAAAGTTTTACGGTTACCAAACACTTCAAAAATCCATAATTTAAAACAATATATTATTACTAAGATAATATAGCTAGCTCAAATCTCTCATTAATTTCTACTTTATAAGTCATCAATTTGAAAATAAAGTTCCAAAATTAGACCTAATAAAAATAATCTCTTTTTAACATTGACTATATAAGAACATTAGCATTAGTTTCGTCAAAATAAATCATCAAAATTTGATGAAAAGTATAAATTTGATGAGAAGTCAACATTAAAATAATCTTACAATGAACTTATAAAAAATACTTTCGTTATATTTGATCAAAAATGAGAAAAAAAGTGAGGAGAATAAAATAAAAATATTTTTGATTTTATGTAAGAGAGGGAGGAGTAAAGGAAATCTCACAATACTTATATATATATATCCAAGACTTTGTCCACAAGCAATGGGTGATTATTCCTCAACAACCTCTCTCACATATATGCTAATATTTTTTCTGGTATTTGTCACGAGATAAATAGTGTGGGCCCTTAATCGTCATGTGACAAACTTTAATACCTTGAAAAAATATATGGGCCTAACTTATCTCATAAAACTGGTTCAATAAGAGAGATTTGTACATTATTTATAAACATGTCAAAAATTTTATCTATAAATAATATAAGATTATTTTTCAACATCCTCTTTCATTACCTAATAAAAAATATGTCCTAACTTTATATAAGATATCCTTTCTTTTTCTAACAAAGCCTTTAAAAAAAGAGAGACGCTGGGGACTGGTCCGGCTGTCCCCAGCGTCTAAAGTAGCCCAACGTTAGTTGGGCTGTTTTATGATGAAAAACATATTAAAATAAAATAAAAAATATGATTAAATAAAAAAATAAAAAATAAAAATATAATAAAAAAATAAAATGAACAAAACATAATAAAAAACACAATAAAAAAATAAAAATATAATAAAAAGCACAATAAAAAAATAAAATGAAGATGAATTTAAGGAAATTCGGCCATGGAGCGAACAGAGCCGCCGCCGGTGGCGGTGGGCGATACTGCCCACGCCATCGAGACCGGCGGACTCAGGCGACCTCATCCCTACGATGGCGAGCTCCGGTGTACCCCCGGCAGCCTTAAACCTGTTTCGGACCCGAAACGGGTTTAAGGCTGCCGGAGGCACACCGGAGCTTGCCGGAGCTTGCCGTCGTAGGGGTGAGGTCGCCTGAGTCTGCCGGTCTCGATGGTGTGGGTGGTGTCGCCCACCGCCACCGGCGGCGGCGGGGCTGCTCACTTTGGGGGGCAGACCGGAATTTCATTAAAAAAATATTGTATGAGCTTCTTTAAGGAGATCAGCACTGGGTGGACGTGAGGAACAAAAGAACAAAACGTAAGGAACAAAAGAAGAAGATGAAACTCGGGAGGGGCGGACCGGCGTAGGCTTACCGAGAGGGTCACGGTGGACTGGGTGGCATGAGATCATGATTGGGTGGCTGGGGCATCGCATTCGTTGAACATCAGTCATGTAATAGGGTGCAAACTAAGGGACGACAGGAGGGGTTTTTCTTGCTCTGTTTTGGGGTGGTGA
Organism: Platycarya longipes; assembly: GCA_036559045.1. Lineage (NCBI taxonomy): Eukaryota > Viridiplantae > Streptophyta > Magnoliopsida > Fagales > Juglandaceae > Platycarya > Platycarya longipes. The sequence goes on from CM071801.1 coordinate 11,724,853, forward strand.
AAACAGGGGTGGTTTTTACATGTTGTGTTTGTGGTTGTATCCTAGAGAGGGGATGCAGTGGTTTGATTCAGTTTGGGGGAAACGAGGAGCTCAGTTTTTGGAAAGGCGGTAGCAGCGGCGGAGTGCTATGGGTAGTTTTCTACATGCTGTGAAGAAGAACTGAATATGTATATATATAGTTGTCTGAAAACCCTAAAGGGAATGAGAGGGAGAGATGTCCATGCTTGAGAGTTATGACTATAAATAGGCAACTGCAATTCTAGAGAAAATAAAGGAGGAGAAAAATTAAATGCAATGTGAAAATGTATTCGGTATGCACACAGTTGCCATAAAAATCGTGGGGGATTGGAACGTGACAAGTGTATAAATATATAGAAAGTTGAGACCTCTAGAGAAAAAAAAAGGATGGAGTGCATATGTGCATGTGTGGTCAATTGCCGTGTGATTAGCTAGTAATGCGAATGATGGGAAGATTGGGAGTGCGTGATGCCTAGATAAGTGATTGAAACCCTAGTAAAAATAAGAACTGGCGTATATGCTTAGAGACGTGATGAAGGGCAAGCAAAAGCCAACTAGAGTTTAAAAAAAATATAAAGATCCCTACAGAAAAGTTACACAACCTCTCAACCTGTCAGGTACATGATACATGATACATTTTTTAATTTTTATTATTTTCTTCTTTTATTAAGTATTTGATATATGGATAATGAATAGAAAAATTTTACTAAATTAAAAAGAATAAAAACAAAATATTTTAAAAAAATTAAAAAATGTGATATGTGTGAGGTTAGGAGATTGTATAGCATGACCAAAAAAATAAACATGTTAAGACAGTTTTCCAACAGGAGAGAGCACAGAGGATTCGACCTTTCCATCCCTGTAGCATCCAATCTCTATCTTCATCCACTAAGAAATCCTTGTGGTAACAAAGCTTCACTTGCATCTCGACTTTCTTCGTTATCTCTTGGTTCAATGGAAGTTGCCTCAACCCAGCTCTCATATTCTGAACCTGCCATTGCTTATATGTCTTCGACCTTTGAACCCTCTTTTCTCCTTCACACACTATCACGTTCAAAACCTCTTTCCCATATATCTCTAGCTCAAACACCATTCTTTCCCCATCATCTCTGCGTAAATTGGATTTAAGCATATTGTCAAATCATCACTTATCTCAAAAAGTTAAGTCGATAGAAATATATAAATTTTATTATATCTTACACTTTCCCTGACCAGACTTTTCTCAATTAATAGATCTAATAAGTAAAAGATTTAATTAAATGGAACGTAGAGTATAGAGTCAGGATTCGAACTCAAGACTTTTACTATGATACCATCTGGTAATTAAAGTTTAAACTGATGAGAAAATGTAAATTTTATTTTATCTTACGACATACCAAATAATGTAAAAAAGTAATGCAATGCCTCTCGGAACCATGATGTGAAAAATGGAGCATTATAGGATCCATTAACGATTCCATGGATAAAAACATCTGTTTTTATCATCTTAATCAACTTCAAAACATTGACACGATGACTTCTCAACACTACTGTTTCATCCTGCAAGTACCTAAACTAGTATAAACAGTTGACAACGATCACCTCATCTCTGTTCATCTTCATCATAAGTTCTTCCAACTAGATAGTTTCCCATTTTTGGGCTATGGCATTGTATTCGAAAGGGACTTTAAACCTCTCACAATAGCTTGCTAATCGACACCCCGTTTCCTCAGTCCTCGCTGCCGACTGCCGGGAACCAGGTTGGGGAAAGTCTATACCAGTAATGCACATTACCGACGGCCCACCAGGCCTTTCGAATAGTTTCTGGATAAGGTCAGGCCATTAGAAACCATAAAGAATACCGAAATGCATGATGTGAAGCTTCGTTGCTTTCTTTGATAGATCCATGATCGTTTGGGTTGCAAAGAAAGTGGACATCCTCATGAATGGGCAAGCTAAAAGGAATAACCTGCAAGCTTTGAAAATATAAAAAGAAGATATGTTTTTAGCTGTGATTGCTGCATATATCTCGCTTCCATTGTCAAGCAAGCGTGCCTCAAGAGCGTTAGCAAAGCAATGGGCTAGCCTCTGGGACCTGTCGCCTGAAGGAGAAGAATGCTTGTTGGAATTGAAACAAATGAAAACAGAGAGTTGAGAGGAAACTCAATCCACGAAACTGTTGGATTGAGGAATTTCTTGTCTATTGGACTTCTTGGTTACAGACTTAATATAGTCACTTGGATACAATCAACACATTAATCCAAGTACAAGTCCTGATACAAATTAATTAAACACGACAGACTAAATATAGAAAAGCAGTAAAACAGAGCATGCAATTCAATAAATGTGAAAATTACATGACCTTTAATACTCCTCTTTGATGTATTTTTCCGAAACACCAAGTGTCATAAGAAATAACTGAAACTTGACTCTAGGATGAGCCTTGGTAAATATATCAGTAACTTGTTCTTCACTGCTACAAAACTTCAAACTAACTTCACCATTTGCTTCAGCTTCCCTTAAAAAATGATACTTAATTGAAATGTGCTTTGTTCTACTATAATAAACTGGATTCTTGATTATGGAAATAGCAGACTTATTGTCACAAAAGATATCCACTGGTCCTTGATGCATTTCTCCCAGGTCCTCAAGAATTTTCTTCAACCAAATATCTTTTTTAACTCCTTCAGCAGCAACCACATATTCAGTTCCGACTGTTGATTGAGCAACTGTGACCTGCTTCCTTGGTTTCCATGAAAGCACTCCTGTTCCCAAATTGAAACAATAACCTGAGGTGCTTCTCATGTCATCAATCGACCCTGCCCAATCACTATTACTGAAACCTGTTAACTTGAATTGTGGGCATGACTTGTACCGAATCTCCAAGTTCATAGTCCCTTGCACATATCTAGGAGCCCTTTTAGCTGCTCCAAGATGAACCTGACTCAGACTTTGCATGAATATGGAGAGCAAATTGGAGGCATACATTAAATATGGTCAAGTCGTAGTTAAGTATAGCAGACTGCCCACAAGACTTCAATAGATGGTTGCATCAACTTTCTTACCACCATCTTCCTTTCTGAGTTTTTCATTTGCAATGAGAGGCATTGCTACAAGTTTGCATCCAAGCATTTGGAACATTTTTAGCATGTCTTCATCATACCTTTTTTGTGAGATGAAAATTCCATTTTCTTGATAGGCTTCCATTCCAAAGAGTAGTGCATAAGTCCTAAGTGAGTCATCTCAAAAGTGCTCATCATATCCTTCTTGAACTCTTCAATCATCTCAATGTTGTTTCCAGTAAAAGTTAAATCATCAACATGCAATGAGACTATAAGAATACCTCTATTCTTGATTTTAACATAAAGTGTAGGCTCACTCATGCTTTTGGTAAATTCTTTGTCAGCGAAGTAGCTATCTATTCTTCCATACCAAGCTCCTGGAGCTTGTTTAAGCCCATATAAAACCATCTTTAGTCGAGACACTCAGCCTTGTTCTCTGATGAAGCCCTCTGGTTGATTGACATAGACCTCTTATTCTAAAATTCCATTCAAGAAGGCTGATTTGACATCAAGTTGGAAAATCTTCCAACTATTTTGAGCTGCAAGTGCACAAATGATCTGAATGGTATCCAACCTTGGAACTGGTGCAAAGGTCTCATCATAATCAATACGTGGTGGTTGTGAGTAGCTTTTAGCCACAAGCCTTGCTTTGAATTTTTTTAAATAACCATCAAAGTTAAGCTTCTTTTTGTAATTCCACTTAACCCCAATTATTTCTTATCTGTCAGGACAATCAACCAGCTCCATTGCATCAACCCATACTTTATCTTTTACGGTTTCAACAAAATTCTGAGGTTCAACAGAAATGAAGTTACTAGATTCATAAATCTCACTTAAATGTCTTAACTTTCTAGGTGGAGATTCAGGTGAGGATGTTTCTATTGAAGGAGTTCCATACTCAAATCTTGGTGATGTAATTGGAGTGACATTTTCTTCTTCTTCTATCTCTTCTCTCATTTCATTTCCATCTTCAAAATTTGGAGACAGTGACTCCAGCACCTATGGTATAGGGATAGATTCACAGATAACTTTTTCTTCATCCTAATTCTAGCTAGCATTCTCATTGAATTCAAAATCTCAACCAGTTACAAGTTGCTTTGAATCCAATTTATAGATTCTATATCACTTTAATTGAGAACTATAGTCTAGAAAGACTCATTTTTCAGATTTCTCTTCAAGCTCGTGTCTCTTCTGTAATGGTACATGTACATAACACATACGCCCAAAATTTTTTAATTGACTTGCTGTAGATTTTTGACCACTCCAAGCCTTTATGGGAGTTTGATTTGGAATAGCCTTTGTTGACCATTTATTAAGCAAATAGACTACAGTATTGATAGCCTCAGTCCAGAATTTTTTTGGAAGTTCCTTCTCGAGCATCATGGATTTTGCCATTTCCATCACAGTCCTATTCTTCCTTTCTGAAACTCCATTCTGCTGAGGAGTGTAGGCAACTATAAGATGGTGTTTCTTCACAAAAGTCATCAAACTTCTTTGAGTTGAATTATGTTCCTCTATCACTCCTCAAGGTTTTTATCTGCTGCCACTTCGGTTTTCCACCAAGAGTTTATACTTCTTAAAGATGCCAAAAACTTAGACTTTTCTTTAAAGAAGTAAACCCAAGTCATTCTCGAGAAGTCATCAATGAACAATATAAAATACCTGTTTTCACTTTGAGAAAGTGTTCCCATTGGTCCACACACATCAATATGAACTAATTCCAATATCTTTTTAACCCTCCATACTTCACCTTTAAGAAAAGGTTGTCTCTGTTGCTTTCCTAACATGCAACCCTCACACACAGACATATTAGAATCCAACAGGGGCAAATTACTGATCATGTTCTTTTGATTCAAAACTCTTAAGGCATTAAGATTATAATGACCAAACCTTTGATGCTAAAGAGATGTATCATCAAGCTTAGCGCTCATAGCTTTTTGATACTCCCATTGTATCGAAAAGTTTCTGCAATTTCCCATTTTAATTTCTACCACAACCTGCTTATGGTGATTTAAATCACAAATGGTACACATTTCTCTTTCATACAGCAATGAGTATCCATTTTGCATAATTTGACCAACACTTAACAAACTTTGATCAAGACTTGACACTAAATCACCATTTCCAAGTTTAACTTTTACTTTGACAGATCTATCAATCTTGGAGAACATACCTTCGTTTGGAGTCATGTGATTGCTGCAGCCACTATCAATGAACCATTCTTCACTTTTCTAGCCAACAGTATCTTGGTATGCATAGAACAATTACTCCTCCTTTTCTTATGTGTAGTTGGCTTTCTAATTCTTGTTCTTAAATCTGCAATCCTTCTCAGCATGACCAAACTTCTTGCAATTAGTGCATTGAGGCTTCCCTTGATGATAACAATCCTTTTCAAGGTGATTGTTCTTTTTGAAAATACCACAAGGGGGCAAATCTCCTTTCAGATTTCCTTTTCTTTGAGAACTTTCTCCTCATTTTGTTCCACTTTTGTACTTATTTTTAAAATCTTTTGGTTTCTGATTCTTCGAATTGACTTTAGACTGAAAATCATTTTTTAGAGAGCTTTCACCTCTTCTATCAATTCTTTGTTAGATCCAAAAATGAAATGACCCCCTCCTAATTCTTCCATTTTCATGGACATATAAAGAACCCATCAACTCAATGACGAAGAGAGTTGAAAGGTCTCAAGTTTCTTCAATAGCATCAACCATATGATCATATTTTTCTGTTAGACTGATAAGAAATTTTTGAACTATTCTTGCATTTGTAATTTCTTCTCCATAGACTCGCATATAATTTATGATCTCAATAAATCTAGAACCAATAGTCTTCTACATTTTCAGACCCTTTCATTTCAAGGTTTTCGAGTTCCCTTCTTAGATTTTTCAGACTTTTTCCTTTGTTAAGGAAAGCTGTTACTTCTCCAAAAATAACGCAATCAAGCACAACAAATCAAATCTCTAAATCTCAGAAATCAGACTCTGTATTTTCTAATTCTTGATATGTAATCTGTACAGCTCATAGGTGTTAATGTGTACTTATTAGGCAGTTATAGGATAGCTTTATTTCAGGCTTAACTCAAGCCTCTCGACTTGTATATATATACCTGCAGTGTAAATGAAATAGTGTGAGTCGTTACATTCAAAAACACTCCCTCTGTTTTTCTCTATACTCAATCCACAAAATTGTTGGATTGATTCTGGAATTTCTTGTCTATTGAACTTCTCGGTTACAGACTTAATATGGTCACTTGGATACAATGAGCACATTAATGCAAGTACAAGTCCATATACAAATTAATTAAACATGACAGACTAAATATAGCAAAGTAGTCAAACAGAGCATGCAATGCAATAACTGTGAAAAATACACCAACTTTAATAATGCTGTCTAATTTGCAAGAGTAGTTCATTTGCTGCCTTGAGATCGTTGCCTCTTGACTGCTTTTGCACAGCGCATGAGGAGACTCCTAAGGTAAACCAAATCGGCCCTTTTCTTCACCTGTTTTTTCTTGCCGGTAGTTCTGCTATTTCTGGCTCCCTTTTGTTTTCCTCGTCCATTTTGCATTGAGGCTTCAAGATTACAGGTTTCATACCCATCTTCTTCAGTAGTACTAAAATAACAGTAGTTTTCCAAACATCTTTGATCGCTCAGGTGCCTCATTATTTAGTGCCAAATGCTTATTTCTCCTTCTTGGTTCGTCAGTTGGTTCTGGATTGTTTTCCATGAGCTCTAGAGGGCATAATTTGTTGATTTCAAAACTTAAACTCGTATCATGTTTACGGCCATTTGGATGAAATCCCCAAGTTTCCTTTATCACATCTTTAGGTTGTAGAAACAATTGGCTCCCTCTAATCAAACCTGAAGGTGCCGAGCAATTAATATTACGAGCCTATAATCCGCGCAATGTGCGGACAATTATTTATTCTAAATTTTATAAATCGGTATTTAGACATACAAAATTTATAATTACTGTCATCTAAAAATATTTAAGAAATCACAATTTCAACCCAATATTGCAGCACCAGTTTTTTAGCCTTCTCATCCTTAGAGCACTTTCCCACCTGTAGTAAGTAGTTAATCTCTTCATTTCTAGCCCTTCTTAATTTTTCTATTTGTAATTCTTCTTAATCAATACCCAAATAATTATCTAGTAGATCAAGAAGATATAAACTCATGTTACGCATAGCTTGGAATTCTTATGGTGTACAAAATACAAATACCCATCTTAACACAAAGATTTCTGATTTCTCAATATTGAATAATGACACAAAAATCTGCTTTAGATTAGCAAGATCCAATGCTTTCCACTTATTCATCGAACCAAGTTCTCAAAATTCAAAACTTAAGAAACAAAGAAGTATTCCCAGTGTAGATAATGCTGCATGCGAGAGACTAACCATAGTTCCTCCACAACCACTGCACAATCTGCAAGGCTTCTTTGAGTCCTGTAATCCTTGTAGACCTTTTCAAGCTTAAAAAAAAAGCAAGAAACAAAAAAAGCCATATGTCAAATTTGTATTCATAACCAAAAATTTAACTCAAATTGTATACTAAAATAAAAAGGCAAAAATATTTAGTCTTAAACAATATATCCATTTAGTTCTCCTGACATAGAATAAATCAAGAGTGGAGTACTTACAATATTATAAAGATTGTAAACAATATAAGATCTAGCCAAATAAAAGTCTGCGAAAAGCCAAACATACCAAAGAACAATATAAGATTCCATTTTTTAGTCCATCAAGATAAAAGAACCGAAATATAGAAACTCCATTATTGTCAAATTTGAGAATGAAATAAACCAAAATTAACATTGCAATCAGTTAAACATACCTAGGATTAATTTTCCTCAAACCCCATTCTAGTGATGCACTCATTGATATGTTTTTTTTTTATAGGTATGCACTCATTGATATGTCCTCCTCGGCAAGTTCTATATCAACAAATATGCAAACATTTTGTAAGACATTTAATTGAGTTCTTTCATCAAATAGATTGTACTCAATTATCCACAATCAATAGGGAGGACTCATATAGATTGATTTACTCACAATTTCATAACCAATCGAGCACTCCAACATTGTATCTATATAATACATAGGTCTTGGCATGTGGTCTATACACAGTTCATTATTCATTTATTTATTTTTAATTGTGATATATTTGAGTAGCAAACATGCGACGCCTCCAATTTACGTTCGTAATTCAACGCAAATTGAAGTGTCAGGGTTAGTAACACTTGGTTACTCACCCCCGTACTTATTGAAATGTGAGGCAAATCGCAGCGAAAAAGTAAAAATAAAAATTCTAGAGATCACATGGTTACACAAAACCTTAGTATTCATATCATCCATTCTTAAAATATCATTGTATCATTACATGCATAACCCAGTTAGTTTTCTTAGTCGAAATACAAATTTATCAAAACTTTTGTCTTAAAGCAGCCTAGGCTTCTTCTTCATCACTTCGGGAAACTCTTTCTTCATACCCGCGCTGGTCCTTATTACTAACAACTGGTCATAAACTTTTATGGAGAGAGAGTACTCCGGGGAACTCTCAGGGTTTCTCTAGGTCTCTCGAGTAACTAGAGTCTAGTCCATGACCGTCATCCAACCCTGCAGTGAAAATTATATTCCAAAAGAAAAGGAACCAAACAAGAATGAGATTTCTAGGGAAATCTCAGTAAGTACACATTTAACTTAATAAAAGCACAGACATCGTGAAATAGTCACATATAAGAATCAAAGTATATGTTTATGACATGATTCATGTGACTTATGTATGAATTAAACTTATCTCTTATGTGGACTTACATAAACTTGTATCATACATTGACTTTTCATTCTTAGCCATATCATTTTCATATCTTTTTATTATAATCCACTATTATTACTCGTGGTTGGGCCATGCCACTGTTGTTATCCGTGGTCGGGCCTTGCTACTCTTATTACCCGTAGAAGGGCCATGCCATTATAATTACCCGTGGAAGGGTCATACCACTATTATCACCCGTGGAAGGACCATACCATTATTATCACCCATGGAAGGGCCATGCCTTATCTTTTCTTGTTTCATTTCTCATATCCTTTACCTTATCATCATCTCATAGTGTCATAATATAACAAATAATACTTGAATAACAAATTATCATAAAATCATGGATAACCAATCACTTTATAAATTCAACATCTTATTTTCCTTTACTTGAATCATAAACTCTTCAATTAATAAAAATCAAACATAATAGGGTATTTTGCTCGAGCCAAATGTTGATCAAGGGTCGAGCTAAATTTCTGCCTAAATCTCATTCTGCCAACTAAATCTAGATTTTGTCCTTTATTTATTTCTTATATCGTAAAACTTAAAACATAAACGTTGTAGATATCTGTCTTAGCTTTCCATAGCCTCTTGAATCATTAAATTCCAATATCACACTAACAAGTTATGACCATTTTACCACAGGATGTTAAATCTGTCAACTTAACCTCTTTTAAGTCCGAAAGTTGCTAGGGTTGATCTATCAATTTTTTCCAAATCAAGACCTCATATTTTCACATAATACTCTTAATATATCATCATATAATATCTTCCTAAGGTCTCATAATTTTCCTAGCATTTTATCATAGCAAAAACCACTCCAAAACTCAATAGACTTCAATTTAACACATAAACATAGATTAAGCTCAAATAAATATCAAACATAATCCAATCACCAAACCACTTATTCTATGCCAAGAATAAGTTAATATATGCACTTAAAAATTTTTCCAAAGCTAGATGATTAGTCTTGAGTTGGTTTTGCACCACACTTCTCTCCAAGGCCCTTACTTAGCTCTCTTTTGACACTTAAGTGATGTGAGTGGGTTTTTGTGCATTTCTCTTGGGTATTTCTCACTATGGCCCACTGGTATCTCTCATGGGAAAAGAAGAGGAGCCCATGCATCTATTTATAGGCATAATAGGCATGGGGTGCAAGGGAAGAGGGCTTGGGCATTTCAGCAACTCCATTTGGCTGCATAGGTGAGGTGTCCCCTACTTGTGGTTTCATGATCACCCCTAATCCTATGGGGATTTGCTGATATTTTAATCCCATGATTGAGCTTAATACACCTATAAAATGATCTTGATCAAGGGCTCAAAGAATTCCAACACATGGGGGTGAAGACAAAACACCATTATAGGAAATCTTCTAAGGGGTGCATCTGGCCACTTGGCCTCTCCAAGGGATTAGCCACGTTCCAGCCCTAATACGTCAATGATGAAATTTGATTCTTCCAAAACTCAAAACATGAAAGTTTAATATAATACTCTTAGGGTTCTACAGGATTTTGAATCACCTTATTCAGATATCATATGAGAGATATATGATTAGTTAACTGAGACACGTCAAAACTTACCCGAGAATATCCAATCCGAATTCTCCATTTGTTTTCCTTTGTTTTCTTACCTACCAAGGCTTCTAGATGAATTCTTATCAACTTACCACATGTTCCCACACATGTCAAGACTTCAGAAAATATGGTAGCTAATCTTAATTTTCGTCACATGGTTGAACCTAAGACAACTCATCTAAGTCGGTTACCAGTTGACTCCTATCTCTGTCCGTCCACTTCACATTAGATTTAGTCCTTGATAAATTCCTTATCTTCAAAAACCCAAAACATATAAGTTTTAGATCTCTCTCTAATGGTTCTATAAGAATTCGAATTACCTTATTTGGACCTCATATGAAAAAGTTATGATTATTATACCAAAATTTGACGGTCTAGTCCGAGAATCCGTTTTGGCACACCAAGTGTTTGATGTTTTGTTCTTTCACTTCCCTTTGAATTTCTTCCTCAAATTTCGAAAATTTATCTTTTTCTAGGTCTAAATTGAATTTCTCTAGTTGATACATTGCTAAAATTCCCAAAAATCCATCCAACATTTACCTTAGAATGCATCTAAGTCTCCTATTCTTTTTCTATAAAAATATTATTTCCAACAAATTTCTTAAAATAAATTCTCAAGAAAATATTATATCCTAATAATTTGGGCTATTACAAAACAGGCACCAGAACATAATGGTTTTATAGTTCCAACTGTCCATGTTCTCTATTGATGCTTATTTGCTGTATTCTCTCATCAATGATAGGCTCACTTTTACTCACAATTTTATAACCAATCGAGCACTCCAACATTGTAACCACACCCTTTTAAAATCTTTATTGGAATGAAGACATTAAATGTATTAGTTTCAAAATGCACACTCCTATTTATGGTGAAGAAGACAAAACATGCATTTTCCATTTTAACGATTCTGAAAACCAAAATATTATTAAAACCATAACCTTCACACAAAAACAAAACCATCAATCTAATTCTAAGTATTATTGAAACCTAACTTCCATTTCTGTTTATATGGTTAATAAATAAACAAAACATTGTGTAATTACAGGAGATAATGTTTGTCTTTAATATATCTTTATGGTAACCACACTATTATAAGAATCTACACAGGTATGCAATTCACATAAGTTTCAAACAATCTCAACCAAAAATTTCTCACTAACAAGGGATTCCAAAAAACAATAATAACAAAAGTCACTCACCAAATTTAAATAAAAATAAGATTCACCAAATTTATAAATAGTTTCAAGATGCTTTAGGTGCTTCCAGTGCCAACTAATAGCCAAGTTATCTTTTTTATATTACAAAACAACTAAATACTGAAACATAACAACCAACCAAATAGGGAAGCCGAAACCAAACAGAGCAGTGAACCTAAACAGATTAGAGAGAGAGAAAGATGTGAAACCAAAAACATGTAACATGCAAATGAAACTTTGGGCAGACCCAATGCTTCACTTAAATGGCACTGGGAGAGAGTAACTTTGAGAGAAACTGAAAAGAAAACCATTGGGGTGGGGCAGAAAAAGACACTTATCTAATAAGTAAATGTATGCTAGGGACCAATGTAAAATGTATGCTAATTCACAGCCGAATCAAATTAGAAAGTTAACCCCATGGCCTAAATCAACTATTCGAACACCAACAACATAACATATCTCCAAAAAATATAGAAAACCAAGTTGAATTTGTTACCTGACGATGTAGATACAGAGGCTGCGATGCACGACAGAGAAATTATGCGAGGAAGATCCCAAAAGTCATCGATGCCCAAATAGAGTTCTTTGATTACTATTGAAACACATTTGAATTCACAATAAAACTGGTAGACTGGATTTCTCAAGGAATTTCATAAACCAGTAATCTAGATGGGAATTTCATTGCGGAAATTTTCTCAGGACAAAAGGATCTAGGTAAAGTGGATTTTTGAAGGAAGATGATGTGGACGCCGAGGCTGCGATTCACAGTAGAGCAATCGATGCAGAGGAAGATCCCGAAAGTCACCGACGCCCAAGTAGAGTTCTTTGCAAAGAGAATAAAAAATAAAAACCCATTTAAGAATTTTGAAAGTCACCATAGTAGGGCCAGATTGAGGATCTCCATCGTGATGAAACTTGTAGAGCTCGGTTGAAAACGTGTGGGGTTTTTACCGGGTGAAGACTGAGTCTTCGTCCGTTGTTGCCGTTCTTGTTTTTCTTCTACAACAAATGGGCTCATTAGCATGCACACAACAAATTCACATTCTCATGGATAGACAGAACAACCGTATCCAAATGGCAAATGCAATGCAGTGCTCACATCTTCCCGAAAATTTACGAGCTTCAAGTATGAGAGCTGAAATCAAAATTTACGGCCATAGCTTCTGGATAGTTTTGATGTGGGCTATTTGAATCTGAAAATCCATATATTAGATTCATTTTGTAATAGGGAAACGATGTGTTGTGTGAATAATGTTGTGTCTTTGCATAAACAGAAGTTTTTTGCGGTTATCGAAAAGCGAACCATTAGGAATGTTTACTCTCCTTCATCTCCGATTTTTTGTCAATGAATGCCACGTGATCAAAGTGTGATTCAGCTTTTATATAAGTAAATAGATTTCCAAAGTTGTTTGGAAAACCGATCGACTGCAAACAGGACAAGGAGTTGGATTGGAGGCTAGAAGGGAAGGTGAATTCAGTCGGAGGAACTAGAACACATGAAGAGGACTTGATCTGCTGAGAAAGATGATCACAAATCAAGCTGGATTCAATGCATTGCAACCATAATAATTGCGAAAGCAATTACACTTGTTGACTGTGCTGATCACTCTATTTTGACGGAAGGGATTTGATTGATTAAGGATGGATATTTCTCATCGAGTAGTACACCATAAAAGGGCTTTTCAGTAGCTTGAAGAGCAGCATCAGGGAACATGCATGAGATCGCACTCTCCAAACCTTCTTCCATAAGAATCTGCCTTATGTAGTTCAAAACAGCAATTGGAGACTCGCTTTCTTCTGATGAATGATGCCCTCCACTTGAGCTCATCATGTTTAAAGGTATGTATAAATTCACTCGGGCCTGTATCAATGAAAAGAATAAAAAAAAGATGCTTAGGATAAAAAAATCAGCAAAATATAGACTTGACAGAATACACATTCATATAAACTCAGAAAATGAAGATTTAGGATGCGTTTAGATGTCGAACTATGCTGAGTCGAATTGAGTTTTTTTATGAATGATAATAAATTGACATGTTTGAGTTAGTTTTGTAAAATTTACTTAGATAAATTTAAAATGTGTTTAGACATTAAAATGCGTTTAGAAATATATATGAAAAGTATATAATTTGTGGACCCATTATTATTTATTGTAATTTGTGTCTCCAAGTGCAGCGATTTGTTGTAAAAAAAAATAGTCCCAGTTGGCTCCATTATTGAGGCAAGGAGCAGCAAAAAAAGTCTTGGTCGGCCCTGTATCTAACACAAGCACAGAGAGAGAGGGTAGCGACCTGTAAAAAAAATCTTTGTGGCCCCACTTCTGAGACAAAGAAAGAGAAGAAGGTAAACAAAAAAAAAAAAAAAAAAAAATTGTAAAATGTGTTGTCACATCCGCTATAGCAATGGCTATAATAATGCTACAGTAACTGAGTTCATTAAATTCTCTTTTAATAAATTAAATTTAAGAATTTGGATGATGGAATGAATTTAAAGTCAGATGTTGAGTGCATCCCGAGAACCAATCGGAGCCTTAAGTTGGAAAAACCAAAAGAAAATATAATAAGAATGGAAGTATATGCCATTATATATGTTAATTAAGTCCATTGTTTTGTACGTTTCTATGTCTGAAGGTTGATCCTAATAGCAATAGTTCGATTGCATCAGAAAGTAAAACTTTCATGAGGTTGAGAAACAACCCTACTTCTATTGAACAATGGCAGTTTTAGAGACCTTATTTATATAGTACAGGAATAGCAATGGACCTTCACACAAAGGAGAGATTGAAGTTATAAAACAACGAAATTAGATTGCAGGAAAGGAGATCAAGAGCATATGTGATATAACTCAAAACACATGTATTGCATGAATAACATGATTTATCGAAAGCATACACAATCAATAAGTAAAAGAGAACTGTTGAGTTATGACTGGAATATAGTTGAATAAGCATCTCAACTCGAGATTTCGCTCGATACTCATTCGACATCTAGCTCAAGCGAGTTTCAGTCTGAGAGTTTCGCTCGACATCCAATTTGAGCGAGTGTCAGTCTGAGAGGTTCGCTCGACTCTCGCTCGACTTCCAGTTCGAGCGAGAAGTAAACCCAGTAGTCGTTTGAGCGAGTTTTAACATCGCTCGAGCAAGCTACCATTTTCTAGGGTTTCGCACCGTTTACTATATAAACACATGTTATACTATCGTAAAGGGACTTTTAGACACTTTTGAGAGTAGCAAAACATTTGAGAGAGAGAGAGAGAGAGGATCCTCTTGTAAGTAGTCTTGAGAGTTCATTAGGTGTATTGGAATTTGGGATTGTGAGGATTATCTGATTGATCTCTTGTACTCCACCTTTGTTGTTAGTGAATTCATTTTGACCGACCCAACAATGGATGTAGGCTCAAATTGAGCTGAACCACTTAAATCTTGGTATTCTTTGTGTGATTGCTGATTTCTTATCATTTTTTGTTTCCACTGCGATACTTTGAATTTACCATTTGTTAAGGCTTATTCCTAATAAACTGGTACCAAAGTGCCAGGTTTAGTACTGGATCATAAGGGATGGCCATGGCAAAGTTTGAAGTAGAGAAATTTGACGGTCAGAATAGTTTCAGTTTGTGGCACATCAAGATAAAGGAAAAATGATAAAGGCGATTTTGCGATAACAAGGGTTGTCTAAGGTGTTGGAAAAGAAAGCCATAGATACTTCTTCCATACCAACAAAGGAAGAAGAAGAGAATGCACATAGTACTATTCTTTTGTCGCTATCTGAAGGAGTTTTGAGGGAGGTTGCCAACGTGAAAAAAGCTGCTAATCTGTGGACTAAACTCAGAAGCCTGTATATGATGAAATCGCTTACCAACCATTTGTATCTGAAGCAACGGTTATACATGCTCAAAATAAATATATTCTTATCTTTGAGCACTTAGATTAATTTAATAAAATAATTATGGATCTGAGGAATATTGATATTAAACTTGATGAGAATGATCAAATTTTAATTGTTTTGTATTCTTTGCCCATATCGTAAGATAATTTTGTCAATACCATATTTTATGGTAGAGACACAATTTCTTTAGTCGATGTTAAATCTGCTTTGAATTGAGAACAAAATTGAATGCAAAGGAAACTGGAAATCAAGTTAGTGGTTTGTTTGTTAAGGGTTCTTATAGTAGATGTAGATCTAGTGAGGAGGGTTCAAAGAGGAATAGGGGTAAATCTAGGAGTAGTTCACAGTCGAAGGGTAGTAATAAGAAGAATGTCAAATGTTAATATTGTCACAAGTTTGGCCATTACAAAATTGAGTGTCCTAAACTGAAAAATAAGGAGGATGTCTCTAGTTACTCTAATGCGTTGCTGATGAAAGGACTGATAGCTTAGACATTGTCCTAGCATTTAGCAATTTTAATAGTCGCTTTAGTGACAAGTGGGTCATGGATTCAGCTTATATGTTTCATATTTGTCTCAAGAGGGATTGGTTCGGCACTTACGATCCAGTCAACGGTGATTCCATTTTGATGAGGAATGATATGGCCTGTAAAATTGTTGGTAGTGGTTCATTGAGAATTAAGATGTTTGATGAGATTATCAGGATATTGTCTAATGTCTGACACATCCCAAAGTTGAAGAAAAATCTTATTTCTTTGTGCACTCTTGATACTTTAGGTTTTTGGTACACCGGTGAAGGTGGAGCCATTAAAGTCAATAGAGGTTCCATGGTTGTGGTGAGGGGAGCTAAGACAGATGATCTTTATTTCTTTCAGGGCAGTCTAGTGATAGGTGTAGTCACAGTGTCTTTTTTAGATGATCCAGACTCAGACATTACCCGTTTGCAGCACATGCGTTTGTTGTATGATCAAAAGATAGGGAAACTTGAATTTTGTGAACACTGTGTGTTTGGGAAACAATGCAGAGCTCAATTTACCACTGGGGTTCATAATACTAAAAGGACTACGAACTATATTCATTTTGATTTTTGGGGTTAATCTTTTGTTCTATTGAAAGGTGACGCTCAGTATTTGCTTACTTTTATTGATGTAAAGTTTGAATTTTTTTTTAGCAGCAGAAAAATGACTTGTTTTTTAACTTTAAACAGTAGAAGGTTTTGATTGAAAATCAAACAGACAAGAAGGTAAAGTGACTTCGATTAGACGATGGCATGAAACTTTGCGTAGGTGAATTCGATGAATTCTGCAAAGATGATGATATTGTCAAACACTGCACAGTGAGACATACTCCAAAGCAAAATGGAGTAGTTGAGTAGATAAACAAGACTTTCATAGAGAGAGCCCGCAATATGGTTTCGAATGCTGGCTTGTCTAAAGATTTTTAGGCTGAAGTAGTCAACACAGCTTACTATCTGGTCAACTGCTCTCTAGCCAATGCAATTAGCTTGAAAACTCCAAATGCAGTATGGTCTGATACTCTCGTTAATTATTTTGATTTAAAAATTTTTGGTTGTCCTACTTATTTCCATGTTAATGAGGAAAAATTGGAACTAAGGGCAAAGAAGTGTATATTCTTTGGATGTGCCAATGGGGTGAAATGATTCAGAATATGGTGTACTGATCCTAAGTCACCTAAGTTTATAGTTAGTATGGATGTAGTATTTGATGAACAGTCTATGCTTAATTTGAGAAAAGAGTTTACTGTGTCTACAAGAAAAGGAGTGAGGTAATAGCAAGCAAGTGGAGCTAGAGATTGAAGTTTCATAGAGGGTGTCAGGTGGCTCCCAAAATCATGCTATTGTTGATGAGCATGATTCTGATGACAGTACGATAGAGGGCATTGTTGTTCAAGAACATTCTAGTTATTTAGAAGTTGTCAAGAGTAAGAAATCTGTACAGTGGTGCGCTATGATGAGTGAGGAGATTGAGTCTCTTCACAAGAACCAAACATGAGATTTGGTTAAATTTCCGAAAAAGATGAAAATTGTTAGTTGCAAATGGGTTTTCAAGAGGAAAGAAGGAATCCAGAGTGTTACAGATGCAAGGTACAAGGCACGTTTAGTTGCTAAAGGCTACAGTCAGAGAGAAGGCATCGATATCAATGAAGTCTTCTCTAGTTGTGAAACATAGTTCGATCCGAGTGTTATTTGCTATGGAAGCATTGTATGATCTGGAGCTACAACAACTTGATGTTAAAACAGCGTTCCTACATGGTGAGCTTGATGAGACCATTTACATGCACCAGCCATAGGGTTCATTGTTAAAGGTAAAGAATATTACGTTTGCAAATTGAAGAAATCATTATATGATTTGAAGCAGTCTCTGAGGCAATGGTATAAATACTTTGACTCTTTTATGATTAATAATGGCTATGTGAGGAGTAGCTATGATAATTATGTTTATCATAGGCAATTATCTACTGGATCTTTCATTTATTTGTTACTTTATGTTGATGATATGCTAATTGCTGCTAAAGACAAATCTGATATTGGTTTGTTGAAAAACCAGCCCAATAATGAGTTTGAAATGAAAGATTTAGGTGCTGCTAAAAAGATTTTGGGAATGGAGATTCACAATGATAGGAAAGCTGGAAAGTTGTTCTTATCTCAAGGAAAATACCTTGAGAAAGTTCTTATAAGATTTGAAATGATCACTTCTAAACCAGTAAGCACACCGCTTGCTTCGCACTTTAAACTTTTAAGCTCCTTATCTCCTAAGAAAAATGAAGAGAAACAGTTTGTGGTGAGTGTCCCTTATTCCAGCGCAGTTGGCAGTATTATGTATGCAATGATTTTAGTACATAACTAACTTAGGAAAAACTCACTGGCAGGCTGTGAAATTGATACTCAGGTATTTGAGAGAGACTTTAGATTTTGGCTTAGTATTTGATACAGATGTTGATCTCAGTTATAGAGTTGTTGGCTATGTTGATTCTGATTATACTGGAGATTTAGACAAAAAAAAAATCATTGATAGGATACGTTTTCACTTTGTGTGGCTATACTATTAGTTGGAAAGTAACATTATAATCTACTGTTGTTTTATCAACTATTGAGATAGAGTACATGGCAGCAGCTGAGGCTGTTAAGGAGACTATTTGTTTGAAATGCCGGATCAGTGACTTGGGACTACGGCAAGATGGAATCCCAGTATTCTTTGACAGTTAAAGTGCAATACATTTGCAAAAACCAAATGTATCATGAGAGGATGAAACATATTGATGTCAAGTATAATTTTGTCAGAGAAGTTGTTACCAAGGGAGTTCTTGAGATTTTAAAGATTGCCATTATTGAGAATCCAACAGATATATTGACAAAGCCAATTGTAGTTTACAAGCTCAAACTTTGTTTGGACTTGATTGGTGTTTGATGATTTTAATTCCCTTAGGGGATTTGAGGGTGTTGGTCTTCGGTGAAGAATGGATTTTGTGTGAGGTTTGATATCATTTAAGCCTAGGTGGAGATTTGTTGAGTGGTGATTTGAATACAGTTAAATAAACACCTTAACCTGAGACTTTGCTTGACATCCAGCTTGAGCGAGTCCCAGTCCAAGAGTCTCGCTTGACATCCAACTCAAGCGAGTACCATTTCGAGAGGTTCACTCAATTCTTGCTCAATTTCGAGACTTTTAGCTCTAGCAAGAAGCAAACCCTAGTTGTTGCTCAAACGAGCTGCCGTTTTCTAGGATTCCACACCGTTTACTATATAAACACATGTTATATTGTTGTAAAGGGACGTTTAGACACTTTGGGAGTAGCCAAACATTTGAGAGAAAGAGAGGATCTTCTTGTAAACAGTCTTGAGAGTTCCTTGGGTGTATTGAGTTTTGAGATCGTGAGGATTGTGTCATAGATCTCTTGTACTCTACCTTCTTTGATAGTGAATTCATTCCGATTGACCCCAACAGTGGACGTAGGCTCACATTGAGCCGAACTATTTAAATTTTGATTTTTTTGTGTGATTGTTGATTTCTTATTATTATTTTTTATTTTCACTACAATATTTTGAATTTACTATTCATTAAGACTTATTCCTAACAAGAACAACGCCATAACTCAAAGAAACCTGAGGATATGACCAGTGCATGCAAATTAGCTCTAGCTTCTTTAATAAGACATGAGTCTGTGACCAAAATTGACTGCAACAGAACATCGTTTTGAGCTGTACGCGGTACGTGCGGATAGAATAGTAAGTCAGAAAATCCACACCAACTAATTATGCCTAAATATGCCTAAACTAGAGGTTAAAACCAAGTCATTTTTAAGTTAGGAGGCATACACGAATACCATGCGACGGCTAGAGTTCCATGCTGTTTAATTTTTATATACATACTTTCTTTCGCTATCATGATATTGTAAGAATTAATGCTGGTTTTTGCTGATCATGATCATGTTTATAGTAATTAAAGTCTTTAAGTTATCATTTCGGTTGAATAATTATAAAATATAATATGTATATAAAAACTTATAATAATAAGATTGTTGAGATATGGCTTGAATACATGCTTCACCTGCACTTTTGCTCGAGCGAAGACAGCTCCCACTTGAGCAAGATTCAACCTGAGAGTTCGCTTGATCTTCACTACAATATTTCGAAGTGCAACCCAAGAGTTCGCTCGACTCTCGCTCGAAGTCCTACTCGAGGACTTCGAGCGAGATTCAGGCAGAGACTTCGCGAGACCCTCGTTCGACGTTCAGCTTGAGCGAGTTTGACCTAGCAGTGTTCGCTGGAGCGAGATTAACTCTCGCTCGAGCGACATCGCATTAATATAAATATCGCAAGCCTCATTCGCATGAAGCAGCAGACGAAAAACCAGAGCTCTGTTTTTGCCCGGACGAACAGAGCACCCCTTTTGGTCTCATTTCTTCATCATTTCTTGAGTGGTTGAGTATCAACAAGTGAGGATTGAGTATATACACGTGAAGTGAGTGTTTTCTGTTGTAAGAATATATTGATTCTCTCTCTGTGTACTCCATTTGATTATAGTGAAGTTTTGAAACCAACCCTACAGTGGATGTAAACTCAGTTAAGTTGAACCACTTAAATTTGGTGTTCTGTGTTGTCATTATTGTTTTTACTTCTCTTAGTTGCTACTACTGCATTTGATTTCTTATCTGTGTTGTTAGTTTTATCGGTTTATTCTCAACAAATATCATATATAAACAATTAGCAGGAGACAAAAACAAACTAACTATTATATATAATATATTTATTAATGGCTATGTCCCTCATTTTTTGGAGTTGTGCAACCAATTATAATATACGTGATCGACTTTATAACCTGTCACTAGCTAACACATGCACGTCCTGCATGCGTTGAGTTGGTAATACATTAAGAGTAATGTTACATGTAAATATCTAGTGTACAAGCGTCGTGTGATTATTTTAAAAAAATTAGTCATGTTTACTATAAAAAAAGAATAATATTACGGGAAGTCGGTTTTAGGAAGTCGATGGAGATCGGCTTTGATTTAAAAAAGATTTCCTTCATTTTCAACTTTGGTTTTCATTTCTATACCAAAAACAAACCAATGAAACTTATTTTTTTGAGAAGAAGAAAATTAACCATTTCATTCAACTTCAAGATAACAAATGCGGGATACAAGAAAAAATTTCCTCCAACACTATTCTCTCCTTGATTAAAGAGTTTAAGTGCTTCCTTAGCTAACTTATGAGCAACAACATTACAATTCCTAGAAACGTGGTTTACTTTCCAAAACTGCAATTGCTCGAGCATATCCTTTGTGTCTTGAAGAATTAATCCAAGGGTGCTCCAATTTTCTCTACTGCCATTGATTCTATTAACCACGTCCAAAGCATCGCCTTAAAGTATTACAGCGTTTAAGCCTAATTGACGACACAAAATTACTGCTTTCATTAGCCAAGGCCTCTGCAATAAAAGCATTAGGAAACGCATCACGTTGAGACATCATTGATGCTAGCACCTTCCCTCTCCACTCTCTGATCACAACACCAATTCACACTCGACAATTGACTACATGCACCGCCGCATCCTAGTTTACTTTGAACTTGTTCTCTGGGGGAGGAATCTAATGTTGTTGAGTGGAAATCTGTTGAGACCTCTGTTGTTGAGTCAGTCTGTTAGCCTCTATGAATTCCCCAATGAAACTTATTAGATCCATGAAAACAAAGTTGAAAATGAGGACTTTTTTTTTTTTAAAATCAAAGCTGACTCTCCACCAGCTCCCTAAAATTGACTTCACGTAGAATTACTCAAAAAAATAATTTTTTATATGGGTCTCGTATATGCATGACATACTGCAACTGTATATCATTTCTCATATACATATGATCTATATATATATAGTTTTCCAAAACTTTGGCTAAGCAACTTAAATTAATTTTCAAACTTCATAAACTTCGCTTGCCTGAAGAGATGATCAGATCAAAATGATCTATTTATATAATATTCTAAAGTTAAAGATCGCATATGCTGAGAAAGTTAAAAAAAAAAAAAAAAGTGTTGGGAAAACTTATAAAAAGAATGGAAATTCTAAACTAATTGGATATGTATTAATTTTTATTCACTAAATTTAAATTAATGGGATATATATATAGTGGTCGTGATATGTAGTTAGTCATGATATGGCCGATTCATATGAACAACGCTCAATCCATGCCTTGAAAATTATACAGTAGTACTGTAGGTATTGATGAGATTTTGGTATCCAAACGATGGTCTCTATATTACGTCCCTTTCAACGACTTTGGATTGGCACAGATCTGGCGAACAACCAATTATTTATTCAATGGACAAAATAAGGCGATCGAGGCCGTTTGCTTTTGGTAGGAAGAATGTTCCATGGCTCTTTTCAGAGAAAAAATAAATGTAAGTTTATTTGGCATTTTGGCCAACCAGAGAAGATTCATTTCATCTGATATTATAAGGGACTCCAAAAAAGAAAAATCGGAAAACAATAAAAGAAAAGAAAAATAGTGGTTGAGCGACCCGCTGAAGGAAGGAGCACGCTAGTAGCGAATAAGACATTGTAGTTGAAGTTGAAGATAAGCAGGTTTGACTGTGAAAGGACCTGGTTTCTCCTGCGTTTCATTGGCACCAATTTTCCATAAGAAAATCATGAACCTCATACCAAATACGTTAACATATATCTTTATATATATGAAGTGGCTATCTAACGAAAATTCTTATTTTAATAGAAATTTTTATTTCTCCGTTAAAGTTAACACTTTCTATCAATTTCTGTTAAAATTAATACTGCATTTAATGAAAATTACTATTTTAAACACAATTTATTAAATTTATTCACTGAAATAATGTTCTTGGCATTAAAATTAATTTCATCTCTTCAACTTTTTACAATAGTAAACTTTCTATTTAAAACTCATTTAACATCTATATAATATCACTTAATACTTTAAACACAATTCATTAAACCCATAAATAATGTTAGAAATTTCTATTTTAGAATTCCTACTTAGGACATATTTTTTAATTTTATTTTATGTAAAATAAATATAATAATAATAATAGTATAGAATAACACAATAATAATATAGAATATATAAATATAACAATATATATAGAAATAAATCATTCATAACAAGTTATACGTTAGCGAATTTAATTTTATTCATGAAAATTTTATTCCTATTATATGATTAATAATTTTATTTTTTTAAAAATAATTTATAATTTTAAAATGAATGTATTATTCATTAAATTAAATATAAATACGGTATATATAGTTAATATACGGTATATACAATTTATTATAATTATATTAAATTGGTAATAATAAGCAATAAATATAATTAATATTATATGTTTGATATTTAATTGAAATATATATGATTAAATAAATTTATATAAATTATAAATTATAATATAACATTCTTATATAAATTATAAACTATATAATTTATTTTTTCAAAAAACTCATATTATTTCTTAAAAATAATCACATAACTAAAAAAACATAGATATTTTAATATCCTCTGTTTTGAGGCCGTACAAAATAATACAAATGTTAAATTATCATCTTGGAATTAAAAAAATATCATATCTTGAACTAACCTTTTATTAAAACTTTAATCAAAATTATCTCAAACAAGTTTGATAAAACTATATATTATATTTATTTATGAGACTATCTTATTGTTTTTATTAATTTTTTTTATAACATATGAAAACGTATAATTATTTATCATCTACTTAATTATGAATAATCATTAAATTTTTATTAAAAATTAAATTAAATAAACGTGCTTTGCACGTTATTTCTATCTAGTATATATATATATATATATATATATATATATGAACTAACTCACTAATTACTTTAAATGGCTTGCATGCGCACATTCAGCATAGATTACATCATTTTCGACCTTTTCTCACAAATGTGTTTCGTCCAAAATACTATATGTGGGGTGGGAAATAAATTTTTTTCCACCAATTTCTTTGGTGGGAGATTGGTGGCGTATAGTTCATGGATAATAATATTTTTGCTACCAGTAAATTATTTGGTGGAAAATGCTTAGTTTTTCCCATGAGTTTCGCAGGTAGTGAAAAGTATTTTCTTTCGTGGCAAAATATTTTTCCATCTATACCATAGTGGTTAAAAATATGTGTGTATCCATGAAACCAATTGGTTAGAATAAATTTTTACCAATGAGTTGTTTCATGGCTTATTTGGTGGCATAAACATATTTCCTAGTACCAATTTTGTGGCAAAATAGCATTTTGGTTGATGGCCATTCGTGAAAATTGATGATCCTAATCTTGCACTTTCTAACTTGTTTCTCACCAGTATTTTTGCTTGCAAATACTTATTAGCTACCGAGTATATAGTGGCAAAACAACTTTATTGTTGATTTTAGTATGTAGTATATACTCATCACCCCTTACAAGTTTTGGAAAAAACCATTTTTGCCACCAATATATTTTATTGTAAATAAGAATTAACTACCAAGTGTATAGTGGTAAAAGTTGTGTATCCATGAGTTAAATTTGTGACAATATGATTTAATTTCATTTCGAAATATTTGCTTTTCCATAAAGTAAATTCGTGCAAAAACTATTTTGGGATGATTTATCTACTATTGAAATTATTCATCCTGATGGCGTGCATCTAAGGGTGAACTTTCAACTCGACTTGATTTGACCAGCACGTTTCCAACCCAACCCGATTGCAGCATATACCGTTTGGCAGTTTATCTGATTACTCGAACCAAATACGCTTATCGGGATAATTGGTATTCCGTTTTATTTTTATTTTTATTTTAATTTAATTTAATTTTTCTTTTTGGGTTTTCTGGCCCAAATGAGGGCATTCTCAATTGATATTCTTTATGGCAAAAAATTAACAATATTACTCTTTAATTTGTCACTGGAGAGGAGCGATTGTACAAGAATAAGAAAATTAATAATTTTGAAATATGCAGTTTTTGCATGTTTACTAGAGAGAAAATTGATCATGACTAGCAAAACACGGGCTGTTGAGGGGCGAGCTAGGCATTGACGTTGGGTGTTGCATCAACTAATCAAATATGTTATTGATGTCTTAGAAAATATCCAATTTATGCAAATAACTAAAATCTAATTACTTGGTATAAACTTGGGAAATGGGCTCTGAATAATATTTGAAAAATCTCAATAAACATTGGCTTACTTCCGAAAGCCAGTGAGAATACTCTAAGTATTTATCCTACACAAAAAATGCATATACATGCACAAAGACACAAGAATTTAGTTTTGCATCTCTTCTTGCAAGAGAGGGATGGTCTTTCTTCCAAGGAATCCACACTTTCCACACACTGATCTTCACCTACTCCATCTTCTGTAATTTGTCCCCACATCACAACATAGAACCCAATTCCAACTATGATCGCCCCTATTACACTACACATGTTACTTCAGTATTTAAGATTGAAGGAAAACAAACAAAATTTAAGATTTAAATGATTATATCTTTAGACATGCAAGCCCTTTTAATTAACCATGCAATTAAAGAAGCAAGTTCCATTATACACTGTGATTGTGGAGAATGTGAAAATTAATAGAGTTTTTTCTTTTTCTGCTTTTACCTTCCACAGTGAAGATTATTTGTAAAGAAGCTAATACTAAAAATGGTTGCAAAAAGAATCCCAAAAATATGTTAATACCTATGCCTCGATCGAGATTTCATGCTTCTTTTTGGTTATCCGATCTCATTCAAAATATTTTGCAAATATATCTCTGCACAAAACAAAAAAATTATGTTAAACATATAATTAATTGAAATGTATAAAATAAAATATTATTCAAATATAAATCTTACTAATTTCTAACTTGTAGCTTTCAGCATATTCCATTACATCTTGAGAGTCATAATTAACAGAGGGAGCCTTCAACTAGTTTTGTGTGCAGATAAGAGTTTCAACTGTTGTTGGGGCCAATGAACTACGAAATGAATCTAAGACATGACCTCCAGCACTAAATGTAGACTCAGAAGCAACAGTAGATACGGGGATAGCTAACACATCTTGAGCTATTTTGGCAAGTATTGAAAATCTAGCTAGGTTTATCTTCTACCATAGTAGAATATTAAAGTCAGGTGTCATCCATTCAATACTCTCCATAAAATACTTATCCAATTCTATTTTGGACTCTTCCACACCCATTAATAATTTATGTTGAAAATACATATCTAATATATTCTCATCATCATCATTACATGAAATGTTACTTTGGGTTTCACCTCTGCCTACACTTGATTGGCCCCTACTTGAACCTACACTGGATGTTGAATATTTCTTATACATCTGCTCAAACAAAGTTCAAATCCTCGCTTATGACCAATAACATTTGTAAAACAAAATTCCAAAACGTCTAACTTGTTGTACGGATCAAGCATAGCTGCAATGAACAATATTTTGTTCAATTTACTTAAATCCCCCTAATATTTGTCATATTTCAACATCATCTTCTCTGACATGGATTTAAGTATATTGCTCTCATTACTTGAAGATTTTTTCAAATGGTCATAGATTGCAAATATTTATCTTATAAACAAATTTGAAGTTGCATAAATTAAGCCTAAAACCCGCAAAATCATGTCATAAAAAATCTTCAAAAATCGTACAAAAATCTTGATGATTTTCCAATCTTGCGAAGTTAATATTTCACAATCAACATCACGTAAATATGGGACAAACTCACTATCTTCATTTTGCAGCACCTCAAGTGCCACATAATGTTTTAAAGCCGAACTCAACATTAGATATGTTGAGTTCCACCTAGTTGAAACGTCAAGACAAAGAAGTCTATCACTTATAAGAATATTTTGTTTCTCTACACATAACTTGAACTTGTCAAGTCTTGCAGGGGAAGACTTCACATATTTAACTGCATGGCGAATCTTCACAACTAATGTATTAATTTCTATCAAACCATCTTGGACAATGAGATTCAAAATATGTGCACAACATCTTATATGCATAATCTCCTTAGCTAATACCATGCAATCCCTAAACTTGGCAATTCTTCTCAAATAATCAATGACCGTATTGTTAGCGGATGCATTACCAACTATGATTAAAAAAATCTTCTTTATGTCTCATTCAAGTATGGATGATTCAATCTCTTTTCCTATTGTGATCACTTAGTGATTATGAGCTTTCTTAAAATGTATTATTCTCTTATGTAATTTCCAATCCTCATCAACAAAATGAGCTGTTATGCACATATAGTTAATATTTTGAACTGACATCTACATATAAGTTGTAATGCAAATCTTATAATCAGATGCCATAAACATGGTCTTCAACATCTCTTTTTCTAACATATAAATTTTCATATAATCTCGCATACCAGTAATACGAGAGTGGATTAGAAATATATGCTTAACTACGGCCATAATGTCTTGAAAGCTTTCTTTTTCACAAAATTAAACGGTAGCTCATTCTTAATTATCATTTTCGCTATTGCCAACTATATTTTTTGTTCATTGTACTTAGCAGGTCCAACACTTGGATTGCTAGTTGTACCATCCACCCCCGTCGTCCTAGCCCCAGTCTCTTTTAATGGGTAGTTATCCCTTCTAGCCCCAATAGCAGCATGCAAGGTTTTGCATTTTTCAATATGATACTTCAAGGATGAAGTACCTTATTTTTTAGGATGACATAATAAAGCCTTACCACAATAATCGCATGTGGCTGTGGGCTCATTAGGATCCTCATCATTTCTCATAAAGTGTCGCCATACATCTGATCTGCTCCTTCTTGGGATAGGAGGAAGAACTTGAGGACTAGTTGCTTGGAGAGAGCTATCTGAAACTATAGGTAGAGTGCTATCCAAATGAATGGGTACTGATTCAGACCCAGATGAACGCATAGAAACACTAGATTCCATATGATTCAACTGCTGAAAAAAAGAGTAAGTTGAAAACCTAATAAAAAAAATAACAATTTCATTGGATGATATATTATTCCAAAATGACAATTAAAAAAATGAACTAAACTAAATTATCTAACAATAAGAGGATTGAAATGATTCCAAGGAACCACCCAAATTCATCAATCACATAAACAAAGAAGAATCCACTTTGATATTAGACATCACATAGGTTTTGAGGTGGCTTCCCTCAGCTTCTATGTTCTAAGGGCTGCAAGAAAATTAAAGGAGTAGTCCTTCATAATGGCTAGCTAGAGCTTAATTCATCACATGTTATGTGGTCCTTATGTTTGCCTACAGTATGCCAACAATGTGTCCCCAAAATAGAGAAATTTATGGCTAAAATGTGAATTATAATGATTTGAATAATGGGTTTTGTTTAAAGTTTACAAATAATAATATTGTTTGCTGAAATTTAAGATAAAAAATGCTTGCTATAGGGTAGGCTTGAAGGGTGGCTGCATGTTGGCATTAATGATGCAGCATGCATTAATGGTAGAAAGTAGAAATTGAAGGAAATAAATGTAAAGGGAAACTTATTGGTGAGTAAATCTTATGTATCATAAGCAGTACTACCTGAAAGCTAGATACGCAATCGGCCAACATGAGAGTTTTTGTAGAATTGGTTTAACTACCTGCTCGCGAATTAAGCAACCATTTCAACCAAAAGCAAAAGCAAAGCAAAGCAAAACAAAGAAAAGAAAAGAAATGAAAAGGGATTGAGATGATGATATCATATCATTTCTTTTTAATAATATCATTTCTTTTTTTTAATAATAGATGCATTAGATGGATGGTTGATAAGTCAAAATAATTACATGAGTGAAATAAGCCTAAACCTGCAAAATAAAGGAATCGATCCAAGTAGTTCACGAAGAGATACGTCGTCAATGGCTGAAAATTATAATAAGCCTGAACTTGCAAACAAAGCAATATTTACATGAGTGAAATGTACTCCGGTGGCATTGCAGACAAAGCAATAATAAGCCTGAATCTGTAGACAAAGCAAGAACTAACATGCTCTAGCAAGTAAACTCAATCCGATCGTAAAGCCCAATTCGCACCGCCCCATCAACTATCTTTCTTTACTACCTCCACCAACCAAATCATGAATTCACCTACTCATCTTTCACAAAGTCGATCTAACCAATCTCCCACTCTAGCATACCCCACTTGAAGTTACCCCACACTATAACACTTATTCGAAACCCCCACTACAATACTTTTAGAAATGGAACAAAATCAGCATCCCTTTCCGATAAAAACCCTAAGCAAAAGTCTCTTTCACAACATTATTCACCATCCCTTTTCGATAAAATCAGAATCAAAATTACAGGCTACGTACAACAACGAAGTGGAAAATGGAATAGTACCTTCAGGATCTATGCAACGGATTCTTCTCTTATGGATGCGTCTAGGCCTCTTGGGATTGAGAGAGAGAGGGGCGCAGAAATGAGAGAATCGATTAGGTCTGAAATTTTGAAATCGGCTTATCGAGTATTACCCGATTCGAAAACCGTGGATCGATAAAGGGTATCGAAATAAGTCACTTCTATTTTCAGCTTATGGTCGGTCATTGTAGGTCAGGTTATCGGTCGGGTCAGGTAGGGTCAACCGTTTTTTGTTCACCCCTACATACATTTATGGAAAATGCATCCTATCCCACCGCCTTCTTGGTGGAAAAAAGCTAATATGGTAAGTCAATTGTGACTAGGCAGATTGCAGTAAAATACCTTTGCCATGAAAATTTAGTTTTATTTTTCATTTTTTATTCCAGCAACCCATTGCATACATCTTTTCCCACATCAATATCTAAAACACGAACATGTTTCCTCACAAATAAATTGCTATCTAGGTATTTGTAACCACCAATACCAATATATTGCCCAAAGAAAATATGTTGAATTTTTAAAGCACATCTTAACAAACAATATAATTCCCTAAGTTACTGCTAAGTAATGCCTCAAATAAGTCACACCAAAATCTAATTAATAACCAATGTACATGTTACACACGTAACCACCATCATTTCCACAAATTTAGTTACATGAACTTAATTTATAATATTGATAGTTAGTGGATTTCAAATGCTACAATCAAGTCAAGCATCTCTGTTTACATGAAAAACTTATAAATTAATGGTTCTAACAACAACTAAGACAAAATTTCAGGAAATATTCACAGATTAGTGAGCATTAAGCAGTGTTGCCCAGCAGCAGTTTTCTAGACAACCAAATTTCAGCTTCTTGCTCCACAAAATCTGGTGCCAAATGTCTTCTGAAACTGTAAAAAATCATGCATGTCAAGCTCAAGAGATTTAATTGGCCAATGATATTTGTGGGTTGGAAGCTTCTAATTTCATTGTTGTAATACACAAGTTGTACATATGGAAACTTAATAAACCCTTTCACGATATAGCATATACTATTCATACAAAGGAGGCAAGTAAATAAATGTGATGAATCTGACAAATGTTTACCAATGGTTGAGTACCCATGTAAAAAGGGCTACAGGTGCTTCAATTTCTTACAGTGGCTATTGCAATCACTGCAATCTTGCATATTCTAAGACTAGAATTTTGTTATAGTACATACCATGTAATTATTTCTAGTGGAAATACTATTTCTTGAAAATTGCTATTATCCTTCCTACTAAGACTTAGAAGGTGCTTTATCAAAGCAAATATAAAATTGGTGGCATTTGTGTAAACTATGGTTTCTATTTTGTACCCATACTATAGCAGGTTTGACACGATGCTATTGTACTAGATCCATGTGGCAATCACTATAAGATAGCATTTCTGTACAACATACTAATTGAAAATTATTATTAAATCAGCCATGCAAACCAATTACACAAGCGGCCCACTTTATACCATGGTTTGCATATTATTGCCCACTAGAAAACTGCTAGTATCCTTTATAGTAAGATTTAGAAGGATGTTTATCAAAGCAAATTAAAATATGTATTTCTGTAAACAATCCTGTGCAAATAATTTTTTCACCATACTATACTTTCTACATGATGCTATAGAATCACATCCATGTGGCAATTACTATAAGATAGCATTTGTGTAGTACATCCTAACTGAAAACTATTATTACAAACAAATCAGCCATGCAAACCAATTATCTACAGCTGCCCACTTTATAGCATACTATTGCCCACTAGAAAACTACTAGTATCCCTTCTAGTAAGACTTAGATGGATGTTTAGAAAAGCAAATAAAATATGCATTTGTATAAACATTCCTGGGCAAATATAGTATTTCTAGTTGTAACACTATTTTGCTTAATAACTACTATTATCCTTTCTAGTAAGACTTAGAAGGAGCTTTGTATATGAGCAAATATATAGTATGCATTTGTGTAAACTATGTAAAGTATTTTTGTCTCTTCCTGTAGCAGTTTGTACATGACTCATTAGAATTAGATCCATATAACAATCACTCTAACTGATAGCATTTCCCTACAACATCCCAACTGAAATTTTAGCATACAACTCAATAGAATTTTAACATTTCTGATAGCATGCCCTGCCCATTGGTTTTTCCCGTGGTTATTGTAGTTCACTATTTGCCATGAAAAGATTGAACACCTACTGTAATCAATCACAAATGCTAAATATATAAGGAATAAGATTTATTTGATTTCCACATGATCAACATATATATGTGTGTATATGTGTGAATCCAACTTTCAATTTTGCTAGCTAGCTATGGTAGGAAACTATTTTAGCCACAAACAGATCATTACATTGCCTTGTGAACTCCTTTGCGTCCCGAAGCGCAATGGGCCAGTAATAACCTGCTCACACTATTTTTGCTGCTTTGGCTCCCTCCTTCCCCCCCGCCCCTATGGGAGTGATCTCCACATATGTCCTCGTGTATTTCCCTCATTTCATAGTTAGTCTCCTTTTTTGTTATACACCTAAGTAATAGAGTTGAGTATCCTCGCCTATATAGAACCCCATCGACTATAGTGTATAGAACTGCTCTACTTTGAACTTTTCTTGCTTTTTCCACACTAAAAACTTCTTCACCTATTGCCATCGTATCAATGGATTATAGAGTTATATCCCGGGGTAGGGTTTCCTCTTATAGCTGATGTTGCTTGCGCCAGCCAGTCGGCTTTCCAGTTATCATCTCGAGGAATTCACTCAATTGAAAAATATTGGAGTCGGCAAGATCTTTCTTGGACTTTTCGAAGGTACTACACTAGCCTTGGCCTTTTTGTCACACAATCGCCCGAAATTTGGCCGACTACAACTTGAGAATTTGCCTTCATGACAATGGTCATTCCCCCGACCATTATGGCCACTATCATTCCCGAATGCACTACCCATACTCCGCCTCATTATTTGTAATTTTGAAGTTCAACCTAATGGCTTGAAATGACTTCTCACCCTCGTTGTAGTCATGTGAACTCCCACACCCTCCTCCTAACTCAACAAGATGACCCTTCAACATGCATGGTCCACGACTTTTTCTCCTGCACAATTGGTATTTCTTCAAGGAAATTGGTTGACTCTACAACAAAGTCTGCTAAAATTTGCCCCTTAATGGCAGCCCTAGGCACATAATTGATGTCATACTCACTTAGCTCAATGCACAATTTCACCATCCTTCCTGGCCTGTTGGGCTTCTGAAATATCTTTTGTAAGGGTGTTGAAGTGATTACTCTTTTAGGATGGGTCTAAAAGTAGGAATGTAGTCGACGTGCTGATATTACGAACGTGAAGGCGAGTAGTTCCACCTTTTGATATCCTTCTTCTGCTCCTCTCAAGGCTCTATGAACATAGTACACTGGTCCTTGTTCCTTCCCTTCATCTCTAACTAGTGTGGAGGATATTGCATCTGGAATGGCGGCTAGGTACATTGCTTTAACTGGGCAAATGCCCATTCACATCAAATATTCCACTCTTGGGCCTTTTTAACAGTTGGAAGAATGGTAGAAATTTGTCCGTGGATTGGGACACAAATCTGTTGAGGGCTACTATCATTCCTACAAGTCTTTGGACTTCGTTGATCGTTGTCTCATTATAGTGACCACCCTTAACTTCTCGGGGTTAGCTTCAATTCTCCTTTTCGATACCAGGTATCCATAAACTTTTCTGACTATACCCCAAATGCACACTTGGTCGGATTCAATTTCATCCGATATTGGCATAAAACACCAAAGGCTTCACTCAGGTCCTCAATGTGCTGGTCAATGTATACCTCCATATTTTTGCCAATTTGCTTTTTAAACATCTTGTTGACCAATCTTTGGTAAGTTGCCCCCGTGTTCTTCAGCCCGAAAGACATCACTGTATAGCAGTATAACGCTTGATCTGTAATGAATGCCATTTTATCTTGGTTCGCCTTCTACATTTTGATCTAGTTGTATCTTGAATGGGCATCCATGAAGCTCAGTATTTTATGTCCCGTTGTAGTGTTGACTATTAGGTCTATCTTGGGTAATGGGAAGTTATCTTTCGGGCAAGTTTTGTTGAGGTCCGTGAAGTCCAAACACATTTGACACTTCTTGTTTGGCTTCTTTACAAGCATGACGTTTGACAGCCACTGGGGATATTGTGTTTCTTTGATGAATCTGGCTGCCAACAGCTTATCTACCTCTTCTGCCATCACTTTGTACTTCTTAGTGCTGAAGTTCCTCTTCTTATGCTTTATTGACTTCATATATGTGTTGATGTTTAAGCAGTGCTCCATCACCTTTTCATTGATGCCCAACATATCCTAATGAGTCCAAGGGAAATGTCTTTAGGCTCAAAGAGGAGATGAGTTAGGCTTTCCCCATCACCTTTCGCAATCTTCGTTCGAATCCTCATGTGATTTTCCAGTTGGGCTGGGTTGAACTTGACCAACTCTAATGGTTCGTCGGCCTCTCCTTGTTTCAGGGATCTTTCATCTCTTGTTGCAGCCTTGGTGATAAGAAATTCTAAACGTGGCGAGGATAGGGTTGTTGTTACAAGTTCCAATGAATTCACATCTCGTTCTCCTTGCTTGAGCTCTTGTATGTAACATTCCTGAGCAACTACTTGTTCCCCCTGACTTCCTCGGCTCCTACTTACGTTGAGAACATAATCTTCAAATGATAAATAAAAGTGATTGCTCGCAAGGCATTCAATGTTGGTCTTCCTATGATGGCGTTGTATGCCGAATGTGTCTTCACCACTAAGGATTCTGTCATCGTGGTGGTGACTCGTCTGTCCTTATCGACACTAGTAATGAAATCGACCCTATGGGTTGAATCGAGTCCTTGGTGAACCCTTTTGACATAGATGGTGCTGGAAGAAGATGATCAACACATTATTCCATTTTGGTGGAGGCATCCCAGAAGAGTTTTGTCAGCTAAGCTTCCATTGTCCACTACTAATATTGTCCTTGTAGTATAATTTGCCACTACCATTGTGACGACCAACGCATCATCATGGGGTGCACCACTCCTTGCGTGTTGCCATCATGAAAAAGATTAGAGAGGTGGAAGATTGTATATGTGCTTGTTTAACAAGTCTCTCCATGATGTAAAACTCTTCATATCTCACCCATCAAGCATATGCTTTCCATCTTGATGTAGTCGGCCCATTTCCTGCGCATCATATGAAATCATGCGGATCTCTCCTAATGGGGGATT
Organism: Platycarya longipes; assembly: GCA_036559045.1. Taxonomy (NCBI): domain Eukaryota; kingdom Viridiplantae; phylum Streptophyta; class Magnoliopsida; order Fagales; family Juglandaceae; genus Platycarya; species Platycarya longipes. The sequence continues at coordinate 11,759,494 of CM071801.1, forward strand.
CCTTTTCTCTGCCTCTTATGGGGATTGTTCATTCCTCGGGTCCTAGGATCTCCTCGCCCTTTTAGGTGACCTCCTTCACCTCGAACTTCTGTTTCGCTTTGGCTTACGATTCTACTTTCGATTGTCCACTCACCTTGGTGGGGACGCATTTTCGGCTACGATGCGTTCCAGCTTTCCCCTCATTTCTTCTATCTTTTCAATAAGTGTGTAGTAGTCCTCTGTCCAATGGTTGGTTATGTTGTGATACGTAGAGTATCGCTAAGGTCGTCTTCCTCTGTCATCGTTGTGTCTCTTTGCCTTGTGTTCTTCTCGTGCACTGGAGTAATGCATGTGGTTGCTATTGTACCAACTAGGATGTGCCTCCTGTTTACTGTCGTAATGCCCTTTTCTCGGCTTTTGACAGCTCTCTTGGTCTTTTCTAATGTTTCCCTTCGACGTGCCTTCCTCTTTTCATCTTGGCCTGGCAGTCAGCATTAACAAAGTCATCTATCCATAAACTCCTACAAGTTAGATGGTGTTTTTCTTGCCAACTCGGCCATGAAGGGACTTGCCGGCCAGATTCCACTCAGTAACACGGTTAACATAATCTTCTCGTCTTGATCATCTGCAGTTATCCTTTCTTTATCGAACCACGTCAAATACTGTTTTAAGCTTTCATCTTCCCTTTGCTTCATAGTTAGTAAATAAGCTACGGGTCATCTCTGTCACTAGCTAGCTATGAACTGAGTGATGAATTGTCTTCCTCGCTCATCAAAACTTTCGATGGAACTTGGATGTAAGGTTCCAAACCATCCTTGAATAGTTCCCTTTAGTGTTAAAGGGAAGGCTCTGTAGGTGATGTCTCTTGGGAACCCATGAAAAGTCATATGCACCTTGAAGGTCTCCAAGTGTTCCACCAGATCTTTGGGTCCATCATACATGTCTATGGCTAGGACCTTGAATTTTGTTGGTAGTGACATTGCCATAATCTGGGCACTGTATGATAGGTTTGTGCTATCAACAACTAATCGACCGAGGATGAAGTTTCGATTTTCCTATCCATCTCCTCATACTTGTCCATCAAGCTACAAAGATCGTGGTGCATCTTTTTTGTCTCCTCGTCTTTGTGAGGTGTCTTATCGGAACAAGTGATGTGGGCCTCTTGCTCGCCCTCAGCATGAATAGGGCCTTCCCTAGATGCTCCATTCTAAGTTTTGAGAACCTCATTCTCATTTCGCAATATGTTGATCTTGTCAATGGGCCTCTTTACCAAGTCCTCCATTTCAATAAGCCTCCCTTCCATGTTCCTTGATGTTGCTTCTTGTTCCCATTTTGCTTGAGACTGACTTGCAGTAGGCATATGAAAAGCACGCTAATTGTAGGACAAGAATCCCACAGATGGCAACAACTACTGTGGACATGTTTCACAACTCCAACGACTAATCACCAGCAACCAAAGAGTAAAAAGGTTCGGGGTTCGAGGGAACGCCTCTGATGCCTAAGTCAGTACTATATCATAAATGTACTCAAATTATTCACTGGGATCGATAGTAGATGTACTCAAGCTTCTTTAAATAAACAAACTTTAGATTAACCGTTTGATCTACATTTGAATTTTGAGTGCCACATATTTTTGGGGATATCCACCCAACTCATTTCAAAACGAGTTGGGTTGGTTACCCTTTTATCCCATGATATTCAGGTGATCTATCGAATGGATGTTTATCTTGCTAGGTTAAAGGATACATGGGCCTTGATTGTCTCGTGGCCCATGGTGTTAAACCCTTTAAGCTTTAAAGGGATATTAGAGCCCTTCCATGACAAGAAGGGCACTTAGATTGTCTAGCTAGTGAAGAAAGTATAGAGAATGCTCAGGATGATTGGAAGAGGTTGCAGACATAGTGGAAGGCAGAGAATAAATTGAATGAGAAGATCAGAGACCTAGAGACATGGTATTGAACATAGAAACGAAATTATTTCTTCATTGTTTACATGTAAATTTATAGGAAATGCCACTATGCCACTTTACTTTGCCCACTCATTCTAACTCCTCGTGTATTTAATTATTTTTTCAAATATTTGTTTTGCTTAATAGTTAGGGAAGTGACTATTAGTGTATTAGTAAATTTTTATATATACTTTAAAAATGTTTAAACCTGTTTAAAAAATATTTGAAATAAAAGCAAAAAAATAGAAAATTACAAATTGCACTAAGAGGCACACCAAGTGGACAAATTTGAAGTGGCATAGAAGCATCACTCAAATTTATAATACAAAGGAAGGACTAAAATCTTCTGGTTGATGGGTTTAAGAAGGAAAGTATAAGCGGTACTATATGTGCGAGATTTGCGTAACTCTAATAAATTACCTTACTTTCTTTTTGATTGCTAGTTGGAAAACCTTGTTTTTAGCCGACCTCTCTTTTCAGAGTGAGAAACTCTTATCTCTCTCTTGAAAAACATCATATTTGTCATTTTCGCCAGAGAGGAAAGTGTGAGTCTCGGCTCTACCTTCCTCTCATTCTCTTTTTCCTTTACATTTCCTTTCTATTACTTTTTTGTGTAGTTTGGTCATGAAACGACCACACGCACCCCACCACCACGTTTCCTTGCTGTATATCTGCTGGTATGACGCAGAACTACTCCCTAATAGTTGGTGTGTGGCCCTCACGTGTGGTTTGTTTTAGTCCATGGTTTTCACGCGCCACCGCACTCCGACAATCCTACCGGTAACAATTGTTATACCATCAGATTTTCCACCCTTTGATCCTTCAGATCGGCCTATACGCATCTCCATCCCACCGGTGTGTGGCCCTCACACACCACTTTATAAGCGTGGGTCGTAAATTTCTCCATCGCAGATCTGCTCCTCCGATGCCAATCTATCTGAGTTATTGCTTTTCCTAATCGGTGATCTAGTTAAAGGGATTATGGACCTCTCCAATAAATACTTCAATACATCCAACAATAGTGCTTCTGTTTGCACTGCTTTCGAAAGTTGCTTACCTTCAAAACATCTTTTAAGACAGTGAACAAGAAATTGGTCTTAAAATCTACTTGTTTTTTTTTTATCACCATTTTTGTACCGTGGTAGTTATTTTGGAGTATTTGTTGGGAACCTCATGATCCTCTCTAACATGTATCATCTTTATTTTTAATGAAATTTTCTTGCTTGGGAAAAAAAAAAAAAGTGCTGGTCGGAAAAGCCAAGAGATTGTAGTAAGTCATGTCCTGATCAGCTGTACGAAAAATGGCCAAATCGATCCGAAAGAAAACAGAAAGAAAACTCGTATATGGACCTTTTTTGACCTTATCCACGAAACATATTATTTCTCAAGATGCATATCATGTATTCGATACAATGCCAAGAAGAATTTCAGAATTTTGTTTGCATCCTTTCTCATTGATTTCTGTCGTCTATTCACAGTATATATATATAGTCACTATTACCGTATATTTTTCTAAGTGATTTCCACAAGTCGAAGACTAGATGACACCTGTTCTTTACAATTAAATGACACGTCCTCTACAATTTATTTCAGAATGATCACCACGCCTTTGCTCTGTGTGTGAGTGGTCTGTAGTGCAGGTTTTATTGTTTTCCTCAGTTTTGAAAGAATGCATTTTGGCTTTCTTGACAGTGTGCATGGCCTGCTTGACAGTGTGCATATTGGCGTCGTCTTCTTTAGCGCCAGCGTGCACTTCTTCCTTAACATCCTGAAGGTTCCCTAACCATACATATATATATAGGATCCGCTTTTGAAACCGGATATTGACCTTTTGACAATAACCTCCAATGATTATATTTTTGACACAGTGGATGGCTGGTGGCCTACATCATCACCAATTTCAACTAATGGACTCACCTTTATTATAAGTTTTCCAATTTTTCAAAAATACATTACTTAAAATGGACCGTATTGGTCCTAGCTAGTTAGATTGATGTGACTAGGAAACAAATGAGGGTTTCCCACCATGGTCCTAATAGTATTTCATTTCGTCCTTACTCTTGAAATATGTGGTTCATATCTGATAAGTATACAATAACAAATAACAGATGGTTGAATGAGCGGGCGAGCAGTATAAGAGTATTTTTATAAATTTTCTTAAATACGTCTGTACACCTAGAATTAGTATAAATACATATGATGTAACTCTAATTTGGATGATAGTGAAATATTATCGCTCGCTCCTGTAGATATAGGCACATTGTCAAATAACGTAAATATCTATATTATTTCTGTCTTAATTACTTTTTTTCGATTATTCCATATATTCATCGTAATTATCGCACGATGACAACACTTGAAATAATTTATAGGAAATGACCGTTTTACTTATAAAATATATAAATATCGTTCACTCTTTAAAAGAAATAAATATAAAATTTATAAGAAGAAAACTAATTTTTTAGTAATGAATTTCACTTTTTTTTAAAAGACTCCAATATACTTACACAATGTATAATTATATTCAGCATTATTATTTTAATTTATTTTCATATATAAAATAATTCATTATTTAAAAAAATTTAAAATTTTAACACTGATCAGTTATCTGCTTGAAATTATATTTCCATTTTTTTTTTATTGTGCCTATTGCTTATCATAATTTTTTAGACTTGCGCGATCGCTATACGTACTGACGCTGGTTTTGAGGTTGACCTTATTCAGAGACTGCTAAAGAATGATAGTACTCCAGAACCCATCATAGATAAAACAGAACACTCGCATTATAACGCATGCAGCATACTAAAAAAGAAAAACCTGTGTATATAACACAAAACGTCAATAACTAGACGTTCTTGTATACAAAAAGTCTAACGAAATTAGGAAATGGCCAATCTAATGATCAAGATGACACAAACAGACTTGTTAATTGTTATCATATAGAAAACATGTTAGGTAGTTTTCCAACAGGAGATAGCACAAAGAATTCGACCTTTCCATCCCTGCAGCATCCAATTTCTATCTTCATCCACTAAGAAATCTTTGTGGTAAAACAGCTTCACATGCGTCTCCACTTCCTTCAAGATCTCCTGCTTCAATGGAAGTTGCCTCAACCCAGCTCTCATATTCCGAACCTGCCATTGCTTATATGTCTCCGGCCTTTCAACCCTCTTTTCTCCTTCACACGCTATCACGTTCAAAACCTCTTTCCCATATGTCTCTTGCTCAAAAACCATCCTCTCCTCATCTACTCGGCCTAAATTAGTATCAAGCATATCGAATAATGCAGAAAAGTAATGCAGTGCCTCCCGGAACCGTGACGTGAAAAATGGAGCATTATAGGATCCATTAACGATTCCATGGATAAAAACATCTGGTTTTATCATCTTAATCAACTTCAAAACAATGTCACGATGACTACTCAATACTACTGTCTCATCCTGCAAATATCTAAACTGGTATAAACAGTTGACGACGATCACCTCATCTCTGTTCATCTTCATGATCATGAGATCTTCCAATTGGATAGTTTCCCATTTCTGGGCAATGGCATTATATTCGAAAGGGACTTTAAACCTCTCACAATAGCTTGCTAAGTGACGCCCCGTATCCTCCATCCTCGCCGGCATGGAACCTCGTTGCGGAAAGTCTATACCAGTAATGCGCAGCACCGGAGGCCCACCGGGTCTTTTGGAGAGATTCTGGATGAGATCAGGCCATTGGAAACCATAAAGAATACCGAAATGAATGATGTGGAGCTTCGTTGCTTTCTTTGATAGATCCATGATCGTTTGGGTTGCAAAGAAAGTTGACATCCTCATGAATGGGCAAGCTGAATACAATAATCTGCAAGCTTTGAAAATATAAAGAGAAGATATGTTTTTAGCAGCGAGTGCTGCATATATCTCGCTTCCATTGCCAAGTAAGCGTGCCTCAAGAGCGTTAGCAAAGCAATGGGCAAGCCTCTGGGACCCGTCACCGTAAGGACAAGAATGCTGTCTAATCTGGGATAGAAGTTCATTTGCTGCCTTGAGATCGTTGCCTCCGACTGCTTCTGCACAGTGCATGAGGAGACTCCTCAGGTCAACCAAATCGGCCCTTTTATTCTCCCGTTCTTTCTTGCTGGCAGTTCTGTTATTTCTGGCTCCGTTTTGTTTTTCTCGTCCATTTTGCATTAAGGCCGCTTCAAGATTACAGGTTTCAAACTCATCTTGTTCAGTACTGCTAAATAGCAGTAGTTTTTCAAACATCTCTGATCGCTCAGGTGCCTCATTATTTAGTGCCAAATACTGATTTCTCCTTCTTGGCTCGAAGCTTAAATTCGTATCATGCTTACGGCCGTGGGGAAGAAATCCCCAAGTTTCCTTTATCACATCTTTAGGTTGCAGAAACATGAACTGGCTCCCTCTAATTGAACCTGGAGCTAGGGGTGGTGTACATAGAGGAGGAGGGGCCGAGCCGCTAATGTTATGTCCAAAGTTGCTTGGAAGACTGATTGACTGCAAACAGGAGAGGGAGTTGGATTGGAAGTTGGACTGGAAGGTGAATTCAGCTGGCGGAGCTAGAACACAAGAGAACTTCTGCTGAGAAAGATGATCACAAATCAAGCTGGATTCAATAGCTTTGTTCGCATGGATAATGCTCTTGCAACCATAATAATTGCAAAAGCAATTACACTTGTTAACTGTGCTGATGACTCTATTTTGATGGGAAGGGATTTGATTGATTAAGGATGGATATTTCTCACCGAGTAGTACATCATAAAAGGGTTTTTCAGCAGCTTGAAGAGTAGCATCAGGGAACATGCAGTTCGCACTCTCCAGGCCTTCTTCCATTAGAATCTGCCTTATGTAGTTCAAAACAGCAACGGGAGACTCGCTTTCTTCTGCATGATGCCCTCCAGTACTTGAGCTCATGTTTGGAAAGGTAGACATAAATTCACTAGGGCCTGCATCAGTGGAAAGATTAAGAAAGAGCCATTATATAGCCTCAGGAAAAAGAAATAATCGGCAAAATATAGACTTGACAGAATACAGATTCATATAAACTCAGAAAATGAAGATTTATGTTGGAAAAACCAGAAGGAAATATAGTAAGAATGAAAGTATATGCCATTATATATGTTAATTAAGTTCATTCTTTTGTACGTTTCTATGTGATCTCAAGATCGATCCTAACATCAACAGTTCATGCATCAGTAAGTAAAACTTTGAGGCTGAGGAACAACCCAACCCTATCTTCTATTGAACAATGGCGGTTTTAGAGACCTGATTTATATAGTAGAGGAATATCAATGGATCGACCTTCACATAAAGGAGAGATCGAAGTTATAAAACAACGAAATTAGACTTGGAGAAAGAAGATCAAGATTATAACTCAAAACACATCATGTTTAGCATGAATAACATGCTTTATAGAAAACACGCACAATCAATAAGTAAAAGAGAAGAACGCCATACCTCAGAGAAACCTGAGGATATGGCCAGTGCATGTGCTCTGGCTAGTAGGAGCAAAGCTCTAGCTTCTTTAATAAGACATGAGTCGGCCACCAAAATTGACTGCAACGTTAGAACATCGTTTTGAGCTGTACGCGGTACGTGCAGACAGAACAGTAAGTCAGAAAATCCACACCAACTAATTACGTCTAAAACTAGATATTAAAAACTTAAAAACCAAGTCATTTTTGAGTTAGGAGGCGTACACGAATACCATGCATGCGACAGCTAGAGTTCCATGCTGTTTAATTTTTATATACTTTCTTTCTTTCGCTATCATGATATTATTGTAAGAATCAATTTTCTGGTTTTTGCTGATCTTGATCATCTTTACAAGTGATTAAAGTTTTTAAGTTATCTTTTCGATTGAATAATTATAAATATAATATGCATGTAAAACAATTATAATAATAAGATCACGAACAAGCAGGAGACAAAAACAAACTAATTATATATAATATATCCATTAATGGCTACTCATTTTCTGGCATTATTCGTGACTAGCTAACGCATGCACGGATCCGTTGAGTTGGTAAGAAGCATATAAATTAAGAGTAATGCTACCTATAATCATTAAATATGTAAGTATTGTGCAATCATTTTAAAAGAAAAGAGAGTGAGATTTATTATAAAAAAAATTAATTTTTTGTTGTACTGGATCTCATATATATATATATTTTTTTTAAATTAATTACATGTCGTATATATACTATAAGAAAATTGTTTATCTGTAGTCAATTATTTTCTGTCTAAATAAGTATTTCTTGTTAAAACAAGTCTATTTTTACAATAAATACTCTTCTTCGTAACAAATAATTTATTACAGATACTCGTTTTTCTTGTAGTAATCATGGCAACTATCATTTCATATACATATATATATATATATATTTCTGATTCTTGCTAGCTATAAGGCTTAAATAATCAAATGACTAAATCCTCTTTTTTTCTTTTATATTAAACTTTTGATATAATTAATATCCCTAAAGTTAGGTTCATTATAAGAAAACTGGTCTGTTGTGGTATTTTTATAGCAGTCAGATAAACTATTTAAGACATAAAAATGTCACAACTGCTTATTTGATTGCTATAAAAATGTCACAACAACCTAATTTACTTGTAGTGATTTATTAAATGAAAAAAGTGAGCTTTATGTAATTATTTAGTTAGTATGTTTTGATGCATTAATATACGTACAAATATTAGAACCTTTATAAATAATTGTAATATATGGTAGCATGATTAATATTTCAGTCTCCAAAACTTTGGCCAAGCAACTTAAATTAATTTTCAACTTTGGATTAGCACATGAGACTGGCGGACCAGCATGCATGGTGGACAAAATAAAACGTGGCCGTTTGCGATTTCGGTAGGAAGGATATTGTTCCATGGCTCTTTTCAGAGAAAAAATGCAAGTTTTATTTGGCATTTTGGCCAGCCGGCAGTGAAGATTCCTTTCATCTGAAATAAAAAGGGACTCCAAAAAAAAAAAAAAAAAAGAGGTTGAGGGACCCAGTCGAGGAAGGAGCTTGCTAGCGATACTACAAGAAAACTGGCCTGTTGTGACATTTTTATAACAATCAAATAGGCAGTTGTGACATTTTTATGTCTTAAATAGTCTATTTGATTGCTATAAAAATATCGAGTTTTCTTGTAGTGCGTGAATGAGACAATGGAGTTGAAGTTGATCAAGATGAGCAGATTTGACTGTGAAAGGACCTGGTTTCTCCAGCGTTTCATAATTGGCACCAATTTTCTTTAACAAAAAATCAACCTCATACCAAATACGTTGACATTTATATCCTGCATAAGGAACGAGATTTGATGTCCACATGATCAACATGTATATATATTATATGTGAATCCAACTTTCCGGCCCCGAATTTTGCTAGCTAGCCATGCATGGTAATGATAAATGGTATAATCTAGAGGCGGCTGATTCTACTAATTTCTTAGTTCATAGGTATATATTCCATCTTCATTGCCACCAATTAATTAATATCTTGTTAATTCAGGTATATATGTACATGTCCAAAATTCTATATTCATCAGCTCGCATGGATTAGTATTATATATATGTTAGAATGTAAACTAGCTTATTTTTACCTTTACACAGGCATTGAGATGGGATAAGAAAATATGAGATGAGATTAAACTTGAAATTTGATTAAGATATTGTAATAATATTATTTTTTTTTTAGATTTTAAAAAGTTGAATTTTATTTATTATATTTTATGTGAAAATTTTAAAAATTTGTAATAATAATATGAGATAGATCATCAAACAGTTTGAACTCATGTATAACCAAACCAAGGCTTACATTTTGGTCTTGGATCAGTTAATTACCACCAACTAATTAACCTGTCTCATCGAGTTTATTATTATTATTCACTATAAGAAAAATGATTAGATATAATTAATTTGGTCATTTCTAGTCTTTTTTGATGTATCAGATTGGTCATATCTGATTTTTTTTTTTTGTAGTAATTTTTTCTAAACCAACATGTTGGCCACTAGGTGTTCGAAAGGCCAATGCTACATATACAGTAGCTAGTCACTTAATTTGTCAAAGAATCTGACCAAAATATATCAGGAAGAGGATATATCATGAATTTCATCGGTCAAGAAAAGCAGATCATGATCATGTCCAACTTCTGACTCGATCTCCCCCATCTATGAAACAAACCGAGCTATAGTACTATTTATATGCGAATGTTTGAAATGAATTACGTGTATGCATGCCGGCTAAAGTACCGCGCATCCTAGACATGGCTTTGAAATTTAGGGACACATGAGGCAAATTAAACAAATTCATTTAATAATAATTAACAGTAGTGGGCGGCTGCATGCTAGCTAGTAGCGTAGCTTTATGAGTATTCAAATTAACTTGCGACGATTTCTTTTGGAGCGAATAAAAAAATGCCGGAAATAGCCTATTTTGTTGTAGTAGTTTTCCGTAATTACTTGCATATATTCGCCGGCCCCTAGCTAGTTGGCTGGTTCAAAAAGTCGAAAAGTACCCAAGTCATCAAGCTGGCATCATCTCAGTATTATTATTATTAGACTTTTTTAGGTACATATAGTACTCACTTTTATCTATTCCTTTCGCATTTTATTGATGTATATCTTGGCCAAAAAAATACTGAATATTAAAAAAAATAATACTACTAATTACATTAGTGAAGTACAAAAAGTGATTGCACATAAAGTTATTATTATTATTATTATTAAGCTGGTGATCATTAACTCAATTAGCCCTTGTTTGGATATCAAAACTATCTCAAATCATCTCATCTCATTATTATTATAATTTTAAGAAAATTTTACGTAAAACTTAATAAAGATGCAAACGGAGCCTAATATATAATAAAAAAAATTTCATATGAATTTAATTTTTTCAAATCTCAAAATAATGATAATATTAAAAACTATTATTTAAATAATATTTTATTTAACTTTTAACTTTCATCTAAAACGATATCATCTCATCAACCGATCCGATCACTATCCAAACGGGGCCTAAAGACGCCATCCCTCCACTATGAAAAGGCCATCCGTTTTCTCCAAGTCATGAGCGCACATCCAATTAATTGATCATCGAGGACAAAAATTAAAAGCCTTCAACCATTATTGGTATAGAAGAAATTAAAGGAGCACACCAATTAATTGATGAGTTGGTGTGTCATGTAGAACCAAGTGGACTGGTAATATAACTCCTTTCGAAAAAAAAAATGTGGAGTACTAATATAACTTATATATTATGTGTGTGTGCGGCTAGATGAGGTTTGAGAGTGATCGATCACATGAAATGCAAAGCGTTTCTCCCTGAAAGGCTGCATGGAGAAGTATCAATCGGATCTCACGACTTTTGGCATGCATTTGGTCAGTCGTGCGTTAATTTTCGCTATGTACGTAATTAATTATTAGTAGTGGCAATGACTATTGTTGGCCAAAGACTATTGAGATTAATAGTCGATTGATAGGTATTAATCACGACTAATGATCCTTAATTTCCTATATGATCCATGACAATTACATACAATCGCTAGTTAAATTGATTATATATACCGGACATCTCAAGTACTTACACTCTCAAGTACATGTTATATTTCTTTTATAAAATCATGAAAATGAGTGATTAAACTTCAAAAGAAGTGACCATTTGGAGGATAAAATAATAACTCAATTAATTTGATAGACAAATAAATGATAGTTTCAAAGTTAAAAGCTTAATATTATAACAATAACCTTAGCTAGTCAAGCTCCCATCCTCATGACGAGGTACTATCCTATATATGCTCAATCTTGATCCAACTATATTAAAACAATAATACTAGCTATATTCTTCTGACGTCGAGCTAGCAGAATAATAATAATTATGACGGCTAATTAATCAATAAAAAATAGGGACTAAAAGTGAGAAAGGAAGCAAAACGAAGAGAAAACTCTGATCATTAGGATTTTTTTTATAAAAATAAAAAACTGATTATTGAAGTATATAAGTAAGGCTTAAATAGCGAAGGAAATACAGAATTTTGATAATTTTGTCCGAAAAGGCAAAATCTCAATTATTGCGTAGAAATAAAGGAAATTAAAATATAAATATCTTGTAAAAAAATTGGGTTGAATCAAAATAACAATTACCTCTAAAAATGTCCGCAAAACATTAAAATAAAAGGAAAAAATAACTTCGATTGATGATTCAGACGAAAAAACGGCTGATAATGTCAAGGTCAAATCGGGGGCCACTAAGCATAGCCTGTGAACACTAGGCTTGTGCATAAAGACGGGTTCATCGGGTCAAAACATAAATCACGGGTTGAAACAAGTTGAACCCGATGAAACCAATGAAACTTCTCGTCTCTTCTCGCTCAAACCCTAGCCACCTCGCTATTCCACCTCATCATTCGTTGTCATCGTTCCTAGTTGCAATTCTTCCATCAACGTCGCATACTCTTATCACTTTCTCTCTTCCTTTACAAGGAGCTCGATTGATTAAGGGAAGTTTGAAAGAGCAAGATTTGGATGTACTTCTACAGATCAGTGATTCACTCTAGCATTTGTAACAAGTCTGCTTATGATGGATTGACCAGATTCGAACATTGATGGCGGTGACAAGTGAAGTAGACAGTGAGATGGGGAAACCCTAGCTCACATGGGGAAGTTTCCCCATCTCACTATGGGAAGGGATCTAAAGTCTCGAAGGTTCGATTTGAGGAACTGAAATGTTAAGTGAGCTGAAAGGGTTGACTGAAGACCTATTTGAAGTACTGCTGAACCTAACGAGTTGGGCTGGGAATACTATTGCGTGTTTTGGCCTAAGGGGCTTGCCCCTAGTCCACTTATGTTTATGTTTTGCTTTGTTATTTCTATTGCTTTTCTTGGACTTTAAAACATTAGTTAAAGGAAGGGCCAGGGCCATTATCAGTTTGTAGAGTTTCAGCTATTACATTGCGTCGTCACCTTATTTCCCTTTTCATGCAAGAATTTGAATGAAATAATAGCTTATTTTTCCTAATTTTGCTCTTAGCATTTTCCATTGTTCCCTGCATTACACACTGTTTATTAACTATAAGATACCGTAACAATTCCATTAACCTCATTCCCAACACCAAACTAGTTTCAATACGGCCATATCGTTACCTCTAGTACCAAAAAGATGAGATCGAGAAAATTGTAAAAGAATTGCTGACTATGAGGGTGCTACAACCTAACCAAAGCCCTTACTCATCTCCTGTGATACTTGTAAGAAAAGCTAATGGCACATGGAGATTGTATGTAGACTATATGGGGCTAAACAACGTGAGGATCAAGAATAAGTTTCCCATTCTTGTTGTGGAAGAGCTTATGGATGAGTTACATGGTTCTACCATTTTCTCTAAGTTGAATTTATGCTCCGGCTATCACCAAATTAGGGTCAAGCCCCAAGATGCACTCAAGGTGGCTTTCCGAACTCATGAGAGCCACTTTGGCGTATAGCAAAACAACACCTACGGGTGACTCTGGAAACACTTAGGCAGCACAAGCTCTTTGTAAAAAGTCTGCGTGTCGATTTGGGTGTCAAGCGGTGGCTCACTTAGGCCATCTTATTTTGGCTAAGGGAGTTAAAGCTGGCTTGAAAAAGCTACATGATATGGTGGAGTGGCCTCTTTCTAAATCCCTTTAAGGCTCTAAGGGAACTTTTAGGATTGATAGGTTATTACCATCGATTTATAAAGGGTTATGGGGAGATTGCAGCACCTCCTACAAGGATGCTTAAAAAGATAGCTTTCAATGGAATGATGAAGCTAAAGTGGAATTTCAAAGGTTTAAAGAAGCGGTGACCCAACCTCCAGTTTTGTCTTTTCTGCATTTTGCCTCACCATTTGTAATTGAGTGCGACACATCTAGGATAGCCATAGGAGCAGTTTTGATGGAACATGGCAGGCCAATAGCATTTTTCAACAAAGCCCTTAAAGGTAAGTCCCTCTCATTATCTACCTATGAGAGGGAATTATTTGCTTGATTTCATCCATGGCTAAGTGGAAACCTTACCTATTGGGGAGAACCTTTGTCATAAGAACAGATCAACAAAGTCTCAAGCACTTGCTTGATTAGAAAATTGGAACCCCTATGCAATAAAAAAAAGGTCACCAAATTGCTTGGCTATGATTTTGTGGTGGTATAAGAGGGGATTTGAGAATTGGGTAGCCGATGCCTTATCCCAAAAAGACAACAACTAGGAAGGTTCACTTATGCTTTTTACCTTCCAGAGTGTGGAGTGGGTAGAAGATTTAAAAAAGCCTATGAGTCAGATTCGTACTTAAAGGGACTGCTAACAAACTGCTCGGAAGGCAAATTAAGCTCTAAATACTCTTTGAGAGAAGGTCTTTTGATGTATAAGGATAGGCTATACATCCCTCAAATGATGACTTCAAGAGGAAAGTAATGGAGCTATCACATAGTAGCCCGCGGGAAGGGGGGGGGGACACTTGGGTTATAAAAAAATCCATTAATATAATGAGGAAGGATTTCTATTGGTCAGGAATGAAAAAAGACCTAAAGAGGTTTATTAGAGCATGTGATGTGTGCCAACGAGTTAACGCTGATAACTCTTTACCTAATGGATTGCTGCAGCCATTACCCATATCTTCCCAACCATGGACACAAGCCACTATAAATTTTATCGACAATCTTCCAAACTCTCGTGGGTATGATTGTCTAAGGATTGCGGTAGATCGATTAGCGAAATACAGTAACTTTGTGCCCCTACAACACCCCTACATAGACAAGATAGTGGCTGATTTGTTCCTTAAGCATATCCTCAAGCTACATGGGTTGCCCCTTTCTATAGTTACTGATGGGGCCTCATGTTCACAAGCAGTTTTTGGTAGGAATTATTTTCTTTATAAGGGGTTCAAATGATTATGAGCACGACCTATCATCCCTAGACCGATGGGTCAAACAAAGGCCATAAACAAAACCTTGGAAAACTATATGAGGCGTTTCTTGGGAGATAGACCCAAGGACTGGACACTATGGATTCCCTTGGGTGAGTGGTGGTACAATTCCACTTAACACAGCTCTACAAAGATCTCCCCATCTTAGGCCCTCTATGCGTAGGCCCTCTATGCGTAGCCCCTACGACAAATATTGGACCATATTCTTGGAACGGCTAGGGTGGACAGTGTGGACACTACCCTAAGCAATAGAGATCAAATCTCAAAGTTGCTCAAACATAACATACAATAGGCCCAAAATGGCATGAAGAAGTATGTTGATTTAAAAAGGAAAGAGCAAGAGTTTGAGGAGGGGGGTCTTGTATACTTGTAGCTCCAACCTTACCGGCAAACCACCATCGCACATTGGTGCAAGCTCAAGCTCGCCCCTCAGTTCTTTGACCCATTAATAGTGTTGTAATGTGTTGGGTAGGTTGCATAGAAGTTAGATCTACCCCCCACCTCCACGATCCATCATACCTTTCATGTATCCCAACTCAAGTGGAAAATCGGTTCCAAAAGTGTTAGCTATTTCGTCTCTTCCACTCGTCAATGATCATGGCGTTTTCGGCTAGAACTAGAAGAGATCCTCAGTCGTCGAATGCCTAAGGTGGGAAACAGGGCATGGGCAGAGCTACTTGTTAGGTGGCACAACTAGGAGGTAAGATGCAACGGATGTATCTTGGGAAGTTTACTCAAAGTTGAAAGAGACCATTCCCTACCTGGCGGGCAAGATGTTTTGAAGAAGAGGGGTATGTAACAAGTCTGCTGGTGATGGACTGACCAGGGTGGAGCATTGACGGTAGAAACAAGTGAAGTAGGTAGTGAGATGGGGAAACCCTAGCTCATGTGGGGAAAGTATCTGAAAGTCTCGAAGGTTCCATTTGAGGGACTGAAATGTTAAGTGAACTGAAGTGGTTGACTGAAGACCGGTTCCCTAAGAGTTGGGCTAGGAATGCTGCTGCATGTTTTGGGCTAAATGGCTTGTCCCTAGTACACTTATGTTTATGTTTTGCTTTGTTATTGCTATTATTTTTCTTGGACTTTAAAACAATAGTTAAAGGAAAGCCCAGGACCCATTATCAATTTGTAGGATTTCGGCTATAATACTGTGCCATCACTTTCTTTCCCTTTCATGAAAAAATTTGAACGAAACAATAGCTTATTTTCCCTAGTTTTTGTCTTATCATTTTCCTTGGTTCCCTGTGTTACACACTAGTTATTAACCAGGGTGTTACACATTTTGGGTCGATTTTTTGCTTTTAGTTTTTGTTGTTTGTTTTATTTCAGGCCATTTCTTCTTCCATAGAAGAATTGTTGTTGTGCTTTTGAAGAAGTGGGTCCCATCTCTGAAGAAAGAAAAGAAAAATATGAAAATAAGAAGAAATGAATGAATTTGGGCTTTTAGTTTGCTAGCTTGGGTTGTCTTCTTTAGCAATGTTGAGGAACTCGAGATTCAATCTAGTGCTTAATGCCATTCATGTATCTTAGTTGAGTAAGAATCTCAAATGCCCTTTGTTTTTAGTTTTTTTGTTCTTTATTTTTGAATTATGTTTATAAATTCTTCAGGTTGCTTATTAATGTGCAAATGGATGGGTTCAACTACAGTATCTTACCATCATAGTTTGAATGATGGGTTAAACGAAGCCAATTCCTGCATTTTAATGCCCTTTTAGATTTTTCTTTTCATTATTGCTCCTTGATATCATATGGTATATAGCTTCTAGAAAATCAAAAAGAAAGGTGCCTTGTAAAGTCAAGTTGACGTCTCAAGACTCATTATGGTGAACATGATATTATTAATAATAATTACACATCTAATGGTAGCTATAGTTTCTCTTTCTTATTCCCAGTGGCATTGTGGTTATATTTTCCATCCAATATCATTGATACTAATTAATTTTCTAAGCTGCATTTTTAATCTTTGCAATGAATTTTCTCTTAGACACATTTTTTCAATAATTTTATGTTAGAAACTTTCCTTTTTAATGTTCTACAATTTCTTTGTAATGTAAATGGTGAAGAAGGAAGTAAGCAAAATGCTGGAAGCCACATGAAAATGGATGCACAACCGATGTTTGATAAAAAGTCCTTAAACGGAATTGTATGGCCGTTTTTCCATCCTTTCTCATCTATCTTCCATTGTTTCTCATAAATAATAATTGTAGAAAAAAATCCAAACAATTATTCATCACAATTATTCTTGTCCTTCCATTTTATTTTGTTTTGTAGACACATAATAATTTTTTTAACAATTCAGGGGTTTGAAGTGGTGGTGTTGCCAGGCCCAGCAAGGATGCAAGACAATGTAATTCCTACAAATGAAGCATTTAACATAAGGGACTTTAAAGGGGTAGGGAATCTCTTCAAAATTTCTGTCCAAGTTCTGTTGGTCATTACTTTAGATGAAATGTAGGGTCTTCTTCCTCATGATGATTCTCACTTAAAGCAACGTATTGGCCCCATGGATTCTTCTAAATAAATGTATTCTAAATGACATACACTCACTTAGAGAGTTTTATGATTCCAGAAGATGATCCAGAGTTATTAATGAAAGAGAAGTATTTTCTCTCTCTTCATTTGTTTTCTCTCCGTACACTTTCCCTTTTATGTTTTTTAAAAGTTTTTGATGAACTTGGTGTTTAAGTGATTGTGAAGGTGTCGTTGGGATGATGGGAGCTTCGAAAGTGGTCTTCGTTGAGTCAAAGTCATTCAGAGTGGTGCGAGATGGAGTAGGGGTTAATATAACATAGAGCAATTTGAAGGTTGTGAAACAGTTTCGACTGGGTCCAGTGGTGACTTAGTGGTTTTCTATGTCCATGGAGGATTTTCTTAAGGTAGGGAGGAAGGCGTTCTACACTGTCCATCGAGAAGAAGGTTTTGGTTTCGTTGTTCAAAAATGGTCTAATGCTCAAGGAACCTTCTTGGCTCTGGTAGCATACAAGATGGGAGGTCAGCAGAATAGTATTTTTATTTCGAAAGGAAGAAATGGGGTGGGGGAAGATGCTAGAGGCTGTGAGAGGAGATGAGGCTCGTTCACAACCACTAGGGAAGTCGTCTATGATGCTGCAGTTCACGTACAAGGAAGTGTTGCAGAAGAACAACCATCAAGCTTGGCAGAACAAAGGGGAGGTTCGAGGGTCTGCAATCCCTAAAGCTTCATCTAATTCAAGTGTGTTGGAGATGAGAGGGAGAACTGGCAGGCAACTAGATAGGCTAACTAAGGAAACACTAGTTGGTGTGTTCTTCTCTATGTAGGAGCAACTCGAGAGTTTGCAGAGGGATATAGTCCTAGTGAAACGGTTCTTTGAGGGGGGAGGGGTTGTTTTCTGTAGAAGACTCTGGTGTAGGGTTGAGGAAGAAAGAAGTTGGGCTTCTAACTCCCAAGGTGGGCCAGCAGATGGATCAAACGGGGCTAAGGGATAACGGGCCAATCTCAGGTTTGAAGGGTAAGGAGATAAACATTAGGCTAGGGCTGAGCTAAAGCCTAGCTAAGGTCTGGATGGTGAACGGCCATTCCAGGCCCAAAACATAGGGTTCACGAGGAGAAGCACAAAACCTCGCTACTAGACCCGAGTCTTGGGCCGCCTTTGGCACAGAACAGGTTGATGGACTGTGGCAATTTAAGGGGTTGTACGGTAGAGGTGTTACAGTCATTGATGGTGGCAGAAATCACCGAAGGCGACTTGGCTGTGGGTAACGTAGAAGGTGAAGGATTCAATGTTATTTTAAGGGGGTGCCACCTTGTAGGTCGCCTCAGAAATTCCTTGCAAGTCTGGAATCAAATCTTTATGTGTTCTTAGGTGTGGATCAAGCACAATTTACGTTATGAGGGGATGATTTAGCCATAGGATAATCGTTGGAAGGAGTACGAGAAGATCCTCTTACTGTCGACAGTGGCTGCTTGTTAGATAGAGGGGAAAGAGGTCGCAGGTGAGGATCCTACCCCTATCAGTATGGTTCCTCCTCTTGTTTTCTCTGCCTGGTTGTGAAAAAGGTAAAGGACCATCAAAGTTGCGTGGGGATGTCATGTGTGGGCTACGAAGAAAAACTTAAGGCTTTAATTACAACCATTGTGCAGCACAACATGGTACTAGTTCCAAGAGGAATAAGGAGCTGAAAAGGCTAACGTGCTCCATAAACTATAATGGCAAGGAGGGAAGTGCAAGTCGTGGAAGAACAAAGGGGAGCATTGGAACAGTTAATAAATGAAGCACATAGTTCTAAATTGGAACGTAGGAGGTGAACGAGATCAATAAACGCCTCCGAATAAGAGCATTATTAAGGCAATGGAAGGTATACATTATTTGCTTGTAGGAAACAAAATTGAAACTTATTGATAGAAGAATGATTTGGAGCATCTAGAGTTGTCAATATATAGTTTGGTCATACTTACCATCGATAAGGGCCTCGGGTGGAATCTTGGTTATGTAGGATAAAGGGTGGTAAAGAACATTGAAGAGTTTTCGGGGGACTACTCGGCGGGGTATCTTTTTAGAGAAGTATCAATACACACAACACCATACACAACACTTTACAAAAGTAAGAATCTTTCTGTAATCTACCTTATAAAATTAACATTACTTTACAAAAATGCCTTTACTTTTACAAAGTGTTGTATAAAGTGTTATATATGTATAATTTTTCATATTTTTAAGAATTTGGATAATGGTTTTCAATAGGCCTTTGCATGGGTGTATGGTCCTAACTTGGATAATGAGAGGTGGTTGCTTTGGGATGAGTTTGTCGGGTTATGTACTTGGTGGGAGGTTCCTTGGTGTATTGGAAGAGATTTTAATGTGACAATATTTTTTAGCGAAAGATTAGGAAAGGGGCGACAAAATCAAGTTATGGTGGATTTTTCAAATTTCATATTTGAGTTAGGACTTGTGGACTTACCGTTAATGGGTGGTGAGTACACTTGGTCTAATAATCGCACATGGTTAAGACTGGACAGATTTCTCATCTCGTCTTCATGGGAACTACAATATCCATATCTAAGTTAGAAAAGGCTTCTAAGAATTTGTTCTGATCACTTTCCAGTGATGTTGGATGGCAGTGGTATACAAGGGGTTAGAACCAGGAACAGAGAGCTTTCCCCTCTTTTTTGGCTAAAAACGGAAGGGTTCGTGGACTTCATAAGGCAATGGTGGAATTCATATTCTTTTGAGGGAAATATGAGCAATATGTTGGCAAGAAAGTTGAAAGCTTTAAAAAAGGATTTGAAGACTTGGAATGAACAGGTGTTTGGTGATGTGATCTCTCCGAAGAAGAACTTGTTCCAAGAGTTACGAAATATGGAGAGTGTAGGGGAAGAGAATAATCGAAAAGACCAAGTAATCTTTAAGTTAGAAAGATTGACCCTAATGGAGGAGATTTCATGGAGGCAAAAGTTTAGGGCTTTATGGCTTCAAGAAAGGGATAAATGCATTAAGTTTTTTCACTCAATGACTAATCCACATAGGAGGTGTAATTCCATTGAGTCCTTGAACATTGATGGAAGATTATCTTCAGATCAGGTGGTGATAAAAGAATATGTGGCTGGCCATTTTGAACATTTGTTGACAGAAACTCAAGATTGGATGCTTACCATAGATGGCCTAGCCTTTGAGGCCAATTGATCAAACTAGTATGACTTGGTTGGAGAAGCCATTTGAAGAGGATGAGGTACATCAAGTTACTAAGAAGATGAATAAAGATAAACCTCCAAGTCCAAATGGTTTCGTAATGGCTTTTTTCCAAACTTGTTGGGAGGTGGTTAGGGAGGACGCTATGCTGGTTTCAGGAGTTTTACACCCATGGCAAGTTTGAAAAAAGTTTAATGCTACTTTTAGTGCTCATATCCCTAAAAAGGCTGGTGAAATAGAGGTACAAGATTTCAGACCAATTAGCCTTGTGGGTAGTGTGTACAAGATACTTTCTAAAGTCCATGCCAATCGGATGAGCTCGGTCATGGAGAAGATTATCTCCAAATCTCAAAATATCTTTGTGAGGGGAGACAAATTCTAAACTCTGTTCTTATAGCTAACGAATGTCTAGAGAGTAGAATAAGGTTAGGAACTCATATATTTTATACAAAATTGATATGGAGAAGGCATATAATCATGTTAATTGGGATTTCTTGATTTATATGTTGAGAAGATGTGGCTTTGGGAATAGATGGAGGAAGTGGATAAGACACTTTGTGTCAACAGCTCGCTTTTCTGTCCTAGTAAATGGTGATCCTGTGGGCTTCTTCAATAGCTCATGGAGACTACGACAAGGCGATCCACTATCACCCATTCTATTTGTTCTGGATATGGAGGCCCTAAGTAGAATGATTTCGGCGGTTGTAAGAGGATGATTTTTTCAGGTTTCTTCGTGGGGGATACCCAAGCCCCCAACATCATTTCTCACATTTTATTTGCAGATGAAACCTTATTGTTTTTCCATCCAAATGCAGGTCATATCCAATCGTTGAAGGTCATTTTACTTTGTTTCGAAGCGGTATCCGATTTAAAGATTAATCTCGCTGAGACGAAGATGGTCACGATTGGAAAAGTAAGAAATATTTGAGGGCTGGCAAACATTCTGGGCTATGTGGTTTTAGCATTGCAGTACCTTGGTCTTCTTTTGGGGACTTCTTTCAAAGCTAAGTCCATTGGGATGGGGTGCTGGAAAAAGTTGAATGACGTCTGGCCGGATGGAAAAGGGTGTATTTATCTAAAGGGGTGGATCACTCTTATTAAGAGTACCTTATCTAACCTGCCCACCTACTATTTATCCTTATTTACTCTCCCCGCTAGCATTGTTTTATGGAGTGGTATGAGAAATGAGTTTAAGTATCACTTGGTGGGGTGGGAAAATATTTGTTCTCCTTTGAGAGATGGTGGCTTGGGGGGTGAACAATGTGAGGGTTTCAATAAGGCACTATTAGGTAAATGGTTGTGCCGATATAATTATGAGAGGGAAGCTTTATAGAAAGATGTCATTGACAAGAAATTTGGTAGTGAAAGAGGGGAGGGTGTTCTAAAGAGGGTAAGGGGACTTATGGTGTGGGGTTATGGAAGTATATACGGCAAGGTTGGTGCGCTTTTGCTAGTAATTCCTGGTTGTGTGTGGGGGATGGTAGGAGAATTAGCTTTCGGAAGGATATTCGGGTGGGAGACAAGGCATTGCAGGATACTTATCTAATAATTTTTTTGTATTGCTCAGGAAAAAGATGCCATGGTGGCCGATATGAGGACAACTATTCAAAGGTTGCAAGACTGGAATATTAGCCTTATTTGGGATGCACAGGATTGGGAAGTGAACACTTCTCTAGAATTTCTACAGCTGGTATAGAATCTTACTTTTGCTACTACTAGAGAAGATGTGTTGACTTGGGGACCCTCTAGAAAAAGTAGATTCTCGATATGCTCTTTTTATAAGGTTATCACCATGCAACAAAGTCACAAGTTCCCTTGAAAGAATATTTGGAGGACTAAAGCTCCCACCATGGTTGCATTCTTTGCATGGACAACAGCCCTAGGGAAGATTGTGACCATTGATAATCTCAGAAGACGTGGCCTCATCATCGTGGACTAGTGTTGTTTATGCAGAAACAGTGGGGAATCATTGGACCATATAATTCTCCATTGTGGGTTTGCTTGGGATATATGAGATTAGTTCTTCAATAAACTAGGAATAACATGGGTAATGCTTGGCGGGGTGGTGGAACTTCTTGCCTGCTATAGAGTGATCAATGGGTCACCACAAATTGTGGCTATGGGGAAGATGGCTCCCTTATGTGTTTCTTGGTGTATTTGGTGTGAAATAAATGAGAGACTATTCGAGGATCATGAATGTTCCTTGGAAGAGTTTAGGAGTTTCTTTTGGAAGGCTTTGTTTTTGTGGGCCATTACTTTAGACTTGAATGGTCTTAGTTTCCATGATTTCCTTCTTACTATTCTTAGTACTTAAATAGGCGTATGCACATGTATACTTCCAGTGTACCTGGCTAGGCCCTTTTCAATAAAATCCTATTACTTATAAAAAAAAAAAAAAAAAAAAAAAGATGATCAAGAGTTGGTCGAGTTTGGTGTCATCAGGCCACTATTATTATGTAATTAATCTATGATTCGTTATAGACTAAGATCAAACTATGATATGAGCAACATTGTAATAAATGGTGGGACTCAAGTCAATATTGTAATAAAGGTCAACTAATTGTTATGTAAATCACTTGGCTATCTCTACAAGGAGCCCTTTGTTTTGAAATGAGAAATCAATGTGAAACTATCTGATTTGGGTTATATGCATCCTTTGTATGGTGTTCTTATAAATAGTTATATTTTTATGATTTTTCGTTAGAATACGATTAAGATCTAATATACTCAGATAATGATAATGTATAAAGGGCGTTTAAAAAAACCAAAAAGCAAAAAACTCATGCAACCCGACCCAACTTGCATTGTAGGGGTTGGGTTAGGTATGCACGTAAAAATAATCGCGTTGGTTCGGGCCTAGACCCAAAAATGGTGGTCAAGTTGCAGGCCTAGTAAGCATGGCATATGTAATAGCCCTAAAATCTTCATCCTAATTTAATTATTTAATTAAATGCTAATATAAAAGATTAGTGGTAATTTGTAAAAACAAACTATAAAGAGATGGGCTTGGGAATGAAGTTTTGGAGATATGGATTAAGTGAATGGGCCAAAAGAGTAGTGGTGAGTCCATAAGCCCATAGAGTGAACTCATGACCCATCAAGCCCATAGTAGAGACACATGTCACTTGAAGAGAAACCCTAGAAAGTCATTCAAGGCTTATAGGAAATTTCTAGTTGGTAAAGATTGACTAGTAGGTAACCATGTGCCATGTAGGATTGAGTGTGGAATCTTATGGAAGGATTTTCCTATCATGGAATCTTGGAAGTACAATGCACCATTCTTTGACTTTCCAATAGAAGTCATAGTGTATAGGAATGTGACAAGTGGCATGAAGAGAAGGATGGAAGGAAGGAGCAAGGGGTTTCGGTGGGATGCAATCCGTGAGCCACTTGGAGGATTCCATGGAGTATGGCCACCAAAAAGTTGATGAGACAAGGGAGGAGTGTGTAAGTGAATAAGGTACAATGTGTAAGAAAGTATGGTGATGTGAAGAAAGGTATGGTGTGGGTGTAGGTGATGGAAATGACAAAAGTAAGGAGATGAAGCAAGTGGGGGTTTGGGTGGAAGCAAGGGCTTGGCCGGATCATGCATTGCTCAATTCCCAAAAAGCATGGCCTTGAGATCACTTGGATGGACACATGAGATGATGGAGGGAAGATTATTGAGTGAAAAGCAAGAAAATGAGGACTAAGCACTCAAGGGAGGCGCCGGCCATAGCAAGTGAGGGAGAAAGAAAACCAAATCTTCCAAGGCATGGCCAAGATTTGATCTTGGAATGACCTAGTGTTGTCAATCTTTCAATCCATCATTGGCCATACCTAAAAATGGTAAAAAGTGTACCAAAGGCCCTAGAGGAAAGGGCTTGGCCGTGTGACTCCATACTCATTTCCCTTAGCTTGTTTCATTTGGACACATGCAAACATATTCCTACCTCACTCCCTCCTTACCTCTCGGCCAAAACCATCCAATTACCTCCACCATCGTTTCTTCTTCTTTCATCACACAATTTGAAGAATCCTAAATTAGTGGAGCTAAGATCAAGAGTCTTGAAGTGGATAATACCTTGGAGAAGGTTAGTGCCTAGATTCATGCAAGCTTAGGAAGAACACACACACACATATAGCACCAATGTTTTAGCTAAAAGGAAATAAGGTTTCTTTTAAATCTTTATACTTATAATTAGTCTAATAAGAGATTTTATGTGTGTATTTTCAGATTTTAATCAAAAAAATCTAATAGAAATATTGTAAGTATACTTTCACCTTTTCTTTAACATTTCTTGTATATAATTAGGTGATCATGCTTGTTGGATTAATGATTGGATTGCCATGTTTGGATTAAATTGATTTGTGTTAATACTTGTCTTTGATATGAATATTCATGTGTGAATCTCTATGATAAAATAAGGTTAGAATATGAGTATAGATGATGGATCAAGTATTAGTAGCAAAAGAGAAATGAAAAGTATGAGTATCATATGAAATGATGAAGTTGGTGCATG
This sequence comes from Platycarya longipes, assembly GCA_036559045.1. NCBI lineage: Eukaryota > Viridiplantae > Streptophyta > Magnoliopsida > Fagales > Juglandaceae > Platycarya > Platycarya longipes. Next base: position 11,784,524 of record CM071801.1, read on the forward strand.
ATGGATCTTAGTATTAAGCTTATAAAAATTTGGTGTTGCTAAGATAAAATTTATTTAAGGAAATTAGTAGTATGATTGATTTATTTAAGGAGGATATTGTCTTGGGGAAATGAAAAAAATGAACGTGGGAAGAAAATATATGACTAATATGAATTGTAATGGTGTATACATGCATATGGAAAGAAGTAATCACTTATATATGATGATTAGTGGTGTTTAATTGGAATCTTATGATGTTTAAGGTTAAGACTAGAGGATTAGATTATATTGCTTGTTTGTGGAATTATTTAGTTTAAGCTTATAGAAGAGACTTGTTGAAAAGGAAACTTTGAATGAATTAATAGAGGAAAATTTTCCCAAGTTAAAAGGTGAATGAAGGAAGTTGGAATGAATTAAGTTTGGATGTAAAAATGTTTACTTAGTGGATAATAGGGTTTCGGTTACCCCTTTCTAAAGATGGTATATGTTTTAATTAGATACCTTCAATTCTTGGAGGATATTTAGAGTGAAATGATGAAGAAAAGCCCTAGGAATTATCCTAAGAGGTTTCGGCCTTGATGGTTTGGAGATGGGCCGAGTACCCCACTTCAATCCTAGGCCTAAATTTGGATGTTAGAGCATGATGACTAAGTAGGAAATTGTAAAGTTTATCCCAATGAAAAAGAAAAGAAAATGAACTATGAATGCACTCGAGCTCGCCTCGGGTTTTGCATGAAAATAAGTAAGTGTTGCATGTCACATGCATAAATCATGAGAAGCATGTTTTTAAAGTCCAATATGTTTTTAAGAAAAAGAAAAGGAAAGATTAAGTTTTTGAAAGAACCCCAAAGGCTGGGACGGGGTAATGCCCCAGTGGAACTCCCTGTCCACTCAGGAGTGTTTAAAGTCGAGTGGAAGCCCCTAGGTCGACAAATAACAGTCGGCGGGCCGTGTATGGCTCTGGAAGGTGTCCGGAGCGCGGTCACACCTAACACTGGTGGGTGCCAAAGACGGGTAAGGTGTAAGGACCTGCCGTACTATAAGCTACGTGACGCACTCACCTTAAGGTGATGCGGTAACCAGTAGGGAACACGCGGTGCTTAGGAGAACCGTGTTGTGTCTCATATATGCAACGCGATAAGTCATGACAAGATGGGCTTTCGAGCTATAAGAAAAGATCTGTATATGATAAGTGGCGCCTAAGAAAAAATAAAAGATGTGAAATGTTTTAAAGAAATGATTTGAAAAGCACTGATATAAAAAGAAGTCTGAAAGAAGCAAGTCTGTATGAAAGTTTACATGAGCATGTGCATGAGTTCAGTCATCCATTTGCATATGCATTAGCTATGATTGTTTGGTTCACTTATCTGTATATTTGAAATGCTTTGGTTAAAGTGCTAGTATACTTGCTGAGATTTCTTCCGAAATCTCACCCCCTTTTTATTATCTCTACTATCGCTCCCTTGAGAACGATAGAAGTTATTGCAGGAAAGGATGGATCCACGGATTACGACTCTCGAGAAGATGGGTCGGACCCTCAAGGGCCCGACTAAGACAGATTCTGCTGGGCCAGTGACCCTAGACTTGTTGGGTCAGTGGGCAGCAGAGTCGCTTCTTATGGCGACCTACTTTTTTGATGACTTACGCCCTACGGGGTGTTGTCTGGTTTTAGGAGTGGACGGGCTCCTCCATATGGGACGCCTGTTTACCTCATCCTCTGGGATGATGTGTGACGTAGGCCCAGGCTTAAGTTTGGATAGTCTTCGTTACGGTCCTGACTTTAAGAAGATAAAGGAAGAACCCGCCTATTAGTATGTTTGGTGGAGAAGGAGGGGATCGCTGATGTATTTATTTTGTATTGCCAGTATATTTTGAGGAATTCTTCCCGTTGTTTTGGGAAGTGCTTTTGTATAAACTGTTAACACTGGTGACCTCGACTTTTGATGTATATGTATATAATGTTTAATTTGGGTTTTATTTCGTTAACCATGTGATGTGCGACAAGCGTAAACGTCTTGTCGAATGTTTTTGGCTTGACCTTTTTTCGCTGCAAGATAATATGAAAAAAAAAAGATATTAAATAATGCTTTCACATGTAAAGATGAGGGATGACTTCCTTGAGACGTTCGTCCTCAGCGTCGCAATTTGCGTACGAACCCAAGCGCAAGTTGGGGCGCCGACAGCATATGTGCCAAAAATTAGAGATTTCAATTCGATTGATATGCGCAATTTTAATACATGTAGTCAAAATTATGACTAAAATATTAGGGTGTTCAATATCATCTTCAAGATTATTAAGAACCCTAACTCAACTTAGGCCCCGCTTGGATTCGGAGATGAGATGAGTTGAGATGAGTTGAGATGAGTTTAGTTTATTTTTTAATATTATTATTATTTTGGGATTTGAAAAATGTGTATTGGGATTTGAAAAAGGTATATAGGAATTTGTGTTTTATATAAAAAATTATAAAAATATAATGATAAAATGAAGATGAGTTAAGTTAAGATGAGTTGAGCTCATCTTCGAATACAAATGGGGCCCTTGTTAATCTCCATAAGGAGTTACGTAGCTGCAACAATATAGCCATCTTATCAACAATGTTATTTTGTAATTATGTTTTTGCAATTATTTTATAGTTGTAGTCTATTATCTTATACATATTTTCTTGTACTTATCAAATTGTAACAATGCATATTATAAATATAAGCACCGTGATACAGGAACATTTATCCTAGATTATTCATTAAACTTTGGTTTCTTTCTTAGCATTAAAGCCTCTAGGTTCGCACCATCACTATGGCCACATCAGGCAATTCCACTTCATCTTCCTTTTCCATTCCAAACATGTCTCATCCAATTTACACTAAATTGGATGATACCAGCTACTTTGCATAGGTGTGTCAATTTCTCCCATATTGAGGATTAATGGTCTTTTGAGCATTATTGATGGCTCAGAATCTCCTCCTCCTCAGTTTGTTCTTGATTTTGAACAATAAGACTCTCTGAAACTTAATCTAAAGTATTTAATCTAGGAGAAGAAAGACAAATTTATCTTAAGTTGGTTCATAGCCACCTTGTCTCATAAAATTGTTCCAACGGTATATGGCTTAAATACCTCTAGATAAGTGTGGACAACACTCTCTTCACCCTCAAGATCAAGGGTGAACTATCTCAGAAGACAAATGCAAACCCTTAAAAAGGGTCTCGATTCTATGATGAGTTTATTCATGCCTTCAAGACTCTAGCCAATCAGCTAGCTCTTGTTGGTAAACCAGTGGATGATGAGGATCTCACCTCTTATATTGTGGGTAGTCTTAAACCTCAATATAGTCCTTTCACCACTTCTTACACATTCGCTACAAAGGACACATCTATGAATTATGAAGAGTTTCTATTTGAGTTGCTGAGCTATGAGCAACTGCTGGAAAATCGAAGTCTTGCTGCTAAATCAAATTCCTTTGCACTTTACACACACAAAAGACCTAGACAACAATGCAAGCTCAAGTATGGACCCTCCAAAGATCACAACTTTGACAAGAATATCTCTCAAAAGAAGAACTTCCTTCTAACAGGCAACTAGAGTCAAGTTAGATCTTTCTCAAATCAGTTTAATACTAACAAGGTTTCTTGTTAGATTTGTGGTAGGACCAATCATCAAGCCTTTGACTGTTTCCATAGGATAGATTTTGCTTATCAAGGAAAACATCCACCTATTGAACTTGCAACTATGGTGTTTTAAGTCTAATGTCCTACAAGAAGTTGAAGCATGGTTAGCTTACATCGAAGCCACAAATCATATCATAATAGATTTGGATAGCCTTACATTGCAACAACCTTACGAGGGTATTGACACTGTTGCTGTTGAGAATGGTAATGATTTACATATTGCACATAATGGTTCAACCACATACCAACTCCCCCATCTACCTTACATAAGAGGAATATTTTGCATTGTCTTAATGCCTCCAACAATCTTGTTTCCATTCAACGAATCTATCAAGATAATAATTATTTCTTTAAACTAACTAATACTTATTTATTTTATTTTCTTTGTAAAGGACAATCTGATAGGGGCAATCCTCCTACAGGGACCAAGTGGGGGAGGTCTGTATCTTGTGCATCTAAACAACTTTGTCAAAAATAAAAGGCATATGTAGCTCTAATTAGAGTCAAGACCTCTATTGATATTTGGCACGAAGGACTAGGAGACCTTCACTCACAAATTCTATATTAGGTTTTTAGGCATTATCAACTTCCAACTTCATCTAGCAAGCCTTCAACAGTTTTATGTATGCCTTGTCAGTTAGGAAAATGCAAACAACTTTCATTCACTAAATCACAACATGTTTCTTTTAGGTCTTTAGAATTGATTCTTGCTGATGTATGGACCTCACCAGTTTCACTAATAAATGGGTTTAAGTACTATGTAATCTTTGTTGATGATGTTTTCAGATATTCTTGGATGTTTTCATTAAAGCTCAAATCTAAATTGTTTGAGTGTTTTGTTAAGTCTAAATGCATCATTCATGGGAGCCAATTGTCATATGAAATTAAATAATTTCAGACTAATGGTGGATGTGAATACACCTCAAACATCTTTACCAAATTTCTCAATGAAAGTGGCATCTATCATCGATTTACTTCCCCATACACATCTATAATAAGTAGCAATCGAGATACTTCCTTACGTTAGCAAACCGAAATCACATTTTAGTTTGAAGATATGAGTGTTGGGACTTTGAGAAAATCGAGCTTCAAGATCAAGCCATACCTCTCGAGGGTTGTTGCAATAGATAACACTGGAGATAAGAGACTTATCAATGGTGTTAAAGAGCCATGAAAAAACCATGTCATTGCAACGGTCCCAAAGGGAGAACTCATGAAAATCAATAGGTGCGGAAATAGTGTCATCAACAAAACCGAGTTTGTATTTGGTGTTGAGAGCCATTTTCATGGCTTGCTTCCATGTGAGATATTTGTCTCCATTGAGTGGTATGGAGACGAGAAGGGCACCTAGATTGTCTAGCAAGTGAAGAAAGTATAGAGAATGCTTGGGATGATTGGAAAAGGTTGCAGACATGGTGGATGGCATAGAATAAAATGAATGAGAAGATCAAAGCTAGACACAGAGATATGGTATTGAACATAGAAAATATACTATTTTTTCATTGTTTACATGTAAATCTATAATACAAAGGAAGGAATAAAATCCCACGATTGATGGGTTTAAGAAGGAAAGTGTAAACTTATATCCCTTGTGAATGTTGGATGGAAAAGCCAAGAGATGTAATAACTCATGTCCTGAGCAGCTGTCCGAAAAATGACCAAATATATATACTGACCAAAATCGAATTGAAAGAAAGCAAATCGAACGAAAGAAAACTCGTATATGGACCACTTTTTGACCAAATATATGCTGACCCTACCATAGGATCCGCTTTTGAAAGCAGATATTGACCTTAACCTTATAACAATAACCTCCAATGATTATGTTTTTTACACAGTGGATGGCTGCTAGCCTACATCATCACCAATTTCTACTAATGGACTCAACTTTATTATAAGTTTTCTGTTAGATCAAATAATGGAATGAGGAGGCAGTGAATGACATACATGGCCCATGCCATTTGCTCCTGACCCCCCCTCTCTCTATTATTTCTTTTCCTTTCCATTTCCTCTCTTCCCTCCATGACTTCAAACTCTATAAATATATGTATTTGGTTCGTTCATATGTACACAGAAACGGAAGTATCAGAAGTAAGAATAGAAGAAAAGAAAAGAAAAGAAAAGAAAAAAAGAGGAGAGAAAGAAAGAAAGAAAGGAAGAGAGAAAATTTAGTTTTGAGAAATAAAGAGTAGTTTCTTCTTTAGTTTTATAATACGTTATCAGCACGAAATTTTATCGATACTGAAGCTAGTGGTATTCTACTTCAAATAAGTTTTTTAATATATTATTTGCAGTCCTCGAGATGAATATTAAAGGTAATATTGCTGAATATTACTTGATAAAATTTTACTTTTATTCTCATGATTATGTGAATATTTATTAGATACATATATTTACTTTTGTGATTCAAATATATAGAAAATATTAAATCTTATAAAATTGAGATTTATTATTATTGACATTTCTGGAAAAAGTTATTTATCCAGGATCCTTGATGAGATCTATTTGAATATAATGAACTTGGGAAAGACAATCAAAAAAGAAAATCACGTGTCATGCAGGACCATGTTGTGTATCTCATAATAAAAAATCATTTACTTTGTGGAATAATTTAAGGGAGAGATATGAACACCAGAAGACTGTTATTCTCCCAAGAGATCATTATGACTTATTACACTTGAAACTGCAAGATTTTAAGAGTGGTAGTAAATATAACTCTGCACTCTTTAAAATCAGCTCAATAGTAAAATTATGCAGTGAGAAGGTCACTGATGATGATATTTTAAAAGAATACATATATTATTTTTCATACCTCGAATGTACTCCTGCAGTAGTAATATCGAGAGCGAAAGTTCAACAAATATTCTGAACTTTTATTTTATCTTCTAAATGATTGAGTTAAATAATGAGTTTTAGTTAATAAATCACCAGTTACGTTCTATTAATGATATTGGATTTACACCATTTTCAGAAGTGAATGGTGTATCCTTTCAAAGAAACCAAGGGCGTAGACGTGGTAGAAAAACTATAGAAGTATTGGTTTTAGAAGCGAGAACACTAAAAATGATAATAATATATCGTATCACCAGAAGTGATCCAACTCGAAAAAGGGTAAAAACCTTCTGAATAATTTTTCATAGAAAGATGAAGATGCTTGTCATAGTTGTGGTATGACTGAACATTGGTCACGTACATGTTATATGACCAAACACTTGATTCACTTATACTAAGCTTTTATATATAAGCTTATTATTATTTCATCATGTTTTGAAATAATCAAAAGTCGGTGTCTGAAGCTTGACAAGAAATTATTTGGGATAATAAAGCCCTGTCTAAATTTGATCTTTTTACAAATGAATGTGAACCAGATGTTCAGAGGATTATCTATTTGCAAAGTGTTGCAAATCAATTACTGGATGTATTTAATGATACTAAAAGTATTGTAAAATCATATATTACTGTTGTTAATGCTTAAGCAACAATTGAATTCCCTGAAGGACAAGTTGTTAAAATAGCAACAGATGAGTCTAAGACATACTTGAAGTGTTGAAAACCTATTGGTACAAAAGAAAAAAGCAAAAGAAAAATAAATCGGTCTTCTTGAAGAAACCGTACCTACAAAATAAGATTTATCCAAACTTTCTGTATAAAATGCGAACCTTCTGAAGAGGAAACTCCTGAAGAGTACAAACTTCTGGAAGAGGTAACTCCTGAAGAGTATAACTTCTGAAGAGTACCTCCTCAAGAGGTGTTTCATGAAATGTTTTCTCCTGAAGAGGAATAGGTACCTAAAAATAATGAGATCTCAATAAATTTTATAAGTACTGAAAAAATTATGGATAGAAATAAAATTGTTATCGACAACATATTTTCATATAAGATGGCCCTTGACATTACCAGAAGTAATGAAGAAAGCGAGCCAAGAACCATCGAAAAGTGTCGACGTAGAAATGATTGGCCAAAATGGAATGCAGCTATTGAAACTGAATTAAACTTGCTAGTAAAGCGAGATGTATTTGGACCTGTTGTCCAAATACCAAATGGTGTAATACCTGTCAGATATAAATGAGTATTTATACGAAAACATAATGAGAAAAATGAAATTGTGCAATATAAAGTACGATTTGACGCACAAGGTTTCCTGTAGAAACCCGAGATTAGTTATAAGGAAACATATTTTCTTGTTATGAATGCAATTACATTCAGAGTTTTAATCGGCTTGATTATTATAAAGGATTAGATATGTGATTGATGGATGTGGTTACTGCATATTTATAAGGATCATTAGATCATGACATATATAAAGATATACAATGCTTGAAGCATCTAATCCAAGTACATTTAGGAGTATGTACTTTATAAAACTTCAAAGATCTTTATATAAGTTAAAGCAATCTGGACGTATGTGGTATAATTGAATCAGCGAGTATCTATTGAAAGAAGGGTTTAAAAATAATCCTATATGCCCATGTGTTTTTATCAGAACCCGGATTTGTCATTATTGCAATTTATATTGATGATTTACCTTATTAAAACTCCTGAAGAGATCACAAGAACTGCTATAAATTCAAATAATGCATTTGAAAATGAAAAATCTTATTATTTAAATGCTAAATGAGTTACAGAAATTTGAGACTTCTAGCCTCATCTCTCAAATGCATTTGCTGTTCATAAAACAATATGTTATCCTTATCTAAAGGTTTAGGCAGTCGAAATGAAGAAGCAAGTAAAGATTTTAAATTCTTATTCTCTTGTTTTAAGTCTGCTATTTTTTGTCAGACTCTTGAACGAGTCATTGAAGTACGGAAACCTTCTCGTTAAGCTTCTCAATCTCATGATTTTTGGATTGTAACCAATTAGAAAATCCAACAATAGAGGAGGAGTATTGAGTACCGAGAGTCACCAGCTCATAAACGGTTTTACGGTCTAACCTATTAGCCAGATCATTCTCTTGCTGCAACATGACACCCACGAAAAATGCAGGAACAACTTGTAACTGAGGTGAAGGATACCTCATATGTTGATCGTGAGAAATATTGAAAAGAAACTGATGAGTCATTAAAAATTTGTACAATAAGAATGCAAATACAGATGAATTATAGATATGAGAAGAAGATTTGATACGAACTAAATGAAGTTAAAGATGGTTCTTATAAAGATGAAAATAAGAACAAGGCAAATCATCATCTTTTCAAATATCACTTAGTCGAGATTACAAGATTTGCTAGATGCATAATTTCAAAAGCCAGTGAGATTAATTATAGCTATCCACATTGTCTTGTAAATGCTGAACATCTACGTTAGCTGCTGTTGTTGACTTTGTATTTGAACTCTCTCTCATTCAAGCTCTTCTATTCGTGTTTTCTAGTCACGAGAATACCAATTTACAAATTTTTTCAGCTCATTGTTTTCTTGTCTTAAATTTTTATTTTTTCTATTTTTAGTTGTAAGCGTTTGATGCAACTCAGATGTTTAATTTTTAAGATGATCAAACTCACTTGTTCTCGCTGGTAGCCTCTGAGACATGGTTGTAAGAGATGCAACATATTGAGCACTGAGGGTTCTTGATGCTACAACAATTTCAGGATTAATTTTACAAGAAAGATATATCTCTACTTCTATTATGGTGTTCACAATCTCAAGAGAAAAGATAAGTGGTTGAGGTATAAAAGGTTTATGGTTCAAATCTGGGACATTAACAAAAGAATTTTTATCAGACATAATATCGTTCTAAATGAACAACAACTGTATCTATGAAGAATGTGAGATTTTTTTTGCTGGAGTAAACTAATGGTGAAATGGTTATATTTAAATAGCAACTCGAAACTTTCAAATCTCTTCAAGATCTCATTTGTCAACAATATCAAGCGGGTTTGAATTTCCGCCTAACCGATAAAATTAAATCTCTAGCTTTTACAGCTTTTATCATACATGGATGGTTTCCAATGCTCTTTTCGCCGTAAATAAACAAATTCTCCTTAATAATGTCAAATGAGGAGGAGAAAATTTTAGATGAGAATATTATCATGTTCTCTCTAATACATTATTTAGATGAAAATTATATTTGAATTCCTAACCATGTTATATATGCTGAAATCATGTTTGTTTATTACTTGAAACACAAACACATATTATCAGGGGAAGTTTAAGTATTACTACAGGTCTCAGATTTCTACTAAGTTTGTCAACCAGACATTATCTTTCACATCTTCAAATCACTCAGAGATCATTGCAATTCATAAAACACGTTTAGAGTATATTTGACTGAGATTAGTAATTTTACATATTCAAGAAAAGTGTGGTTTTCTCGTCATCAATGACAGCCCAACAATTTTATATGAAAATACTACTGCTTATATCAGAGGAGGATATATCAAAGATACGACCCAGTGATAACCTGACAGATTTATTCACAAAGGCATTACCAACTGCGACATTCAAGAAAATTGTGCAGAACATTGGAATGCAAAGACTTAAAGATCTATCGTTATGCACTTTTTAGGGGGAGTAAATATCTTGAAAACTTGTGCTGATTGTACTCCTTTTCCTTTGCTAAGGTTTTGTTCCATTGGGTTTTCATCTGCAAGGTTTTAATGAGACAATCTTAAAGCACTTGGAGGTACATAAGAATACTGTACTCTTTTTCCTTCGCTATTGGTTTTTCTTCCTACTGGGTTTGTCCTTAGCAAGGTTTTAACGAGGCAAATTCTTTATGATTGGTCATTCAAGCGAGAGTGTTAGATCAAATAATGGAATGGGGAGGCAGTGAATGACATACATGGCCCATGCCATGTGCTCTTGACCCCCCTCTCTCTATTATTTCTTTTCCTTTCCATTTCCTCGCTCCCCCCCTACTTCAAATCCTATAAATATATGTATTTGGTTCATTCATATGTACATAGAAACGGAAGTATTAGAAGTAAGAAGAAAAGAAAAAAAAAAAAAAAAACAAAGAAAGAGGAGAGAGAGAAAGAAAGGAAGAAAGAGAGAAAATTCAGTTCTGAGAAATAAAGAATTCCAAATATTTTCTCTTACAATAGTAGTTTTTCTTTAGTTTTATAATATTTTCCAATTTTTTAAAAATACATTACTTAAAATGGACTGCATGCATTAATAATCCCATCTCGTTAGATGGATGTGACTTAGAAATAAAAGAGACTTCCCCACCATGATCACAGTAGTGTTCCATTTCTTCCTTGCATTAATCTTTAAGAAATGAATAAATACAAAATTACATCAAGAAAATTAATATTTTAGTGATGGAGTTTACTTTTTTTTTTAAAAAAAAACAAAAAAAAAAAAGAGCGCAAGGAACTTACAAACTGTATAACTATATTTAGCATTACTATTTTGTTTTATTTTATTTTAAGATATAAAACTATTCATTATTTTAAAAAAAATTAAAATTTTGACACTGATAAGCTATCTAGGCCGTTTGAAGTTATATTTCCTTTTTTCCCTATTGTTTATCATAATTTTTGAGACTTGCGCGATAAAAAAAAACTAGCTATATTGACGGTGGTTTTTAGGTTGACCTTATTCAAAGACTAATGAAGAATCAAAGTACTCCAAAACCCAAAGTAGATAAAATAGAAATCTCGTATTATAACATGGCATACGAAAAAAGAAAAACCTGTGTATATGACACAAAATGTCAATAACTACACACTCTTGTATACAAAAAGTTTAACCAAAGAAAATAGCCAATCCAATATATAAAGATGTCTATTAAAGTTGATGTAGTTTTCTCATTTACTACAATACGTGTTATGTTTATTTAATGCTTCGCTATATTTATGTTTTGATTGCAACCAAGTGACTATATAAGTCTGATTTCGAAGAAGTTCAACAAAGAAAAAAACTCATAATCAATCCAACAATTCGTGGATTGAAGTTTTTTCTCATTTTTTCTCTGTTTTCATTTGCTTAATTCAAACAATTGGCATCAGAGCTACTTCGATCTATAAAGAGGCAATATGGTAGCACTTGGTTTTTACCCAATATTTCAATATTCAGTAGAGAGAACTACGACTACTGGTGTATCAAGATGAAAATACTATTCATGTCACTTGATCTTTGGGATGTTGTAGAGAATGGAGTCTCTACTATGGCAAAAGGAACTTCTGAATCTATCCAAAACAAAATCGACAAACAAAGAGATACTAAAGCCTTGTTTACCGTATAGCAAGCTGTCAATAAAGCAATTTTTTCAAGATTGATGAGGGATCTCGAAGATAATCTCAAAGTTAAAACCATTAAACTTTAAGGATTAAGAAAGGTTCTCAAAAATCTAAAAATCAAAGAGTTTGAGAATGTAAAAGACTATTGTTCTAGACTTATTGAGATCATAAATCAGATGCGAGTCTATGGAGAAGAAGTAATAGATGCAAGAATAGTCTAGAAAATACTTATTAGTCTAACAGAAAAATATGATCATCTGGTTGCTGCAATCGAAGAAACTAGAGACCTTTCAACTCTTTCTATCACTATGTTGATGTGATCTTTATATACCCATGAACAAAGAAATGATAGAAGAAATGAAGCTTCTTTAGAAAATGCATTTTAGTCTAAAGTTAATCTAAAGAATTAGAAACTTAAAGATTTTAAAAAGAAGTATAAGAGTGGAACAAAAGGAGGAGAAAGTTCTCAAAGAAAAGAAAATTCAAAAAGAGATCATCCTCCTTGTGGTATCTACAAAAAGAACAATAACTTGGAAAATGATTGTTATCATCAAGGGAAGCTTCAATGCACTAATTGCAAGAAGTTTGGCCATGTTGAACAGGACTGCAGATTCAAGAATAAAAATGAGCAAGCCAACTACACAAAAGAAAAGGATGAGCACTTGTTTTATGCATGTCAAGCTACTGCTGAACAAAAAAGTGAAGAATGGTTCCTAGACATTGGCTGCATCAATCACATTACTCCAAATGAAGATATGTTCTCAAAGATTCATAGATCTGTCAAAGTAAAAGTTAAGCTTGGAAATGGTGAATTAGTTGAATTAAAAGGAAAAGACACAATCAACTTGAAAACAAAGAAAGGAATCAAATTTATTAATAATTTTTTACTAGTAAAAAAGCTCCTTGCTCCAAAGAAATGATTCTACCGAAAATTGAATTAAGTCTAGCCACCAAAACTTTAGAGCAAATTTTGTAAACCACCAAACATAGACTTATCGGTCGAAAATTATAGAAAGACGTAGGATGCTGAATTTTTCGAATGAGAACAATGTAACAGGCTGAATAAAACCTGGGCAAACTGGCGCCCTAAAAAAAATCAGAGACAACCTCCACCAAATCCGCTTGCACTAAAGACCGACAATGTTGATAAAAACCAAAATTAAAGCCATTGGGGCCAGGACTACTGTCAACAAGAATAGAAAATAAAGCATTCCTAATTTCCTCCAAAGTAGGCATGGCACAAAGAATCAAATTTTTAGCATTAGTCACCTCCAGAGAAATAATCTCAAATAATTTTGGCAAAGAGCTACCTGGTTTCTCTCTAAAAAAAACTTCAAAATAAGAACAAGTCGCTTCATCTATAGCAATTGACAATAAGAGCAAATGACCATCTGCCAACCTCATATCATAGACCACATTATGCTTCCAAGCTTGCAAAGTTTTAAAGAAGGATGCCGACACCTCACCATGAGCTACCTAGGAACTCTTTACCTATTGTGAAAGATGAGATTCCTCCATTTTAAGCCAGGAATCTAGCTAAATTTTATAAGCTAAAACATCAGCTTCAACTTCTTTAGAATACCTCTCTGTAACTGAGCCTCGCCTTCCTCCACCTCAGCTTCTAAAATTTTTATCTGAGTCCTAGTCTGACAAAAAACCTCTTTATTCCAACTCCGTTAAGACACTTTGAGCCTCTTGAATTTTTCAGCAAGCTTCCAAAGACCAACGCCATTAGCTTCAGCCTGCCAAGAACTAGAAACACAACTCCAAAAATCCTCATGCAAAGTCCACATTTGCTAAAATTTGAAAGAAGAAGGTCCATACCTAGAAGATGGAACCAAGAAACCCATGATCATTGGTGAATGGTTCGACGTCCGTCGTGGGAGGTATTTGACATTAGCCGACGGAAAGAGCTCCAGAACTTCACATTACATAAGGCATGATCAAGTCTCACCCAACTACGAGACAAACAAAGTTGACCATTACACTAAGAAAATTTGTTCGCTGTGAAAGGAACATCAACAAGACCCCCAAAATCGATAATATTACAGAAATCCTCCCTCTAGCTATTTTTTATGCTCTAAATTATTGCATGTTCCATCTATTATCAAGAATCTCTTATCTGTGTTGTAATTTTATCATAATAACTGTGTATACTTTGAGTTTCACTCCAATTATTTTCTTGTGAAGGATTGCACCCAGGCGGTTCTACTCAGGGGCCCCGTTAAAAATGGATTGTATGTCTTACCAGTGGATGCCACAACTCCTCCAGCTCCTTCGATTTCACCTCAAGCAGCCATTGGTGAGTGCCTTCAATCCAACACTCGCACTACCGTCTTGGCCATCCTTCTCCTAGAGTCAACGATCTCACTATCCAAAGATTCCAACTACCCGAATTACATCTCTCTCTCTATGCAGGGCATGTTTTCAATCAAAACTCCATGCACTACCGCACCACTCTTCTTCCTCTAAGTCGAATCATGCTTTTGAATTAATGTTTTTAGATGTGTGGTCTTTGGTCCCGATGTTATCTTCCATTGGATGTAGATTTTATCTCTTGATTGTTAAATGATTACACCAAATATCTATGGCTATTTCCTATTCAGTCCGAATCCAATGTGTCATCTTATTTTATTGTCTTTATTACATTTATTCACAATAGTTTTTCCTCAAATATCAAATCAGTCCAAACAGATTGGGGAGGTGAATTTCACCCCCTTTATAAAATATTTCAATCTAATGGAGTAGTTCACTGTATCACATGTCTATACTCTCATGCTCAAAATGGGTCCATGAGAGACAACATAGACATATCGTGGAAACGGGACTTTCACTAATGGTTCATGCCTTGATGCCTTTCAAATAATGGACAGAAGGCTTTAAAACTACCGTGTATCTCATTAATCGAATGCCTACTTCGGTCTTACAAAATATATCTCCTTTTCAGGCACTTTTCAAAAGAATTCCCAATTATGAATTTTTTCACATGTTTGGATCGGCGTGTTGGTCTAATTTAAGACCTTTTAATCGTCATAAAATGGAATACCGATCCAAACTCTATGTTTTTATGAGATGAGATATAGTCCTGATCACAAGGGGTATTGTGGTTTGCACCCTTCCTCGAACTAGACCTACATTTCTAGGGATGTTTTATTTAATGAAACTCATTTCCCCTTTGCCACTCTATCATACATGGATTGATCCAACTCACAAAATACCAATTTCCCAAACAACACACCTAGCCCACTACCTCCCTTCTATTTAGGAATCAACACATGGACTCAACACCTCCCTTCTATTTCAAAACCTAGTCTAGCCCACAAAGACTCACACATGGACTCAACCTCAACTAGACTTAACACCACTCATGACCTTAACTCCATGGACCCACTCTTAAATATCCTAGGCCAACTTCGAGCCCCAACATCAAACATGGCTAATCCTAATTTCCCCCCCCCTCAATCCATCACATTCCATAACACTCCCCCGCAAACAATACAGGTTTGCACCTTGAAAGTACTTCCCATACGATTTCCTCAGCTCCGTCCACACTAGGACCCTCGACGTCGTCCTCAACGCCACCCAGGCACCCAATGATCACGCGCGCTCAACTAAACACTCACAAACCCCTTACTCGACTTGATGAAACTATTTCCTGGCCCCCTAGAAAACCCCTGGCTTCCTTAACTACACACACGCCCTTTGACCACACCACAATTCCTAAGGAACCCACCTCATTCACCAAAATCATGCGATTTTACAAATGGCAAGATGCTATTCAGGCTAAGTTTCACGCCCTCTTATAGAACCAGACTTGGGACTTAGTCCCACCTTCCACCACCTACAACATTTTAGGACCCAAGTGAATCCTCAAAACAAAGCGGAAGGCAGATGGCATGATTGAATGACGCAAGGCACACCTTGTAGTCAAATGATTCCATCAACAAGCTGGAATCAACTACATAAAAACCTTCTCACCGATAGTTAAACCCACTAGAATCTTCATATTACTCTCTTTGGTTGCATCCTTTGATTGGCCTCTACAACAATTAGACATACAAAATGCATTTTTACATTGGGATCTTGAGGAGGCCATCTACATGCAACAGCCCTCATGTTTTGTTCATCTTGATTACCCCTCTTATGTTTATAAATTGAAAAAGGCTATTTCTGGTTTAAAATAGGCCCCTCGGGCCTAGTTTTCCAAATTCGGTAATAAGCTTTTTTCACTTGGTTTCTATGAATCCAAATTTGATACTTCTCTTTTCATTTACAAAAATGACTCTCATATCATGTTTGTGCTCATTTATGTAGATGATATTATAGTGACTAGTTCTAGCTCTATGTTAATTTTGGATCTCATAGTTGCACTTGGCACTTCACTTCCTGTGAAACATTTAGGCTGGTTATACTATTTCTTAGGCATTGAAATGTACAAAATCATTGATGGGCTGTTTTTATGTCAATCCAAATACATTTCAGATTTACTTTGTAAGACAAATATGCATCACTCAAAAGATGTTTCCACTCTCATGTCCATGTCTACAAAACTTTCTGTCTTTGATGGGACCTCGTTTGAGGATCCCAATTTTTATAGGAGAGTTGTTGGAAGTTTACAATACCTATATTTTACTCATTCTAACATATCCTTTGTGATTAATAAAGTTTGTTAATATATGCATAATCCCAAAATTTTACATTGGCAAATAGTCAAGAGAATTCTTAGGTATCATATTACTCAGTTTGGTTTTCATTTCACCAAAATCTTGACTCTGATCAATATCTCAATCTTCTCTAATGCAGATTGGGCCAATTGCCTTGATGAAAGAAACTCTACTGGAGATTATTGTATATTCTTAAGTTCTAACTTGGTATCGTGGGGATCTAAAAAACAACTTATCCTAGAACGTTCTTCCACTAAAGTTGAATAGAAAGTCATTGTCAATACCACATGTGAGATGTTATCGATTGAATCATCTTTTGAGTTTGTCTCATTTATCTTAACAACACTTATCACACTGTTGCGTTCAAGTCTCATTATCTCACCAATACCGCTTGAAACGAGGGAGGTTGTTAAGATAAATGAGACAAACTCGCCACAAGAAGACAACGACAAGGTCACTGCCATTCACAGCAACACACCCACGGCGACAACATGCAGAAACCACAAGGAGACAAGTGCAGCATTGCTGCCACTCACAAGAAGATACCAATAAAGCTCGGCAAGGAGCAGGCGCAATACATCAAGAAAGACAAGGAGACAAGAGGGACAAGTGTCACAATATCGTTAGTTATACAATAGAATCAGTTGTACAAAATTTTTCTATAAATATACAATATAAGGTCACGGCTATGTAGAAATATAGAAATACAAACCAGAGGAATTTCTTAATGCATTCTGTCGATTGTGCACTGATTATACATAACTTAATAACTAAAAATAAATTTTATAAAAATAAATTCACAATATAAGTGACTTATGTGATATACTAAATTTACTTGCAAAATAAAGTTTAATAAAATCTCATTTCTCAAGTCAAATCAAATTAGTTAAATTATAAATTTGTTATTGTAATATCTAGACATTTATGGATGAAGCATCTCTTTTTTCTACTTCCATTCTTTCTAGGAATGATGTGTCTGGATGACAATTAATATTTTTCCTTTTTTTCTTTATCATAATTATTGATCTAATAGTTATATATAATCAAGCTAGCATCATCTCAATATTATTATTAGTAGGCTTCTGTTGTATACAATCACTTTCGTATACTATTTACACATTTTGATGATGTGATTGATCAAAGAAATTATTTTATATTAAAAAATACTAATTATATTAGTGAAATGCAAATACTGACTGCACATAAAGTTTTTCTTATTATTAAGCTAGTGATTAGCTAAGACTTTGTTTAAATATCAAATTTATCTCAACTCATCTCATATCATCTTATTATTATAAAAATCTTAAAAATCTTTACACAAAATATAATAATAATTTCAAAATTTTCAAATTTTAAAATAATAATAACATTAAAAAATAATATTTTAATAATTATTTTATTTAATTTTTATTTAAAACTATCTCATTTCATCTCACTATTTACATGAGACTTAAAATGACATCCCTCCACTAAGAAAATGTCATAAGTTTTGATCTCCAAGTGATCATCACATCCAATTAATCGTAGACAAAAATTAAGTGGCCTTTAACCATTATTGGTATAGAAGAAATTAATATATAAAGGAGTACATCAAAGTGTTTTTAGACAACTAGTGGATCAGTTGTTGTACGTAGAACCAAGGGGAGTAGAACTATATATAAATATATATGTATATATAAATGTGTGTGGCTAAAAGAGGTTTGACAGTGTCAATATAAATCATGATCACATGAAATTCAAAGGGTTTCTCCCTGAAAGGCTGTTTATAACCACAAATGAACAGGAAACTGCATGAAGTATTAATCGGATCTCATGACTTTTGGCATTGCATTTGGTCATGAGTCGATCGTCATGCGTTAATTTTCGCGTACGTACGTAATTTAGTGCCAATGACTATTGTTTTTTTTTTTCCTTTTTTTATATTCAGCCAAAGACTATTGTTTTTTTTTTTTTTTTTTTGAAACGGAGGTGGTAAAAGCCACATCCCAAATTCCATTAAAAGAAGAATGACAAAGGTAGATTTTCCATCTGATTAATATCCAGAACAATCACACCTTCCTCTAGCCTACATGCTTTTTTGGCTAGATCATGAGCTTCCATGTTCCCTTCCCTCTTAATATGCATATCTTTCTAGCTCAAAGGAGAAAGTAAATTTAGACTATCCCCTATTACATGACCAACCCAATCACACCTATTAGAATTAGAGTTCAGTTCCTTCACAATTTGGAGATTATCTCCTTCAAGAATAACAGAGTGAAGATTTAACTCATGAGCGAAAGCAGCCGCTTCCCTGGCTCCTATGGCTTTAAGCAACACCAGATCTTGAAAAGTGGATAGCACCATCATCTTTGATGCAATAGTCTCCCCTTCATGGTTCCTTGCCACCAATCCTATACCTATTAATTCCTGATCTTAGTTCAAAGCAGCATCCCAGTTTATCTTCACAACTCTTGTTGGAGGGGGATTCCATTGGAGCCTGGTTCTTTGCCGCTGCTAGATGTTTTGAGGATGAGAG
This sequence comes from Platycarya longipes, assembly GCA_036559045.1. Lineage (NCBI taxonomy): Eukaryota > Viridiplantae > Streptophyta > Magnoliopsida > Fagales > Juglandaceae > Platycarya > Platycarya longipes. Next base: position 11,803,529 of record CM071801.1, read on the forward strand.
GATTGAACTAATCTAAAGTCTTCAAGCTGCTGTATTGCATAAAATTAACATGGTTAGGGTGCATAAAAAAATCTTCAAAGATCGCTTTATTTCTCCTTAGCCATATTCCTCTCGTCACCATAACAAATATCTCAACTGCTTCAACTGTACAACTCATTCTGATATCATTAAATAGGTCATCAAAGTTGCCCACATGAGCTGATTTCTTCTGTAAACTAGGATGGCTTTGGCACCACACATCCCTGGCCGCTTCACAGTTCCGAAGGGCATGAGTGATGGTCCCTTCCTCTTGTCTACAAATCGGACACAATGGTGAGTCCACTATCCTTTTTCTAAACAAGTTATCCTTGGTAGCTAGGACATTCAAGCAAGCTCTCCACATAAATATCTTTGTTACATTAGGAAGATTCATCTTCCATATCTTCGTCCATTCCCATCTGCTACTGTCCAACCTGGATGATTGGCCCCAAATCTTATTTTTCAGTTCCACATGCTTATGATAAGCACTTCTAACAGTGAAATTGCCATTTTTATTCCCCAACCAGATTAGACTATCCCTTATTAGATGTCGGCTTATTGGGATTTTGGATATCACAGCCCTCTCTTCTTCATTGAATACACTAATCTTTTCAGGTTTCCATTGTCTGGTATCCCAATCTATTAGCTCTCTTACTCTAGCATCTTCATGCAGGCCAGTCATTCTGGATTGAATTTTGAAGTTAGTTGGCTTAGGAACCTATCTGCTCTTCCATACATAGATATCCCTGCCATCACCGATCCTCCAAATAGATCATTTTCCATTAATTTTCTAGCTTCACAAATACTCCTCCAAATCATGGAGGGTCTTGCACTCACCTTAGCCCTAAGGAAATCAATATCCTGGAAATACTTTTCTTTTAAAAATTTGGCCACAAGTGACTCCGGTTGATTTTTAATGTTCCATCCCTACTTAGCCAAAAGTGTCAAATTAAAACTCTCAAATTCCCTTGAGCCAAGACCCCTTATGCCTTTGGCTCTACTTATTTTATCCGAAACCACCCAATTCATCTTCTTGTCTCTGTACATAGAGCTCCACCAAAACTCCCTCATAAGCTTGTCCATCTCTTTCAGTAAGCTCTTGGGAAGTTTGAATACTCTCATAGTGTATGTAGGAATTGATTGGACAACAGCTTTGAGGAGGATCTCCTTACCTACCTGGGTTAGAAACCTTGTCTTCCAGTTGCCAATTCTTCCTCTAATATGGTCCAACAGAGTACTAAAGGCTTTGTGTCATGATTTACCCACTAGGACAGGCAATCCGAGATAATTTTCATATGAACCACTGGATGTGGAGCCCGAAATGCTCTTGATGTATCTCTTGGTGTCCCTTTTTGTATTAGAATTGAAATAGATCGAGGTTTTGTCTTTGTTCACCTACTGTCCTGATGCCCTTTTATAGGTGTTCAAGATTAAGTTTATGTTTCCCCACTCCCTAGCATTAGCTCTACAGAACATCAGATTGTCGTCTGCAAAGAACAGATGATTAATGCTGGTGCAATGTCTGCTAATCTTGAACCCGTGTATCCTTTGGGAGAACTCAATCTTATTTAACATAAAACTCAAAACCTCAACAACTAAGAGGAAAAGATAGGGTGAAACAGGGTCACCCTGCCTAATCCCCCTAGATGGAGCAAAGAACTCTTGTGGGCATCCATTTATCAAGAGGGAGTATTTTGTAAAGGTCACACACCTCATAACCAGTTCAACCCAAGTCCGATTAAAACCCATCTTAACCATCACCTTCCTCAAAAATTCTCATTCTACCCTATCATACGCCTTTCACATGTCAAGTTTCACCGCCATGTACCATTGCTTGCCGTTTTTCCTCACCATCATCGAGTTGAGAGCCTCAAAAGAAACAATCACGTTGTCCTGGATATGTCTACCCGAGATAAAAAGCACATTGAGTGGTTGAGACAATATCTGACAAAACCCTCTTCAACCTATTAGCAATTGCCTTGGACATCATTTTATAGATAACATTGCATAGTGAAATAGGCCTATAGTCTGACACCATTCTAGGCTGATTTACCTTAGGGATAAGGACAATATAGGTCTCATTAATGGAGTTCACATTACCCCCTTGGTTCAGAATTTCTAACACAGCTCTAGTAACCTCTTGACCAACTAAATCCCAGTGTTTGTGATAGAAAACTGGGAAAAACCCATCTAGTCCGGTTGCCCCCATGGGATTCATGGTAAAAATGGCTTCTTTCACTTCATCTTCAGTGTATGACTTGCTTAACATTCTATTCATATCATCACTGACTCTACTAGGTAAGTCATTAATACAAGCATCAACATTATCAGGAAATTGAGAAGAAAAGAACTGAGAATAGAAATTAAATACCTGAGTCACCTCCTGCATGCTTTGTGTTTCCCAGCCATCCTCCTTTGTGATTGACTTTATAATATTGACCTTCCTTCTGTGATTGGCATAGTTGTGGTAGAACCTTGTGTTGCGGTCCCCTTGCTTCAACCAATTCTGCTTCACCCTCTATTGCCAACACATGTTCTCTCTCTCCAAACTATTATTAATGACTACCTTGAGCTCTTTAATCTCTTCATTTCTGTCTCCTCTATTATTCTTCAGGAGATCTGCCAATCTGTTACTCATCTACTTAATATTCTTCTGCTTGACATTTTATTCTCCAAATGGTCAATTCTTTTGTAGTTTAATCACTCCTTTCCATGATTTTATAAAAGAAGTGCATGTTTTCAGAGTGTAAGCCGTACTTGAGATAGCCAGTACATATATACATACATAATTAATTTAAGCGATCGTACGTACGTAATTGTCATGGATCATGTAAGAAAATGATATGATCTAGACGTTTATACCTATGCCTATGATCAATCGACTAGTCTCATTAGCCTTTGGCCAACAAAAGAGAGGTTGGACTGAGTGCTTGGGAATGTACAGTGGACTGAAAGTATGTACAGCTTTAGGTGTACTAATATGGTAGCATCAAATTCAGATCATACTCCCATTGTAATGTATTGGCAGCCAAGAAGGGGGAGAAATAGAAGGGAGGAAGGGATGGGTAATAAAGAAATAATTTTTAGGTTTGAGGCCGAATGGAGTTATCAAGATAAGGCCAAGCAGATCATCCATAGAAGCTGGAATAGTCAACAAGGGGTGCAAGGCTCTAATTTACAGAATATGAGAAGAAAGCTTACTAAATGTAAAGAAGCATTACAGTTGTGGAGTAAGATAATTATCTATAATGCCGTAATGACTTTTTACGGCATTATATTTTCTCGAAAAATAGTTATGAAAAAAAAAATAATAGTAAAACTGTAATGCTCACAATTTTCTGCTATCGAGATAATAAGAAATGAACCAAGTGAACCAAGTTTGATAGCAGCTACACGTCCATCAGGACCAGCTTCTAAGTTTTTAATGGAGACACCCTAGTTGACAAGGAAACAAGCTAACATAGTCTCTTTGTAGGGAAATAATGAAATGGCAGCTGCTCACAACTTAAACACACCTATTTTACACAAATGATGCATGTGCATGTATACATGAGAGAGAGATCTATGCCCAAATTCTCACGGGAAAGGATAACTCCATCTACTTCTTGTAAGACCTCATCAAAATGGTTTAACCCCTAAAGAGAAACATAAATTAACCCATATAAATTCCCTTGGCATTGTTATCAAAATCAAATTAAACTTATCTAAAAAACAGAGACAATATTATGAGCTACTAAGATCAACTCACTTCTATATTTTCAATCTTTGCAAAAATTTGTGTCTGACTGAGTTCACCCAACTTCGAAAGGAGCTCACGGGCCTGATATAAGGAAAAAACGAAAAAAAATAAAAATAAAACAACCAAAATAACTCAAATACAAAGAAACCAGAAAAACCACAGTAAAAGGATACTACACCAAGAAAAAAAAACTTGCCTGGCAAACATCTTCTGCATGTCGGGTATATGATAGTGAGAGAAAATCAATTTTATTTTGCACCCCCAAGTGCTTATAACTTGAAATGAGCAACAAAATATGATGAAATCCACTATTAGAAGGTTATTGAAAAACTTAGAAAAGAGGATCACTACAGTCCATACAACAATTACTAGACAACAATCACTGGGTTGGGGTAACTCCTTGCTGCTTTGGGCAAACCACAATGCACACATCATCAATGTACAAATTAAAATATATAGACATCATAATGAGATATTAATTCTATACATAACAAAACAAAATTCCTATACCATCTAAGATTGTATTGAGGATCAACACATCAACAATAATAAAATTAACTTCGAAGTGTAAGACTGACAAAAGCAGGGAGGAAAGGCTAAGAGAGATAAAGTCAAATGGACATCCAATAGTTCAATCAGAAGATAGATTTTCCATAATGCAGTTATACCTGAAACACTATTTAACTTGAATGTTTTAACACTACCAAAACTAAACTCTTATGCGAAGAAACCTTGGTGTTAATACTTGAAACAAGATGTGGTAAAATTAAGACAAAAAACAATCAACATAACAGAAGTCATAACCAGCTGCCAAAACAAACAACGTCAAAATCTAAAATCAGTGAAAATGATGCAATAACTCAGATATTGCAAGTTAGTGAGCTCTCCAATCTCTGGTGATAAGGTACCAGATAAGCTCTGGCTTGGCAATCCACTGTTTAAAAAAAATAATGATGATGAACCTTGACTGAATTGAGTTCAAACTGAAATGAGCTAATTAAAGACATTGTCTAAACTACTATAATATTACTATAAAATAAACTTAAACAAGATTGCACAATATTAATTCTTCCACCAAAGCTGATGAGCATAAAAAAAATATGGAATCCCAAGCAATAAATAGGAAACTATTATGAATATATATATATATATATATGCATAATAAAGAAAAAAAATGAAAAAGAAAAAAGAAAAATAACAGAAAGGAAAATGTTGTAAGTATAATATCCTCACCTGGATAAAATATCCTTATTTTTTCATTTTCATTTTCCTGAAATGTGTAGCCATCAATTTTAATAAATGAGCTAGAGGATGAAATATAAGAACAAAAATATACAATAACTCTATAAAAAGCTTATTAGCCAAGCATCAAATCCTCACATCAGTATGATCTACTTCCATATCATGTCAAAGAGTTTCAACATCAATTTTCAAATTTTCAAAAGATATGACACTACAAGAAAATATATTTTTGAGTCAGCTAAAACTTGTAAGCATAACACACTTGATAGCATAAATATGTATGCATGGCACTAGATTAAAAACTAAAAAAAATCTCATTTACATATAATCGATGCATAAGTGATTTTCTCAGTTTTCTCCTCAAAGTTATACTTCTACAAAGGTGATTATCCAACTTCGACCATGATGTGATGTTATTTCCTAGAAAATTTTCACTCCAACTAACTTTCATCTACATTAATAAACAAGCACACTAAAGTGATTTTCATTCCATGAAAGATGCTAGCCCATAAATGCCAGAACAAAGTATCATCCACTAGAAAAACCTATCATCCCTACATAAAGCAATTGAGAACATCATGTCCCGTCCAGGTTCATTAGAAAAACCTTTTACATCATCATGAAGTGGAGTAAGATCTCCATTTTATCTAATTGTAGATTCTCACTAGCTTCTCAAACGTGTGACGATGCTGATAATTGGCTGCATTTGACAAACATAGGAGAATTGTCCATGTATTCCAACCCAAGACACTACTCCTAAGCACACATTTACTATAAAAGACCCAGTTGTTGTTTACAAAAAATTTAGCAAAATCTAAACCATGCATATTAGTTCTATGTACTATAATTCCAAATTAACGGCAGCATAAACCCATACGGGATCATTGAAACGCAAAATAAAGAACTAACTGACACATAAACTAGAAGAGTGCGAGAGAGAGAGAGAGAGAGAGAGAGAACCTGCGAGAGGCCAGTGACATTGGAAGCTCCATCCAGTTATCTAGGATTGAATGTGGTGGATGCAAGTCGTGGGAGTCCCTCCAACTCTTTAACGTCGACGCACTCCTCTGTGCAAAATAATCTCCCCCAAACCCTAATTTACCCACCACACAAGCATCAGTTACGGGATGATTGAGTGAAATCAGAGAAAATATTAGAGTTTTGAGAAAGTCTTTAGCTAGATTTGGTTAAAAGAGAACAGAGATTTCACCGTGAAAAATCTATAGAAAGTGAGAGAAAATTAAGGCTCGTGTGGGGAGAGAGAGAGAGAGGATCTCTGCCTAGGCAGGGGAGGTAGCATGATGATCGCAAGAGAGAGAGAGAGCGCGAGAGTGAGAGAGAGAAATTAGGCATTATTGGGGAAGATGAGAATCACTCGGGAGGGGAGGTCGAGAGCGCAGGTCGTAATTTTTAAAAACTATTTGCGGCATTTTACTATCATCGCAAATAGCCAAAAAAGCTGTCGCAAAAGGGCATTATTCTGGCACTTCTCAACTATGCAGGAACAAATAACACAGTGGATGCAAGAAATCACTATTTGCTACCCTATTTTTCTCGCAGGAAAAAATTATGGCAGCAAAATCTCCTTTTTGTTGTAGTGAAAACAATAGTACTAGCTATATTCTTTTGATATTGTCGAGCAGAAAAATAATTATTATGATAGCTAGTTAGTCAATAGGAAATAGGGACTAAAAGTGAGAAATGACGCAAAACGAAGAGAAAACTTTAATTAGAGTTTTTATTATAAAATTCAAATGTTGATTAGTGAAGTCTATAAACTAGGCAGCTTAAATAGTGAAGGAAATAAGACATTTTAATAATTTTGTTTGAAAAGGCAAAATCTCAATATTGCATAAAAATAAAAGAAATTAGGTACCTTGCTAAAAATTTAACTCGAATCGAAAGAAATCTCAAAGAGTGACAACGAAACATTAAAATAAAAGGAAAATTAACTTAAATCGATGATTCGGAGGAGAAAACGATTCATTTCAAGGTCAAATCAGGGGCCACTAGGCATAGCATGTGAGCACGACGTATGCCGAAAAAAGCTTTTCAAATTTGGGTCATATATACAATTCTAATACTGTAACCAAAGTTATGACCAAAATATTGGCATTTGTGCAATATCATCCCAATTGGAGATAGGCCAGCGCTATCAACATGGAATCTGCCAACTCAACATTATCATACATGGATCCCCTGCATCATCTTCATTCTAAAATTTGTCAGTCCAATTGCCCGTGATATCACATGTAATGTTATTTCTTCTATAAAAAATTTAGAGGATAAATAACACTTCAAATGTGTAACATTATAGACAAGAAATGAGCCACAAGCCCACAAAACAACCTGCAAGAGTACATAAGGATCCTTAGGGTTGTAAAAAGATCGAATTAGACTGGTGGACCGGATCGGACCGGACCGAATTTATATATGAATCGAATAATTCTGGTCTGGTCCCGGTCCAAGGAATTTCTCCTCCTGGATCGGACCGGACTAGATCGAACCCCCCACCATTTTATATATATATATGTATATATAAATAATATATATATATGTATATATAAATAATAGTATATAAATTATAATATTAATATCAATATAAATTAATATAATAACATATTAAGCTAGTATGTTAAATCACGGCCACTTTCTCAAAAAATGTTTGAGCTGATAACCTGATACGAATAAGTTTTGAAGATAATTAACTAAAATTCTAACATATTCATGTACACACATTATAATGGAAATAATAAGACACCAACCTGTAGATTTTCGATGAAGTATAAAAATAGAAGCAAGCCAATCATAGAGATTAAAACTATGAAGCAATTTTCCCAATAATAAAGAGTTGTTTGAAGGTTTTGACTAAATGAACTACAAGATTTGGACGTCCATGTGTGAGTTAATATTAATATCAGAAAACATTAATATATATATATATATATATATATAATATGCTCAAAAGTAAGAGATACAGCGATCTAATGATCATCGTCTCTAGAAAATAAATTGATTTTCACGCGAGTCTTTTTTTCTTTTGCATATATTTTCATCCAAATTAATAATAATTTTTTTTACTACCAGAGTACTGTACTTAATAATGGAAAATAATAGTTATGACTCCATTCTTTTGATAGAAAGCTTGTTAGAGTTGCTTGGAGCAATGTACGTAACGCTTATTCGGGACCTATTGATCTAATAATAATAACACAACATTAATTTTATGATAATTAGAATAATATTCTCTTATTTCGTTTACTTTTTTCAATCTTTCTTCTAATTGTGGAATAACCCAAATAATATATGATGATATGTGTTGACTTTTGTTGTAGATCAGTGATAGCCAAATATTAGAAATATATATATACAATTGGCCCTCATGTACGTACATGCTAACTAAATATATATGTAGATTAATTAATAGCCTAAACAAAAGAAATTATATTTAATCATTGTCGAATTTTAGATTAAATTTTGCCCATTAAATCATATGGGGTACCCTTGGACCGGACCAGACCGCCCTTGAACCGAATTGAATCGGACCGATATAGACCAAATAGGAGTTCGGTCTGATTCTGGGTGAGAGAATTCTTAGACCGAATGGAATCTATTCACAAATTTTTTGAATCGGACCAGACTATTTACACCCCTAAGGATCCTCCACGCTTTCATTTCAACTATGCTAGTGTCAAACTAAGAATTAAGAACAAAACATTCCCTATCAGGGAAGGAAATGGAAGAAAATTGAAGCCCGAGATGAACATGCTTGCCAAACGGCATACTTTTGACCTAGAACGCTCAATGCCACCTTCAGCAAAAGGATCCACAACACGATAAAGGAATAAAGTTTCAGTTTGATGGGTAAATGAGGCCAAATCAGATTCCAACCTAGTATTGACCCTTGAACCATGGCTTCTGGTGCAACTATATTAGCGCTTTTCTATTAAAGACCCAACCATTCATCCAAAAGCCTTGAAGCCTACTCTTACAACGTTGATCTTATAGTATTCTCTTCCCTTTGGGTGCCTCACTCATATAGTAACTTAATATCATGCTCATATATGGTATCAATGTATTTACAACCTATACGTTGACTCCTATGTAAGTTGAGCTGGTGATGTGATTACTACTCTGACACCAATTATTAAAGACTTAACAATTGATCCAAAAGTTATAGAACTAGTGTTAGATACTAATTTAGATAAGTCTTTAACCTTTAGGATCATATATAACATTGTAGAGATTGAGGCATGCATTAGGCATTCGATGAGAAGCCATTGAAAAGATTATATGAAAATTTCAGTTATTTTTCATTTTTCTTTTTATAAGTACAAAGAAAAACAAGCAAATTGAATGTTGGTAAAGTAAACAAATGAGACGCAGAGGGGGAGACGCCCCACTATACATTGTCTAAAATGTTACTATTGATGTCATGTTTCTTTGCTTGGGCAACTCCACGAAGTTAGGCTTATTTAAGTATTTGCAACACCAGAGAAAAGGGCCACGGGGCAACTGGGGTACCACCGATGTTTAAGTTAGACTTGGAGAGGTATGCTCGTTTGAATAGTGAGGAGTTAAAATAGTAAATCAATCAGAGAGAACCCCTTAAGGGATATTAAAAGGGGGGTATTTATATACCTACCCAATAAGATCTTCTGATGAGAAGATTTGATGGGTGTTGACCGTACCTGTCAATCAGATCGTAAGAGTGTCATCCGTACCCTAGCTGCACCCGATGTTAGTTTTCTGCTAGATGATAGAGCACCCATGCCTGATCATGGTGACTGCTAACACCTTTATTGTGTCATGCCTTACGATGCTTGGCATCATCTTCATTAAATGCGTCATGGCCTTTCATTTAACGCAACATGGTCATGGTCAGGTGAGCTTGTCCAGCCATCGGTACTCGAGTGTTAGGGTTGTCCTTGATATCATGCGCCTGCGCTATCGGCCACCTATTCGGTGCCTTAGTCTGCGCTAATATTGGTACTCGGGTGTCGGAGTTGTTCTTGACACTTGGGTCTTGGTTTGCCAGCTTTCCCTTCCCCTGGCTAGGTCACACGTTCAGTGTGTCTCGTACACTTTCCTAATATAGGCCTACTAGGCAGGCTCGACCCTTTTCAGCTCGTACGACTCTATGATCTAGGCTAACTTGGTAGGCCCAAGGCTTGAGAACTACTCCCCTCACAGTCACAAACTTGACTCAATCTATTTTTCAAACAATGGTGGAACCACTTTAAGCTCCCTAAGATGTTTATAAAATTCAAAATGCCTCCCAAATTTTTTTAATAATACTATATATATATATATATGTGTGTGTGTGTGTGTATATATATATATATATATATATATAGAAAATGCCCCCCAGTCTCAGCCCCCAAAAGATTAGTGATTCCCATATGCTCTCCAAACTTTTATAAAACTCCTATATACATAAAAATGTCTCAGCCTCTGCAATGGTTTTTTGTATAGCACCAAAACTTTTTATAATTTTCTATATATCATCTATTATGATGTGGTCCCTCCTAAATTATATTAAAGTTATATTTACAAAAAATAACAAACTTAGTAATTTATATCCCAAAGCCTTTTATTGTATAATATCAGGCTCCTTTGTTCATATTCATATACTTTCGATCATCAACCCTCTCAAAGAAGTCATTGATCCCATTCACAAAGCCTTTTTGTTAATTTCTTCTGGGGTGACATAATGGTAACAATAAGAAACATTAGATTTCTTGGGATTACATCTGATATCCTTCATTGGAAGGTGGTCTTGGTATTAGAAATCTACATCGGTGTTGATGCTCTTCAGTGTAAATTGGCTTGGACATTTGTTAACTCGAACTCTCATTGGGCTAACTTTCTTTACCAAAAATACATGTATGATGGCTCCTCCTTGGATCTTATTTCTGCCAATGCCTACATCTCTCATTCCAAGAAAGTCATTTACAAAGAGAGTCTATGGAATATTCGTGATGGCTCTATTAATTTCTGGCATGACAAATGGGCAGCAATTGTTCGCTTATCCAAAAAGGTTCCATTATTTCTGAAAAAGCAGTGGTCAAACACCTCGCAACACCTAGAGGGGGGGTGAATAGGTGTAACTCAAAAACTAAGGCTAACTAAAAATTAGACCAACAAAGATAAATAAACAAGCAAGAATAACACACAAATCAACACAAAGATTTGGTAATGAAGTGGAAACTCATTTGAAGAACTTTTTTAAATTCTAAAACCACTCCAGGTATAAGTCAGCACCTCTAATCTACTATAGAAATTTGAGTTTGTTACAACCAATTTAGAAACACTCACAAACCTATTGTAGCAGTTAAACTTGGTTTGCAACACCACAAGTGGCCCACTCGATCTCTTAGCTTTTCATAAGAACATCTTGATTTCTTCATCAATAGCAGCTTGAAACACTCTTCTAGCTTGATAAACACGTCCACTCTAAGGACTCACCAAAAGTTTAATCTTGGGTGTGTTGTGATGGAAATATGTAATCCAAGAGAGATATGCCTTTAAATGTGAGGAGAAGTTTTTCTCAAGGGTTCTTGAATGGGCTCTTGTTTTTGCTCTCTCTTTCACCACCCTAAGCAATAAACAAAATGTTGCTTTTATAGTCCCCTTTTGAAATGACACTCAAAACCTAAAAATTCTGATGTGTGCCGATACTCGCTCAAGCGGGATGTCGAGTGAAGGTTGAGCGAGCATTCTAAGTCAAACTCGCTCGAGCGAGTGTCGAGCGAAATCTTTATCTGAATTTCGCTCGAGCGCCTCATCGAGCGATTGTTGAACGAAGTCGCTACCTAAATCTTGCTCGAGCTCCATGTTGAGAGACTATCGAGCAAAGTCACTGTCTCAATCTCGCTCGAGCACCAGGTCGAGCGAAGTCAGTACTTGCACTTCATGACTTCACTCGAGTTCGTGACTTCGCTCGAGCGCTATGTCGAGCGAGGTCACTGAGTAGGTCTTGCTCGAGCCATTTTGATCATCTTCATGTTGACTCACTTCCACCATTAGTTAAAACTCAATTACATAGATTTTCACAAGAAAATACCTACCACACAATTTTACATCAACAATTTCTAATCCTTGTTTACAAATCAACAATTTCGATAGCCAACTCTTGTCAATGAGGTCAATCTCTTCCTTTTTTGTAAAAAAAAAAAAGACCTTGATCATATCCATATTTGGAATACAAGCATCTTCTCCTCCAAATATGCAGTTTGCTTATAGAGCACTATCCTACCTTTTCTTTAGCCCCATTCATTTGAAATAAAGTCCACTCTATTAAGATTTACATTTTTCTTTAGAAGTTATGTAATGACATTCCTTTTGATGACAGGATCCAACACTGTGGGGATCCATATGTCTTCTAAATGCAATAACTGCACAGAGGGGAATGGTGATACCTCTGATCATGTCTTCTCCAATGGTAAGCTTTCCAAAGAGGTATCAGGTATGACAACGATTCTCAACTATCTTTGGCTACACAAACAAAACTCACAATTGGAAACTAAATGCCACTCATTAGTGGTCCTCCTTTAGAGGTTTAGATTTACTCCATTACTCGCTCACCTTCTTCCTCTCCTTATCTTTTGGAAACTTTGGCTTCCTTGAAATAAATCTCGTTTGGAGGACTCTTATATATACCCCTACTGCCACTATCATTCATAAAATCAATAAGTGGTACTAAGAGACTTTAATTCTCTCATTAATTCTTGTTCTCTTGTATCCTCTACTAATATTTATGTCCTTCGTCATTTACACATTTCCCCAACCACTATCCAGAGAAAAAAGTCCATCCTTGTTCGTTGGTAATTAGCCCCTTCTCGAGGATCTCTCAAGCTTAATATCGATGGTACCTCTAAAGGTAATATTCTAGGGTCTTCTAGTTATTGAGGGGTTCTTCAATCCCATGACTGCTCTTTTGTTAGTTTTTCTTGCTATCTTGGTATGGGTACTAACACTTTTGCAGAGTTGTCTGCCTTAAAAATTGTGCTTGCTTCGTGCTATCAATTGAGGGTTCATTACCTTCTTGTGAAAACTACTTGTGGTGAACTGGTTTAATAAGAATTCCCACCCCCGTGGAAATATGCTGAACGTACCTTTCGAATAATGTCTTACATTTCAATCATTTTTTTTTTCTTTTAGCATTACTCATGTTTACAAAGAAGGGAACACTTTACTAGAAAGTCTCCCTAATCATGGAGCTTTGGGCTGCACTGTAAGTTTGTCTTCTATTTTTGAATTTCTCAAACACATGGCTGGACTTTTTGCTTTGAACCATGCAGGCCGAATTCCCAACTTCAAGCATTAATTCTGGCATTCTTAGCTTCTTCTTGTATCTTTATTTCTGTTTCGTTCCAAATAGTTTTCTTTTTTCTTAAGAGCCCGACTTTGGGATTTCAGATATTGTAACCACCTTCTTCTTTTTGTATAAAGTATTCCTCTTCCACAAGTGTTGGTTTATTAATAAAATTGGAGTCTCATCCTCTTCATAAAAAAAAGGTTCTTAATATGGAACTCGTTATAAAATAAACTCAAGAAAATTATTTAATTTTGATGATCTATATAAAAAATAATTGAGAATCTTTGTCTCCTAGACTTCATCAAGGAAGAAGAAATTTAGTCAAGATCTCAATTGTTACATTTTATACTTATTGTCACACCAAAGTATTTAGATTTTACACTAAACTTGTAAATTAACTTACATACTAGTAGAATAAAAGATAAGTTTATAAAAGATTACTTAATAGTTTTTATGAAAAATAAATAAATTATAGAGTTATAGTTATTTCATTGCAAAAATTATGATGGTCAAATATATACTTATGATGAAACATTATCGTCATAAATTTGAAAGAATTTGAAAGAGATGTTAAGTTATGTTTTTAGAATGTTCTCTCTCTGCATGTATATAACAAATTATTAAGATCAATTTTTATATATAGTTATATTTTTTGTGATTATTCATAGATTTAAGATTAAGATTTTTCTCTTGTTATTTTATATGAGTGTGTCATACATTAGAAAAAGTTGACACCCTTTTAAAAGATTGGGTTGACTAGTTGATAGGTCAACTATATCAGACTTTATACTGTGTAGACACTTGGTGAATTAATATAACACCACACTATAATAAAATCACTTTTAAAAATTCTTGGGAGCAAGAGTGCTGCTACTAAACTTGACGAAAGAAAATATTTTCTTATACTTGCGCCATATACAAAGAATCGATATAATAATTAAAATCACTTTTTATTAAAAATATTGAAATTATTAGAGAGAATGCCTGGAAGTATTTTTTAAAATTTCTAAAAATATGTGCCATAAAATCATAATATAGAATCTATGTATGATCTAGCTTCTATCACGCTTCCCTGGACTAATCTCGTTCTGCAACTCTAGATTCATAAATAATATTTTGACCTGGGGTGATTTAAAAGTATAAAAATAAATTAAAATTAGCCGATGACTCATTGAGAAACTCGTTATAACCTAAAAATACTTGACATAAAATTCTCATAAAATATTTCATGCTGAGAATTAAAATCATGACGGATTATAGTAATGTTTATCTTATGCAAGCCTGAGTTATCTTAATTAACTAACTAATCTGATTTATCTGACTAATCTAACTTATCTAGTTAGTTTATATATTTAATTATGTGTGTAAGGTTGTGCACTAACTTCTCCTAATAATGCAAAAGAAGTCGATTCTGCAATATTCTAACATATTACGATTGACCACGCTTGGGTCTGTAGCTTGCATGCCCATCCTGCATTTATACCATGCATTTGAATGACCATCTAATTAACTATCATTAGTTTATTTTACACACAATCTTATAAAAGTTTACTTGTCTTATGCAACATGAGATACATGACACTACAAGAAAAAAATTTATTTTCGGCTATTAAAAGTCGCCTGAAATAATCTAATCTTCATCGAAAATAACCTTTTTTTTAGCTCTAATTTGGGCTAGAAATGGCTGCCCAGTTATCGCCACAAAATTAGAGTCAAAAAAGGTTATTTCCAGATAAAATAGGAGTTGGCACAATTACTCTTGTTTCTGGTGTCAACTAGTCGCCAGAAAAATTTTCCACAAAAAAGTACCTCGATTTCACTATTTTGTCATTAAAAGTTTTTTTTTTTTTTTTTTTTTTGCGATTTTAATTGTCTTGTTTTGTTTTGTTTTGTTTTGTAGTATTGGAAATAATACTAATGTGTATAATTGACAACAGATGCTTCGAAGTTAGAGGAAGCAGCAGGAGAATGTTTCTTGAAACCAGTTCAACTATCAAATGTGAGAAGCATACGTTTGCTTCTATCATTGATTGTACTGGACTAGTTTTCATAGTGAGAACTCCATACCAGTTCATTTTAATCAGAAATATTTGTTTTTTTTATTATTTACATTAAAGTGCCTAAATATTTCTTGTGTGGAATTAATTATCTGCATTAGAAATATTGTGGGACTTTTCAATCTTATCTTATGATTATGTCTCACCTTTCTCATTGATAGAATTTTTTTCTGTTGTTGCAGGTCAGGCTGCTAAACTATATATGCCATGGTATAATTTGTTATGTACGATTGAGAATTTATATGAAGTTGATTTTATGAGAAAACTGATGCAAAATTTCCATTTTGCAAGGTGAAAGGGTAGAGGGTGAAAGGGCAGAGGGAGAGGATCTGATACAAGTTCTATTGATGAATATTTGTATATTGTGTTTGTTTAAGCCTTTTTTTGTATTTTTTAAATACAAATAGAGTTTAGACATTGTAACAACTCAAATAATTTGTTTTATAACTCTTTAATACTTTTAAGAGAAGTGGCGCGCTAATGTTTTTAAATTTGTGTTTTATGTTGATGTGAAAATTCATGTAATGGGATTTTGTGATCTTGTTTAATGGCATTTTCTTTTAAAATCTTGAAAGAGCCATTTTCACTATTTTTTGTAGCCAATTACATTTTTTTTAAAACTGTGACACACTAGCTACACTCGCCAGAGAGAGTATTTTCCCAACACTTTTTCTTCCCAACACTTGACTAAGGTTAACAGCTTATTTATGATGGATTATAACTTTTGCAACAACATAAATTTGTTGCAAAAAGTCTCTTGCAACAGCGACACTTCATCTAATTCGAAGCTACAGAATTGTGGTGTCATTGCAATTTCCAGCAAAAGTCGGACACCAAAAAAAGGCCGAATTTGTGACTTTTTGCAGCAAATTTTAGGTGCCGCAAAAAGTCTTATTTCTTGTAGTACTTGAAGGGAGGAATGAGCCAAAAGTGCTCAACCAATTTCAACTATGTGCCTATGTTTTCTCTCAACTAGACCATAATTGTCGATAATATTTCTCAATTGGAACAGGAATGTTGAGAAATAGTGATTATTTTTTTTAATTGGTGGTGGCAGAGTTGGTGGTAGTTATGTGGCAACATACAATACAGGTGACTGGTGTGCAGGCTACATGAGGCAGCACTTCAAACTCTCTTCATTTTAGAAAGAATTTCGGCGTGCTCGATCTCCTTTGCCAATGCACTAACTTATGAATCAAAATAGTTTCTACAAAAATCAGAGAGGCAATCCCCAACCCAGCATGCATCCCATAACCAAAAAAATAGGCATTAGGCAAGCATTCCTTTGTATCATCACTACCAACACAGGGATTTTCCATAGATATTAGCCAAAACATAGTACTACTTTACAGTCGAGTACTGCATTAATTTCGGAACTACAAAATTTTTCTAAGAGAATTCATACAAAGTTGGGGTTCTCTGTATAGACAGACATCTATGCAATAACTTCAAATCATAACTTATAAATTCTAAAAATATACATATTTTATAAACTACACGCAATTGTTGCTCATAGGGTTGCATGGTAAACTTGCAAGAGAGGAAGACATTGAAAACTGTACGAGAATTATCTTTTGCAAAGTACTTAATTAAAAGTATGATCACCGGCTCAGCACTTGATGTTTCACAAACACCCATTGCAAGATTCCTAAGCCGGCACCCAGCAAGACGAAGCATAGACAATCCGACCCTTCCATCCCTGAAGCATCCAGTGGCCGTCTTCATCAAGTACAAAATCCTTGTGGTGCCATTCCTTCAACTTAGACCTTAATCTGTTCACAATCTCCTTGTCCAACGGAAGTTGCTTGAAACCAGCCCTCATCGTCCGGACTTGCCACTGCCTGTATGTCTCCGGCCGCTCAACCCTATCCAAGCCCTCAGATGCTATGACATTCATTGCTTCCCTCCCATAGAGCTCTCTCTCAATCAACAACCTCTCTTTGTTATCCCGGGGAAGTGTAACATCAAATATGTCAAACAGCGCAGAGAAGTGGAAGAGTGCCTCTCGGAACCTTGTGACAAAGAAGGGAGCATTGTAGGCTCCATTACATTCTGAATATACAAAAATATTGGGATTCATCCTCCTGATTAAGTTCAAAACTGCATTCCGAGGACTGGTCTCTACTTCAAATGTCTCATCAGGCAAGTTTTTAAACCGGTACAAACAGTTCACAGCAAGCATCTCATTCCTGTCAATCTTGAGCTCCTCAATTTGGATAGTCTCCCAGTTCTGTGATGCAATGACATGGTACTCGAAAGGAACATTAAACCGCCCACAATACATTCCCAAGCGACGACCAGTCTCCTCGAGTGTCTCTGTTGGACGGAATCCAGGTTGGGGAAGCTCTATGCCCGTAATACGTAGTTTGGGAGGTCCACCAGATCTTTTAGAGAGTTTCTGTATCAGAATTGGCCACGGGAAACCATATTGGATACCAAAGTCTATGATATGAAGACTTGTTGCTTTCTCTGCTACTTTATAAATCATTTGGCCAGCAAAGAATACCGAGATCCTCTTGAAAGGGCAGACAGAAAGATGAACTTTATAAGAGTTTATTATATCATAAGTCGAGATCTTCTTAGAGACTAAAGCTGTGTAAAAAATCTGAGTTCCAGTGCCAGTACCAGCCAAGCGTGCTTCAAGGCCATTAGCAAAGAAATGGGCCAACCTCTGAGACCCATCACCAAAATGGGATGAGTGCTCCCTAATCTGCTTTAGTAACTCATTAGCTGTTCTATTGTCACCTACTGAAACAGCTTGTGCACATAGATTCAAAAGAGTCCTCAAATCAACTGTATCATTCTTCTTTCTCTGTTTCTTTGTCCGATTCTTACCACCTTTAGCTTCTTGTGGCAGTTGATATGTACATAAGGCATTGCTTGCTTCATTCTCCTCGACCTTATCGTCACTCCCTAATGTAGAAAGTGCTTCAGTAGAAAGCAAAACCTTATCGAACAAGTCGGATAATTCATTCTCTTCTGCACAAACGGCGGGCTGCTTATTAATCCTCCCTTCTTCTAAAGCTACATCTTCCCTCTCATAATTCTTCCTTCCCCTAGACCCAATCAGCAAATTTCCACTCTCCTTTATATTGTTTCTTTCCAAATCAATAACCAGCTGATTACTCCTAGGAAGGAACTTACTAGCTTCTTCTAACCCTCTCCTAAATTGCAATATAGATTCAGTATCAGTAAAAAAGTTTTGACTCAAAAGCTCTAGCCCATCACCAATGGTAGACACACCATTCGACGGATTACTGAGAGGCTGTGACTCCCAATTGGACTGCAAATGGGGCTGTGAAAAAGAGGAGTTGTACTCCCCAAGATGACCAAGCCACAGAGGATCAGTGTTTGTAAAATTACTTTTGGGACCATTCTGACTCCTGTTTTCAGTATCTGTTTTGTGATTGATATAAGATGGCGGCTTGTATTGATTGGGAGAAGGAGGATACTTCTTACCGAGAGCATCATAGAACGATTTCTCGGTGATTTGCAGACCCAAAGGATCGAAAAACATGGAGGGCTTGTCCTCTATGTTGTCTTCCATAAGTATCTGGGTTATGAACTTGAGAACCGTTTCCGAATACTCGCTTTTGTCCGAGGACGACGAATCCAAGGGAGGACTCGCACCCATAGACGTCGACCTCAAGCTACCAGCAGCAGCGGACGGAGCATATGGCTCTGCCGCCGGGAGAAGAGCAGGTAGAGGAACTGCATTTCCGAGGAAATGAAGGTCCCGGGAGAGATTGGAATTGGGTAAGAGTGTATGGTCAGGAAGCATGATATCTTACGAAGTCGGTTAATCCAGAAAAGCTCGTATACACAACCATTCGAGCAGAAAATAAATAAATTAAACGGTAAACTACCTAAATCAGATAATATATACTAGAATGTGCTTATCTAAAGCATGAATAATAGGATCAGTAGATGAAGCTAGAGAAGAACGAAAGGAAATAAAAATATAGAAAATCAAGAAGGGGGGGTGAAAATCAAGAACCTTTATAGATATACATTTTTGCAATGTGACTAAGAGTAGCAGAGAAGGGTCACATATGGAAGAGAAAGGGAAGAACTGAAGAGGATAGCTCAAAACTCAGAAAAGGAAGAGCTTTAAAGGTGGCTGTTGTAACTTGTAACGCTCACGAAGTTTGGAGAACTCAGGTTGGAGCCCAAACTTCTACTAGTCTTGCGAAACAGATTATGCGAATCCGGAGGTTTGACCTCATTCTGGGAAGACAATTCCTTCACTCAATAATCTATAGTGTTTCGTCGATAATGTTTATGGTTTTTTTTTTTCCTAAAGTAGCAAATCTTATTTGAAATGGAAAATAGAAGGAATGATGAGAGTACAATACCTATAATGCAAAAATAATGAAAATAAGGAAAATAAACGGATTATGATAAAAAACAAAAAAAAAAATTGATTTAATTTCTTGACTCCTACCATATCAAGAAAACTGTGTCTTAAGAGACAATTTTTTAGTAAGTCATTATTGAAAGCAGTGTAAGTGGATGCAGTGCAATCAATTGTTTTGAGATATTTATTGAAAAGATCCGTAATCTCTTTTTAAGATCATCGATTAAGAAAAGCAATAATATAATAAAAAGCCCAACATCGAAAGGACAAATCTATAGCAGAGCAACAGTCTTTCTACGCTTTTGTAATTGTGCATGTAGATCACGCACCGGTAGTTTGAAGGTGAGGTGGGGTCGATCTGAAAGATCGAAAAGGGAGGAGCTTGTTGGTACGGTGCGTGCAGGCAGCGAAGTTCTCAAAGCGCAATAGTGCGTAAAGCCAAAACACAAAAACAAGTCGCACTTGAGGACCAGGCGTTGACAATTTTGCGTCGTCCCAATAGATCAGCGGTTGAGAAAAGGTGTGGTAGAGCGTGTGTCGACTGATGGTGGCTGGAATACAATAAATTTTAAAAATAAAAGACTAAGTCTGTAGAAATGAGAGAAAAAAAACTACTACCATAAAAGTATATTTACATATGAGAAATGATAGATGCAGTCATGGAGTTGCAAGCGGCGTGCAGTCGCTTTGAAAAAAAGTGAATGTATATGGGACCCACGTGAAAAAGTTAACTTTTTTTCTAAAGCGACTATACGCCGTTTGCAACTCCACGACTGTATGTAGCATTACCCATTTACATATAGGTAGTGGAAAGAAAATGAAAAGTAGGGTGAGAGCCATGCTCTGCTGCGAAAGTTATCAAAAAGATTTAGTGGTTTATTTAAATAGAAACTAGAGCTTCTCTTTCTAAAAAGGGACGAGAACCTTCCCCTGCCCCAAAATGTTTATGGTTATGTTGTTAATTGAACCAAAAACACACTACCAATGAAAAAGTAGTGAGGGACTTTTTTGAACTCTGCTATAATATAATTAGAGCATTTATATTGGTCTCACTAAATGATTTATCAAATATATATTTAATAATTTATGCTTAAAATATTTCCATATTGATCTCATTAAAATATATTTTCTTAATTTTGAGCTACAGAAAAAATAAGGAGACCTTTTAAATATAAAAGGTTATTGTTCATTCATTATTCCATTTGTTTACTATATTTTATTTTTCCATTTTATTTCTCTCATTTTCCTTTTTTTTTCTCACATTTTCCTTTTCTTTTTAAAAAATATTATTATATTATTATTTTAATGAGTCTAATAATAAATCTAATATGAAATTATGGTGAGTATGGTATGTGCATCTCATCAAACATGTCCTTCTCATCAAATTTTAATGAGTCATTTGGCGAGACCAATATGAATGCTCTTAGACTTATAGTCAGGGATGTACTCGATCCAATTTAGTGTGATTTTGTACAAATTTTGAGATCGTACAAATTTTGAGACTGAACAAGTATATACTAGTTTTGCATTCTCAAGAACCAATATTGCACCGATTATTCTCATAAATTGGTATTTTCTATTTTATCGATTCCAGTCCAATTTGTTTCCAATTTCTAGTTTTTTATAAAAATTAGTAATACAATAATACTATTGGTGTAGTACTACTACTATATGTTAGTGATAATATAGTAATTAATATACTAATATATATTAGTATTACTAATATATTTATTAAAACAAATATGTTGAAAATTTGTTAAACCATAACATGTAATTAATATATATTTAATATTTAAAATAAATGATCAAGTAAAATGTTCATGTTTAAGATTAAATTTATATCTATTTATATATATATATATATTATATATAAAAATTATATATTATATGTTTTATATTATATATTATATATAATTTTTATATATCTTTTTATTATAATAAGTAGCTATCTAACGGTCACTTAACGAATTTTCTTGTTTTCGTTAAATTTTCTTTTTTTTTTTTCCATTAAATTTAATTTCATCTGTCCATCCATTTGAATTATGAAATGATGTGATTCTTGAAATTTAGTTTTCTGATTCAAATTCTTAAATCAAACATTTCAAATTTAAATTTAGTCAAATTCAAAACTCTTATCCTTTTAAGAATCATCATCGAAAACTCTCCTTTAACTTGAATCCATTTAGATTATCTCTCAGTTACAGTTTGAATAGATTGCTAGATTGAAACCAACATCCAATTTTAAGCTCAACTTAAACTCCTTATGATCGACGTTACATTTCTTCCATTATCTATAAAACCCACTCAAGACTTAAATTTAACAGCATAAATTATGTAAACTATATATAATTTACAATATGCAAATCATAAATTACTAATATTTTATTAGTAATAAATTATATAACATACAAATTATAATATAATATTATTTTATATAAAGTATAACTTATATTATATATAAATTTACATATATGATTTAAAACTTCTACTCATTCTTTATATAAAAAAAGAAATATAAAATAATTAAGTTTAAATCTATTTGTGAACTACATTTACAAATACAATTATTTGAATAAGATTTTATTTATTTCTCAACTTAAATTCATTATGAAACATTAAATTTAAATAATAATATTTTACAAATAAAACTATAATAATTATTAAATAGTTATCTTTCATCACTTTATATTAGTTTATGATTTACTTTCATACAATTCTTTCTTTAATAGCATATTTTTTTTTTATTATCCGTCAAATATTTGTTAGAACTTATATTTTTATTATTCATATAAATTTATTTCTTTAAAAAAATTATATTATTTTTTAAAAATAACTGTTTCACGAAACGAGAGAAACGTGCTTTACATATTGCTTCTTCCTATTAATATATATAAATATGTAAGCTAGTCTAATCTAGTCTGGTTCTAGAAACATAAAACCAATTTCAGACCCATTATGACCAATTTAAAATAGGAAAACCGGTTTCAGATTGCCCCAACCGGTTCGGTCCGATTCGAATCATTTTTTAGTTTATTTTACACCCCTACTTGTATCACTCCACCAGTTCATCCCGACGTTTGGTAGCCAAGCCACTCCTTTTGTTCTATAAATAAACAGTTTATAATTCTTTCACAATTATAATGTCATTTTGTCTTAATAAATTATAAAACAAAGACAAAAATAAGTTACAAAATAAAATTGTAAAAGAGCTGCAGGTGTATAAATAGTATTTTGTCTTTATAATAACAACCTTGAAGATTAAATTTAATGTGTATGAAAATGACCAAATTTATGTTGAACAACTATATTTCTTAGAAAAGAAAAAAAAAAGGTTATATTTTCCCACCTTAAAAATTGTTGTAAGCTTGATTTGGGAGAAACCAAAAAAGGAAATTGAAGTTAATTAAATGTAGATGGTAGTTTAGAAAACCCGAAGCAATGTGGTGGAGGCGGGATAATTAGGAATGACAAAGATCGCTTATATTCTCAATCTTTAATGGAGTGACAAAGATCGCTTATAGTTGCATTTTTTACGCATTGGTCAGCTGAAAATTAGAATAGATTTCATCTTCGTTGCGAATTGGATAAAAGAGAAATATAAAATTATTCAAAAAGTTAAAAAGGCATGGAAAAAAACAACAAAGATTATGGATTCTCTTCACATTGAATGTTGCCATGTGTTTAGAGAGGCAAACCAGGTTACAAACTGATTAACTAAAGAGTACAAGAACAGCTTTCATAATGCCACTCGAGAAGTTAGAAGTCTTAACATATGAACATGGTCGGGTTGGGTTTCCTGCACTTGAAGTTTGCAATAGACTAAGTCTCATTTGAATTCAGAATTGAAATGAAATGAGTTGAAAAGAATTTTGAAAGTTAAATAAAATATTATTATTATTATTTTAAGATTTAAAAATATTGAATTCAGATTTTAAAAAACTATATAAAGATTTAAAAAAACTACGTTGAAATATGTATTTTATATGAAAATTTAAAAAAAAAATATAATGATAAGTATGAGATGAGATGAGATGAGCTTGGGTTGAGAATGTTGAGACGAGTTAGTCTAGATAATAGATTGTTTTTAAGCTTTTTTTTCCAGTACGTGAAATTCTAATAAAATAAGAAACATAAATTTGAACAAGGACAAGTCTTTGAAGTACTTGCACGGACATGTCGCAATTGCCACCGTAGATAAGTACCCATCATGGATTGAGGTTTCGTATCTACAAAAGCATTTAGATTTTCAAGTGACTAGTTAGGAAGCGTCAATTCCTGATATGGTGCAACTTTTCATGGATCTTATTTTTCCAAGATCTGCTCATGCCCAGATTAAGGGCATTACGAATGTAGACCGATCCTACTTCATTTGGTTAACATGAGCGACGTAGAGAGATGGGCATGAATAGCATGTAACCATTGTTTGCAGATCTTGATTTCTGCAACTCATGTCGTCTTCCCTTTTAAGCGCAATTTCTGCATCTTTCGTCATCTTTGCCTTTATGACACCCTTTAGAAAAACGTCTTTGCGGAAAGCTGGTCAGCATGAGATTTTTGCATTAGGTAGGAGCTGTGTATTATGGTTTATTGTTTGATATTTCTCGATTTTTCATTACTTTGGAATTGTGTAATGCAAGCGAATTCAAATTAGATTACACAGAGTTGTCAAATTGCACATTAATAAAGCTAAAATACCATAAGATGTCAGATCAATGCAAGGATAGCAAACAATTGTGATCTTTTTCTGATTGAGACAGCTTTAAATACGTTTCAATATTTTGGACATAACTTTTACTATGGATATAAGAATTGCACATATAACTCTAATTCAAACAGCTCTTTTTGGCGCTCAAATTATGGACAATTCTCTTACCATCCTTCCCTATAAATTATCTGTTGAAACTAGCTTGCAAAATAATCAATATTCTATCCGACATCATTGTGTTTCATGGTCCACATTATCCATCTTTTTATTTTTGAAGAAAATCAGTCGAGTTCATGTTATCTATTCAATTCATATGAAATTTTGAAATCCGTCAAACAGAGAAAAGTTCTGTTATTTTATTGCTGCTATTAAGTATCCAACATATTATAAAAATACTTGCAAATAGTTGAAGAATGTAAGCATACATGGATACTATGGTACATAAAAAGTGAAGTTACAACACAAAGAGAGTATTACACTAAAACTAGAACAAAGAGAATCCCTTGCACACTACCAAATGTTTCATAGCCGGCTGATTATGAGCTCTTTCAAAAACATCAGGCACAAGATTCCTAAGCCGGCACCCAACAAGAACAAGCATAGACAATCCGGCCCCTCCATCCGAGAAGCAACCATTGGTTATCTTGAACGAGTACAAAGTCCTTGTGGTACCATGCCATCGTTGTAGACTTGAACATGTTCACGAGCTCTTGGTCCAGCGGGAGTGGCTTGAAGCCTGCCCTCGTGGTACGAACATGCCACTGCTTGTATGTCTCCGGCCTCTCAACCCTCCGTAAGCCCTCACATGCTATAGCATTCATAGCCTCCCTCCCATAGAACTCTCTCTCAAACAGCAACCTCTCCTGGCTTTCCGGTTCTGCATTAACCTCCAATACATCATACAATGCAGAGAAGTGGAAGAGTACCTCTCGGAACCTTGAGACAAAGAAGGGGGCATTGTATGCTCCATTAACAATTGAATGGACAAAAACATAAGGATTCATCCTCCTGATTAAGTTGAAAACTGCATTCCGCGGACTGATCTCTACATCCGTCTCATCCAGCAAGTTCTTAAACTGGTTCAGACAGTTCACAGCAAGCATCTCATTCCTATCAATCTTGAGGTCCTCAATTTGGATAGTCTCCCACTTATGTGAAACTATGGCATGGTACTCAAAAGGAACATTGAACCGCTCACAATAATTTGCCAAGCGATGACCAGTCTCCTCAATTCTCTCTGTTGGCAGGAATCTGGGTAGGGGGCAATCAATCCTGGTAATACGTAGCTTGGGAGGTCCACCAGGTCTCTTAGAGAGTTTGTGGATGAGAATTGGCCATTGGAAACCATATCCAACCAAAGTCTATAATATGAATGCTTGTTGCTTTCTCTGATAACTCATAAATCATTTTGGCAGCAAAGCATATAGAGATCCTCTTGAAAGGGCAGGCTGGGAGGAGAGCGTTGTAAGCTTTCAACATTTCATAAGTTGATATCTTGTTGGAGGTTAAAGAACTATAAAAATTTCGAGTTCCAGTGCCAATACCAGACAGGCGTGCGTCGAGGGCATTAGCCAAGAAATGGGCCAGCCTCTGCCCCCCATCACCAATAGGTGAAGAGTGCTGCCTAATCTGCTTCAGTAACCCGTTAGCATTTCTATTGTCACCTATCGAAACAGCTTGTGCACAAAAAAGTAAGAGATTCCTCAAATCAACTGTATCATTCGTCTTTCCCTGTTTCATTGCACGACGCTCATCTCCCTGTGATGGCTTCGTTGCTTCATTTTTCAGGGCTTTACCATTACAACATTCAGTAACTCCATCAATAGAAAGCAACACCTTATCAAACATCTCTGAAAGTTCATCATTATTCACATAAATCGCGGATTGCTTCTTACTCCTCCCTTCTTCTATTTCTATAGCTTCCCTCTCATGATTCTTCCTTCCCCTAGACCCATCCAAGGAATTCTTCATCTGACCCTTCTCCAACTTATGATCATCTTTTTTCCACTGTGATTGCACCATGCTACTATTCAAGTCAATACCCAACTGATTACCACTAGGAAGGAATTTACTAGCTTCCTCTAACCCTCTCCTAAATTGCAACATAATTTCAGTGTCGGTAAAAATGTTTTGAGCCAAAAAGTTCCACCCCATCACCAGTATTAGAAAAACTGTTCCACGAATTGACCAAAAACTGTGAATCATCATTGGACTGCGAATTGAGTTGGAAAACATACTCACCAGGAAGAGTAGTTTGGGGAAAAATGCTAGTACTGCTATCAGTACCGTAATCACTACTATTGCCAGATCAGGACTCTCGACGAGTCGGTGCTGATTGGGAGGAGGGTTCCTGACCGAGAGCATCATAGAACGATTTCTCGGTATTTTGGAGACACAGGGGGTCGTAAAACATGGAGGGTTTTTCCTCAATGTTCTCCTCCATAAGTATCTGGCTCATGAACTTCAGAACCGTTTCCGAGTACTCACCGTAATCGGAGGAGTCCGCACATGGACTGGTAATCACAGACGCTGGGCTCAAAATTTCAGCAACAGCGGACGGAGCATATGCCTCCGTCGGAGAGCCTGACGGTGGAGCGAAACCATTGGGGTCTGCGTCGGGTATAAGAAGAGGACTTTGGAGGAAGGTAAGGTCTGGGGAGGGTAAATTGAAAGCGTAGTCGTTTAGAAGATTTGGATGCGGATTAAAAATTTAAAATCAGTAAGGTCATCGACATGAATGAAATTGGGGGAACCTTGAAAGCTTTGATCCACAGCGAATAACAGTGACTACTTAAGCATTAAAATTTAAATTTAGTAATTATTTTAATTTTTTTGATAATTGGTTTAATTTTATTATTCATTTTAAATATTTAAAAAAAATTATAAATTTTATTGTCATATTTAATTAATTATAATATTTATTTTTTATTATTTACATAAAAATAAATTTATTAAAAAATAACTTTTAATCAATCCAATAAAGTGCTGTTATATCAGTGAGGTTGCTGAAAGCCTGAGCAGTGAGAACCCATAGGATAATGTCACCGTCAACAAGCAGTCTGCCCGTTTCAATTCCCTCATTGGTCTGTGAGCTACTCACTTTCCATATCGAGTGTTTGCATTTAACTCGTCAACGGGCTCAACTAATCTTATGTACGCTGGATCTTTTTTCTTTTTTTTTTTTGTACTTTCGCTGTAGGGATGAGTTATTTGAACTCATTTTCTTAATATATTTGAACCCTTCTCTATGTTAATTTAACGATATTGTCATAACATTCAAGAATAATGCTGATACAGTGATCAAAAAAGTATATACATTTGGCGCAATTTTTTGAAAAATGGAAAAGCAATAAAAAAAATATGTAAATTTTAAATTTATTTACTTTTTTAAAATGGATTTATACAATATTATTTTTCAAATTTTAAATGACACATCGCACCTTAACTTAGAAAGTAGAATTCCTGCATAATTAATTTGGTAAAAGCTTTGTTTTTCATATAACCAAATTATAAATTATAAATTTTATATTTATAAATTATAAGTTATAAATTCGTTTTAATATTATAAATTATAAATTTATAATATTATTCGTATTAATATCCCATGCATCCACAATTGAACAGGTAATATCTCATGCATTCACAATTGATAAAAGGGCACTAATATACACACAACAAATTTACACAATATATTTCACAATAATGTTTTAAGATGAGGGATTTCTGTAAATTAACATTACTTTTATAAATTGTTTTACAAAGTTGTCCTCCATTTAACTCATTATTGTGAAATTTGTCGTAAAAAAATGTTGTAAATATCATTTTCCTTGATAAAAATGTTATAAAATGAGATCGTAAAATATATTTATAATGATTATGACAGACCAGAATTTTTTTTTTTTTTTTTTTTTTTTTTGTCTTTTGAAGAGGAAACCTCAAATCTCATTAGACAGATCATCCTGGATCATTGTTACATAGTTTCTCAATATCAAAAGGTCATCCTTCTATCCAAATCTTTTCAATATGGAAATTAAACGCTAATTTAGCCAATAAGTGAGCTATAACTTTAGTCTCCCTATGTATAAAATTAGCTTTCCTATGAGCACTGGAGTTAAGTCAACTGCGGATCTCTTTTACCACGTTGTCGTATGCTATATTCAGCTCCTCCATGTTGTTAACTGCCTTGACAATTGCTTGGGCATCCCCTTCCAGATGAACCTTGATAAAACCAAGTTCATTACATAGTTTCATAGCTCTTCGCAAGTGCTTCTCCCATAACTGGATCCTGTATGCAATCTACCACAAAACAGAATGTTGTCATGATCTCCCCCTCTTCATCCCTCACAATTACACTTATTTCCACTTGCTTCATAGCCACATTAACTGATGCATACCATTTAGCTTTAACTCGTTAAGTTGTCAGTTTACTCCAAATTATGTTTCTATTGCAGACTGCTTGCTGGTTGGTTCAATAAAACCCCCCCTCCTTTGTTGTGCTTCCAAGAACCCCTAGTGGCTTTCCTTGGCTGAATTCATCATCTTATTAGGATCTAAAAATTTATCTTCAAAAATCCAGCTAATCCAGCTATTCCTCCTCATCCAAATTATCCTCATTGTATAGGCTATCAATTCGATTTCCTCCTGCTTCAATTTCATTATAAATTCCTTCCATAGCTCTAAGAAAGGAGTCTCAAAACAGCTCCACTTTTGGACAAGGCTAGATATTTCAAACTACACATCAGAGGATGTTGGACACCACCACAATGCATAGGTTGTTGTCTCAGGTTTCATTTTACAAATTGGATACAAACTATTTTTAGTGATATTTTTCCTCCAGAGATTGACACGGATAGGCAGCAAATTCAGGCATGCTTTCCGCACAAAATGTTTCACACATGGCTGGCCTTCAACTTCCAAATAGAATTCCACTAATGGGGTCACCACTAAATTATTCAAAGGCTCACTACTCGTGTCCGTAGAAAATGGGGCTCATGACATATGCAAACAAGGCCTAGGTTTCGAGAAGCACAACATGGTAGGCCCACAGAAACATGGTGGGCCAGGCTGCTTTAGTAGATATGACAAAAAGCGTGCGGTGCGTCTCCAAACGTAGGAACACGACCACACCTGTACTTTTTGCTTGATGGCTTTCATTTTCAGATGCTCAAACCAAGTGATGCTGTCGTATTTCTTCGTTCATGAACCATGAAAGCATCTTTATTTGTTCTTTTAGTATTAATTCCTTGTCTTCCTCTCTCATTGTTGTTCTTTTAATATTAGAGAGACGTTGGAGATGGATTCATTCGATCTTTATTAAATATAGCTTATCAATAAAAATATAATAAAAAATTCTAAAAAATATAATAAAAAAATAAAATTTAAAAAACACAATAAAAAATATAATAAAAAAATAAATAAATAATACAATAAAAAAATAAAATAAAATTGATTTTAAAGGAGTGTTCGGCCTCAGTCTAGACAGAGCCAGATCTGGCAGCGATGGGCGACACCGTCCATACCATCGTGACCGTTGGCCTCTGACGATCCCACCCATGCGATGGCGACCCCCGGCGACCTCCAGTGTACCACACGCAGCCTTAAACCCGTTTTGGGAGGCTGACAATCACAATAGTATGGGCGGTGTCGCCTACCGCCATCGGAACCGTCGGAGTTCGTTTTTCAAGGAGATCGAATGAACGGATCCCCAGTTTTCTCTTAATATTAATCATTTGTCTTCCTCTGTCATTCACTCGTCACGACTACTGAAAAGAAGGTAATAAAAATAATAAAAAATAAGATTTTGTTTTTATTAATAAAAACAAAGTAAGTAGATAACATAAAAACTAAATTTTTATTTATTTATTTATTTTGAAATAGAGATTGAAGACTCAATTCAATTTAATTTTAAGTTAAGTTTAACATTTAAATATAAAATTATTAAATTATTAAACTCATTTCAATTTATATCCTATTTTCACATGAACTTTACAATATTTTTCGAATATCCATAAATATATTTAAACTCATTTTTAATATTTAAATATGTCTAAACTCATATTAAATAAGTCTCACAAAATTTACTCTTAACATCTCGACTCTTTATTATTTTTAAAGAACTCAACTCAACTCACTTCAATATCACGATTTAGAATCTATAAAGTTCACTCCTAATTATCTTCGAATTATAATTCGTTATCCAATGTGATACTGTTGTATTTCTTCGTTTATGAACCATTGAAGCATCTTTATTTGTTCTTTTAATATTAATCATTTGTCTAGTCCCTCTCTCATTTACTCATCACGACCGTTGATAAGAAGATAATAAAAAGAATAAGAAATAAGATTTATTTTAATGAAAACAAAATAAGTAGATAATGTAGAAATTAAATCTTTATTATTATTATTATTATCTGAAAATAGAGAATGAACACTCAATTAAGTTTAATTTTAAATTAAGTTTAACATTTAAAACTCAATTTCTCAAATTATTAAACTCATCTCAATTCATAACCTAAATACACATGAGACTTATAACTTTTTTCAAATATTTATAAATATATTTAAACTCATTTTTAATATTGAAACACATATAAACTCATCTTAAATAAGCTTCACAAAACTTCCTTTAACATCTAGACTCTTTACTATTCTCAAAAAACTCAACAGTTAATATCACCATTTAGAATCTATAAATTACTCTCCTAATTATCTTCCGATTATAATTCATTGTCCAATGTGATGCTGTCATATTTTTCCGTTCATGAACCATGGAAGCATCTTTATTTGTTCTTTAAATATTAATCCTAGGTCTCCCTCTCTAATTCATTGTTCTTTTAATATTAATCATTTGTCTCCCTCTCTCATTCACTCGTCACGACGGTTGAAAAGAAGGTAATAAAAATAATAAGAAATAAGATTTTTTTTTAATGAAAACAAAGTAAGTAGATAACATAGAGACTGAATCTTTATTTATTTGTTTATTTTGAAATAGAGCTAAACACTTAATTCAGTTTAATTTTAAGTTAAGTTTAATATTTAAAAATTAAATTCTCAAATCATTAAATTTATCTTAATTCATAATCTATTTATACATGAGACTTACAAACTTTTTCAAATATCCATAAATATATTTAAATTTATTTTTTATATTCAAACACATCTAAACTCATATTAAATAAACCTCACAAACTTACTTTAACATTTTGACTCTTTACTATTTTTAAAGAACTCAACCCACCTTAATTTACCGTTTAGAATCTACAAAGTTCACTCCTAATATATCTCCTGATTATAATTCGTTATCTAATGTGATGCTGTTATATTTCTTCGTTCATGAACCATTGAAGCATCTTTATTTGTTCTTTTAATATTAATAATTTGTCTCCCTCTCTCATTCATTGTTCTTTTAATATTAATCATTTGTCTCCTTCTATCATATACTCGTCACGACTATTGAAAAGAAGGTAATAAAAACAATAAGAAATAAGATTTTATTTAATGAAAACAAAGTAAGTAAATAACATATATAGAGACTGAATCTTTATTTATTTTTATTTTTTTTTAAATAGAGGCTGAACTTTTTGAATAACAAACATAGATAGTATTATTGTCATTCCTGTCAAAAAGAAATATATATGTATATATATATATATATATATATATATATATATGAGTGGTTCTCAAAAGAAATATATGTAAAAGAGGGAATGGCTTATGGAGTACTACTCTCGAAGAAATCATTACTTAAATGGTCCTATTTGTTTTTAAAACTCAATTTTACTATTTATAATTCATTTCGTATTTTTAACTTTGAGATGAGATGAATTATAAATAATAATAAAATAAATAGTTAAAATGAGTTGAATAAATATAATATCATTCCAATCATCGCCATCAGAATCATATGAGAAACGCTGCTGACCAGCCGTGTTGTACTTAGGCCAAAAATAGTCATTTATCTCAGCAAAAAGCAATAGCATCTCAAGAATCCCAATCGGGAAATGACCCAAAATCCCCATCATTGTCGCCGTGTTGTTGCGTCTGGGTTTCAATCGACCAAGAAACAACAAAATAGAAAACAAATTAAAAAGGAAAAAAAAAAACGGAAGGAGTTAAAGAAATAAAAATAGAGAAACAAATAAAGAAAAGAGGAAAAATAAAGAAAGGGGATCACAACATCTAGGGGAAAGGAGAGTTGGGTTAGACAAAATGAGGGGGGTCGAGTTGCCATCCATCGAGTTCCGTCCACTTTTGGTAAGGGTGCATGGACTTATTTTTGAAGAGTTGCAAAATATTATAATGATACAAATTCAATTTATAACATGATTTTAGTTATTTAAAATATTATAATATTTAAATTATGTTTAAATCTTTAATTTAAATATATGATTTTATTCTCTTAAAATAATTAGTAAGGCTTCATCATTTAATTAATGATGAGGGAGTATTATTTTATAAACTAAAGTTAAGATAAATTAATACTCTATCTTGACTCCACCCAATGTTTTAAGTTAAGTTAGCGAATATGCATTTTCAAATCATTATTTTACCGCCGCTATTAAGTATCCAACATATTACATAAACGCCTGTAGATAGCAGAAGAATGTAAGCATACATGGATACTTTGGTAGATAAAAAGTTAAGTTACAACACAAAGAGAGGATAACACTAAAACTAGAACGAAGATGATCCCTTGCACACTATCTAATGTTTCATAGCCGCGTAAACCCTCTCACTCGATTAGAGAAATGATACTTGCAGTAATAAAATGCACAAACGTCGCGCAAATACTTTGAACAAAGTAAATAAGTATGAGACCCAATTAAAAGAATTAATTTTTTAATTGCAAACCTCACTCTTTTTTAAGGCGTTTGTATGACGTTTATACAGCCAACAACTGTATGTAGCATAACTCTCTTGATTATGAGCTTTCAAAAACACCCAGGCCTAAGGCAAGACTCCTAAGCCAGCACCCAACAAGAACAAGCAAAGAGAATCCGGCCCTTCCATCCAAGAAGCAACCAGGGGTTGTCTTGATCAAGTACAAAGTCCTTGTGGTACCAGGCCATCGTTACAGACTTGAACATGTTCACCAGCTCTTGGTCCAACGGGAGCGGCTTGAAGCCGGCCTTCGAAGTACGGACATGCCACTGCTTGTATGTCTCCGGCCTCTCAACCCTCTGTAAGCCCTCACATGCTATAGCATTCATAGCCTCCCTCCCATAGAACTCTCTCTCAAACATCAACCTCTCCTGGCTTTCCTGTTTTATATTAACCTCCAATACATCATACAATGCAGAGTAGTGGAATAGTACCTCTCGAAACCTTGTGACAAAGAACGGGGAATTGAATGCTCCATTAACAACTGAATGGACAAAAACATTAGGATTCATCCTCCTGATTAAGTTCAAAACTGCATTCCGCGGACTGGTCTCTACTTCAGATGTCTCATCAAGCAAGTTCTTAAATTGGTACAAACAGTTCACAGCAAGCATCTCATTCCTATCAATCTTGAGGTCCTCAATTTCGATAGTCTCCCACTTATGTGAAGCTATTGAATGGTACTCAAAAGGAACATTGAACCGCTCACAATACTTTGCCAAGCGACGACCAGTCTCATCAATTCTCTCTGTTGGCCGAAATCCAGGCAAGGGGCAATCTATCCCGGTAATACGTAGCTTGGGAGGTCCACCAGGTCTTTTAGAGAGTTTTTGGATGAGAATTGGCCATTGGAAACCATATCCAACACCAAAGTCTATAATATGAATGCTTGTTGCTTTCTCTGATAACCTATAAATCATTTTGTTAGTAAAGAATAGAGAAATCCTTTTGAAAGGGCAGGCTGAAAGGACCGCGTTGTAAGATTTCAACATTTCATAAGCTGACATCTTATTGGAGGTTAAAGAACTATAGAAAATTTGAGTTTCAGTGCCAGTACCAGCCAGGCGCGCGTCAAGGGCATTAGCCATGAAATGGGCCAACCTTTGACCCCCATCACCATAAGGGGAAGAGTGATGCCTAATCTGCTTCAGCAACTCATTAGCAGTTCTATTGTCCCCTGTCGAAACAGCTTGTGCACATAAAATCAAGAGATTACTCAAATCAACTATATCCTTCGTCTTACCCTGTTTCTTTGCACGACTCTTCCCACGACCATTAACTCCTTGTGGCTGCTCAATTCTCTGTGAGGGTTTCATTGCTCCATTTTTCGGGGTTTCACCATTACAAGATAGCAAATTAAGTTCATCAGTAGAAAGCAACAACTTATCAAATGTCTCTGAAAATTCATCAGTATCCACATAAATTGCGGATTGCTTATTACTCCTCCCTTCCATTTCTATACCTTCCCTCTCATGATTCTTCCTTCCCCTAGACCCATCCAAGGAATTCTTCATCTGACCCTTCTCCACCTTATGATTATCTTCCTTCCACTGTGGTTGCACCATGCTGCTATTCAAGTCAATACCCAACTGAGTACCACTAGGAAGGAACTTACTAGCTTCCTCTAACCCTCTCCTAAATTGCAACATAAATTCAGTATCGGCAAAAATGTTCTGAGCCAAAAGTTCCACCCCATCACCGGTTTTAGACAGTGTGTTCGACGAATTGACCAAAAATTGTGAATCATCATTGGACTGCGAATTGGTTTGGAAAACATACTCACCAGGAAGAGTAGTTTGGCGAAAAGATGACTTATAATCCACAATATCGCCAAGCCACTGAGGATCTGTGTTGTTATTGCTATTAGTACCGTAATCACTACTACTAACAGAAAAAACATCATGAGGACTCTCGACGAGTTGGTGCTGATTGGGAGGAGGATATTTCGGACCGAGAGCATCATAGAAGGATTTCTCGGTACTTTGGAGACAGAGGGGGTCGTAAAACATGGAGGGTTTTTCCTCTATGTTCTCCTCCATAAGTATCTGGCTCATGAACTTCAGAACCGTTTCCGAGTACTCACGGTAATGGGAGGAGTCCGCCCATGAACTCGTAACCACAGACGCTGGGCTCAAGCTTTCAACAGCAGCGGACGGAGCATATGCCCCCGCCGGAGAGCCTGACGAAATCGGTGGAGCGAACCTTGAAAGCTTTGATCCATAGCGACGGAGCCTGACGACATCCGGGGAGGGTACATTGAAAGTGTAGTCGTTTAGAAGATTTGGATGCGCATTAAAATCAGTAAGGTCATCGACATGAATGAAATCGGGCGAACCATAAAAGTTTTGATCCATAGCGAATAACCGGGACTAATTAAGCGTTAAACTACCTAAATCTGATCAAAAATAAGAATTTATCAGAACCGTAACATACAACAAAATAAAAATAAAATTTACCCAAAAGCGAAAGAAAGCTCAAAGGAAGAGGGGGATGACTAAAGAGAAAAAGTAGCAAAATTCAAGAACCTTACATACCCATCAAGCTTTGCGGGAAGCAAATAGACGTGGGACGGAAACTGAAGAGAATAGCTTTCCTCAGATCAGGGACGCACTCCCCGTGTTTGAGTCAAATCAAAGAAAAATGATAAACTACCAATTACGTTACTACTCTTAAAACTATTATTGAATAAAATAGTATTTTCTAAAAATTTGATTTTCATTCAAATGGTTTGGTCTTATATATATACAAACGCACAAAGCCAAATGTAGACTTCCGGAAATTTCGAAGAACAATCGGGAGGTGGCACAGGAATCAGTGATAATGCTGAGGCCCCATAGGATAATGTCACCGTCAACAAGCAGTCTGCCAGGTTCAATTCCCTCATTATTGGTCTGTGAGGTACTCACTTTCAATATCGGAGTGTTTGTATTTGACCCATTCCCAATCCTTCACGAAGAATACAATCGAAGAATACAATAGAGCTTCGTCATCAATGTCTTCGTATGCTGCAAGGGCCTTATACTTTTATAATGATCAAACCAAACCATTTACACTTTTGTAATGACATTTGTAATGACATTTAACTTCTTTCCTGAGGCTAACAAAAGCAGATTCTGTTGCTTAGGACTAGATGTCTTCGTCAGAGCTTCTTCCAAAGCAACCAATTCAAGGGGTTTGATACACGAAAGTGAGCAAAATCTGGGACAACATAACAGGAAGGTCCTAGCATTAATTACTTTCAAGATACTCATTTTATCAAAGTTTACTTGCTCATAAACATTATGTGCCAAGACAAAACAAAATGAGGCATCATTACCTACCTGCCTGGTAGCTGGATCCCTGTCATAGAGAAACAAATATTTCACGATAGAGAGCAACCAGATCTGTACTGATAATAGCATTTGACTCGAGTGTCAATCCTTGGATAATTGCAGAAAACAAATCTTTAGAAACAAATTGTAGAAGTTCTACATTAACACTGACTCGAGTGCTACCATGTCCAGCATAATAGGAGAAAGAGAGGGTGAAATAACTACCCTAGAGTTCTTGTTGTAAATCTAGGGTTTCAGATTTAAATCGAAATTAAAGCAACAATACCAAGATTAATTCAAGAAATCATTCACAAAAAACATAAGACGAAAACAAGAAAGAAAGAACGAAAATACCAAGACATAAAGATTTAATGTGGTTCGATTCTTTCAGATCTACATACACAGAGGAAAGTGGCTAGAAATCTCTTCATTTAATCTTTAAAAACTCATTAGAGGTACAGGTTACAAGATTTAGGTCTCAGTTTTGACCTTAACTCTCTCAATCACTTAGATTTCTCAAGTTTCTCTCAAGCTCTAGTTTCACCTCTCTCGAAAGTTCTCTCAAGTGCATCAGATCGCGTTTTGCTCTTCTGTCATCCACAATGTATCGCATCCTACTTATACCACAGCATAAAAGCAGGCCTACATATGCTAAGATTATAACACATGGTTTTTAAAATGACCAATCGATTACAGTCATCCGGAGTATTAAAAGTAATACACATGGCCGCTTCAATGGCCGTTAGATACAAAACCATCATAATAGAACAAATTACAAATTGTTGACACACTTGATATCAATCTCCATCCTGTCATCAATTTGACTTCAAGAATCCCTATTCTCTAGCTAGTTCTCATCTTTTATTCCCTGGTCAACCCTCTCCAATTTGATTAAGTCTAGACAGTGTCTAAATTTTGATCTTGACAGTGGTTTGGTCATCAGGCCTGCTGGGCTCTCTTCAGTTGGTACTTTCTCCACTTTTACGTTACCACCTACAACCACATCTCTTACAAAATGAAGTCTGATGTCGATATGTTTATACCATTAATGAAAAACTTGGTTTTTTGTGAGATGTATAGTACTTTGATTATCATAATAGACGCTGATATTACCCTTAAATGAACACAGTTCATTTGTTATACCTCTCAATCACAAGGACTCCTCTGTAGCCTCTGTCATGGCTATGTATTCAGTATCTGTTGTAGACAAAGCTACAACTGACTGTAAGTTGGATTTCCAATTCACAGCAACACCAAAGGCAGTTAATAAATAGCCAATCAGTGACTTCTTGGTGTTCAAGTTTCCAACAAAATCAAAATCTACAAACCCACAGATTTCTTAACCATTTACCACGTTGCCACCATAACTCAACCCTAAACCTGAGGAGCCTGTTAGATATTGAAACACTCACTTCAGTGCTTGCCAGTAGGGTTTCCTATGAACCTACTAACTAAGCTAACAACATAGGCAAGGTCTGGTCTAGAACAGACTATTGTATACATGATACTACCTACCATACTTGCATATGGTATTTTTATCATGAATTCTCTTTCTTCATCATTATTAAGGGATTGATCAACAGAAAATTTAAAATGATGTCCAATAGGGGTACTCATTATTAGGAGTCAATGATTCTCTTTCTTCATCAGTATTAGGAGTTAATGATTTTCCCTTAGTCACTTTCTAAACTGGTCTTAGAATTTTCTCCAAATTGTATGACTATTTCATCAAGCAGTGAGTCCAAGCACTCCACCTCAATCTGAATCATATCTGGGATAGTAGCAGGTTGTGTCTCAATTGTGCCCAGTTGAGACCTAGCCATCTGTGACTCACTAAAAGTCACATTCCTACTTATTATACATTTTTATTTTCCAGGTTCCTCTATCCAAAATTTGTAACCATTTACACCTTCAAGATACCCAACAAAAATGTATTTCATTGTCCTAGGTTTCAGTTTATCAGTTTTGATGTGGGCATAAGCAACACAACCGAATACCCTTAGATTACTGTAGTTTGAGGGTTTACTAGTCCAAAATTCCTGGGGAGTTTTGAAATTAATGGTAGTAGAGAGACTCCTATTTATCAAATACACGGCAGTGTTAACTGCCTCTGCCCAAAATGTTTTTGGTAATTCGGCATTGGACAACATGCACCTAACCTTCTCAAGAATTGTTCTATTCATTCTTTCAGCTAAGTCATTCTGTTGAGGTGTCTCTCTCACTATCCTATGCCTTGCAATACCCTCCTTTTGGCAATAGTTATTAAACTCATTTGATAAGTACTCAAGTTCATTATATGTCCTAAGTTTCTTAACCTTTCTCCCAACTTGATTTTCAACCAAAGTTTTCCATTCCTTAAACTTGTTAAAAGTATCACTTTTCTATTTAAGGGTATAAACCCAAACCTTCCTGGAATAATCATCAATAATAGATAGAAAATAATTGCCCCTATCATGAGAACTAACCATTGCTGGTCCCCACAAGTCAGAATGGACATAGTCCAAACTTTCCTTAGTAAGTTATGTACTTGGTCTGAAACTAAGTCTAGTAGACTTGCCTAGTATATAGTCTTCACAAAATGGAAGGTCTCCTACGTCTTTGTCACCAAGTAACCCCTGTTTTTGGAGTTTCTTTAGGCCTATATGGCTTACATGCCCTAATCTTTTGTGTCAGAGCATAGTGTCATTGTCCCAAGGTTTCTGGACAGCAAAAGCTTGTCTTATAATAGTCTGACCTACTAGAGTATAAAGACCATTCCTTATTTCCCATTTCATCACTATTAAGGACACTCTAGAAACCTTTAGAGCCTCTGACTCAGATTTAAAAGTACAACCAGGTTTATCAAGCATTCCAAGAGAAATTAGATTCATTTTAAGTTCAGGTATGTATCTTACATCTTTTAGCATTATTTCCATACCATCATATAATTTTAATCTAATTACATCAATTCCAATAAATTTGCAAAATTGTTGTTACCAAGCATTACGTGCCCACCATCAAAATTAGAGAAAGTTTCAAACCAAGATTTACAAGGACACGTGTGAAAAAAATAACTTGAATCTAAAATTCATTCTTTACTAGATTCAGTTTCTAAGATACAAAGCACTTTAGCACTCTCATAGCTATCTGATGCAACAGATTCATTTCCCTCATGTTTGGGCTTAGCCCCATCACTAGTTTTCTTTTCAGAACAATCTTTCTTTAAGTGTCCCTCTTTGTGACAGAGGAAATATTTCAGTTGTTTTCATTTTGATTTTGATCTACCCTTAATCATCTTTCCTTTCTGACCAGATTTCTCAAGTCTCCCCTAGCCACCAACCTCAATAGTCTATGGTTTTACTTTAGAATTTTTTTGAACTTCCCTTGCATGTAATATGGATTGCACCTCATCTACTAACAGACTCTCTCTGCCATACATGATTGTTTATTTTAGGTTAGCATATAAACTATCAAGGGAACTCAAAAACAAGATAGCCTAGTCCTCATCATCTATAGTGATGTCTATTTTAGCAAGATCTAGGATGATCTTGTTAAACTCATCCAAATGATCTTCAATAGACACACCCGGGGTCATCTTAAAGGTGTACAACTTAGTCTTCTTATGAAGACGATTGGCTAGAGACTTGGTTATGTAGAGATTTTCTAACTTTAACCAAATCCTTGCAACTGAATCTTCATTAGTTACCTCCCGTAAGACCTTGTCACCTAAGGAAAGAATAATGGCACTATGTGCCTTTTGTAATATCTCGGGTTTAACCCTTTCAACAGAAGAAGAGCTTGATTTCTCCTCTGAGGACCACTTAGGCAGCATCTTGTCTCCAAGAAGTGCATCTTGGAGACCATGTTGCACTAACAGAGCCCTCATTTTAATCCTCCAAAGACCAAAATCGTTTTTCCCTGTGAATTTCTCCACCTCAAACTTAGTAGAACTCATCTTCACTTAGGCTCTAGATACCTCTTGTTGTAAATCTAGGGTTTCAAAGTTAAACCAAAATTAAAGCAATAATACCAAGATTGATTCAATAAATCATACACAGAAAACATAAAATGAAAACAAGAAAGAAAGAACGAAAATAGCAAGACACGAAGATTTAACGTGGTTCGATCCTTTCAAATTTACATCCATAGAGGGAACTGGCCAGAGATCTCCTCATTTAATCTTCGAAAACTCATAAAAGGTACAGATTACAAGATTCAAGTCTCGATTTTGACCTTAACTCTCTTAATCATTCAGATTTCTCAAATTTCTCTCAAACCCTAGTTTCACCTCTCTCAAAAGTTCTCTCAAGTGCATCAGATCACATTTTTGCTCTTCTGCCGTCTACAGTGTATTGTATCTTATTTATACCTTAGCATAAAAGCAGCCCTATATATGCTAAGATTATAACACGTGGTCTTTAAAATGACCACTTGATTACAGTCATCCAAAGTATTAAAAGTAATACACATGGCTGCTTCATTGGCCGTTAGATACAAAACCATCAAAATATAACAAAGTACAAATTGTTGACATATTTGTCATCAGTTCTGTATTCGAATTCACAGGTTGGACAGAGAAAGAGAGAGATAGAGAGAGAGAGAGAGAGAGAGAGAGAGAGAGATAAGGGTATTGAGAGTCTAAGAGAGATGGTGAAATGGGTGAGAGAGAAGGTGAACAAGCAAAATGTATTTAGATTCCTTACAACCAAGAATATTTTACTCTTGAAGAAATTCGTACGTGTCATCTTATAATTGGATGGTGTAAATCTAAAGCTTTACACCTATTCCAGATTGAAGCTTTTGTCTTCTTCTTTTTTGTAATTTTGCTGTAGGCGTAGGGATGAAATTTGCATCTAAGCTTAAGTTGGTCTATAAATTTAAATATGTAAAAGATAAATATATATATATATATATATATATATATTGAGGAAAGATTCATGGTTAATCAACAATTGTTAGTTCTTTTCCTGATACATTTGAACTCTTCTCTACGTTAATTTAATGATAGACATTCGTGTAATTTTTTTGACACATCACATCTTAACTTAGAAAGTAGAATTCCTCCATAATTAACTTGGTGTAAAAGTTTTGTTTTTTATATAACCAAATTATAAATTACTCATGTTTATAATAATAAATTTCATTTAAAAGGGAACAGTTAATATCACATGTATGATGCATTCACAATTAATGGAAGAGAAACCCTTCTGGCCACCCCATAGGGCTTCTCTAAAGACCAACCTTCCAATAAAAAGACAACACGTAGTAAATTCTTTCAATGACTATGCACCCAAACCACATCCGATTATTGAGCTATTCCCCCTCCAAAGCCCCTTTCTTTTGGAACCGAAATCCAAACACCACCCATTGCATAGCTTGACGCCACTGCCACGAGACCGAAAGGCTATGAAGTGCGGAAAAATGATTTTGATGAAGCACAACTTGCACGTTTGCTTCTCTATCACATTTGCTTTAAGCACAGCCTGCACTCCTGTATTCTTGGCACCGACTTTTACTAGCTTCATTGTGGCTGCTCTCCCCCAAGAAGAATCACCAATTTTATCATAGAAAAATCTAGAATGCGAAGCAATGAAATTCGAGAACCCAATCCGATTCATGAATATGCGACTCGAAAATTTGACACCGGGTCTGTGCAACAAAGCCCCCATTGTTGCATAGAGTTGATATACCTATGCCAACATCAACGGGTCAAATCTTAAAAGATGATTTTAAAAAGAAATACAAAGGACCTACAAACTAAATAAATTTAAGGTCAATCTCTAAAATAATGTAGTATTTTCAATTATTTTACTCATAGTTCCCTAATAATTACTGAAAAAATAAGTACTTCAGCATGGAAAACAATAACTAATTGTTTTTATTTTATCTAAAGAAAATGAAAAAGATGCAAATGCTTGTGGATCAGAAAATGTGAGGAAAATCTAAACCCGGCCCGGATTGGTAACCGGGTATCCGGATTCAACATATGGGTTTCGGATTACATAAAACGGGCCGGATACCCACTTTTAACAAAATCGGATATATATGGGCCGGGTTAAACCCGACCTGGATCGGTAACCCGATACCCGCTTTTTAAACCCAGTATCCTGCTTTTAACAAAATGACGTCGTTTCTACACAAGCATCGGTTCTTCTACCCCCCCCCCCCCAAAAACTGTCTTGACTCATTCTACATCTCTCACTCTCTCACTCTATGCGAAACCCTAGCCTCTATCCCCATGTTGAGTCTGTGACCCATTGCTGTCTCCGTCGTCTAATCTTCATCGCCGAAACCCTAGCCTCCATCCCGTGTTGTTTAATACTCTCTCTCTCTCTCTCTCTCTCTCTCTCTCCTCCTTGCAACTGCAAGTCTGCGTGAAGATTAGGAATGAATTAGGACAAAACTCAAGTTGATTATAGGGTTTTATTTATACCTTATCAATCATGGCTTTCGTGCAATGAATTTCTATGCTTTTATTTAGTTTTGGTTGAGAATGACTTTATAGGAAAATGGTGAAAAAAAAACTAGGGTTCTATAACATTAGAACCCACAGATTTGTAAGTGTTTCGGATAAAATTCTTGTTAATTAAGATATGTTTTTATTTGTGTATAGTTCTGCTTGTGTTACTGCATATATGGCAATATGCTATTCTTTTTCACTCTTTCCTCTATAAAAAAATAATTAATTAATTAGTCGAGATCACAACCTTTTAATCTTCTTTTTAAATGATTTAGAATTAGCTGTTGCATGCGTAGCTGGCTGTCTATCTCAGTTGTTTCCAACTTCCTAGATGCAGAAATCGATATCAATTTGTTAAATACGAGACAAGAAATCAGCATGATTATAAACAATAAATTAGGTAGACTTATCTCATGAGTAATAGCTATAAACCTATTTGTTAACCTGGTTAGAGGTCATGAACAGCATTGGTGATGCTATAGAAATATATATCATCTTTAGTTATTTGATACACATACAGCTTAGTTAGTTTCTTATGCTATAGCTGCTTTTAATTTATATGATTCAATAACAAGCAGTCTTACCTTCAAGAATGTCGCACACAAAAATAGCAATCTCCTACTGTAAAGCTCACAATCTAATCATCAGGCATATTCACACCAGCTGGAACAATTTATGTGCTGCTGAAAAGAACACCAACTAGAACAAAATGAAAAAGAACACCATGCTAAAAATAATCTTAGATAATGATG
Source organism: Platycarya longipes (assembly GCA_036559045.1). Classification (NCBI taxonomy): domain Eukaryota; kingdom Viridiplantae; phylum Streptophyta; class Magnoliopsida; order Fagales; family Juglandaceae; genus Platycarya; species Platycarya longipes. The sequence continues at coordinate 11,847,349 of CM071801.1, forward strand.
GACTTGTATTGTTTGCTAAAAATATCCATGCTTAAATTTGTACATGATTTTTTGCTTAATTATATGGTTTGGTTTGTTTGCTGTGTTTCATTACTCAATAACAGATGAAAGAAGATTTTACAAGTTGGAATTTTGGTATGACTCAAGGGGTTAGTGGTGACTCCTCCTCTCTTCCAGTGGATCTAGAGGATCATGGAAGTCTTCCATCTCATTCATCCACACATACCCGATCCATTTCACCTGTACCTAAAAAACTTAGGAAAATATCTAATAACCAATCGGTATCTTGGAAACACTTTGAGAAAGTGCTACCTATTGACCCTGATGAACCAAAAGCTCGATGCAAACATTGTGATAAGCTATTTGATTTTCATTACAAGAATGATACTTCTTCTATGAATCACCACCTTTATTATAGATGTGAAAAATATCCTCTTTACGTAAACGTCCTGGAAAAAGTAAATCCTCTAATGGTAGTAGGGATGTGGAGGGAAAAGCATGTAGCCCAAGCTCACAAGGTCTAGTCAATTATGATACTGAAAAACTTAAGGTATCTACCGCTAAGTTTTTTATTAGGTGTGAATTGTCTTTTAGGCTAGTAGAGCATGAAGGACTTATTGAATATATGGCTGATCTAGAGTCTTGATTTATTTTACCATCCCGAACCACTTGCAAAAGGGACTGTATGAAGTTGTATGATGAAAAGAAGATACAGCTAAAGAAATTATTAGAGGGTCAAAGAATTTTTCTAACTACCTATACTTGGACATCGGTGTAAAATGTGAATTACATGTGCATTACTGTACATTTTATTGATTGCAATTGGGGATTGCATAAGAAAATACTAAAGTTTTGCCAAATTTCCAACTATAGGTGAAAAACTATTAGGAGGGTGTTAAACTTGGGCTTACTTGATTGGGATATTAATAAGATTTTGACCATCACCGTTGATAACGCCTTCTCTAGTGATGTTGGTGTTGATTACATGAAGATGAGAATAATAGATAGTGATTCTACCATATTAAATGGTGAGTTTCTTCACATGCGGTGCGCTGCCCATATACTAAATTTGATTATTAATGATGGTTTGGAAGATGTTAAACATTTAATATCAACGATTAGAGAAGCCATCAAGTGTGTGAAGTCTTCACCATCGAGATTTTTCAAGTTCAAGACTTGTGCATTAGAGGAAAATATTAGTGGGAGGATGTTGTGCACGGATGTTTCCACTAGATGGAACTCCACATATTTGTTGTTGAGTACCGCTATAAAACACAAAAAAGCCTTTGAACGCTATAATATATATGTGGATCATGATTTCATGAACCCAGTAGTTATGATTGGAAAAAAACACATATTTTTATAGAGTTGCTGAAAATATTTTACGATGTCACATTGAATATTTCTAGTTCTTTGTATGTGACGGCTAATATATATTTCCAAGAATTGTGCACAATTGAAGATACAATAAATGATATGTGCACAAGTCAAGATAGCATCACTAGGACCATAGGCAAAAACATGAAAGAAAAGTGTGAAAAGTATTGGGGTAATACAGATAAGTTAAACTTGCTGATATATGTTGCTCATATACTTGATCCACGTTACAAAATGGTGTTATTGAGATTTTGGTTGAAACAATGCAAAGGGAATGAGTTAGCGGATAAGATAGAGGCCAAAGTCAAACTCTTGTTAAACCGCTTGATTGAGCAGTATAGCAGATTTCGTGTGGCTAAAGGAATGAGTTCTATTGTGACTCAAAGGAGGCCAAACACTACTTCTACTTCTTCTAGTAGCTCGAGTAAATTTGACATGAAGTTAGAAAAATATCTTGAGCAGCATGAGTTTATGGAGTTTGAATCAAAACTAGATAAATATTTATCAGAGGAACGTGCAGGAAAATTACTTAGTTTTAATATCTTGGATTGTTGAAAAGTTAATGCCGCCAATTATCTCATTCTTGCTGAGGTAGCATGTAATGTATTAGTCACCCCCAATTTCACTGTTGCCTCAGAGACTCTGCATTCAGTACTGGAAGACGCATCTTAGATCATTTTAGGAGTTCATTATCTCTAGAGTCTGTTGAAGCTCTTATTTGCACCCAAAATTGGTTAAGGACCAAAGCTATTGACATCTAAGACTTGGAAGAATACGTTGAGTTGATGCAGCTTGAAGGTAAGTTTAAAACATGAAATATTTTTTTAATATCTATCTAACTTATTTTATTATAGATCTAACTCAATTTTTTTAATATTTTTTTAGATGAATTTCTAGTAGTTTTATCTGGGACCAAGACTGGTGTGAGTCAGCCTTCCCATTCATACTAAAAAAAAAATAGAGTAAGTGTTTTATTACTTGTGTGTGCATTACTTGCAAAACTTGGAATTTTAATAATTTAGTATTCCACTTGTTTCTTGGCAGGATGAATGGAATAAATGAAATAAACTTTTGTTTTTTGGGATGATCTGAACCTTTAGTATTTTTTTTTGCCAAGACGGGATAAGCTTTATCACTTTTTGGAAGTGTTTAATTGGGCATCTTTTCTTTCCCTTTTCTTCCAAATTTTTCTAATGTTGATCCTTTTGTAGTCTCTAGTGGATTCTTATTCTAACATCTGTTGGGCTTTTTTAAGTTTGCAAACACACACGTGTTAATTTTTAAATAGTGTAAGTAAAAGAAAGAGAGTAGAAGGCACTGTTAATCTATTATTTGGTATGTGGAAGATTCATGTATGTGGAAAGAAGCTGCAAGTCATGATTGTGTGTTGATTTGACTATTGCTTTTGGATGATTTGGTATGTGTATTTTTGTTAATCTATTTTGTGTAATATAATTACGGTTAGGTTTATGATGCAAAGTTATTTATGAATTCAATATGACTGTAGGATAATGGAATCTAGTTTGCTTTCCAAAGAGGAGTCAAAGAAGGTTCATGAGAAGAAGCAGAAGAAGAATAGTCAGCAGAAGCCGAGTTTCATTAAAGTTTCATCAAAGTGTCCAAAGTTTCATTAAAGCAGTTCAAGAAGCGGAAAAAATTTGAAGATGAAAGCTCCGAGAATTGAATCAGATAATGACTTTGTAATTGAAGATTCAACTGTAATTTTGATGTTATAGAAGATTCAACTATAATTTTGATGTTGTAGAAGATTCAACTGTAATTTTGACTTCTACATTTGGCTAACACTTTTCTTCAGCAAGTTTAGGACGTAAAATAATTAAAAATATGTATATTATTTTCAAAGGAAGAAGAAGAAGAAAAAAAAAACCGGATTCAAATCCGAAATCCGGAACCCGGATTTTAAAACCTGGGTTCATATGGCCTCTGATCCAGATTTGAAATCCGGTTCTGGTTCTGAAAACCCGAATTTTCTAATCCGGATTTGAAATCCAGTTTCGGATCAAGATACTCGGGTTCCCGGATCCAGAACCCGGGTGCACAGCCTTACAAATAACCATCTAAACTTAACATTCTAAGAGGCAGTCTTATTGGATTGTCTAAATCTAAACTTCAAAAAGTATAAATTTGCACAGATGTCAAAAAATTTTAATCGTATTTGATAAAAAAATAAGGAGATAAAAGTTGAAAAATAGTATAAAAGTATTTTTTGTCTTCAAAAATAAATAGTAAACTACCTAAATCAAATAATATACTAGGCTGTGTTTTTCTAAAGCATGAATAAAAGGATCAGTAGATGAAGCTAGAGAAGAATGAAAGGAAATAAAAATAAAAAATAAAGAAGGGATGAAAATCATGAACCTTTATAGATATCCATTTTTGCAATGTGGTCGAATATGGTAGAGAAATGGAAGAATTGAAACTAAAGAGAATAGCTCAAAACTCAGAAGAGGAAATAGCTTTAAAGGTGACTGTTGTGAAGCTCACGAAGTTTCTAAAAACTCAAGTTGGAGTCCAAACTCCTCTGGTTTTCTGAAACAGATTATGCGAATCCGGAGGGTTTGACCTCATTCTTGGAAGACAATACCTTCACTCAATAATAACATTTCGTCGATGAAGTTTATGGCTATGTTTTTTTTTCTTAAACAAGCAAATTTCATTTAAAAAAAAAAAAAAAAAAGATACATGATGAGGACTTCAATACAATAACTACAACGTAAAAATGGTGAAAATAATGAAAATAAAACAGATTTTGGGACTAAATCTTGGTCCCTACTATGTACTACAAAGAGGATTCTATTTTAAGAGACAATTTTTTGGTAAGCCATTACTTAAGGCGATGTAAGTAGGTGCACTACAGTCAATTATCTTGAAATATTTTTAGAGAGATCTCTAGTCCATTTTTCAAGATCATTAATTAGGAAAACGATAATATAATAAGAAGTCTAGCATCGAAAGGACAGATTTGTGACAAAGCAACAATCGTCCTAAACTTCTGTAGTTGCACAAACAAACCACACACCAATGGTTTAGAGGTGAGGTGTGACTAATCAGAATGATCCAGAGGTGGAGAATCTATTGGTACGGCATGTGTAGTCTGTGGAGTTGTCCAAGCGCTGTGGCGCATGAAGGTGGTAGAAAAGAAAAGAAGAAAAAGAAGGAATGGAATCGTCCTCTTCGGCGAGGGTTATCAAAAAGATTTAGTGACTTTTTTAGAGAAATCATAATTTCTCTTTTTAAAAAGGACGAGAACCTTCCCCCGCCCCCAAAATGTTTATGGTTATGTTGTTAGGGGAGAAATGATAGATGCAGTCATGGAGTTGCAAGCGGCGTGCAGTCGCTTTAGAAAAAAGTAAATATATATGGGACTCACGTGATAAAAGTTAACTTTTTTCTAAAACGACTGCACACCATTTACAACTCCACGACTGTATGTAGCATTACTCGTTGTTAGGGTGGGTCTATTCCCACCGCTCTTAGTTTCCAAGGGGAGTCACTGTTACTTGTATTCTTCTTTTTTTTTTTTTAATTTCTTACATGTATTTTTTAATACTTTAAATAGTTTTTAAAATATAAGAAAAATATTAAAAAATATATTTTTAATGAGCGGTCAAAATAGCATTTGAGAATGATTGGTAAAAATAGCATTTTTCTATGCTATTAATCGAACCAAAAATACACGACCGTTGAGAAATTAGTGAGACTTTTTGAACTCTGCTATAACATGGTTATCACTCCACCGGATCATCCAGACGCTTGGCACTTGGCAGCCAAGCCACTCCTTTTGGTCTATAAATAAACAGTTTATAATTCTTTTACAATTATAATATCATTTGGTCTTTATAATTACAAAATAAGTTATAAAATAAATTGTAAAAGATTTGTAGTTGTATAAATATTATTTTGCCCTAATAATAACAATCTTGAAGAATAATTTTGAAGGGAATGAAAATGACAATTTATGTTGAACAACTTTATTTCTTAAAAAGGAAAAAAAAAGTTATCTTTTCTCACCTTAAAATAGATAACTTAAGAAGAAACTAAATGTAGATGAAAGTAGCTGAAGAAACCCGGAGGAATGTGGTGGAGGCGGGATAATTAGGAATGACAAAGATAGTTTATTGTTGCATTCTCAATCTTTTATGGAGTGAGAACCAACACAATAATAAAGGTAAATGCTTTACTTGATGGCAATGTTGGCTTTTCCATTAGAGAATTTAGACAATTGCCTAAGACTCTATAGTGAAAGAAGGCTCCAAAAAAAAATATGAAGTTTTTAAAGAAGAAAGAAATATCCAATTAAAAATATTAATTACCTCAATAAGAGAATACTAAATAGATATTATATATGTTATTATTAAATAAAAATATTAGTTGAAAATATAGTATAAAATTTTAAATAGTAATTTATTTGGCAAATGATACGAAATTATTTTTCAATAAAAATATAATGTAAAAATTACAATTATAATAAATTTATTTAATTTTACTTAAAAAAAAACTCAATCAAAATTTTAGCCTTAAGTTCCCTTACCTATTCAGCCAGCCTGCTTGATGGATTAAATTTGTGCATTTTTTTCGCATTGGTTAGCTAAAAATGAAATAGATTCCATCTTGCCACGGTCCTTTAGATTAGAAGATATGAGGATTGGTCTTCAAATAGGAGAATTAAGTTCGAATCCCTCCACCCCTTAATCGAAAAACAAAAAAAAAAATCCATCTCCATTGTGAATTGGATAAAAGAAAAAAATAAAATTACTCATAAAGTTATAAAGTCATGGAATTAAAAAACAACAAAGATTGTGGATGCTCTTCAAATTGAATTTAATGTTGCCATGTGTTTAGAGAGGCAAACCAGGTTACAAACTGACTAATTAAAGAGTAGTACAACAACAGCTAGCTTTCATTTAGCCACTCGAGAAGTTAGAAGTCTAATTATATATATGAACATGGTCGGGTTGGGTTTCCTGCACTTGAGTTTGCTATAAACTAGATATTTTTGTAGAAAAATAATAGATGCAATCGTGGAAATTGCAAACGGCGTGCAGTCGCTTTAGAAAAAAGTGGGGTCCACTGTTAAAAAAGTTAAAGCGACTGCACGCCGTTTACAATTCTATGACTGTATGTAGCATTACCCATTTTTATAACATTTTTCTTAGTTTGTGATTGTTATAGAACATAAATAAGTTTTCAATGCCTTGGTTTTGGATGGTTTTATTTGTAACTACGAAGGACACGTGTCTCTAGAGATAAGTATTAATGTTCTACGACTCCATGGCTTTTAGTTTTCAATATTACTGCCAAGGAGTCCTAATTAGTTGTAACTATAGAAAGCTCATTAACAAATTACAAGATGCCATCCTCTTCGCCAAAATAAAAATAAATATTTTATCATCACCATTTCTATAGTATTTTGTGCATATGACATCTTTCATCTTTCTCCCATAAAATGACTAGGGATGGGAAAGCTTCGGGTTATTATTATTATTATTTTTTACAATTAAACCAAATTCCACTCTTTGTTGATTTATTTTATTTGGCAAGAAAAGTATGTGAAATTCTATTAAGATAAGAAATATAAGGCTCGATTTGGATTTGAGAGTTAGTTAATCTCATCTCAACTTATTATTATATTTTTTTAAATTCTCATACAAAATATAATAATAATTCAACTTTTTAAAATTCTAACACAATAATAATATTAAAAAAAATATTTTAATAATATTTTATTCAACATTCAAAACTCATCTCAACTCATCTCATCTCTCAATCCAAATCATCCCTAAATCTAAACAGGCGGCCAACTCTAGACAAGGACCAACTGCACAAGGACAAAGTACTCGCTTGGGCATGTTGTCAATTGCCGCCGTAGATAAGTACACATAATGGATTGAGATTTCATATCTCTTTTTTTTTATATATAGAAACATCGATCCCATTTCATTAAACATAAGAGGAGATACAAAAGGGCACTTCCTCAAAAGTTACAATACGATCACAAAATGAGAGAGAGTATTTTGCTAACATATGGGCTAAGTGATTCCCATTTCTCCTAACATAAGAAATTCTCAATTTAGCAAAAGTACTAAGGATCGTCGTGCTTCATGGATAAACATATCAGAACTGGTCTACTGCTCTCCTTCATCGTTGAGGCCTTAACAACCTGTAATGAATCTCCTTCAAGAATCAGTTGTTGAAGGTTAAGTTCTGCTGCAAAAATGGCTGCCTGCAAAGCTCCATAAGCTTTAGCTAACAAGGGATCGGGGAGCATGGGAGAACTAGATCTGAGAGTGGCTATGAGATGACCCGAGCTATCCCTGACAGTAACTCCAAGACCCACTAAGCCCTTCACTTTATCAACAGAGCCATCCCAATTGACCTTGATCCAATTTTGGAGGAGGGGGGGGGGGGGGGGCTTGCCATGTATCATGTGAGTTGCCTTGAGGGGAAGGTGTGCAAGGTGTTAGTGCAATCTCCTCTGCCATCATATCTAGTAAAGCTTTGGTTTCCCTAGCTAGTTGAGATGGATGGCAGAATTGTTCCTGAAAAATGAGATTGTTCCTCCGCCACCAGATTTTTTTGGCCATGACCACAAACTCCTCTACTATGTCAGTGTTCATTGATCTGAGTAAGGAACCAACAAATTGAATCATAGAGGATTGGGGGAGAACACACTTCTACAGGCCTTTGAGCAGCAGCACCATGCATCATTTACTGCCTCACACTGCCATATGGCATGCAAAGTGTCTTCTGTTGCCAATTTGAAAATTGGGCACAGGGGATCTTCAGTTATTTTCCTCTTGTATAGATTGGCTTTGGTGGTGAGGGAATCTAGGCAGGCTCTCCAAAGAAACATCTTATCCCCTGGTTGTACCGGTACCTTCCAAATCTGCTGCCACATATGTTTATGAGGGTTGCTTTTTGGGGCTTGGCCATTCATTGCTAGTTTCCTCTCATTTTCAAGGTGGTAAGCACTACGTACCGTGAAAGATCCTCCTTTAGACACATGCCATATCAACTTGTCTTTGTTGTTAAGGGAACTAATGGGGGTGCACAGGATAGCTGCTGCTTCATTGGGATCAAAAATGTCTTGGATCAGCTGCTGGTTCCAGTGCTTCGAGGATGACTCAATCAAAGCTGATACAGTGGCTTCTCTGTCCAAGATCTGGACTGAGCTAAGACTTATCCCAGGCAGAGGTTTTGCAATCCACTTATCTCCCCATATCCGGACATCATTTCCATTGCCCACTCTCCATGATGTACCTTCTTCCAACAGAGATTTAGTCGATAAAAAGCTTCTCCAAATGAACGATGGTTTTGACTTTGTTAAAAGCTTCTAAGTCCCTAAATCCCATGCCCCCTTCGGCCTTAGCTTTCCCCATCCACGAGATCCAATGAGTTTTGTTTCCAGGTTCCTGGCTGCCCCACCAAAACCTGCTCATAGCTCTACTGATATCATTAAGGAGGGTGATAGGAAGTTTAAACACACTCATTGTATAGGTGGGGAGTGCTTGCACCACAGCCTTTAGGTAAATTTCTTTGCCAGCTTGAGATAGCAATCTCACTTTATAGTTGCCCAACCGCATTCGCACATTGTGTAAGATGCCTTTGAAGGGCTTGTATTTGTTCCTTCCAACCAAGGAAGGAAGCCAAAGGTATTTTTCATAGGAAAGTGAGGACCTCATGCCAGCTAGAGAGGATATATTGTTGAATGGCTCGAGCTGTGTTCTTGCTGAAAATAATGGAGGTCTTATCAAGGTTGAGCCTTTGTCCCGAGGCCTCCTCCTACATCTTGAGAAGCCTAAAGAGTCTTCCCCACTCAAAAGCATTTGCCTTGCAAAATAAGAGACTGTCATCGGCAAAAAAGAGAAGTGAAATGCTAAGCTGTCCTCTATCGATTGGAACTCCATGAATCAGGCCTCTCCTTTTGGCTGTGATGATCATGTTGCTTAATGCTTCAGCACAGAGGATTAAGATATACGGGGAGAGAGGATCACCTTGCTTTATACCTCTTGACGGGTGGATGATTTGCTAGGGGACTCCATTTACCAACAATTGGTAGGATACTGTCTCCAGGCATCGCATAATTAGATTGACCCACGTATTGCAGAACCCCATTTTAGTGAGCACAGCTTTAACAAAAGACCACTCAAGCCTATCATAGGCTTTGCTCATATCAAGCTTCATTGCCATGTATCCCTCCTTGCCTGCCATCTTACTTCTCATGATATGTAAAGTCTCAAAAGCAACTAAAACATTATCAGTAATCAAACGGATAGGTACAAATGCAGATTGAGTACATGATACTATTTGAGGCAACAATTTTTTCAATCTATTGGCAATAGTTTTAGAAATAAGCTTATATATCACATTACATAAAGAAATGGGTCTAAAATCTACCACTTTAGTCGAGTTTTTCTTCTTTGAAATGAGAGTGATATAAGTGTTATTAACCTCAGATAAGCTGTTGTTGGAGTTGAGGACCGAGAGGACAGCTTCACACACATGGTTGGACATGGTGGACCAATGCTTTTGGTAAAAAATTGCAAGGAAACCATCGGATCCAGGTGAACTCAGGCCTTCCATCTGAAAAAAGGCATCTTCAACTTCTTGTCTTGAGTAGGGATTTGAGAGAAAAGCATTCTGAGATGTTGTTACCCGAGCCTCCATAGAAGAAAGACATTCAGGAATGCTTACTGGATTGGATGAGGAGAAAAGATCCTCATAGTGAGCCTGGAATAGGTTGCAAATCTCAACCTGATTGTGAGTTTCTTGACCGTCCTCTTTGACCAGTTTTTTAATAGCATTTGTTCTTCTTCTTTGTGAAGCACATTGATTAAAGAACTTGGTATTCCTATCCTCCTCCCTTAGCTATCTTTGTTTTGCACGCTGTTTCCACCTTTGATTATCCTCCTCAAGTAGCATGTGAATTGACCCTTTGACTTGTTTAATAATCGAGTTGAGATGGCCTCGATTCTCCTTTTGTAAGTCTGCCAGAATTTTGAAATGGTTGCTGAGTTGCCCTTTCAAACTTCCTGCCTCTACTTTTCTCCATTCAAGTAGCTTATGTTGGCATTGATAAAGTCCTTCCTTCGCATTCAACAGTTTGTTCTTAGCAAACCTGGGCTGCTGCCATGTTGTTTTAACAATCTTTTGGCATTCCTCCTGCAAAGTCCAGCTCACCTCGAACCTAAATGGTCTGTCATGTTGGCTTACTAGGCTTTGGTCTTTCTCCATGTAACAAATTAGTGGGCTGTGGTCTGAACTTAAGGCTGGCAAAATTTGCACCTTAGAGATTGGGACTTGCTCTGATCAGCGAGCATTGCTAAGGCCCCTATCTAACCTTTCCTTGACAAAAGCATTACCTTCCCTCCCATTTGCCCATGTGTATTTATTCCCCACATATCCTAAGTCACAAAGACCACACTCATCCAAAGAAGACTTGAAAGCTTTAATTTGAGGATTAGGTCTGAGAGAGCCTCCACATTTGTCACCAAAATTCATCACTTCATTAAAGTCTCCTAGGCATAACCAACCTAGATTGGAAGATGGGTTAATGGCTTTTAGGATTTCCCAACTATCTTTCCTCTTAGCCGTGACACGAGATCCATAGAACCCTGTTAAGAGCGAGTCCTCATCCTACTCAGTGCCCTTGATCATAAGGGAAATGTGTTGCTGTGAATATGAGTGGACCACGGCTTCTAGTTCAGCTTTCCAGATAAAAGCAAGCCCACCACTCACCCCCTTGCTATCTATCACAAAACTAAAATCAAACTTCAAGGAATGCTTTACTGCTTCTATTCTACTCCTATTACATTTTGTTTCCATTAGGAAGACAAAAAGGGGATGCTTGTTTTGTACCAGTTGGCACAAGCCCAGGACTGTTTGGGGATTCCCAAGCCTCCGACAGTTCCAACTGAGGCCTATCATGGGGATTGGTGGGACTGCTCCACAGCCACCACCATATCAACATTGTCCTGTGCATCAATATTGTTAAACTCCAACTTCACTCTCTTGGCCTTACTTGTTGCGTTGTTGATGGGCAACGGACTAGAAACTTTTTTCCTTCTGTTTGGGAGGGGACTGATTGCCTTGGGTTCACGCTCAACAAGGAGTGTTTCAAAGCCTACACTTCTAGCTTTCCTCTTCCATTTGGCCTTGTTTTTTGATTCCTGTAAAGCCTGCACTTGTTCACTGAGGAAACTATCCAGAGAGGAGATTTGACTTGAGAGGTCATTACCTAGTTTATGGTCTGAAACAACCTGGCTGCATGGTTTGTCATACAAAGGAGAAAAGGTTGCTTTTGTCCTTTCTTGATTTGTGGCATGAGGCACAACTCCCACCATATCACAAGTTTCCTCTTTCATGTCGACCAAGATGGTACTAGCTTTTGTTAAGCTTGGCTCCCTACCCTTTTCGTATAAGTGATTGTTCTGGTGAGTCCCTGCCAGGTCCTAAGGAGTGTCTCCCGATGCACCTTTATTCTTGAATTCCGAGAGGGTCTGATTCACAGACTGGTCGCTAGCATGCTCTTCTATTTTTGCTACCGGGGGGTCTTCCACCTGCCTCTCTTCCCTCCATGGATGATTAGGAGGGGAGCTTCCCATGCGGCTTCTTTCACCATACTTCCTAGAGGTAAACCCATTATCCCTAGTAGGGAGAGCTCTTAACCAAGCTCCATATTGTTGCTTACCTGCACTGCTAAACTGTTTGGAGCATAGTTCTTGGTCATGTTTAATGACACCACACCTGAAACATACCGATGGTAACCTCTCGTATTTGAGGGGGATCCATATTTTCCTTCCCTCTGAGGAGATGAAAGTACCTCTAGGGATGGGCTTGGAGATGTCTAAAATCACTTTGATCCTAAGACATTTGCCCCAGCTTATGCCTCTTTTGTCTGCCTGAACTTTAATGGTCTCACCAATGCTGTTGCCAATCTTTGCTCCAACATCCTGGTTCATGTTATCAAAAGCGAGGTCATACACTTGGAACCATAAAGGTTCCCTATCAAAAGCCATTTCTTTGATTGCTCTAGATTTTAAAATGGCTGTAAACAGAGGAGCCATCTATCAAATGACCATGGTCTTCCCTCTTCAACTTTAGACATATCATGTTTACTATCAAACTTCATCAAGAATCTGTTGTGTTTGACTTCTGTAAACTGGACCCAGCTCTCGCATTTCCAAACCTTCACCATAGTGTTTTTGAAAGCTTCTTTGTTGATACTTTTTTCTGCTATTATCATCACCATTATGTAGTGACCATTGACCTTTGTCCCCAGTTGCAATGGGGATGGAGGAATAACCACGCATTCTTTCTCTTGTTCAGTGAGAGTCATATTTTCCCATTGCCTTGCAAGATTGTCTTCCATCACACAAACACTACAAGCTAGCACAAGCTAACCCAAGCGACACAGCTCTATGTAGAGAAGAAACTCCTGACAGAGAAAAAACCTCGCAGCTGAGACCCCCCTTGGGAATCACCATTATTCCCAATTGAGGTTTCATATCATTTAGAGATATGAAAGCATTTCGATTTCAATAATGCTATTTCGTCCGAATTCAGGTGAAATAAATTTATTGTGAATGCCTTTTTTTCTTAATTTGTTTTTATTAAATAAATAAATAAATTTTTTTTTAATAATAATATGAATTTTTTTATTTTAAAAATTATTTAAAACTATCAAAAAAATAATTTTAAAAAAATAAAATAAATAAAATAAAAATTTGATCATTCTAGAGAAATTCGGAGTACTTAGGAAGCGTCAATTCCTGCTGTAGTGCAACTTTTCAATATCGTATTTATCCAATATCTGCACATGATGCCCAGATTAAGGGTGTTATACAGGAGAAAAAATCTATTCATCCTTTTACTATTCACACAACCTCCACATACAACATATTATTTTATTTTATTTTTTAATTAAATATTTAATATATAAATAATGAATAAAAAAATTAAATTAATTTAAAAAGAACAAATTCAAAAAAAAATATTAAAAAAAATAAAAAATTAAAGAAAAAATAAAAAATGATGGTGTGTGGAAGTTGGGAAGTTGTGTAGAGTCCTAGACCCGATCCTATTCCTCTCCCTTTCTCTGACTTTCCCAGCAGCCAAACACATTACAAAAAATCTAAAGTTAAACAAGAATTTAAGCCTCCATATGTATGAGAAGATAAATACATTTAGGCTCAAGTTAGGGTATATATGCAAAGACAACATAAATACATTTAAAGGTCAGGGAGTTCAGATTCTAGAAGTGCTAATGGGGATTTTTTGCCATTTCAGTAACAAACCTGCCAAGCTTTTAGCAAGAGAAAAAAAATTAGAGACGAAAGGAGAACTCACCAGTGGAAAAAGGAGGCGATACGGCGGAGCAGCTGAACTGACGACTTCAGCAACAAGAAAATGGCAAATGAATAATGGAAAAGAAATGCGGAGTGTACTATCGGGGAGGAAAGAGGGAAAATAAATGCGGCCAATGATTTTGGGATTTTCTCACTCTTCATGAGATTAAAAAACCTATTGCAGCGGTGATATGTCGCCACAATGAGTTAAAAGCCACCGTAATAAAATTATTACTGCATGCAGCGACGTTATTTGTGGCGCCAAAAGTCACCGTAATAAAATCTTTTTGCTGCGCTCTTTTACATTCGACAGAAGCTTTCCAACCGTTCATATCAAACTGCCTTCTTTCGACTATTTTTTGCTTGGCGGAAATATAAAGAGCTGGAAAAACAATTTTTTCTTGAAGTGTCATGAAGTTTTGAATGATCTATTATTTTACTGCTGCTATAGATGGTATCCAACATATTATCACAAAACGTGTAGATAGTTGAAGAATGTAACCATACGTGGATACTTCGGAAAATAAAAAGTGAAGTTACAACACAGAGAGGATAACACTAAAATTAGAGATGCTTTGGTACATAAAAAAGTGAAGTTACAACACAAAGAGAGGATAACACTAAAACTAGAACGAAGATGATCCCTTGCACACTACCTAATGTTTCATAGCCGGCTGAGCCCTCTCGATTATGAGCTTTCAAAAACATCCAGGGCAAGATTCCTAAGCAGGCACCCAACAAGAACAAGCATAGACAATCCGACCCTTCCATCCCATAAGCAACCAACGGTTGTCTTGATCCAGTAAAAAGTCCTTGTGGTACCATCCCATCGTTACAGACTTGAACATGTTCACGAGCCCTTGGTCCAATGGGAGAGGCTTGAAGCCAGCCCTCATAGTACGGAAGTGCCACTGCTTGTATGTTTCCGGCCTCTCAATCCTCTGTAAGCCCTCACATGCTATAGCATTCATAGCCTCCCTCCCATAGAACTCTCTCTCACACATCAACCTCTCCTGGCTTTCCGGTTTTATATTAACCTCCAATACATCATACAATGCAGAGAAGTGGAAGAGTGCCTCACGAAACCTTGTGACAAAGAAGGGGGCATTGTATGCTCCATTAACAATTGAATGGACAAAAACATCAGGATTCATCCTCCGGATTAAGTTCAAAACTGCATTCCGTGGACTGGTCTCTTCATTCGTCTCATCAAGCAAGTTCTTAAACCGGTACAGACAGTTCACAGCAAGCATCTCATTCCTATCAATCTTGAGGTCCTCAATTTGGATAGTCTCCCACTTATGTGAAGCTATGGAATGGTACTCAAAAGGAACATTGAACCGCTCACAATACTTTGCCAAGCGACGACCGGTCTCCTCAATTCTCTCTGTTGGCCGGAATCCAGGCAAGGGGCAATCTATCCCGGTAATACGTAGCTTGGGAGGTCCACCAGGTCTTTTAGAGAGTTTGTGGATGAGAATTGGCCACTGGAAACCATATCCAACGCCAAAGTCTATAATATGAATGCTTGTTGCTTTCTCTGACAACTTATAAATCATTTTGTTAGCAAAGAATAGAGAGATCCTCTTGAAAGGGCAGGCTGAAAGGAGCACATTGTAAGCTTTCAACATTTCATAAGCTGATATCTTGGAGGTTAAAGAACCATAAAACATTTGAGTTCCAATGCCAGTACCAGCCAGACGAGCGTCAAGGGCATTAGCCATGCAGTGGGCCAACCTTTGACCCCCATCACCATAAGGGGAAGAGTGCTGCCTAATCTGCTTCAGTAACTCGTTAGCAGTTCTATTGTCACCTGTCGAAACAGCTTGTGCACATAAAATCAAGAGATTCCTCAAATCAACTGTATCCTTCGTCTTTCCCTGTTTCTTTGCACGACTCTTCCCACCACCATTGCCTCCTTGTGGCTGCTCGTCTCTCTGTGAGGGCTTCGTTGCTCCATTTTTCGGGGGTTCACCATTACCACATAAAGTAAGTCCATCAGTAGAAAGCAACACCTTATCAAACATTTCCGAAACTTCATCATTATCCACATAAATCGCAGATTGCTTATTACTCCTCCCTTCTTCCATTTCAATAGCTTCCCTCTCATGATTCTTCCTACCCCTAGACCCATCCGAGGAATTCTTCATCTGACCCCTCTCCACCTTATGATCATCGTCCTTCCACTGTGGTTGCACCATGCTACTATTCAAGTCAATACCCAACTGATTACCACTAGGAAGGAACTTACTAGCTTCCTCTAATCCTCTCCTAAATTGCAACATAGTTTCAGTGTCGGTAAAAATGTTCTGAGCCAAAATTTCCACCCCATCACCAGTATTAGACAGAGTGTTCGACGAATTGACCAAAAACTGTGAACCGTCATTGGACTGTGAATTGGGCAGGAAATACTCACCAGGAAGAGTAGTTTGGGGAAAAGATGAATTGTAATCCACAAGATCACTAAGCCACTGAGGATCTGTGCTGTTACTGCTATTAGTACCATAATCACTACTACTACCAGAAAAAACATCCTCAGGACTCTCGACGAGTTGGTGCTGATTGGGGGGAGGGTAGTCCTGACCGAGAGCATCATAGAACGATTTCTCGGTATTTTGGAGACACAGGGGGTCGTAAAACATGGAGGGTTTTTCCTCTATGTTCTCCTCCATAAGTATTTGGCCCATGAACTTCAGAACCGTTTCGGAGAACTCACTGTCATCGGAGGAGTTCGCCCATGGACTCGTAACCACAGACATTGGGCTCAAGCTTTCAGCAGCAGCAGACGGAGCATATGCCTCCGCCGGAGAGCCCGATGACATCGGTGGAGCGAAACCAGTGGAGTCCGCGTCAGGTATAAGAAGAGGACTTTCGAGGAAGGTAAGGTCCGAGGGCATATTGAAAGCATAGTCGTTTAGAAGATTTGAGTGCGGATTAAAATCAGTAACTTCTTCGACATGTATGAAATTGGGGGAACCATGAAAGCTTCGATCCATAGCGAACAACAGGGACTAATTAAGAATTAAACTACGTAAATCAGATCAAAAACAAGAATTTATCAGAACCTTGAATATCCAACAAAATAAAAATAAAATTTACCCGAAAGAGAAAAAGACGCGAAATTCAAGAACCTTAAATACCCATCAAGTTTTTTGTTTTTCCGGCGGGAAGCAACAGACGATCAGATCGGACGGAGAATGAAAAGAGAATAGCTTTACTCAGCAGGGACGCACTCCCTGTTTTGGAGTCAAATCGAATCCTCTTAATACGGTTCCTCTGTTATATATGAGAGGTGCTGGGCGGTCGCCGGACTTTCGCGTTAGTCCCTAATGTAAACAGTAATTTTATTGTTTATATAAACAGTAAAATTCTTATTTATATTAAGGTTGACGCAAAAGCCCGACTTTCGCCCTTATTTTTCTTATAATATATATATACGCATAAAGCAAATACCTTTCGGAAATTTCGAAGAACGCTCGGGAGGTAGCACAGGAATGAGGGTAATGTCACCGTCAAGCAGTCTGCCAGGTTCTATTTCCTGATTGGTCTGAGCTACTCACTTTCAATATCGAGTGTTTGCATTTGACTCGTCAACGGGCTCAACTAAATCATATGATGACGAAATTAATTAATTTATTGATTATTGATTGTAGATTGTGAAAATGAATATAAATATAATTATTAGATGTTATTAAAAAATTATGAAATAAAAGAAAAAATAATTAAATAAATATAAATAATAAAAAATAATGATGTTTTATTATTATAGAAAATGTAATGATTAATTTAATATAGATTTTAAAATTTGAGTGATTAATTAAAAGATAAAAAAATTACATATTTTTTAAATTTTAAAGATGGTAACAAATTCAATACTAAAGTTGTAGGATTCTGTACTCCGAAACGTTTTTTAAAAGGGATTTTATATAACTCATAACTGTAAATATTATTTTTCAAATCTTAAATGACACATCATACCATAACTTAGAAACTAGATTTCCTCCATAATTAATTAGGAAAAGTTTTGTTTTTGTATAACGAAATTATAAATTATAAACTATTAATTATAAATTTTATATTTATAATTTATAACTACTCGTGTTAGTGATTATATATATATTTTTTTAAAAAAATAGGTAATATCACATACATCCATAATTAAAAGAAGAACAGTACTATTTTTTCGCCTGAATAACAAGTTCATTTGTATATTTAGTTATTTTTTATTTTTTTATTTTTACTCATTTTTTTATTCTTATATTTTTAATATATTTTTATAAAATATAAAAATGTATTAATATACTAATAATCTCTTCTTTTATTATTAGATAAAAAATTATAAATTTAAAATATATAAAATTTTAAAATAAAATTTCAAATAAGGTCCAGTTTATTTTTAAAAATCATTTCATCTTATCTTATCTAATCTAAATATTACTTATTTTTTAAAATTTTAATATAAAATAATATAAATAATTTAACTTTTCAAATTTCAATACAAAAATTATATTAAAAAAATACTTTATAATAATATTTTATTTAACTTTTTATTTTAATTTAAATTTATTTTATTTTATTTCAATCTCATTTTTAAAAATAAATTAAATTTAAATGATCATGCTAATATTTTTTTTAATAAAAATATTATAAAATGAGATCCAAAGATATTTTTAATGATTTGACAGACCACAATTAGAGATAAGGTTTATCAAAAAAAGAAAAAATTAGAGATAAGGAGCCAGCGTTCTAAAATTATTCAAGAGTCAATACTGGTGTCTGTAGAAAATGGTTGATGAGACGGAGTCACGGACTCATGACACGTTTGCAAACAAGGCCTAGGTCACGAGAATCACAACGTGGTAGGCCCACAGATACATGGTGGGCCAGGATGCTTTAGTAGAGATATGACTAAAAGCGTGCGGTGCGTCTCCAAACGTAGGAACACGACCACATCTGTACTTTTCGCTTGGTGCCATTCACATAGTCAAACCAAGTGACGCACGCCGCCGATGACCCTTGAAGGCTGCCAATTCTTTGAGATGCTTGGGGAGCAAGTCTCCATATATGTAAATCGGTCTTACTATAAATTATTATTCTTATCATAATTAAGGTTAGCCTTTAATCACACGACTTTCCTGAGATGAATTGGTCTCTTCTATTGTATGTCTGGGAATTTTGAGAGCAAATTCTTCTAAATTCTTTGTTTGGTTGTTAAGTGTATTGAGAGTAAAAAATAAAATTAATATATAAATATTTAATTTTTAAATCACTAAATTTATTTCAATTCATAATTTATTATATTTAAATTCTTTTTAATATTTAAATATATTTAAACTCATCTTAAACAAGTCTCATAAAATTTACTCTACCATCTTAATTATTTACTATCAATCAAAAACTCAACTCACCTCAATATCACCGTTTAGAACCTATAAAATTCGCTCCTAATTATCTTTTGATTATAATTCGTTAATCCAATGTAATGCTATCGTATTTCTTTGTTTATGAACTATTGTAGCATCTTCATTTATTCTTTTAATATTAGTCCTTTGTCTTTCTCTCATTTACAATTTCACTCGTCACGACTCACGGCCGTTGAAAAGAAGGTAATAAAAATATTAATAAATAAGATTTTTTTTTTTAATGAAAAAAAGTAAGTAGATGTATATCATAGAAACTAAACTTTTTGAATAAACAAAGGTAGAGGGTATTATTGTAGACTATGCTTTATCAAGTGGAGACGATTGACGCATGCATGCGTTTGTAATCATAAAATATCTGAATATTATTAAAGTCCACTAAATATTACCCATTCACAATATATATATATATATATATATATATATTTATATAAGAGTGTTCTCAAAAGAAATATATAAAAAAGTGGATGGCTTATGGAGTACTCTCGAAGAAATCATTATAACTTAATATAATGTCATTCGGAGTACTCTCGAAGAAATCACTATAACTTAGGTCTCGTTTGTATTCGAAGATGAACTCAACTCATATCAATTCATCTTTATTTTATTATTATATTTTTATAATTTTTTATATAAAACACAAATTCCTATACACTTTTTTCAAATCCCAATACACCTTTTTTCAAATCCCAACACACATTTTTCAAATCCCAAAATAATAATAATATTAAAAAATAAACTAAACTCATCTCAACTCATCTCATCTCCGAATCCAAACGGGACCTTAATATAATGTCATTCGGCCAGTTATCACCACATCATTATCATATATATATATATATATATATATTAAAAGATCTGATAATTTTATTCCCAATTTTCTTATTCATGAATTTCTGTTAAAAATAAATAAATAAATAAAAAATAGAATTATTACTAATCCCTTTAAACAGAAAATCAAGTTTAAATTTGTTTCAAAATTTGATAATGATATTTCAAAAGATTTACATTTTTTAATTTCTGCTAAAGCTAAGCATTTAAACTCTTTGTAATAAGAAGTTTGTTTTAAAAAAATTTCTAAACATTTATTTGATCCATTACTTTAATTAAAAATTAATGATGTTCATAAAAAAATAATTTCTAAGATTTGGGATAGGAAAAAACATGTTGTTTCACTTCCTTATATTAAGAATTTTTCTAAAAAAAATATTTCAACCAAAGTCAGACCTATTTAAATAAATAGTGAGACTTCAGATTTTTGGAAAAATGAAATTGTAGATCTTCTTTTAAAAGGTTTTATTAAGCATAGTAAGTCACTCTGATCATATGCTACTTTCTATGTCTAAAAAGATGCAGAGATTGAGCGTGGAACACCTCATTTAGTCATAAATTACAAATTTTTAAACAAAATTCTAAAATGAATTAGGTAGATCTCATAAGTTGAGTAATACCGTCATTTTTAAAAAATTTAACTTTAAATTCAAATTTTGACTTATCCAAATTAGGGATTCAGATGGTTACCTCTCAAGATTTTGAAAACAACGATATTAATGAAGGCTGCATGCCTTTGGAACCAAAACAATATTAAACATTCTATTCGTTATTTTTGTATTATATATTATATGTATTTATTTTTGTATTAAATATGTAATATATAGATGATGAGTAGAAAATAAATATAGATAAATATGATGTATGTTATATACTCCGATGAAGAATATTAAAGCTAAGAAAAATAAAAATGAACACGCCAAAAATAGATATTTTGTGTATATCAAGCTGGCATCTAAAAATGTATCTTTGTTATTTTTTTTTCTTGTAAAAAATATTAAAAATAAATTAATAAATTAATGTAATATGATGTGATATGTTATATTATAAAATTATTTTTATTATAAATTAAATATTTTGTATCAACCTATCTTCTTTTTTACCATCATTTTAATTAGTCTTTTCCTAATATTTCAAACTCATGCTATACCTTTCGATCCTCAAATCCTCTTTTTCCAATAATATCTAGTGACTTCTTTTTATTTATTTTCCGCCTTGACTGACGAACATTTGTATTCATTCAAGGTCCTTCCCTTCTTCTGGAGACTTTGCCTAGGAAAGGGAGGACCATGTGATAAAGTTGCAGGTCACATCTCTGGAATTCTTTTAGCTAAGGCCATATCCACATAACCACATATTCTTTACTACTGATAGTTTGATTTTTTGCAACGGAAACTTATTAAAATTATGGATGTAAAAAATAATCATTAAATTAAAAAATTAGTCCGGACCTAAGGAATAGGTCTAATTTTGGATCCGTCCGATCCGAAATAGGGTCCCTTAATTTTAAAACAGGCTGGTTCCAGTCCTGTTTTAATTTTACAATTTTTAAGATTAAATCAAACTGGACTAGATCAGTTGGATATAAACTATAATTATATATAAGATAATATTATTATAATTTATAAAACAAAATTTTAATCTTAAAGATAATTATTTATTTGATTATATGCTTTAATTATAATAAATAATAATAATAACATTAATGGCCTAATATATTTTCAATATATTCCTTTTGATAAGACATTTGTTAAAATAATTATATTAATATTATGCATTAGTATATAATATATTAATTACAATTTATACTTTATGGCCTTATACTAATACTAGAATACTATTAATAACACACTTTATGTCTACATATAAATTATTATATAAATTATTATTATATAAATTACTATAGTATTAGTTATAGTAATAATACTAATAATTATAGTGATAAAATAATATTAATATTATCAATGACATAGTTATATCAATATTTATATTAATACTATTATATAATTTTAATCAAATTAAAATTTAAATCATTTTTTTAATAAATAAACTTTTATGACAAATTTACATTTCATTAAAACTGAAAAATAAAACTCGATTGGACCTTAACTGGTAAACTGGAAGTACCAGTTTAGGAGGATAACGGGTCTCGTTTCGGTTCGTCAAAATGCAAAATCGATACATACCAATTCGATCTCAAATTTTGTCCAAAATCGGATCAAACAGGACCAACTACACCCCTAATTAGAATGGAGTAGATTGCAAAGATTGTTGAATATCAATGAACAAGCTTCTGGTCAAATAATCAACTTCCATCCATATTAGTTCAAAAACAACGGCAGATGTTAAGGCTATTTTAATTAGAATTATTGAGGTGAAGGCTACCCAGTCCTATAAAGGATACCTTAGCCTCTCTGCAATGGTGGGCAGACATCGAGCAGCTTCATTTAGCATCATATTGGATAGAGTTAGAGCCAAAATAACAAATTGGAAGATGGAGTTTCTCTCAGTTTGATAAGGAATTTTGTTAAAATCTTTTATCTGAGATTTCCATATACTGCGTGGGGATTTTCAAGATCTCTAAGTCAATTTTGTTGAGAATTAATAGAGTTATGTAGGATTGTTGGTGAGGTCAAATATGACTGCATTGGAGAATTCAATGGATCCCTTGGGAGCAAATGGGAAAAAGGAAGGCTATGGGTGGTCATGGATTTAAAGATTTGAATGTTTTAACATAGTTATGTTAGCTAAGCAGAAATGGAGACTGCTGCGAAATTCAAACTGACTTGCTGCCCAAGTATTGTCCTCAAAATATTATCTTGAAGGGCATTTTTTGATTGCCAAATTAGGGAAAAAGCCATCGTACCTATGAAGAACCTTTCTAGCAACTAGGCCTCTCCTTAAGGAATGCTTAATTTGGAGAATTGGAAATGGAAAGGGAATTCAGGCCATCTTGCCCTGATGGGTGGATTACTCAGCCATATTCTTTCAAAGTTCAAAGTAAAGCAACTATCATGTACATGCTCTTGTTTCAGAACTAATTGATAAAGACAGAAAGTAGTGGAAGATGCAACTGATTAGACAAGCTTTTAACAATGAAGAAGCTGATATGATTACTAGAATATCTATTAGTTTTTGTGGAAGTGTAGATAAACTGATCTGTAGATGCCCAAGAAATGATGTTTGCTCTGTTAAGTCAACATATCACTTGAAGTTTGAACTTGAGGGGTTAAACAAAGGCCGATGCTCTATTAGTTCCAATTCTAAAGACAAATGGGCTTGTGGAGACCAAAGCTTCCAAGTTCTTAAAAACTATTTTCGTAGAGGCTTGTCACGAAAGGTAGCCAACTATATTAAAGTTGTATCAAAGGAAGGTAGCTGATAATCTTATGTGCTCAATATGTAAATAGATAGAGGAAACTTTTGAGCATGTCCTGTGATCATGTGCCTCGGCTAGAGATGTATGGTCTTACTGCTCCAAGAAGATATAGAAATGTAAAGCGATAACTCAATGTTTCAAGGATAGAAGATATGGAAATGTAAAGCGGTAACTTAGTGTTTTAAGGATACAATACTTAACCTTTTTGAAACACTTGGGAAATGGAAACTTATCGAGCTTGCAAAAGTGATGTGGAAGTTATGGAAGAAGAGGAATAAAGTAATCTTTGAAAATAGTTCACTAACCCTATCTCTTTGTATAATCAAGGTTGTTAAAGAATGTGGGATATCAAACCACTTACTAGGACCAGCAACATGTTACCGCAAGATCAAATGATGGCACCTCTTATTCGGAGCCACCTCCTCGAATTGGGATGCTGTTGTCGATAAACTCAATTGCATAGTTGATTCCTAAACCTAGTTCTTTCACAGTTCAAAGTAAGCAGCTTTCATGAATATGCTATTGTTTCAAAACCCATTGATGAAGACACAAGGTAGTGGAGGATGCAATTGATTAGACAAGCTTTTAATATTGAAAAAGCTGATATAATTACAAGAATATCTATTAGCCCTTGTGGAAGTGAAGATAAACTGATTTGGAGATGCACAAGGAATGGTATTTGCTCTATCAAGTCAGCATATCACCTAAAGCTTTAACTCAAGGCGTTAAATAAAGGTCGATGGTCCATTAGTTCCAATTCTAAAGACAAATAGGCTACTTCGTGGATACTAAAGCTTCTAAGTTCTAAAAAACTTACTTTATGGAGGCTTGTTACGAAGGGTTGCCAACTAGATTAAAGTTGTATGAAAGATAGGTAGTAGATAATCCTTTGTGCCCAATATTTGAACAGATAGAGGAGACTTTTGAGCATATCTTGTGGTCATGTGCCTCAGTTAGAGATGTATGGTCTTACTACTCCAAGAAGATACAGACATGTAAAGCAGTAACTCAGTGTTCCAAGGATACAATACTTAACCTTTATGAAACACTTAGGGAATGGGAACTTATGGAGCATGAAACGGTGATGTGGAAGTTATAGAAGAAGAGGAATGAAGTAATTTTTGAAAAATAGTTCACTAACCCCCTCTCTGTACAATCAAGCTTTTCAACAAATGTTGGACATCAAATCCACTTACCATGAACAGCAACATGTAACTGTTAGATCAAATGGTGGCACCTCTCATTGGGAAGAACCTCCTCAAATTGAGATGTTGTTGTTGATAAACACAATTGCATAATTGGTTCCTAAGCCTGGTTCTTTCAAAGTTCAAAGTAAAGCAGCTATCATGTATATGCTCTTGTTTCAAAAGTAATTGATGAAAACACAAGGCAGTGGAAGGTGCAACTAATTAGACAAGCTTTTAACCTTGAAGAAGCTGATAAGATTACTAGAATATATCTTAGACATTGTGGAAGTGCAGATAAACTGATCTGGAGATGCATAAGGAATGGATTTGCTCTGTCAAGTCAGCATATCACCTAAAGCTTGAACTAGAGGTGTTGAATAAAGGTCGATCACCTGTTAGTTCCAATTCTAAAGATAAACGGGCTGCATTGTGGAGACTACAACTTCCAAGTTCTAAAGAACTGTTTTTATGGAGGCTTGACACAAAGGGTTGCCAACTAGATTAAGGTTGTATCAAAGAAAGGTAGCTGATAATCCTATGTGCCCAGTATGTGAACAGATAGAGGAGACACTTGGGCATGTCCTGTGGTCATGTGCCTCAGCTAGAGATATATGGTCTTATTGCTCCAAGAAGATATAGAAATGCAAAAT
Source organism: Platycarya longipes (assembly GCA_036559045.1). Lineage (NCBI taxonomy): Eukaryota > Viridiplantae > Streptophyta > Magnoliopsida > Fagales > Juglandaceae > Platycarya > Platycarya longipes. The sequence goes on from CM071801.1 coordinate 11,872,561, forward strand.
GGTAACTCAATATTTCAAGGATACAATACTTGACCTTTTTGAAATACTTGGGGAATGGGAACTTAAGGAGCTTGCAATAGTGATGTGGAGTTATAGAAAAAGAGGAATGAAGTAATCCTTAAAAAAAAGTTCACTAACTCTCTATGTCTCTTTGTATAATCAAGCTTGTCAGACAATGTTGGATGTCAAAGTCACTTACCAGGAGCATAAACATGTTACTGTTAGATCAAATGATGGCAGCTCTCATTGGGAAGTACCTCCTTAAATTGGGATGTTGTTGTTAATAAACACAATTGCATAGTTGGTTCTCGACTTGTGGCAAGGAACTGTGAGGGACATGTGATGGCTACACTGAGGATAAATAGACCACTTTTTCCAAACCCTTTACCATCAGAATCAATGGCTACTTATCATGTAATAGCAATGTTCTCTCACATTTTCGGCAGTGGTCCATTAAACATGTCAAGAGAGGATCCAATCTCAATCTTGTGGCTTATGTTTTGGGAAAGGATACCTTATCAATTTTTGACGCTATCATTGATGTAGAGGAAATTTTTCAGTGTATTTAAACTCTTTATAAAGTATGACCAATAAAGTTCCTATTTCTTTAAAAAAAATGTACTCTTTCAAGGAGCATTGAGGAAGTTCAACGCCTGGTACTTCTTTCTAGCTCTCTCTCAAGATAAAACTCTCTCCACTCCCAGTAGGCTACCTATCGTCCCCACTAATAGGTCAACCTTTAAACTCAAACCTATTATCCCCTTTGACCATCATCACCCTCCTACTTTTATCATATACTCTTTTGACCTTCAACCTTAACTTTTCTCTATATTCCCTTTTTACTTCCCCACCTAATCCTTGTCACCATCATCCCCACGCCTTTAACACTGCCCCCACCCATCAACACTACCTCTAGCCTGTAAAAAACAAACCACTTTAACCAACCTCCAAAACTTTGTAAAACATGAAAGAAAACAAAACTAACATTGAGCAACTTATCTCTCAAATGGAATCTCTATCTTGGAATGACCTTATCCTAGAGCCAAAACCAGATGCAACTCAACGTATATCAGACTCCACCTTGGTCGGCAAGCTTGTTTCCACAAAAACCCTTAACAAGCACACATTCCATGCAACCATCAAAGCAATCTGGAGTTTTATAGCTAGTCTCACCATTGAGATATCGGTGTAAAAACATTCATGTTTACCTTCCAAAACCTACAAGATAAAGATAAAGATTAGGCTAAAATCTTCAAGAGATCGACTTAAAGCACGCAACCTTTTGGGAAAGCACTCGGGAATCTGTTTGTTGTTGATGAGAACTATTTATCCGAAGACTCTACAAAACAATTCCTTTGAATGAGTAGAAATCGACGTTTCAAAGCCGCTAATAGATGGTGTCATCTATCCTTGTCTTCAAGGCCCTTCGACGAAGATCTCCTCAAAATACGAGTGGCTTTTTGACTTTTGCTACATATGTAGATGCATAGGCCATGTTCAACACATTTGTATCCTTAGTTTCGTGAAAGGCTGCGTACCCCAATATAGCCTAGACTTACGTGCAAAAGGACAAGGTACTTGTAGATTCCTTAAATCAGAAGAAGTGCAATCGCAACTCAAGCTCCCAGAAAAGATTCTTTTCGAAGGTTTCACATCGCTAACTCTTATCCGGATTCGAGAGCCCATACCCACCATAAATTGATGTTAATGTGCAAGATAAAGAAAAAGGGAAGCTATGTTTGCAGCCGCTTGAGAATGACACCATCATGGATCTAGTGTCGTGTCCAACTATCACTGTTGCTGGAAGTAGTTCAGGTCTAGTGGCAAATTCCCATCAATTCTCCTGCATGCGAATAGCGAAAAACCCAACTGCAACACCTCATATCCAACAACACTTACCTTCGACACATGGCATGCATCAAGACCCCCTAGACAAACCATTTAATGAAAGAGGTCCATCACCGAACACTGACTCCAATGCCTTCAAACAACAAATCACTCAAACCCAATTCCTAACCAACCACATGGAAAACGTATCCTCACATTTATTTCATCTCTTTGTATACCCACAACCACTCCCCCACTTAGCCAATCCATTCAGTTATAACCAAACTGAAGGCCCAAAATCAATTCCAAATTTCAGGCCATGTGCTTCTCAGCCCACCAAAGCTTTTCTAGCTGTACATTCATCGAAACCCTCAATTTCTAAGAAAATCATAGATCAGTCTCATTCAAACCAAGGCCCAATTAACTACCAAGCCAACAATCCCCAAATTTTTCTTCTTTTAAGCCAATCTAGAAAGGCTTGCTTATCTTTCATCCCCCACATCCAAGGCCCAACACCACCTGTTGAACCATACACACATGACCTACCACTAGCTTGGTAACCCAAGCCCAATAGACCACTGGCCATCCATTCAAAAACCCCGATTGAATGACCCCTCCCTTTTCACGACCCCTTCTACAAAACTCTTAGGAAACGGAAGCCTTCATCTTATGAGAGCTCGAGAATGATCATCTCTATAAAAACTTTCTCAAGTCCTTTATTACTCTGGTGGAAATGGAAGAAGAACCAACTCTTGGAGACAAACCAAACCTGGACGCGTCCATGACAAAGGAGCTAGCGCATCCAGTGACAGCTCTCAACGATGGCAGCAACACTCAACTCAACTACGGCAGTAGCTTTTGGCAAGCAAAAACCCTAGTATGGAAGAAAGAAGAAAACCGGTTCAACCCGTATGTGCAGCCAACTCCATCACCGATAGTTACTTTTGACCAAACAAAGGTGATGAATTTGTTCCCACCAACTCCAATGACCAAATCGCAAGGTCATTACTGTCACCAACTAAGCCATGAAAATCCTGTCTTGGAATTGTCGAGGCATTGCTCGGCCTCTTGCAATTAGGAACCTCAGAGCAAATATTAGGCTGCATAACCCTGATGCTATCTTTATTTTAGAAACTTTATTAGCAACTTTGAATGTTTCTCGCATTGTTAATAGCTTAAGTTTTTCCCACTTTGTCATATTCATTTATCTGTGAAATGGGAAAGTCTTTTGTGGCGTAATGGTTTGGATGTTGAAGTAGTGTACTCTACTAGTAATATTATCTTTAGTTTAGTCTACTCCGACCCCCACTACTGTCCTTGGCTTTTAAACTTGATTTATTATCCTGCCAAATATTTTGAAAAACAAAATTTCTAGGACACCCTTAACAATATCTCAGACTCTTTCTCTAGGCCCAAGATCCCAATCGAAGATTTCAATTCCATAATTAGCCAAATCGAAAAATTTGGTTGTTGTCCCTTTGCTAGCTTGTCAAACTCAAATGGTTTCAAAAACTTCTTGGATAGAAATGGCCTTATTGACATCAAAGCTTCTGGTCCAAAATATATTTGGTCTAATAATAGACATGGCATCCATAATAGTCGAGAAAAACTTGATTGATCTATCTTTAATTTGTAATGGAACACCTTATTTCCCGATACATCTGTTTTAAACCTTTCTCGAGTGATCTCAAACCACTCTCCGATTGTGCTCAACACTACCAATCTTGATAAGTAGAAAAAACCCTTCAAATTTGAGGAATTCTAACTTAGAGACCCCAATTGTTCTGACACTATCAAAAAAGCCTATAGCATGCGTCCGCTTGGTTTCCCTTCTTTTAGACTAGTCAAAAAGCTTAATGCCACATAACAAGCCCTCAAACTGTGGAATAGAACATCATTCGGTCATATTCAAACAAAAATAAAAATATGTCCTAACTCTCTAATCCGAATTCAGTTAATAGATCCAACCACTTGGCCGATCATCTTGGAGGACTCTATCAAAGTAAACTGTAATGAACAACTTTGCCAAGAATAATCTTTTTGGCACCAAAAGTCCTGGGTTACTTGGCTTACTTCTACTAATCTTAATAGAAGACTTTTCCATGCCTATACCTCTGTCAGAAGAAAGGGGAATATCATTGACACTCTCAAAAATACAAACAGTAATTGGATCACAAACCATATCGAGATCTCAACTCTATTCCAAAATCATTTCACCAATGTCTTCAAAACCTAACCTTGAAAAACCTCAGGACCTTGAGAGCCTCTTTCCCACAAAAATCATTACCCAGAAAAAAGAGATCCTCCGCAAAATTCATTCTGAAAATGAGATCCTCAAAACCATCAAAGAGACTTTCTCTACAAAAGCTTCTGGGCCTGATGGTTTCACAGGATTTTTCTATAAGTCCTACTAGGTCTTAATTAAAATTAATTTCATTGCTACCATTCAAAATTTTTTCCAACAAGGGAAGCTCCTAAAAGAAATAAATCGTATAAACATGGCCCTTGTCCCAAAACAGACTCTACAAACGTTATCCATCAATTTCATCCATAAGTCTGGCCAACGTTAGCTATAAAATCATTGCAAAAATTGTTGCTAACAGACTCTACTCAGTGTTGTCAAACATAATCTTGCACAATCAAACTACTTTTGTCCCAGGAAGACTCATCCTGGAAAACATCATCCTTGCCCAAGAAAATTTCCACCATATCAAGAAGAAAAAAGGCAAACAATGTCTTATGGCGGCAAACTTTGACATGAGATGGGTTTTAACTATATGGAATGGTCTTTCAGTCGAAACATCTTTCAAAACCTCGGCTTCAGTCCTACCTAGATTATCTGGATGAGTGAATGTCTATCCATTGTCTTCTACTCCATCATCCTCAATGGTTCCCCGCTAGTTTGATTCATCCTTCAAAGCCCTCTGACAAAGAGACCTGCTTTCTCTCTTCTTCTTTTTTTTTTTTTAATTCTTGGCAATGAGCCACTTTCAAGACTCATCCACAAAGAAGAGAATCTAAAAAATCTTGAAGGCATAAACATTTCCATAGGAGGCCCGCAAATGTCGCATCTCCTTTTTGCTAATGATCTCATCTTTTTTGGGAAAGCAACCCCCTCCCCATCCAATGCTTTTTGCTCACTGCATGGATACATATACTAAATGGTCTTGCCAAAAAATAAACCAAAGCAATTTCACCATTCATTTCAGCAACAACACTTCCCTAAGCACCAAAGGAGTGATAAAGGACTCCCTCAACTTCAAAACTCGCCCTTCAAAATTCAAATATCTCGAACTCCCTCTCTTTATTGGTCCCTCGAAAAGAATATCTTCAAAGAGACTCTTGCAAGAATTGAAACAAAGCTTCAAGCTTGGAAATAAAAATCTCTCAAGCCAGTAGAACAACTCTCATGAAAATGGTTGCTACTTCAATCCCTTCTTACATCATGGCCACTTGTAGAATGTCAAAAATTGTCTCCTCTATAATTGACGGTCAAATAGCAAATTCTGGTGAGGAAAAGGCACCGATTGAAACAATGTCTTCTTCACTAAATCTTGGGAATCCATCTGCACCCCCAAATCTCTAGGGCATCTTGGCCTTAAGCAATGCTCCATCTCCAGCACATCTCTTAACCCAAAACTTTCTTGGTCCTTCATCAACGTGACAAATGGTCGCTGAAAGCAATTCCTTAATGCAAAACATCTAAAGAACTTTGGATTCTTTGATGTTCACCTAAGGCCCACTGACTCCTGGTTCTGGAAATGCCTTCTCAAACAAATAGAGTTTCTCAAAACAAGCTTATACAATCAAAACAAGCTATAGTCAAGGAAGATCCCTGGGTTCCAACTCTACCATGTTGCACCCTTCTCCCAAACCTTGCAATAAACTGGATTGAGCCAAACCTAAAAGTTGCAAAACTAACACTAGAGGAACCTGGAAGATGAAACACTCTTCTCCTCCAAACCCTCTTTTCTTTGGAATCTGACTGCAAAACCTCTAGAATTTCGTTGTCCAACTACAACTTCTCTTCTATAAATGATAAAATCAAATGGAAGCATCATCAGCATGGAACCTTCTCGATCAGATCTGCCTACACAGTAATGCTTTTATCCGTTGTAAACAATGGATAAAACTCATTCTTTGGAAGGTTTCCCAAAATACCCTTTCCAACCAAGTCACTGGAAAAGACGATCGCTTCACTCAGTGAGGATCAAACACTTTGTCCCTCTATCACATTGAGGAAGATAGCATTTCTCATCCAACCCACACTTGCTGCTTCACAAGAACTCTCTGGAGACGATCTAACTCGCCAATCAATACCACAAAATTTGCACAACTCCCAATTTTGAAATGGATAAACATCATCTTGGCTCACACAGAATCCCTGCAAATCCTTGAAGATGAATCACAATCCTTCCAACTTTTTGCAGCTTTGGTCAATAACAACATTTGGTTCCTCTGTAACCTTGTAATTCATGACTCCTTAATCCCCACCCCTTTATGGTTAATCACAAAAGTGTCAAAAGCTCTCTCTCATCACAACTTTGCATGGGAAAAAAAATAGAAAGAAGAAGACATGGACATCACTCGATAGCACAGATTAGCAGGCCATTTTATCATCCAATTTGATGTAGCAGACTAAATAGAAGGAGCCACAACAACATGTATCTACAACACTGATCAAGGAAAACCACTCTTTGCAATCACTAGTCTCATACAAAGCGAAAATCCGAATGTAGGTGAAATTACAGCAACATTGTTGGGAATTGAGGAAGCCAAGCACCAAAGCCTTAGGAAAATCCACATTGAAGGAGACTCAATTAAGACCATCTAAGAAATTCAACAAACAAAGCAACCAAGAAATTAGAAAATGCAAGGCAATCACAACTAACATACGGTTCATTCTCCCAGATTTTGAAACATGGTCAACAACCAAAATTTATCGATCCAAAAATTCATGTTCGCACAAGCTCGTGCAATGGACAGAATCCAATCACCAATTTGGAAGCGTCCCCCTCTCCTCCATCACCCCTTCCATCATTTCTTTTCATAGTGTGGAAAGGACCCCCCCTTGTAATTTATAGCTTTCTAAAAACATTATGTATCTATTTATCTATTTTCTTTTAATGAATTTCACTCGTCGAGAAAAAAAAGGAGCATTGAGTACTACACTAAGCATATTTGATGTTAATTTTTCTTTCTTTCTTTTCTCTTTTGTAATCAAAACTTTAGCCAGACATCTTAATATGTGGTTGTCCTAAAATAAACATGAGGAGTGCTAGGCTACCGTCTAGAATTGACTGGTAAGCATACCACCTAGCACAAATTTATCTTCTTATTTTTTTTTTTTTTTAAAATCATTTATATTTTTTTATCATTTTAAAATACTCTTAAAAAATATAAAGAAAATATCAATATATTAATAGTTACTTATTTAACTATTAAGTAAAGAAAAAAAATTAAAATATATAAATTATCAAAATAAGATATCAAAATAGCATTTTTCAATAAACATTCTTGTAGTACTATACAATCTTTTGTTTGGATAGAAGATTTTGATAACTAGAGAGCATAGTAACTATGTGTCATATTAAATGATCACAAGATTTCTAAGTTACTTAACCAATTTTACTTAGATGGTCAATTATTACTCTTAGAAATTATTGTTTTCATTACAGAAAATATTAACTATTAGATGGTCGATGATAATGTGATATTATGTTGGAAAGATTCAAAAAGATTATATGAAGCAAACGAATTCGTATGGCAGATGATCTTCCCTATGGTACTTAAAAGTTGCATTTGGATAATGAATTTCTCATATATATGGTAAACACTACAACATTTATGAGCTTTTGCCATGAAGGAGCGCGGTTGAAAAAAGTCTGGATTTGTTGAGAAAAAAAAATTTCAACCAATTTTTGTGGTGGGATGTTCGTGAAAATATAATGAGTGACGAATAATATTTTAGCCACAATTTTTTTTTGTGGAAAAGATATATTTTTCTCACAACATAATTTATGGTAAAAACTAGTTTTATCCGTGGCAAATAGTGTTGAGGAGAAATGATAGATACAATCATGGACTTGCAAACGGCATGCAATCCTTTTGAAAAAAAATGAGTATATATGAGACCCACATGAAAAAACTTAACTTTTTTAACAGTGGACCCCATTTTTTTTCAAACCGACTGCACATCGCACATCGTTTGCAACTCTACAACTGTATGTAGCATTACTCTAGTGTTGAGAGCTAAGCCTTAGTGGTGCTTTGGACTTCTTTACCCACAAAAGCCATAGTTGAAATATAAGTATTGCCACGGAACCAATTGGTCGAAATACATCTTTACCCACGAGTTGTATTGTGGTTGATTCGGTGACATATACATAGTTTCCATTACTTATGTTATGGCAAAAGATTTTTTGTGTTGATTTCTTTTTGTGAAAATTACTCATCTTAGTCCTACACTTTCTAGAGAAAGATTGTTTTCCACCAAGATATTTGCTTGCAAGTAAGTATTAACTACTAAGTGTATAATAGTAAAAAAGTATTTGCTACAAGTTACATTTATGGCAAATGCTAACAGATTTAAGAACAAAAAAATTGTAAAATAATAAAATGAGACTTGAGAAAAAAAAAATAATCATAACAAATAGTCTAATATAAGCTAAAAATAATATATCCCAACATTGGAGATCAACATTGATACATCCGAATTTTTTTACAAACTTAATCTATATCCAATACATTCAAGATTTTGAAACCAATACCAATATCATGCTTTACAAACTCACTACTACTCCATCGCTTAATTCCAACACTTAAAAACAATTCATTGTTATCCAACTCCATTCATCGTTTACCTCTTTTCTTGTGGGCATATCAAAAATATCATCAGAAGGAAGTATCATGAGATCACTCAATGTATGAAGGAGATGGAAAGCTTTGAACGGTGTCAGACATTCCAGTTTCTTGTCATCATCAGGTTCAACCCCATCTTCAGAGGCATTGTCATCATCAATTCCAAATAAATCTGTGAGCCATCTTGGCCACTTTCCTTTCTACAAGCACAAAGAAAAGCAAAGAACTTTAATCAAGAATTCCTTCACAATGATGAGACTTTAGACTATCATTTGCTTTCATAATTTCAGAGAAGTCCAAGGACAGAACAAGAAACTTCAAAGAATCCAGATGGGTTGTTATAACTCAACACAATGCAGATTAAACTAATTCCCAACTACTGTTGAAAAGGAGTGAACTTCAAAAATAAAATTTTCACTTGTAAGCATTTATGCAATTTAATCAACTTTGTAATTTACAACTTGAGTTCTCTCTGGCGATGTTATGCAATAACTGATTTTTTTGATACCTAACATGTTAACAAGATCCGTTGTACCAACTGCTCCATTACCTACATACAACACCAAAGCACAAATTTTCCCTCCAACTGCATTCCAGGCTAGTAACAATGGCTCCAAAACTCAAACACAAAAACATGTTAACAAATCTCAGATAACATGAAGTACAGGATTTTGCCTCCTTTTGAGGCACTTGATCTAGCCAGCTATTTATAATGTGAGACATGACCTTGTGGTTATATAAGTAAGACACTACACATCCGTAGGTGTAAGTTACAAGAAAACAGTGTTGCTAAGGTGGTTTAGAGTAGGTAGCCACTTCAAAAATCCTAAACATACATGTAAGTTTTGGTTCTTTTATCACTTAGCTTCGATAGATAATATCCCCATCTCAAATACAACTCGATTAAGCAAACTATGACTAAGATTCTTAATTTCGATAGTCACAAGTGCAAAAAGAATTCCATTGATGAGAGCTTGGAAACAATAACTATTCCACCAAACTAGAGTGCTGGTAACAGGCCACACATTGCATTTGAACCACAGTACAATAAAGCACCAACCCAAGAATATAAATACCACAATGCTCCCATAGCAGAAGATAGAACTAAAGAGATTGTCATCAACATACCCTCCAATAAATTAGTCATCAATTGTAAGTCATAATTTTCTTTATAAGAAAACTTAAGAGGAGCAGAAAAAGTCAAGTATGAACATTGTTTATGAATAATATATGATGTCGTAGCTAGTAATTAAAGCCTAGGCATCAATGTGTAGCCTATCATTCAACAGAGCAGTACATATAAATAATGCCCATAATGCCTAATCATGCACCTATTCACTCATAAGAAATGATAAAAAAAAAAAAAAACAAGGATGGCTGAAAGATGAAACAAGCTAAAATATGTGCCCACATATGCAAATGTTGCCAAGGATGAGAGACATGCTAAAATACTAAAAAGGACAATTAACTAAAATTAACAACAACCAGAATATGGCAACAAGAAACAGGTAAAACATATGTAGCAGCGACAATTAACTGAAATTGTATGGGTGAGATATTTAAAGCACAGAAACGGAAAGCCTAGTATTTGGTTCAAGCTTAGCCCTACAATCATATGAAAACCATAGATATTTAAAGCACAGGAATAGAAAGCCTAATATTTGGTTCAAGCTTAGTCTTGCAATCAAATGAAAATCATAACAATCCACGTAGAACGTATCCAGCAGTGAAAATAACTGGTACCCTCATAAAGCATCCAATAAAATTTTAGTTAAAAAAAAGTCAGTTAAAATCAACTAATTATAGTCAATCCACACCATCAATCAAATGAAAATATCACCATGGTAACATGAGACACTTAAGTGACATCGAACCATATTTTTGTTCAAAACATGCTAGATAACAATCTACATCCTAGTTTTATTTTCCTCTATGTGTTAAATGTGGAATTTAATATTTTAACACACTATCTGGTTCTTCTCCAAGTTAAATTCATATAACCCAGAGTAACATAGCCATCAAACATAAATATAAGATTTTGCTACTTTAAAGCCTAGATAAAATAGAGTTTAAAGAAGTGAAGCAGATGATAACTAACCCAACGGTCGGAAAACATTGGAGGGAACTCTGATAGAAGAGCCTGCATAGCACAATTTGAAATATATATATATATATATGTTAAAAAAAATAAAGATAAAAAGTCTCACTGAAAAGGTATTTGGTATGGAAATAGCAAAAAGAAGGTGATCATTTGTTATCTCCTTTCATCACATGTAAGTATTTCTTGCACTATTTTTTTATGTAGCACAAAATTCAGTAATGAGGAACACAAAGCATACTAATGCTATCCGGCAATCTCCTAACTTAGAAAAATCAAGAATGAAAACCCAGCAAACAAAAAAATAAGACTGATGTTTCATAAATAACAAAAAAATTGAGCATGAGACTGATATTTCAGATCCTAAAGCAAACAAACTATAACCCAGAAAATAAAAAATAAAAAACAACGAAACATTCCACCAATTGACCATACCCATGGCAAGCCACAACAAAAAATGATCAATAACAAGACAAGAACACACAAAGGGAAGCAACAAACAGAGACCCCAACAAGCATTTTTTCAAAATTTTCACATAAATAGTCAATAATAGTAGTTCATCCAAAAAATATCAAAAAATAAGTAAAATTTTCAAAATGAGAGAATACATTATCATTTCTGTTTTTGAATCACAACACAAGTAATATTTTAAGATTGAAACTAGAGTACTTCGCATGTAAGGGCATGTACACAATACACAACTTCAACCTCATCTAAAACTAACTAGTAAGCTTTCTTGTTCTAGCAAAAAGTGACATTTTAACCAAACAAGAGTAAGGAGATAAAACAGAGAAGTTTTCAGGAAAACAGAGTGTTGTCACCTTGGGCCTTGGGTATGTTTGTTTCTTACCTTCTCTTTTAGTCTGAAAGTATAGGGAGAAGCTACACTGTTTTAACTTTATTTTATAGTTCTTTGGGCAACTCAAACAACACCCCAGATGGGTTTCCTAATTTCCATGCATAGACAATAGACATATATACCTCCAATTCCAAGTCAAATCCTCCTAAATTGTTCAAACATAGTATGTTTTATGCTCAACAAATTAGCATTATGATAACAATATTGTGATCATTAAACTACACAATTGTTTAACAGTTTAGGCAAGATACTTTTCCTATTTCTATCAATTTGTTCTTTGCATAGAAGACAAGCTATTGTCGAACTACCAATAAGACAGAATGAGTATAGCAAAGACAAATTCCAAACAACATTTCAGTAATCTCAAACAAAAGAACCATAAAGACAAGTGACATGTTCTTTGTTTTAAGAATTTTGCTTAGCAATATATTCGAGTCTGTAATGCTTTCAAAAGAGAAAACTCTATCTAGTTTGATTATATAATTTTCAGAAACCTACCAACTTAGAAAAGAATGCCATCAAAAGGACCTAAAAAATAAGCATTTTTCTCTTTTAAGGCAGAATGAGAAGCTTGATCTCTTAAAACTTAAAAGACTTTCAAGAATGGAAGAAATAAGACATACCGTTAGTTTCAGAAACAGTAAAACAAAAAAGCACCCAAGCTGTTGACAAGTGCAAAAAAAATACAAATTAATCTAGAACAATGTAGAAACACGGAAATTAGTATTATGATAACATTTTCTTTAACCACTTCACTTAGAAAATAAAGCAAATCCTAACCCTAAAACCTTATAAAATCAACGAAGCAAATCAAACCTTGTGAAACCTGCATAATCCATCGGGCCATATGGTTGAAAATTCCCTTTTCATGCTTATCACTCTAACCCTTCACTCCATTTGCAGCTCTATAAAAAGGATTTAAGATCAGTTGAATGAGCTACATGCCATGCATTTAGGCACGAAAAGTGACATCGTTTATAGGGATTCTCAGGTTCAAATTTGATCACCAATAAGGATCAATAGGAAATGGGTTTGGTTAATAGAAGTAGCAAATTAAGAGCATGTTTGAGATTATGTTTCGAAATTTAAAAAGTATTTTTAAGTAGTTAAAGTACTTTTAAAGAAAAATGACATGTTTGGGTAACTTTATTAAAAGTACTTTAGTCGATTAAAAAAGCTAAATATCAGTTTTTTCAAAAAGTACTAAATTAGAGCTTTTATCAAAAATTTCCAAATAATACTATTTTTTTTTTTTAAACTATCGTAACTAGCTTTAAAAGTGCTTTAGACATGTGGATCCCAAACAACAATTAGCTTTTTAGTAGTAGAGCTTATTACATTAAACTTTAAGTTAAACTAAAAATAATATTTTACACCGTAATCTCAAACATGCACAAAAGCTTTTATTAAAAATGATGTGAGTGAATGGTATCTAATGAGTAGCGCGAGAAATGGAGCCTCCACAAATGAGAGAGAAGACCCTAGAGCGGTTAGTGCGATACACTTGGGTCACAAAAAAGGGCCTCAGCCCAGTCGACTACTGCTAAAACCAACAATTCCTCGATGTTGGGCAATGATAGAGACGGCCATTTCAAAACCTAAAATGAGTGAGGATGTTGGGTGAGAGCATGAGAGAGCGAGAGAGAGAGAGAGAGATGAACTTCAAGAGAGAAGAGAGACACTTAACGGCTTGTAGAGGGCGACGATAGTGATGGTGATGGCACGACAATGGCACAATGTGGGAAGAAGCGATGGAGCAAAGTGTGAGGGAGAGAGTGAGAGACGAAATCGAGAGAGGGAGAAAAAGAAAAAGAGGGAAATCTGATGAGGAAAGAAGAAGGGATTTATCCGTTTGGATTCAGAGATGAAATGAGTTGAGATGAGTTTAATTTATTTTTTAATATTATTATTATTTTGTAATTTGAAAAATGTATATTGAGATTTGAAAAATGTGTATTGAAATTTGAAAAATGTGTATTGGAATTTGTATTTTATATGAGAAATTGAAAAATTGTAATAATGAAATGAAGATGAGTTGAACTCATCTTGCTATCCAAACCGGGCTATTTTAAAACTTACCTTTTGCGGTGAGTAACATTCGTGGCTATTAGAAAATGAGTCGTGGGAAAAAGTAGAATGCCAAGATGGAAACTATGTCGTTCGTATCACTTTTTGTGGCAACTTTATTTTGTGGCAAAAGCTAGTTGAACTCGACACAATAACCTTTTTTTCCAATAAAGACACACGTTCTTGCCATTTTATATTCTGTGATAGAATTTGGTGGCAAAAAATAGTTATGTCATAGTTAAAAGTCTTTTGTCACGAAATATTTTGTCCATGATAAAATCGTGAGAAAAAGTCGATGTTTATTCTCTCTAATAATTTTTGTGACAAAAAGTTACTTTTTCCCCCAATAGTATATCGCGAAAAAAAAAAAAAAAACCCATGACAAAAAGCCCCAAATGTTCTATTGAAATAATAATAACAAAATAATCTAATAATATTCTACAACCCAATTCACCAAGCTTTCACAACATCCCGAAGCCAAATTAAGCCAGCACCCAACAAGAGCAGGCAAAGACAATCATTCCCTTCCATCCCTGAAGCATCCAGTGGTTGTCTTCATCAAGAACAAAATCCTTGTGGTACCATTCCTTCATCCTCGATCTGAGTCCATTCACAATCTCTTCATCCAATGGAAGTAGCTTGAAACCTACCCTCATCGTACGAACTTGCCACTACTTGTATGTCTCCAGCCTCTCAACCCTCTGTAACTCCTCACATGCTATCACGTTCATGGCCTCTCTCCTATAAAACTCTCTCTCTATTCAGACAAACGAAAATAGAACAAATACCAAGTGTTTGATGAAATTCCACAACCAACATTTCATATTCATTCTAGAATAACAGAGTACAATTTTCGATAGATTCTTGCACACAGTGCTTCCGTCAATATATAGAGAATGAAAATGGTTATTATAGAATCATCTAGAATATGCTAATGCAGTCCTATTGGTTAGATTACATCCTTGCATTTGGGTGTGAGGACACGTTGGAAAATTCCTTTGAGAATGTATCCTCTGTGGCAAATTTACTTATTCTAACATCCCCCCACGATTCAAGTGGCACCGATAAAAGTGTGAGGCTTGATCGAAAGAGAGTAAAACGAGCTGTTGAGAGAGATTTTGTAAAGATATCTTTAATTTAATCCTTACTTGAAACAAAAGATATAGTAAGTGATTTATTTGCAACTTGATCTCGAACAAAGTGATAATCAAGATCTACATGTTTAGTGCGGGAATGAAAAATAGGATTAACAGAAAGATAAGTCGCACTAATATTATCAAAGAATAATTATGGTGCAATGGATAAAAAAATCCCTAATTCCTTCAGTAAAGCTTGTATCCATAAAAGTTCACATGCAGTGTTTGCAACTGATTTGTATTCAGTTTCAATGGATGATCTAGCGATAGTTGATTGTTTCTTAGAACCCCAAGACACTAAATGAGATCCAAAATAGACACAGAAGCCACCCATTGATTTTCGATCAGCCAAGCATCCAGCCCAATCGGCATTTGAAAAGGCTGTGAGTTTAAAGGTATTATCAGAAGAGAAAAACATGTCAAGAGAAGAGGTATGTCTCAGGTAGCGTAATCTACGTTTGACAACTTGCCAATGGGATTGACGGGGACAATGCATGTATTGACAAACTTTATTAACAGCAAATAAAATGTCTAGTCAAGTAAAAGATAGATATTGAAGACTACCTACAATGATACGATACAAATGAAGGTCTTCAAATGAGGTACCATCAAGGGCTGAAAGAGTAATGGAGGTAGACATTGGACTAGATATAGGTTTTGATTCATGCATTTTTGTGCGGACAAGCAAGTCAGATATATAGCGAGATTGGGATAAGAAAAGACCTTGAGCAGTACATTGAACATGTATGCCCAAAAAGAAATGTAAAGTACCAAGATCTATAACATAAAAGGATGTAGACAGAGTTGAAATAAAATCATAAATGAGAGATGCATCAAAGGCAGTTACTACAATATCATCAACATAAATCAAAACATAGATAGAAGCAGAGTTAGACGTAAAAATAAGGAGAGATGAATTAGAGACAGAGGCATGAAAACCAAGAGAAAGTAATTTGGAACTAAGTTTGGAAAACCAAGCCCATGGAGCTTATTTCAAACCAAAGATGGATTTGCATAATTTACAAATAAAGTGAGGGAAATCAAAATTTACAAACCCAATTGGTTGCTGCATGAAGACGTCTTCCTTCAGATCCCTGTGCAAGAATGCGTTCTAAATATCCACTTGATGCAGAGGCCACTGTCGAGACACGGCAAGAGAAAGTAGAAGGCGAATGGTCAGTGGCTTGACGATGGGGCTGAAGGTCTCAGAATAATCAAGTCCAGCTTGTTGATGAAAACTTTTGGCAACAAGGCGAGCCTTACGCTATTCGATGATTCCGTCGGCAAGCCATTTGGTTTTCAAAACCCTTTTGGAGCCAAGGAGATTCTGAGTGGGGCTATGGGGGACGAGAACCCATGTATTATTGCGGAGGAGAGCTTCAAACTCCCTAGCCATGGCGTCGCACCAAACAAGAAACTTAGAAGCTTCCGTATAAGACATAGGTTCGTTGGGTATGGTGGAAATATCGGTGGAGGAGGCGGTGTGGTTGGTGAAAGGCCAAGGGATAGTGCCATCGTGCCGATGGAGGGATCGGTAAATATTATTTTTTGAATGGGTTACCATAAGATGAAGATTGGTACCAGACGGAGAGGATGTAGAGTGTGGAGAAGAAGATTCTCTAGGGTTAGAGATAGGGGGCACAAGAGAGGAATGGCCGGGTAAGGAAGATGAAGAGATTGGGTCATTAGGGTTATGTGTAGTGGATGCATGGATAGGGCTATGAGAGGGAGACATATGGACCGGGCTATGAGAGGAAGACATATGGACTAGGCTATGGGAGGGAGACACATGAGTTAGGCTAGAAGATGAAGACACAGGAAGCCCATCATCAAAAATGTATTCGGAATGAGGAAGATAAGGGGAATTGGACTGTAAAGATTGAGAGACCATAAAGGATAAAGGATGGCTGGGTGAAAATAATGTATTAGGCTTGGAAGCAGACGTGATATTAGAGGGAGAAGAGAAAAGTAAGGCAAAAGGAAATGTGTTTTCATCAAAACGTACGTCATATGAGATGTAAATATGACTAGAAGGAATATGGAGACAGTTGTACCCCTTTGTAATCAGCAGTATAGCCAAGAAAGACACAAAGTTGAGAATGAAAATCTAATTTGTGTCTATTAAAAGGGCGAAGATTAGCCCAACAAGCCGAACCAAAAGCACGTAAAAAATTATAATCAGGGACAGAATTAAAAAGAGTTTGAAAATGTGATTGATGACTTAAAATGGGAGTGGGCATGCGATTAATATGAAACACGGCGGTTTGAAAAGCGTCAACCCAATATTTTTGTGAAACAAATGATTGAGCTGATAAAGAGAGACATGTTTCAACAATATGACGATGATGTCGTTCAATACTACCATTTTGAGCATGAGAATAAGGACAAGTTATCCGATGAGTAATGCCAAGATTTTTTAAAATAGCCTAAAAAGGACGTAATTCACCACCCCAATCAGTTTGAACCGCAATGATATTTTTCAAAAAAGTGTTAAGTATATAAGTAACAAAGGATAAAAAAATTGGAGAGACATCAAATTTACAATATAAAGGAAAAAGCTAGATATATTTGGTAAAATCATCAACAATAGACAAATAAAATTTAAAACCAAGGGAGGACAGCACAGGCGCTAGTCCCCAAATGTCAAAAAAAATTAACTGAAAAGGAACTTGTGAACGGGATAAAGAGATGGGATGGGGAAGAGCATGGCTTGATTACATGCAAAGCAGGGAGACAGAAATGAAGAAGGCTGAACGGGAAGACGATGTTGGTGAATAATGGAAAAGGTGATGCGCAGAGAAGTATGGTCGAGAAGAGCGTGCCAAATGGAAGAAGTAGTTATTTCGCCGATTAAAGCATGCCTTAGGGTGGTAGACAGGCCCACTGCAGTCGCCGAAAGAACATAAGGCCATTATCAACGGGACCCTGGAGGAGCACCTTCTAGGAATGTAAATTCATACACGGAATTATCCAAACAGAATTAATGAACAGACAGCAAGTTGCGATTAATTAGAGGAAAATGAAGCAATTGGTGAAGAAGAAAATTGCCAAAGGGTGTTGGGAGTAAGCCTAAGCCGGAGTGTTGAATTGCAAGGGAAGACCCATCACCAACCGTCACTTGATCTGGACCTTGATAAGGTGTGGAGGTGAGATTCAACTTGGAGAAATCATTAGTAAAGTGAATGGATGCAGCGGCATCAGGAAACCAACTAGAGGTAGGAGTGGAGGATTGCTGAAAATTAGTATTGTTGGCGGAAAGAGATGGAGGAGGAGGGGGTTGGAAAGCATGGTCAAATCTATAGTAACAGAAGATGACAGAATGACCAACACGTTGGCACAGTTGACAAGTCGGACGAGTTGATTGCTGAGAGTAAAAGAAATTAGAAGCAGAGTTGGGTGGATAGTTACGGGCACGACCATGGCCATGGCCACGGTTGGCTGGATTGAAAGGAGGACGAGTAGCAGTGGCATTGGCAGAGAGAGGGTTAGCAGATAGAAGAGGTTGGATCTGGTGAGCTAGGCGCAATTCATGATTGAGAAGGTATGAATAGACTTGAGAAGTAGAAAGGGATTCGGGTCGTGTGATGATGGAGGTAACGATCGATTCATAATCGGTGCCAAGGCCAGCGACAAGATAGATGATAAATTCAGAATCAGACAGGGGATGACCAGCGGCGTTGAGAGAGGCAGAATAAGCCGTGGCTTTGTGAAAATAGGTTGAGATAGAATCTGAACCTTTTTTTAGAGTGGTGAGCTGTAGTTTAATATGCATGAGATTGGCTGTAGTTTGAGCAGAGTAGAGAGTGTAGAGTTTTTGACAGATTTCAGAGAAGGAAGAACAGTCGAGCACATGAGAGAGAACAATGTCGGTAAGGGTAGAATAAAGAGCAAACATGAGGAGTTGATCTTGGAGGTGCCATGTGGTATATTCAGGGTTGGGTGAGTTGTCGATGGTGGGAGGAGGACAAGGGGTGGTACCGTTGACAAAGCCATAAAGCTGATGGCCTTTGAGGAAGGAGATGATTTGAGTTTGCCAAAGGAGAAAATTATCAGTGGAGAGTTTGATGGTGATGAGTTGGGCAGTTGAATTTGTGATGGAAGGTTTGGGTAGGTTGATTTTGGATGATGCCATGATGATCGGGGAACAGCTATGGAGAAGTTAGCCTATTCCAGCTCTGGATACCATATTTAGACAAACGAAAATAGAACAAAAACCAAGTGTTTGATGAAATTCCACAACCAACATTTCATATTCATTCTAGAATAACAGAGTACAATTTTCGATGGATTCTTGCACACAGTGCTTCGGTCAATATATAGAGAATGAAAATGGATATTATAGAATCATCTAGAATATGCTAACACAGTCCTATTGGTCAGATTACATCCTTGCATTTTGGTGTGAGGACATGTTGGAAGATTCTTTTGAGAATGTATCCTATGTGGCAGATTTACTTATTCTAACACTCTCGAACATCAATCTCTCCACCTGGTTTCCTTACTTTAGTGTAACATCAAATATGGCGTACAATGCAAAGAAATGGAAGAGTGCCTCTCGAAACCATGTGACAAAGAAAAATTATGGATTACACAAAAGTTGCCATGTTGAATGTTGCCATGTGTTTACAATGGCAAACCAGATTACAAATTGATTAACTGAATAGTACAACTGCTTTCATTCAGCCACTCAAGAAGTTATAATTCTAATGAACTTGGCCGGGTTGAGTTTCCTGCACTTGAAGTTTGCTATAGGCTAAACAGTCTAGATCATAATAGATTTTTTTTGTAACCTTTTTCCTAGTTTGTGATTGCTATGGGAAATAATTAAGTTTTTGATGCCTGGGTTTTGGATGGTTTTATTTGTAAGTACCACCAAGGTGTTTCTAGAGATAATGTTCTACGACTTCATGGTTTTTAGTTTTTAATATTACTGCCAAGGAGTCCTTAGTTGTGTGGGCAATACACAAAGTTCATCAATAATCTTTTAAGTGGAAGTTCGTTGACAATTTATGAGATGCCATCGTCTTTGCCAAAAAAGAAGAGTCAATCTTATTATCATCATTATTTCTATTGTATTTTCTTCATATGATAGATATCTTTCATCTTTCTCCCATGAAATGATTAGGGATAGGAAAGCTAGCTTCGGGTTTATTTATAGCTCAAGTATTTCTCTATCATTTTATGTATAATTAAATCAAATTCTAAATTATATTTTACTTGGTAAAAGTATCATGTGAAATTTCAATAAGATAAGAAACATATATCTAAACAAGGGCAAGTCTTTGAAATACTTGCATGGGCATGTCGTCAATTGCCACCGTGGATAAGTACCCATCATGGATTGAGATTTTGTATCTTTCTAGAGATACAAAACCATTTCGGTTTTCAAGTGACTACTTAGGGCCGCTTGAATTCAGAGATGAGATGAAATGAGTTATAAATAGTAGAGTGATTTAGATGAATTGAAATTTGAAATGAGTGGTTGAGATGAGTTGAAAGTACAAAATAAATTGTTAATAGTAAAACTCAGTTTGTAAAACAAACCGGGTCTTAGAAAGCATCAATTCTTGATGTAATATTGCAACTTTTCAGGGATCTTATTTTTTCAAAATCTGCACATGCTCAGATTAAGGGTGTTACAGCATCTATATTAGTCTCATTTTTTTTATTATTAAAACTATACTTTTTGTACAAATAAAAAAAAATATCATATTTAATCAAATATGATTAAAAAAAAAAGTGTGAGAAATAGCATTAATATGTTTTTTGCAATTTAATGATTTACTATTCAAAAGTTAAACAAAAAATATATGTATGCTATTTTTCACATTTTCTTTTAGTCATATTTGATCAAATATGACATTTTTTTTTATATCTGTGCAAAAAGTACACTTTTGATGATAAAAAAAGATGAGATCAATGTAGATGCTCTTAAGAATCAAAAATGTTATTCTTACGGACAAAATTTTTGATTGTGTAAAAGTATATATTTTTTTTATGTAGTGATTAAAAATATGTGTTTTGTTAATATTGTAATTTTTTTTGAATTTTTTAAAAATATTTAGAAGTAATACAAAAATAAAACACTAGGCGGGAGTTTGTGAGTGTAGGATCACTCCGTTAGGAATATAGACCAATCTTACTTCATTTGGTTAACAGCGACATGGAGAGATGGGCATGAATAACATGTAACCATTTTTTGCAGATCATTTAATATCTGCATCTCATGTCGTCTTCCCTCTTTCTGCGCAATTTCTACATCTTTGATCATCTTTGCCTTTATGACACCCTTTTTAGATTACACTTTTTGCAAAGAGATGTGCTAGGAAACAGTCCACACACCGGTAGCTCTCTCATATGAATAGTACATATGTATTATAGATGTACTATCACTATAAAAGAAATGGATAATAATAACTCAACATTAGCGATAAAAATGATTATTAGCGACTAAAATATACTATTAGTGACTAAAAAAAATTATTAGCGACTAATAAAAATGTAACAAATAAACAATTTTCTTATAGTGTATTCATGTGAGGGGGCTGTCGGTGTGTGGGCTGCCCCCTCACACTACGCTTTTGCAAAAAGCTGATCCACATGAGAATTTTGCATTAGGTAGAAGCTGTGTATTCTAGTTTATTGTTTGATATTTCTCAATTTTTTCATTACTTAGAAACTATGTGATGTACGAGAATTTGAGTTAAATGATATTGAATTGTCAAATTATATGTTGATAGTGTTAAAATATTATAAGATGTCAAATCAACACCTAAGAGGTAAAAAATGGTGATTTTTTTTTTCTGATTGAAGCAATTTTGAGCATGTTTTGATATTTAGGACATAACTTTAACGATGGATATAAGAATTGTGCATATAACTCAGATGCAAAAAGCACTTTTCGACACTCACATCGTGGTCACTCAGTTACGCTCAGTATATATCTTTTTCAAGGTCAAAATCTATTATTTCCCTCCATAACTATAGTTACAATTATTCATTTATGATAATATTTCATTTGTCGTTTAAAAAATGATCCTAAATTTAATTTAGTCTAAATTTCTGACAAATTACATCCGTAGTTCATATTTCCTTTTAGTGAGGAGAATTTTGCTATTTGTAGTAATTTTCGGATATTATCAATTTTTAACTATCACAATCACAATTTCAGTTATTTCATTTGTGATTTATGAAATGATATTATCAATTTTAATCATTCTTGAATATTGATAATTTTGAATTGATATTCTATCCGGCATCACTATGTTTCATGGTTCACATTATCCCTTTCTTATTTTTTATTTTTATTTTTGAAGAAAATAAATGAAGTTCAAGTTATGAATAATGCTACAAACAGTCGTGAAGTTGCAAACGGCGTACAGTCACTTTAGAAAAAAATTAACTTTTTTTACGTGAGCCCCATATATATTCACTTTTTTCCAAAGCAACTACACATCACTTATAATTCTATGACTGCATCTATTATTTCTCTCAAGTTACGTTCAATTCAAATGAAATTTTGAACTGTTTAAGAGAAAAAATCTACTATTTTACCGCTTCTATTAAGTATCCAACATATTATAAAAACACATGTAGATAGCAGAAGAATGTAAGCATACATGGATACTTTGGCACATTAAAAGTTAAGTTACAACACAGAGGATAACACTAAAACTAGAACAAAGATGATCCTTTGCACACTACCTAATGTTTCATAGTCGATTGAGCCCTTTCAATTATGAGCTTTCAAAGTCATCCAGCCCCAGGGAAAGATTCCTAAGCCGGCACCCAACAAGAACAAGCATAAACAATCCGGCCCTTCCATCCGAGAAGCAACCAGCGGTTGTCTTGATCGAGTACAAAGTCCTTATGGTACAATGCCATCGTTGTAGACTTGAACATGTTCACGAGCTCTTGGTCTAATGGGAGCATCTTGAATCCGGCCCTCGTGGTACGGACGTGCCACTGCTTGTATGTCTCCGGCCTCTCAATCCTCTGTAAGCCCTCACATGCTATTGCATTCATAGCCTCCCTCCCATAGAATCTCTCAAGCAACAATCTCTCCTGGCTTTCCTGTTTTATATTAACCTCCAATACATCATACAATGCAGAGAAGTGGAAGAGTGCCTCACGGAACCTTGGGAGAAAGAAGGGGGCATTGTATGCTCCATTAACAATTGAATGGACAAAAACATCAGGATTAATCCTCCTGATTAAGTTCAAAACCGCATTTCGTGGACTGGTCTCTTCATCCGTCTCATCAAGTAAGTTCTTAAACACGTGCAGACAGTTCACAGCAAGCATCTCATTCCTACCAATCTTTAGGTCCTCAATTTGGATAGTATCCCACTTATGCGAAGCTATGGCTTGGTACTCAAAAGGAACATTGAACCGCTCACAATACTTTGCCAAGCGATGACCGGTCTCCTCAATTCTCTCTGTTGGCCGGAATCCAGGTAGGGGGCAATCTATCCCGGTAATACGCAGCTTGGGAGGTCCACCAGGTCTTTTAGAGAGTTTGTGGATGAGAATTGGCCATTGGAAACCATATCCAACACCGAAGTCTATAATATGAATGCTTGTTGCTTTCTCTGATAACTTATAAATCATTTTGGCAGTAAAGTATAGAGAGATCCTCTTGAAAGGGCAAGCTGAAAGGAGCACGTTGTAAGCTTTCAACATTTCATAAGTTGATATCTTCCTTGTTAAAGAACAATAAAAATGAGTTCCAGTGCCAGTACCAGCCAGGCGAGCGTCAAGGGCATTGGCCATAAAATGGGCCAACCTCTGCCCCCCATCACCATAGGGGGAAGAGTGCTGCCCAATCTGCTTCAGTAACTCATTAGCAGTTCTATTGTCACCTGTCGAAACAGCTTGTGCACATAAAATCAAGAGATTCCTCAAATCAACTGTATCGTTCGTCTTTCCCTGTTTCTTTGCACGACTCTTCCCACCACCATTACCTCCTTGTGGCTGCTCATCTCTCTGTGAGGGCTTCGTTGCTCCATTTTTCGGGGGTTCACCTTTAGAACAAAAAGTAAGCCCATCAGTAGAAAGCAACACTTTATCAAACATCTCCGAAAGTTCATTATTATCCACATAAATCGCAGATTGCTTATTACTCCTCTCTTCTTCCATATCTATAGCTTCCCTCTCATGATTCTTCCTTCCCCTAGACCCATCCGAGGAATTCTTCATCTGACCCTTCTCCACCTTATGATCATCTTCCTTCCACTGCGGTTGCACCATGCTACTATTCAAGTCAATACCCAACTGATTATCACTAGGAAGGAACTTACTAGCTTCCTCTAACCCTCTCCTAAATTGCAACATAATTTCAGTATCGGTAAAGATGTTCTGAGCCAAAAGTTCCACCCCATCACCAGTGTTAGACAGAGTATTCGACGAATTGACCAAAAACTGTGATGCGTCATTGGACTGCGAATTGGGTTGGAAAACATACTCACCAGGAATGGTAGTTTGGGGAAAAGATGACTTGTAATCCACAAGATCACCGAGCCACTGAGGATCTGTGCTGTTACTGCTATTAGTACCGTAATCACTACTATTACCAGAAAAAACATCATCGGGACTCTCGATGAGTCGGTGCTGATTGGGAGGAGGGTATTCCTGACCGAGAGCATCATAGAACGATCTCTCGGTATTTTGGAGACTCAGAGGATCGTAAAACATGGAGGGTTTTTCCTTCATGTTCTCCTCCATAAGAATTTGGTTCATGAACTTCAGAACCGTTTCCGAGAACTCACTGTCATCGGAGGAGTTCGCCAATGGACTCGTAACCACAGACGCTGGGCTCAAGCTTTCAGCAGCAGCGGACGGAGCATATGCCTCCTCCGCTGCAGAGCCTGAAGACATCGGTGGAGCGAAACCAGTGGGGTCCGCGTCAGGTATAAGAGGAGGACTTTCGAGGAAGGTAAGGTCTGGAGAGGGCACATTGAAAGCATAGTCGTTTAGAAGATTTGGATGTGGATTAAAATCAGTAAGGTCATCGACATGAATGAAACTGGACGAACCTTGAAAGCTTTGATCCATAGCGAACAAGAGAGACTAATTAAGCATTAAACTACCTAAATCAGATCAAAAACAAGAATTTATCAGAATAGTGAACCCTGAACATCCAACAAGAGAGAAAATAAAAATTATCCAAAAAAGACGAAGCTCAAAGGAAGAAAAAGGGGATGACAAAAGAGAAAAAGAAGAAAAATTCAAGAACCTTAGATACCATACGTTTTTTGTTATCCCGCTGGAAGCAATAGACGAGCAGATAACGATCAGATGGGGATGGAGACTAGAAAGAGAATAGCTCTCCAATTTCTGGGCAAAAATGTCTTTTGGGTTAATGGAATAGGTACATAGAATAAATAACCCAAAAAAAAAAAAAACATCTTTGTAAGTCAAAAAGGTGATGGCGAGAATCAAACAAAGAAAACGAGAAAAGGGGCTGCTTGAATTGGGAAGTGGGTTGAGTTTATCTCAACTCACTTTTATTTTATTATTATATTTTTATAATTTTTTATACAAAACATAAATTCTTATACATCTTTTTCAAATTTCAATACACTTTTTTCAAATTTCAACACACCTTTTTCAAATTCTAAAATAATAACAATATTAAAAAATAAACCAAATTCATTTCAACTCATCTCATCTCTGAATCCAAGCGAAGCCTAAATAAAACAAGAAAAAAGAAAGATAGCGATAAAACAACTACTAGAAACAGTTGCCGCACACGATTCTTTACGAGCTGAAAAAAATAATAGACGAAAACAGGAGCAATTCAAAGATGACCACAAATACGAGCGCAACGTGCTAGAAAATGTGATAGGAGATGGAAGGATAGTGATGGTAGTTTGTTGGAGATATTTGGAAGGAAAGAAAGTGATATGAAAGTAAAAAAAAAAATACTGTATATTGAGTATGAGGTTATTTTTACATATTATTTGTTTTTGTTACGCTACGCGCCATTTAATTTATTTCGTGTCTTTTCGTGCTCACTGCTTATACAAGAACTTCCCTGTAGCAGCACTCCTAATACAAACGGGGCCTAAGTCAAATCGATCCTCTGAATACGGTCGCTCTTTATGTATATACACGTACAAAGCAAAAAGTAAAAACTTTCGGAGAATTTCGAAGGCGGCACGGGAAACAGAGGGCGAATGAGGTTGCTGAGACCCTATAGGGTAATGTCACCGTCGACAAGCAATCTGCCAGGTCCAATTTCCTCATTGGTCTGTGAGCTACTCACTTTCAATATCGTAGTGTTTGCATTTGACTCGTCAACCGGCTCAACTAATCTTCTCTACTCTGTCTCTGTCGCTGTATAATTTTTTTTTTTTTTTTCTGAAGTGTCGGTCTATAAATTTGAATATGTAAAAGATAAATATATATATTGAGAAAATAAACATGGTTAATCAACAACTGTTAACTCTTTTTTTAATATATTTAAAATCTTTTCTAAGTTACGATTTTGATCATATACTTATAATTATAAATATCATTTTTTTAAAATTTAAATGACATATCGCATTTTAAAACATTTTTATTAGATTGGTTAAATGTCATTTTTAAAAAAATACATTTTAGCAATTATTTTAATTTTTTAACAATTATTTTAATTTTACTATTCATAAAATATATTTTTTCAACTTTTTTCTACAAATTTTATTATCATATTTGATCAAATATAGTAATTTATTTTTTAATATTTGTGTAAAACTATAGTTTTTAAAGGATAATTTATAATCAATTCATTGAAAATGTTCTTAACATAAAAAGTAAAATGCCTCCCTAATTAATTTGGTAAAGGATTTTGTTTTTTGTGTAAACAAATCTTCTGAATTTATTAAAATAGTCTCAATGGTAATTTTAGTGATGAAAATTATAAATTTTCTTTAAAAAAAAACAATTAATATCACACGCATCCACAATTAATGGATATGTTACAAAATTCGGGACAAGGCCTAGGTTACGAGAATCACAACGTGGTAGGCCCACAAAAGACGCCGCCGGTGACCTTTGAAGGCTGCCCATTCTTCGAGATGCTTGGAGAGCAAGTTTCCATACATTAGTTTATATTTGAATCGGTCTTACTATCAATTATGTCATCTTATCGTAATTAAGGTTAGCCTTTTGTCTTATATCAATACAATTGGTCAAATTGTATTGAGAAAATTTACACAATTTCTCAATTTCTCACCAATCAGATTTTTTTAATTTTTTAATTTTTTTTGTTAAAATTTGTTTTGAATTTATTTTTCTGAAACTAGTTAAAAAATATATTTATTATTTATCTATTAAATATTTATAAAAAAATAATAAAAATTAAAATATATATAATGTGTGAGAGATTGAAAATTTATATAGATTTTCTCTAATACTTCCCTTTCAATTTAGTTTTAAGAGATAGCACTACCACATCTCTCAAATTTAGCACGAGTTTGTATTGAGAAGATTATTTCTTATTTCTTATTCATTTTTCATATTTTTCAATATTTTAAAAGAAAAATTAGCATTTCTTTTCTTCTAAAGATCATGGTTTAAAACTCGTAGTGTTCACACTTAAGTTATGTTTGGATATCAAGAATGTTAAAGAATGTTTGAGAATATTTATAAATAGTAGTAAAAAGTAATAATAAAAAAGTAATAAATAATAATAAAAGTAGATAAAAAATAATGATAAAGTAGTAAATAGTAATAAAAAATATTTAAGAGTGTTTGAGAATAGTTGATTTCTAAACCTAATCTTAATTATTTTCTGATTATAATTTCTTAGGTCCCGTTTAGATTCGGAGATGAGATGAGTTTAGTTTATTTTTTAATATTATTATTATTTTAGAATTTGAAAAATGTGTATTGAGATTTAAAAAATGTATATTAGAATTTAAAAAATGTATATTGAGATTTGAAAAAAGTATATAGAAATTTGTGTTTTATATAAAAAATTATAAAAATGTAATGATGAAATGTGAGCTCAACTTACTTCTGAATTCAAACAAGATCTTAATCCAATATAATGCTATAATATTTCTTTATTTATAAATTATTAAAATATCTTTATTTTATTTTATTTTATTTTATCTTATCGTCTCTCTCGTTCACTCGTCATCACCATTGAAAAGAAGGTTACAAAAATAATAAAAAATAGGATTTTTTTAATGAAAACAAAGTAAGGTGATAACATAGAGCCAGAGGCTATACTTTTTGAACAACAAAAATAGAGAATTAAATTGTAGATGTTGCTTTATCAAGTGGAGCCGATTGACTTATTCCTGCGATTCTAAACATAAAAGATCTGAATATTATTAAAGTACACTAAAGATTACCCATTCACAACATATAAAAGAGTTGATTGCTTATGGAGTGCTCTCGAAGAAATCATTAGTTACTATAATGTCATTTCAGACTTTCAATATCATCATATCATTATATAATATTTCTGAAAACAACATTAAAGAAGGTGCATGACTTCTTTTTTGAAGGAAGGTGCATGACTTTTGAAACGAAACATGTGCTTCTCTTTTTATAATATTTCTGGTTACCTGCTCATAGAAAATAAAATATAAAAAGTTTTGATTTCCACATTATACATAATATTTTTAGAGAGCTGCTTCTAAACGATCCGATTGTTTATTAAAGATTAAAAATAAAATAAAAACTCTCCAATCATTACTATTCACGTCACATAAAACACAAAAAAAGTAAAGGTACAACACACCAGTTAGAAAGCGAAGTCTCTCCCGTTCGAACCAACCACCCCTGAAGCACTTTCGAAACACCCACTGTCATCTCTTTCGAGAGCCATCAAAATTACTCTTCCGTCATCACTTTCTCCACATATTTTTTTGGTTCCCGAGAAAACTATACGAATTTGAAGGCAAAGCAAGCAAAGACAATACGTAAATCAAATTCAAGGTCTGGTGGCAGAGGATATTCTTGGTGTTTTTATTTTGATTCAGCGAGCATTGTGGGGAGGGACAGCATGAATTAAAAAAAAGAAATCTAAGTTTCACTTCTGTGATTGCTTAATGGTTGTAGAGATACGGGATTTGCTTCACTTGAAAATTATGAGTGCGTAGGCTTTTACCATCATATTATTGTGCTTTTTCTTTTGAATTTTTTAAAAAATTATTAGAATATATTATTATGTGACTCATATTTGATAAGGATACAATAACTAATGATAGATGGCGAAATGAGCAAACGGGTAACGGTACAGAAGTATTTTAGTAATTTTTCCTAAGTACGTATGTACATTTAAGATTAGTATAAATATATTTATTGTAACCCTAATTTCGATGATAGTGAAATTTGCTGCTCACTCTTGTGGATGTAGGCACATTGTCGAGCCATGTAAATTTTTGTATTATTTCTTTCTTATTCTTTTTTTGATTATTCCGTATTATTAATTATAATTACTGCACGATCACAACAAAAATGCATAGAAGAAAAAAAAAGCAATGGGAAACCTATAAGATGAAATCGGTGAAGAGAATGAGTAAGAAAAGAGAGAGTTAATAGTGATTTGGACTTCCCGATTTCAATTATTTGAAAAAGATATTTTTTCAACTTCAATTTTATTAAAACATGACAAAAAAAGTCATCGTAAAAATTAATGTTATTATACATTTTCCATATAAAATTTTAAATTCCCACATAAGAAAGAACGAATAGTTATAATCAATAATCATAAATTCACATGTTTGTTAAATATGAAATATGAATAAATAGAATGAATATTAGAAATTGGGTACAATAAGCTTTATATGAGTAAGAGAGGAACGTACCAGAAGCTGCTAGAGGACAATAAAAGAAACAGAATATGGAGTGAAATAAAAACAAAAGCACCTGTTGAAAGAAAACATTAAAAGCTTCTCGGACAAAGCAACGGCAAATACAATTTCGGATAAATAAGGCAGAAAATAAGGGTATATTTATAATAAAAATGATTTTTACAGATATACCAATTTGGTGGAAACGGAAAAAAGGAAAAAGTTAAAAAAGACAAAATCGTAAAAAATTAACAAAATGACAGAGCCAAATGACAAAAGAGGAAAACAAATGAAAAGTCGGGAACAAAATCGTCAAAAATAACCGAACTGAGGGACAGAAAGTGGAAGAAAAATACAAAAGCGTGGGTAAAAGTAAAAATTCAAGAACAAAACCAAGGACAAAAATGAAAAAGAAATGTGTCAACCAAATTACTGTTTATCTTATAAATTACTGTTTTCAGTACCGTAGCGCTTTTATATATATATAGATACTCCTATTGACAATAGCCTCCTATTGACAATCATCTTAGATACCAATTTATATATCACATTACATAAATTTATATGACAAAAATCAAATACTAATCACAAACCTTCTTTTTGAGCATCAAACTGATGAAATATAATTAAAATTATTTGGAAGCATAGCCTAATTTAAAGTTTGAAAAACTAATTGGGTCGTTGAATCCTCCACAATCTGCCAATACTTTTAGAAGAAAAGTAGTGACATACCATCCAGTCTAGAGAATTTCAATGGATACATTTGTTGAAAGACCAGCTTTTAACTCCACAGCATCATAAGGCTAGACAAGTTGTGACTTCATATCCGGTGTAACTTTATTGTCCACGCAACTCAAAATTGCATGCTGATCCCTATTATCATAGGAAGTGAAGAGCTTCTAAGAGTAGTCAAGAACAAGATCATCCATTCGAGCACCCTCACACCATACCCCTCTCTCATCTTTTAAACTCTTACTTTCCTTTTGTTAGAAGTTTGCGTATTAAAGAAGCGCATATTTTGACCCCTTCATGTAGCCACTAAATTTTAGAAAGTTGTTGCCCAATAACTTCCTCTCTTGCAAGCCATAATTGCTCCTCCTCTCTAGCTTTTTTGATGTCACTTGGAACATAATTCCAAAGGCCCATGATTGAACCTTCTCCAAATTCTGTCTAGCATTTGCCAACTTTCATTACATATATCCAAAAGAAGATTTATTCCATGAATTAAGTTGAACACCACACCCTTGAATCAAATTCATAATTAGGGGTGTAAGAAAATCGAACTGGACCGAACTGATTCGATCCGGTCTGGTCCATTTTTGCATGGATCGAACATTTCCGATCCGATCTCGATCCATAGCATTTTCCTCCTTTGACTGGACCAGACCGAATGACTTTTGTATATATATATATATATATATATATATGTATATATAAATAATAGTATATGAATTATAATAGTAATATTAATATAGATTAAGAGTGGTAGTATAATATATTAATATATAATATATACTCGTCTAATATTAACATATTATAATTTATAGTAATTGACTAGTTATAGTATAAAATTTATAATTTATAACTTTTTTTTTACTTTTTTATTTAGATTATTTTTTCTTTTGCCAATTGTTTTAAGAGTAAATTTTTTTTAATATTATTTGGTTTAAATTTATGATAAATACATAAATGAGGTTGGAAATAATTAAATTTAGATTAAAAATTATTTTTTATCATTGCAAGATTTTGGATTAAATTTAATCCATTAAATCATATCAGGTGCCTTTGGACCAGACTGGACCGGACCACCCCTGGACCAAATTGGACCAGACCGGAATGAACCGAATAGGAATTCGGTTCGATCCAGGGTGGAAAAATCTTTGTACCGAATGGAACTAGTCCACATTTTTCCTAGACTGGACCATTTACACCCCTATTCATAACTCCCTTCATACTACTATTACCATTCCCGAAAGCTCAAATGTTCTCAATAATCCATTCACATATTTTTTCAATAAGCTCAAACGTTTTCAATAAGCTGAAACGTTCTCAACTAATAATCAATAATCTATGCTTGAGAAAACAGATCCAAGACACTGTTGGTACCCAGAAATTTGTCTAATCTCTCACAATTAGTTGCGCTGCTATCCCTTCCATTTAATCATGAAAAGCCTAAATCGTTCAGAGAACAATCCATCGAAACCACCCGAAAAGCTGCCATTTGTTGGACTGGCTGTGATCTGCCCCCCCTTTTTTCTCCTGAATGCAACACTTTATTGAAATCACCATCAATCAGCCAAGGTCTATCACCAGAACAAGTTGAACGAATTAAATTCCAAGTGATAGACTTGTTAATAGTTTCGAGATTCCTATAAACTCCAAGAAATTTTTATTCTCGTCCCTCAACATCTTTAACTGAAGCAGCTATATGATTCCTAAAGTATGAGTTCACACTAAAAGTTAAGCCTCCTTTCTACATCAAAGCAAGTCCCCCACTTCATTCCATACAATCAATTGTAAGACAATGCACAAAACCTAACTTAATCTTGCAAAATTCCCTAGCCTTAGCTTTTAGTTTAGTCTCCTGAAGGAAGACTAGACTGTGATCTTCTCGTATGATTAAATCACACAACGCACCAGTTCCCTATGTGTTCCTAAGCCCATGAGAGTTCTAACATAAAATTTTCATGATTGTCGACAGGGTTGGAGTCCAGCCTCTGTCGATAAATCAACACGTACCTCATGGAGCCCTTCGTCCTCGAAAGCTGACCCATCCGTAAGCTTTTGTCGTTTTCCATCCTTTAGAGACACAGTCTTCAACCTTCCTTTTCTTATTCACAGGGGATATGTTGGAGTCACCTTTAAGAAACCCAACAGTTTTCTCTTCCAACATCGCAACCTCTGTTGGCTATTCGAATATGTGCCCTTTCCACAAAAGGCGCTTTAAAGTCTTGCTGGGACCTCTTGAACAAATCTTTATCAACTAGGACCAAGCCCACAATTGAAACGTTAGGCTCCAATGACTCTGAAACCAACTTACTCTCCACACCCGATGGATTAGGCCTGTTCAACTAACTGCTCATTTGGTTTGAAGTTGTGCCAAATGGGTTATCCCCTGAATCCACAAGCAAGACCCGCTGCCATTACCCTCCATTTCTAGCTCAATAACTACTCCCACCTTTTCAACACTTAACTGCTCTAAAAGAACTACAGCAATTGTTTGGGTCATCGTTTTCATAGAAATTGTCGTTGAATTTCCATCCTTTTGCTGATTAGTCAGCGTGGTCCTCTTCACCGTAAATGGTTGTCAACAGCCTGGAACTTCTATGATTTTCCCTCCTCTGTCAGCACTCTGAAGCCATTGACCATAGGGGAAAAGAAAGGCTGAACTTTATCATCAAACAGACTGACTTTCTCATAATCACGGTGAGCATGTCCTAATTTTCCACAAATGTAGCAAAAATTCGATAGTTGCTCATATGAAAATCGAACCTAATAAGGGAAACTAGATTTGATACACAAAACGTTTCCCTCTCAGTAATGGTTTCGTGGCATCCATCCAGACTCGAATCCGTTTGAACAAGAGCGGAACTAGGATTTGATATTTGGGGGGGCGATCGACAAAATATATTGTATGTGTGAATATAAATAATATATATTTTTTGCACGTGATTATATATTAAAACAACAATTATATGTCATGAAACTGCATACAAAAAATACATGTCTAGTAATTCACTAAATTCAATATCAACACAAAAAATTTAAATAAAAAAATTAAAAAAATATATATATCTGAAAAGATAGACATAAAATTCTAAGAAAAGCATAAATTGAATTTTGTTGATGTAAAATTTGGTAGTTGGCAATTTTCTAGTGAAAAACCTAATATAATTGAGTTGTAACTAATGGTGGACAGAGTAAACATGAAGAGAATCAAAATGGCTCGAGAAAAACCAAACACAGTGATCTCGCTCGACAGTCGCTCGAGCGAAGTCCAGGCAGAGACTTCGCTTGACCATCGCTCGACACCACGCTCGAGCGAAGTCCAGACAGAGACTTCGCTCGACTCTCGCTCGATATAGCGCTCGAGCGAGATTGGCCTAGAATGGTCGCTCGACCCTCACTCGATATCCCGCTTGAGCGAAATTCATGTTAAACGAATTTCTCTAGGGTTTGAGCATCGTTTCAAGAGAAGGCCTATAAAAACATCTTTAAGTCTTTTGCTGTAGGGTGGAGAAAAACTGAGAAAAAGCCAAGGAGCCCCATTTCATCCCTTGAGAGAAACTCTTCCATTGATTCAAAGATCATTCTCTCTTGGATTATATTACTCCACCACAACACACATTCAAATCTTTAGTGAGTCCATTGGAGTGGACGTGTTCATCATACTGGAAGAGTTCTTCAAGTTGCTTGGATGAAGAAATCAAGATGTTCGTGTGAGAAGCTATAGAAAGGTCGGAGTTCCGGCACTACATACGTGTAGAGATCAAGTGGGTCATTCGTGGTGTTGCAAGCAAAGTTTAGCTACTACAATGGGTTTGTGAGTGTTTCTAAATTGGTTGTAACAAACTAAAATTTCTATAGTGGATTAGAGGTGGTGTCTTACACCCGGAGTGGTTTTAGATTTTGAAAAGGTTCTTCAAATGAGTTTCCACTTCGTGACCAAAATCTGTGTGTTGATTTCTCCATTGATTGCTTGTTTATGTTGATTAAATTTTTAAACTGCCATCGTTTCTGTTAAATACCTATTCACCCCTCCTCTAGGTGTGTAAGGTAATTAGCTACCGCTTTTTCAATTGGTATCAGAGAGGGTACACTCCGTTAGGATTAATTTCCTGAGTGTGATCCTACTTTGGTGGTCAAAATGGATAGGTCTCAATCCCTCTCATCACCACCATATTTTGATGGTAGCAACTATGCTTATTGGAAATTTCGAATGCGAACTTTTCTTAAGTCTATAGATAAACGTGTGTGGGTGTCCTTGATAAGAGGATGGAAAGAGCCCGTCACTATTATTGATGGAGTAGAAGTTCCCACAGACGTGGACAACTACTCAAAGGATGAGTTGAGTGAAATTAACTGGAATAGTAGAGGCCTAAATGCAATTTTCATGGCCGTGTCCCAGGAGGAGTTCAAACGAATCTCCATGTGTAATACAAGCAAAGAGGCTTGGGACATTCTTGAGGTCACTCACGAGGGAACTAGGACTGTAAAGAATTCTAAACTCCAAATGCTTACCACCAGCTTTGAGGAAATTAGAATGAAGGAGGATGAAACATTTGATGTCTTTTATGCAAGATTGAATGACATTTTAAACTCTCGATTCAACTTGGGAGACAAAATCCCAAAAAATAAAGTTGTGAGAAAAGTTCTCAGATCTCTTCCTGCGAGATTTCGTCCGAAGGTCACTGCAATTGAGGAAATCAAAGACTTAGACGTCATGAGAATAGAAGAGCTGGTGGGT
Organism: Platycarya longipes; assembly: GCA_036559045.1. NCBI lineage: Eukaryota > Viridiplantae > Streptophyta > Magnoliopsida > Fagales > Juglandaceae > Platycarya > Platycarya longipes. Next base: position 11,907,666 of record CM071801.1, read on the forward strand.
TCCATGCAAACTTATGAACATACTCTGCCGTTGGATAAGAAGAGCAAGTCCATTGCTCTTAATAAAATTCAAGAGGACTCAGATGAGTCATTCGATGAATTAGCAATGAGTGACAGAGAAATAGCATTTTATGCTAAGAAGTTCAGAAAAATGTTTGTAGCTAGAAAGCACAGGAGCCAAAGACCAGAGAAGAAGAAGTTTGGAAGATATAATGAGGGGTCAAGCTCAGAAAACAAGGAAAGAGTCTCCAACAATTACAACAGGGCTAACAAGGACAAGACACAAGTACAGTGTCATGAATGTCATGGATTTGGTCACATTCGCTCAGAGTGTGCAAATTATAAGAGGAGCAAAGAAAAGGCAAAGATTGCTTCTCTAAGTGAAAGTGAGTCCGAATCAAGTGACTCATCTGACAACTCCACTCCCAAAAGGAATCTCAACTACATGGCGTTTACATCTTCTGTTGGAGACATAGATCAGTGCAATGAACAAGCTTCTGATGATTGTAACATACCTGAAGATGAGTTTGAGTGTGAAGATCAGCTGCAAGAAATCTATGAGAAACTTTACAAGGAGTGCGTAAAATTGAGAAAAGTCAACAAAGCACAAATTGAAAAGATAAGTCTGTGCAAACAAGAAAATGATGAGCTTCAAGGCAAACTAAATGAAGCCTATATCTTGACTGATCAATTACGAAAGAAAAATGAGTCTTTGGAAGATGCTGTGAAAACTAAGGAAAATGAGTTAATCCAGCTGAACGGAAGATTGCGAGCCTTTTCCACTGGAAAACAGAATCTGGACAAAATCCTAACTCTTGGAAAGCCCTCAGGAGACAAGAGTTGAATAGGATATGTTGGAGGAAAGTTTGAAGTGGGTACGAGCTCGAAAACTCCTCAAAACAGCATGGTGAAAACAACAGTTATTCATGAGTCCTCTCACAATAAGATCACTCACTAGCAAAGGAAAAGAAAGCTATACATGCCCAAAAGTTTGTTTCATCTCAAGAGAAACAAAAAGCTCACAACACGAGACCTGTGTGTCATCACTGTGGGAAGTTGGGTCATGTGAAAACAGATTGTTTGAAATTTAAAAGACTCGCCAGAAAAGCTCCTAAGGATGACTTGCCTTTCAAGAAACAACAAAATCACAAAGAATACCGTATTTGTCATAATTGTGGCAAGTATGGTCACATCCGTCCAAATTGCTATGAGCTCAAGAAGCTCTCTGTGAGAAATAAAAGGAGACAACCAAGAGGAGATCATATAAATCTATGGGATCAAGTCATGGTTCTCACTAGACAAAATGCTCGTCTAAATGCTAAGATAGACAACCTAACAAGTACCCAAAAGACTGTGCAAGTCAACTCTCCAAAAATCAAAAAGAGTGTGGGTCAAGAAGGAGGAAAGAGACACATGTCACATTGCTCACATTGCCTTAAAGGCCTAGAAGAACTCATTGTGGTATCTTGATAGTGGGTGTTCTCGACATATGTCCGATGATAGAACTCTTTTTAAGATAGTTGAAGAGTATAAATGTGGGACAGTGACATTTGGAGATGGTGGAAAAGCGAACATAATTGGGAAAGGTGAAATTAACATTAATGGACTACCGGCATTGAGAGAAGTTCTATATGTTGATGGATTAAAAGCAAATCTTCTTAGCATAAGCCAAATGTGTGATAATGGTACTGAAATTTGGTTCTCAAAAGATATGTGTATTGTTTCTGATAACATGGACAATACTTGATGCAAGGAATCAGGACCTCTGACAATTGCTATGGTGTCGCTCCCACTTCACAGTACAGCTGCAATAGTACTAAAAGTGAGGCCACTACTCTCTGGCATCAAAGACTTGGGCATGTGAATCACAGAAATTTGTCTAAGATTGCTAAGAAAGAAATAGTAATAGGACTGACCGAACTTGGTAAAGTGGAGACATCTATTTGTGGATCATGTCAAGTGGGAAAACAAGTTTGAGCAGCCCACAAGAACACAACAGATATCCTGACCAAACGACCCTTAGAGTTGTTACACATTAATCTTATGGGACCCTCTAGGACTGAAAGTCTGGGGGGAAAGAAATACATACTGGTGGTGGTAGATGATTTCACCAGATACTCTTGGGTAGAGTTTTTGAGGGAAAAGGGTGAGGCTCCAAATGTGATAAGGAGTCTGTGTAAGAAGCTTCAAAATAAACAAGGGAACCCTGTTGTCAGAATCAGGAGCGACCATGGACGAGAATTTGATAACTCAAGTTTAGAGAGATTCTGTGATGAAGAAGGCATTCGTCAAGAATTCTTTGCTCCTATTACTCCACAGCAAAATGGAGTTGTTGAAAGGAAAAATCGAGTCATCCAGAAAATGGCTCGGGTCATGATACATACCAAAAATGTTTCTGCTCATTTTTGGGGTGAAGCCGTGAACACAGCATGTCACATAGTGAATAGAGTCTACCCTCGACCTAACACTTCTCAAACACCATATGAGCTGTGGAAAGGAAAAAACCAAATGTGAAGTAGTTCAGGGTGTTCGGGAGCAAGTGTTACATTTTGAGAGATAGGGAAAATCTAGGTAAGTTTGACCCAAAGAGTGATGAGAGAATATTCCTTGGTTATTTCAGAAACAGTCGTGCTTACAGATGTTACAATCTACTCACTCAAACTGTCATGGAATCCATCAATGTGGTTATAGATGATACTCCTGAAAAGGACTTGAACTAAGATCTAATTGACACACCAAGTGAAACTGAAGAGAACTCTAGTGAACTTAATGAAGATCAAGAAATCTCATCAACTGAAAAAGTTCATTTTCACAAGGAGCCATCTTCGAGAGTGAAGCTAAATCATCCTCAGGATAACATAATCGGGAATGTAAATGAGGGGATGAGATTGAGGAAGAAAGTGATAAGTCAACTAGCTCACTCATGTTACATCTTTTAGATCGAACCAAAAAGGGTGGAAGAAGCCTTAAAGGATGAGAATTGGACAAATGCCATGCATGAAGAAATTAATCAATTTGTGAAAAATGATGTGTGGTACTTGGTCCCAAGGCCTAAAAAGCACAATGTTATAGGTACCAAATGGATTTTCAAGAACAAATCTGATGAAAATAGAATGATTGTACGGAATAAGGCAAGATTGGTGGCACAAGGTTATGCCCAAATGGAATGAATAGACTTTGATGAGACATTTGCACCGGTGGCAAGGCTTGAGTCAATCTGAATACTATTGAGTGTTGCTTGCCATATGTGTTTCAAACTCTATCAAATGGATGTAAAGAATGCCTTCCTAAATGGAATCCTTCAAGAAGAAGTGTATGTCGAGCAACCAAAAGGTTTCGAGAATCCAAAATATCCTAATCAAGTCTACAGGTTGAAGAAAGCCCTGTATAGTTTGAAACAAGCTCCCAGAGCCTGGTATGAGAGGCTAACTTCGTATCTTTTAGAGCACAAGTTTCTGCGAGGAAGTGTTGATAGGACACTTTTTATCCGGAACGTGGGTGAGGAGATAACTGTAGCTCAAATCTATGTGGATGATATTGTGTTTGGATCATCCATTGATGACCTAGCTCTTGAGTTTGCAGAAGAAATGAAGAATGAATTTGAGATGAGTATGGTGGGTGAGCTAACTTTTTTCTTGGGACTCCAAGTAAAACAGCTAGATGAAGGGTTGTTCATATCCCAGTCTAAATATGCAAAGGACCTGTTGAAAAAATTTGGATTAGATGGAAGTAGCCATGCTAGAACTCCCATGAGCACAAGTGTAAAACTTAGTGCTGATGTGTCAGAAATGGGGTTGAGCAATCTCTGTACAGAAGTATGATTGGGAGTCTACTGTATCTCACTGCTAGTAGACCTGACATTGCTTTCAATGTTGGCGTTTGTGCTAGATTCCAAGCAAACCCCAAAGAATCTCATCTTGTGGCTGTCAAACGCATACTTCGCTATGTGAATGCTACAATGAATTATGGAATTTGGTACTCCAAAGATTCTAATACTGAGCTTGCAGGCTACTCTGATGCTGATTGGGCTGGAAATGCCGATGATAGAAAGAGCACTTCAGGTGGATGTTTTTATATGGGAACAAATCTTGTTGCTTGGATGAGTAAGAAACAAAACTCCATTTCCTTGTCTACAGCTGAGGCTGAATACATTGCTGCTGAGAGTTGTTGTACTCAATTGCTGTGGATGAAACAAATGATTCGTGACTATGGCATTACTCAAGGTGTGATGAGCATCTATTGTGATAATACCAGTGCCATCAACATCTCTAAAAATCCTGTCCAACACTCTAGGACCAAGCATATTGACATTAGGCATCATCTCATTCGGGAACTTGTGGAAACACACGTAATTACTCTTGAGTACATTTCCACCGAATATCAATTAGCCGATCTTTTTAGCAAACCATTAGATGGTCTTCGTTTTGAGTGTCTTAGAAAGGCTATTGGTATTTGTGCCTTAACACAAGAGGTGTAACATGCATTTCATACATTGCATGCATTTCATTTTTTTTTTCTTATCTTATGTCTTATTATTTTACTTGTCATTATTCTCTTCTTTGTCTTTCCTCTGACTCACTTGCCCTTCCTTAGATGTGATACCTGGCCTTACTACTAGATAGTACACTTTCAAGCATGTGTCTTGTGAAAATTGTATCATATGCTTATGTTGCAAAGGTGTAAGATGTGTGTCACTTTTAATATGCGTTTTGCCGCACACACTGCACGCCTAGCTCAATCTCTTGACATTTGACCTTATGTGAGACTTTGGGGAGGCAATCAAAAGTATAAGGGAGCCTTACGAGTGTTCTGAATTGACCTCAGGCTAGATGACCTGTGTAAGAACTTTTGTATCTCAAAAGGAAAAAAAATGAAGAGGCTCTATCAATGTATTAAAAAAAAAAAAGGGCCACAATACAAATCCTGAATCTGGTTCTATTAGACATAAGAAATTAGGTCCTAGCAGCATTGGGTTTGACTTTCTGCACTTTGAAGGGTCTCCCAAGCACCTATGGTTTCTTGTTTAGCCCAACCTCACTCACGCCTCTCGGTTAGAATTTCTTGATTGAGCAAGGGCACTGTCTAAACACGCATATTCATAGTAATTGTGACATACAGTCTTTATACTTGCGTGGTATTTAAGAATATGATATTATTTTACATTTGCTATGCTATGGATGTTCTTAAATTGTCCCCACTGAAGTTTGAAATCACTACTGTGAGTATTAGTCTGAATCTGGGCAAAAACTGGAATCTCGCTCGACCATAAAATTTCGCTCGAGTGAAAAACCCCTATATTGCACTCTGCATTGCGCGATAAGCCAAAATCGCCGGTTAACATTTGAAACTTCTCTCTAACATTTCTCTTCTCTCAAACACTCAATCCACGCCATACTCTCTCCATTTTAATCAAGAAAAAGCATCACATTCACGGTAAGCATTCTTCTCTCCATTTCTTCTTCCATTTATTTCCGTGTCTCATTCCATTCATAGGAAAATGTTGGGTTGTGTTTGGATTATAATGTTTTCGGGTTCACTTGTATTTAAGAAACTTGATGGTTCATTCTAGGTATGGATGATCCTATTAGAGTGTTGTTGTATTTAGGGAGGGATGGGATAATTAATTGGGTGTTAAACCCATGATTGCACAACATGCACACCACTTGTTCGATGAAATGCCTCAATGAAAATTTGTCTTCCATTTTGTCTCTCTTTTGGTGCATTGATCATTTAGACAAAATTTAGGTCTCATTCATAGTATGCACACCTTGTTTAGAACATTGTTGGGTCACATTTTATGCATTTTAGGCATGTTAGGCATTTTAGGCAAATCAGGCATGTTAGGCATTTTAGGTATATCAAGCATTTTAGGCATTTTAGGCATATTGGACATCCATATGCAACACCTCATCATGTCATATATGCCTCACTGTCTGTACTTGGTCCGTTTACAGCTGCCATGGCATCTCGGCGTGTTCGTCCTCGCACTGCCCCATCTGTCTCTCAGACTTACTTCCACAATCCCCAAGCTGAGGAACTCTACACACAGAATTTTTCTCATCGCTCCCTTCTTGTGGAACGTGAAGTTCTTCTCGGTGAGTTTCGGGATACTTATCCCATTGTCCCTCAGATCTTTGAGTCACGCCAGTGGCTTGCTTTAACCATTAGTCATCCCGCTCCCTCGGTGGAGTTGGTAAGGGAGTTCTACTCTAACATGCATGACATTTCAGAGGGATCCTTTCAAGTGAATCTCCGGAATATCACCTTCCGGGTGACTCTCGATCTTGTGGCAGATTTGCTAGGGGTACCTCGAGTCACTAATCCTATTTACCCCTATCTCCATACCCCAGCCCCTAGCAGACCTGATTTAGGTCGTTTTCTTACCAGGACTCCTATGACTTGGACTAGGGTCCCTCCTCTAGCGACCAAGTCATTTGCATGTATACCAAATTGTGAGTCGGATTGTTCTGACTAACATATACCCTACTGGTCATTATAGTGACATTGGTCCGAATCGTGCCCTTCTCCTACATGCCCTGCTCACTGATGTCGCTATTGAATTGGGCAGTCTTCTCTATCGGGTCATGATTGAGGCCCATATGTCGTCAAACTTTCGAACTGGTCTTCCTCTTGCCTGTCTCATTACGAGGATAGCCTTGTCTCAGTCAGTGTCCATCCCTCCCCAGGAGCCTAGAGTGAGTCTTAAGACACCGATTGGCCGAAAGACCATGCAGCTAAGTCAAGCGCATCTTCCTAGTGTTGAACCCCCTCATGCACATTCTACCCAGAGCGGACCTATTCCTCATGCTCCTGAGTCCAACTCGGGTCCTTCCAGCTTTGGTCTGACGCCACTAGCTACAGAACCAACCATGCAGACTCTACTGGATTTTTTGATTAGCATTCAGCAGTCCGTGACCAACACGGACACCCGTATTGATAACCAACTTAACAGCCTTGAGACTCGGGTTACTCGATTGGATACTCATATCAATGCTCGGTTTGACACACTTGACACTCAGGTGATTGAGCTTGGTACTCAAGTTCAGTGTCTTCTTGCTGAGGAGGAAGAGACTGATGATGATTGAAACCCCTTACCATTTGTGACAAAAAGTGGGAGTGATCTTAGGGGGAGTAGCTAGAATTTAGGGGGAGCTAAGCTACTTTGTAGGGGAGTACCTAGTAGCTTGATGTATTTAGTTTTGCTATGTGATTAAACTCTTGATGTATTCTGTGTTGGACTAATTGCTATTGAAGGTTTATTGTTAAATTTTTGTGGCAAAATTGTTTTTAGTTTTGAGTTCATCTGTTAAATTCCTTACAAGTGTTTTTCTTTTGATACGTTTACATGTTTGTTAAGTGTGCAGATACTTCACTTGCCAAGACTAAACCTACATGTGGAAGTCCTGTTGTTTGTGTGTGATAAGATTAGGTCCAATATATAGGTTATAGGTTTTGTCACAGAAATGTCAAAGGGGGAAATTGTTGATGTAAAATTTGGTAGTTGGCAATTTTCTAGTGAAAAACCTAATATAATTGAGTTGTAACTAATGGTGGACAGAGTAAACATGAAGAGGATCAAAATGGCTCGAGAAAAACTAAACACAGTGATCTCGCTCGACAGTCGTTCGACAGTCGCTCATGCGAAGTCCAGGCAGAGACTTCGCTCGACCATCGCTCGACACCGCGCTCGAGCGAAGTCCAGACAGAGACTTCATTCGACTCTCGCTCGACATGGCGCTCGAGCGAGATTGGCCTAGAACGGTCGCTCGACCCTCGCTTGATATCCCGCTCGAGCGAAATTTATGTTAAACGAATTTCTCTAGGGTTTGAGGGCAGTTTCTGGAGGAGGCCTATAAAAACATCTTTAAGTCTTCTGCTGCAGGGTGGAGAAAAATTGAGAAAAAGCCAAGGAACCCCATTTCATCCCTTGAGAGACTCTTTCATTGATTCAAAGATCATTCTCTCTTGGATTATATTACTCCACCACAACACACATTCAAATCTTTAGTGAGTCCATTGGAGTGGACGTGTTCATCAAGTGGGAAGAGTTCTTCAAGTTGCTTGGATGAAGAAATCAAGATGTTCGTGTGAGAAGCTATAGAAAGGTCGGAGTTCCGGCACTACATGCGTGTAGAGATCGAGTGGGTCATTCATGGTGTTGCAAGCCAAGTTTAGCTGCTACAATGGGTTTGTGAGTGTTTCTAAATTGGTTGTAACAAACTAAAATTTCTATAGTGGATTAGAGGTGGTGTCTTACACCCAGAGTGGTTTTAGATTTTGAAGAGGTTCTTCAAATGAATTTCCACTTCGTGACCAAAATCTGTGTGTTGATTTCTCCATTGATTGCTTGTTTATGTTGATTAAATTTTTAAACTACTATCGTTTCTGTTAAACACCTATTCACCCCCCTCTAGGTGTGTAAGGTAATTAGCTATCGCTTTTTCAAATTTAATAAGCAAGAATAACACAGTTAATAATTCAAAGCAATTAATATTGAAGCAACGATTGAGAGAGAATTAGGTTAAATATAGTGAAATAATTACTTTGAGAATATTTTCATTATATAATCTCTTATTTTATTTTTTGAATTAATTTATATTTTGATTTAGTTAATAAATTTGGATTAGGTTAAAATAGAGCAAAAATATATGACATTGTTTTGGGAAATATATTGCAAATATCAAAAGATATGAAGATGTCATTGATAGTTATAGAAAATATTTGAAATGATTACAAAATATTAAATAAATATAATATTTAGATAATATGAAGGAAAAATAGATAAATTAATGTATGGTGTATTATAAAACTCAGATTATAAAATAGAAAAATTAGATTTTGATTATGTCTTTTAAAGGATAAAATAGAATAGCCATTTGTGAGTGTTCTTATAGTAATTATAAAACTATGTGAGTTGAAAATTTGGATGTCAATGAAATCAAAAATTAAGATGGAATTATATAAATATTAGAATTTAGAGGATAATTTCAATAAAAATTTTGAAGAAGGGGGAGCATTTTTTTTTTTTTTAATAATATGAGGGAGAAATTCTCATTATATATATATATAAAAATTATATATCTATATAGTATTTAAATGTTCTCAAAAATTTTAGGGGGACAAATGCATTACTTGGGTCCGCCCCTGCGCATGAACTCCACCCATGCAATCTCACCTTCAAATAGATCCACTTCCTTAACCACCCTCAACAAATTACCCATTAGATTTCCAATCTCATTTCGGGCCGTTTGAATCCATTATAGTTCTTCAGCAAAATCATATGTTTGTCAAATGTCCACGAACAAATTTGGCAATAATAAACATGGAGTCTAAATCTTGCAACTTCAAAGCCTTGACTAGCCGCCAGACCCTTTGCAACATCTGTTTGAATGCTTCCTTATTATAGTTTTAAAGTTGAACAATCAAACACTTCTTGCCTTTCACAACTATTTATTGTACCACATTTTATGTACAACCACCACCTCCTGTTCGTACTCAGTTAAAGAAAGCTTGCCGTATATTCCTATTAATTCCTTTGTCATGGTGGAAAGTACGCTCGATCAACACTAGTCAAAGAAAAAATCCTTGCACAGAAGGCATGAGAGAACCTCTACTCATAGGAGACTAGAGAGGAGACAAAAAAAGGCCCTTCAATGCTTCTTGAATGAGTATAAATGATCGTTAGTTAGAACAGAAAATAAATGAAAAGAAGTCATCAATATTAGTGAAAAAAAAAAGATTTAGGGATTGGTAGAATTGAGCAAAAACTTAAAAATTCAACTTTGCCTATGATTTTGCATCGACTATGCTTTGGCTTTGTTCCAAATCTAATAAGTCAGCATCAAAGTCAGAGTTAGAGGTGGCGATATATCGACTCTAACTCCACTGCAACTCATATTGTCCGACTCCGACTCTGATGTTGTACATATGTTATAAAAGTATATGTATTTGTTGTATATTAATTATATATATTTTATATAACTATAATTTATATAGTTAATTAAATTTAATAATATACTAGTATAAGTAAATTATTATAAAATAATATGCTTATAATATAAAATAAATAGACCAAATTTACTAATTGCATGTAGTTTAGTATATTTAAACACCATACTATGTCTTACCATGTAACACTAATGAATAATAACATGTAATGCTAATTATGTATTAACTAATGTATACTAACATTTAATACTAATATATAATAACATATACTAGTGATGTATAAAAATCAATGTATAATAACATGTAATACTAATGTATAAATATTAACATATAATAACATATAATACTAATCATTTAATGTTACATTTGGTAATTTAATATAATATGTAAGAGTTTTTTCTGAATTAAATGTTTCTTTCTTATGCTTTAGATATAAATAGTTCAATATTGTTTTTGTATTCTATTTTCATATATATATATATATATATTGTTTGATATATTGTTATTTATTTTTCAGAATAGCCTCTTAAATTGGTGCAAATTCCTAATTCTCCATAAGATAAGCCAATTGGTAAGACGATATTATTAATAAAATAATTACAATTATATATCATCTTTATTAACTTTATACAAATAAATTTTCAAGAGTTTGAGAAAATAGCCGTAAAAGAAATTGGTAAGACGCTCCATCAGAGGAGAAAAAGGAAAAAATTCGACTAAAGAGAAGAGAAAGATATGCTGAATTGAAAATATCTCGAAGTAACAAGATTTTAGCAAAAACACAAAGTAAGCATAGCTTCTCTACATGTATTGTGCAAACTACAATAAAGCAACCCGATACGAGTACAACGAGTAGTTCTTATGCTATAGTTGCAAGAATATATTTTTACAATAAGGTAGACATTTTGTTTTCACATTATTCTCAAATTATATATTTTTACATCCTGATTAAAACATATTAACTGTTAGTATTAACAAATAGTAATCTTCTAATTAATTTTAGATGTCGAGCATATTTAAAAGTATATGACGATAGTGCCACTACAAGAAAAATAAATTTTTATGACTATTTAATTGCGATCAAATTATTATTTGCAGCCAATTTTGGTTGTAAATAGTCATTTGGTCGCAATTAAATAGTTACAAATAAGTAGTTTTCTTGTAGTGTATTTATAACAGTTGTTATGTACTTTCTAATCCACAATAGAAGAAATATTAATGAACTTAACAACTATATTATGAATCTTGCAGAACATGAAGGCCAGGTAAAATCTATATTCATAAATCTATTTACAAAACTGATGTATTACCTCTTTATATGTTTTTTTCATTATAAGGTCACCTTCCAGTTCCCACATTTTAAAAATATTGCAACTTAAGATCCAAAAAAGGAATAGATAATTTACTTAGACGCACAAATAAATGAATATGGACAGATGTGCGAAAACCAGCTGGCGTACTGATATCTCTTAATACTGTGCCTAAGGCAGCAACATAAATGTTTGAAAATTTTCTTTCAAAACTTATTGTTGTATCTTTATATACCTAAGAGTATCTGTATATAATTATGAATAGGTTTTTGGAAATCATTATATTATAGTTTTATAAAATACTTTGCAAATGCATGGTGTGTATGATGTGTGTTGTAAATAGGAGATTTTTTTTTTTTCAAAATATAGATGAAATCTTGTCTATTTATAATTTAAAATTTGAGACTAACAGAAATTAATGGGCAAATGCTGCTCTTACTAGTATGTATATATATATATACATATATATATATATATATTATATAGTTGTGATATTATGTTGGGAAAATTCATAAAAAAATATTTGAAGCAAATGAGTTCATATGACAGATGATCTTCCCTACAATACTTTAAAGTTGGGTTTAGATAGTGAGTTTCTTGTATATTTTGTGAACAGTAATAAAAAATAAATTATAAAAAATTCTAATAATACTCAACTATCCAAACTACCCCATTTCACCAAGCTTTCACAAACATCCCTGTACAAGAGTGAGTACATCGCCACCTCCGACTCTAATTCCAATTTATTAAGAGTCAAACTAGAACTAAAGAGAAATTTATCTAGGGAGAAAACACTATGAGCAAATTGACCCTTTCGTTTTCAGCCTGAGGGGGGTGGAGCTCCGGCTTTGTCCGTCCCCAATCCTTCCTTCTCTTTTTTCTTTTCTTTTCTTTCTATTTTGTCTAGCCACCTTTGCTGGTTGTTTGAAGGTGGTTTGGGTATATGGGTTTTGATTCGGCTATTGCAGATTTGTGGTAGATCAAGGGTCAAAGTCCACCACGCACCCTATAGTCGTGCTCCCCTTCCGTCAATCTGGTTGTTGACCGATGGTGTTGTTGATCAGTAAGATGCATGAACACTACACGCGGGGTCGGTTTCAAAACGTGCCTCGCAAATCTGGAAGAACCCTCCACTGTACATGTTCCCGATTGAGTCCGAGCCGTCGAGCAACCAAAATCTGTGGGTTTTTCACACTTAGAGTGACGTGTGTGATCCACACGCCACCACTGCTAGTTTTGATTTTTGGTGGTTGTTTGTGTTTTCTTTTTATTTTTTTACTTGTTTAGTTTGGTTTATATATGATGTCTATTATTTGTATACAGAAAAATTTAAAATATTGAGAAATAGTCTCCCGAATTTTATGTTCGTTGGGAGTTATAGTTTTGTCCTTTTTTGAATGAAAAACTTAGTAAATATCTCATTTGGAGGCAGTGTTAGTTCTCTCAAATTTTGTCTGAGAGACTTAGAAACTGAGCGTCAGTAAGAAATTAATTGGCTGACTAATCACAATGTAGGCTTCAAGCTTTCTGAGTTTTAATGAATTGAAACTATTTTTCAAAAAAACAAAAAAATGATAAATCTATCTGCAGTCGAAATTAGAGTCAAATTCTCAACTTTTAACTAAGATCGTCGATTATTACTCTTAGAAGTCACTGTTTTTATTACTGAAGCATATATATAGTTGTGATATTATGTTGGAAACATTCAAATAAAATATATGAAGCAAATAATACGAAGCAATTCATATAATAGATAGAATAATGTTATATATAGTCTAGAGTAGAGAAATTACATACAATCAATTTTTTCTTTGATTGAAATCTTATCTTGTGCCAAAGAAGAATCATGCAGTTACTTTAAAAAAAAATGAGGTTTATTATTAAAATAAATTAATTTTTCCTTGTAAATCTTATATTTATTTTATTTTCAATATAATTATATAAAAAAATAATGGAGAGAAGTCATATTTAGAACACTTCCTCTCACATGAACAATAATTATTATTATTTATATGAGAGAGTGAGTATGCTGAGTGTTGCTTCACTTTAATATTTCTCAATCACATGATATTTATGTATTATGTTTATAACTATTATTTTTTTAATATGAGAAATAATACCATTATGAAGTATGCAAGTGTGACATAATTATTTTTTTTTTTAAATGGATAAAAGACTAGACTTACATAAATAAATAAATACTTTTTATTCACAATCTTCCCTACAGTTTTACAAACATCCCGGTGCAAGTTTCTAAGCCGGCACCCAACAAGAACAGGCAGAGACAATCCGGCCCTTCCATCCCTGAAGCAACCAATGGTTGTCTTCATCAAGAATAAAATCCTTGTGGTACCATTCCTGCATCCTCGATCTGAATTCATTCACGATATTTTGATCCAACGGAAGTAGCCTGAAACCGGCCCTCATTGTACGGACTTGCCACTGCTTGTACGTCTCCGGCCTCTCAACCCTCTGTAACTCCTCACATGCTATCACGTTCATGGCCTCTCTCCCATAGAACTCTCTCTCGAACATGAATCTCTCCGACTGGTTACCATGCGGCAGTGTAACATCAAGTATGTCGTACAATGCAGAGAAATGGAAGAGTGCCTCTCGAAACCGGGTGACAAAGAATGGAGAATTGTACGCTCCGTTGGTAATCGAATGGACAAAAATGTCGGGATTTATCCTCCTGATTAACTTCAATACTGCATTCCTCGGACTTGTCTCTACTTCTCCTGTCTCGTCAATAACATTCTTAAAACGATACAAACAGTCCACAGCAACCATCTCATGATTCCTGTCAATCTTGAGGTCCTCGATTCGGATTGTTTCCCAGTTTTGTGATGCTATGCCATTGTACTCGAAAGGAACATTGTACTGCTCGCAGTACTTCGCCAACCGGCGACCAGTCTCCTCGACTCTCTCCGCCGGGCGCAATCCGGGCTGGGGAAGCTCTATCCCTGTAATTCGTAGCCTCGGAGGTCCGCCGGGTCTTTGTGAGAGTTTTTGGATCAGAAGTGCAATTTGCAAACCATACCCAATACCGAAATCTATCACATGAAGAGTTTTTGCTTTCTCTGCAACTTTAGAAATCATCACCATTGTAAAGATGAGCGAGATCCTCTTGAAAGGACAGACTGAAAGATGAAGTTTGTAAGCTTTCAATATTTCAGGAGCTGAAGTCTTCGTGGAAACCAAGGAAGTATAGAAGAGTTGAATGCCGGAACCAGTGCCGGCCAAGCGTGCCTCAAGGCCATTAGCAAAGAAATGGGCCAATCTCTGAGATCCATCACCAAAAGGAGAAGAGTTGTGCCTAACCTGTTTGAGTAATTGATTAGCTGTTTCATTGTCCCCCGCTGAGACAGCTTGTGCGCATAGAATCAAAAGGGTGTTCAGATCAACCGTCTCCTTCTTCTTGCTCCGTTTCTTAGCTCCTCCTTGTGTTGGCTGCATGACCTTCCTTGCTATATTCTCCTTGGGTTCAATTTTACTGCATATTGCAGAAAGTGTTTGCTCGAACATCTCTGCTAATTCACTCTCCTCCTCCACATAAATCGCAGACTGCTTATTTCTCCTCCTTTCTTCTTCTTCTTCTTCTAATTCCATATCTACCCTCCGGCCCCGATTCTTCTTTCCTCCTGACAAATCCAGTGAGCTTTCCCGGCCCTCAACTTTCTCCACCTTTTGATTCTGTCCCTTCAAAACTTGTGAAACCATGCTGCTTTTGAAATCTTGAACCAATGGATTACCCCCTGGAAGGAATTTACTACCTTCCTCTAAACCTCTCTGATATTGCAACAGACATTCATCATCAGATAAAAGGTTTGAACCCAAAAGTTTAATCCCATCACCACTTTTATTAGTCACATCATTCGGCTGTGAAAAAGAGGAATTGTACTCCCCAATATCACCGAGCCATTGAGGATCGGTGCTACTGCTAGTAGAACCATTGGAATCACCATTGTTGCTGCTATAAGAAGTATCATGATCAGGAATCTCGACGTTGCCTTTGATACTCGGAGATGGAGGGTATTTCTTACCGAGAGCATCATAGAAAAGTTTCTCGGTCACTTGGAGACCCAAAGGGTCGTAAAACATGCAGGGTTTATCCTCTATGTTCTCTTCCATAAGTATGTGGCTCATGAACTTGAGAACCGTTTCCGAGTACTCGCTTTCGACGTCCGAGGATGAGCTTGCCCCAAGACTCTTACCCATAGATGACGGGCTCAAGCTACTATAGCTAGCAGCAGCAGCAGCTGACGAAACATCAGGCTCTCCGGCACCGGCCCCAGGTTCCATGTGAATCGGCCGAAAGAAAGCAGTGGTACCGGCCAGATCAGGTTGCGGAAATGGAGTTTCGAGGAAGTTAAGGTCCGGGGAGGGTGCGTTGAATGTGTATTCGTCAAGAAGATCGGGGTATTGATAGGAGTTGGGTGAGATGGTATGGTCATATTCATTGATCATCACACCATCAACGGAATCACGAAATCCGGCAAAGCTTTGATCCATAGCCATTTGTAAGAGATAAACCAATTAAGAAGCCTCACGGTCTGATTTTTTTTATGTCTCAAGAAGAATCTTATATCAACTAAACATTTATCTTAACTACATAAATCCAACCAAATACAAGGTGGGATGCATCTAACGATGAAGAAAACGAGACAGGTGAAATGATGAAGAAGATAGAGACACAAGAAAAAGAAAAGAGGAAGAAGAGTTAGATTTCAAGAACCTTGGACATCAATTTTCTTGGGGAAGTGTCGCAGAGAACAGTCAGACCTGGAAAAGAAAGATAGTAGAGCCAAGACGGAAGACATTAGCCAGAGGGAGCCAGAGGGACACAACTCTCCAAGAGCAGGGGAAGTGAAGAAGATAATTCTTTGGATTACGAAAATTCGAAGAACAATAGTCTCTGAATATAGGATAAATATTAGTCAAACTTCACCGGCAAAAACTGAGTGTGTCAGATTGATTGGTCTGTCAGCAAAAAAAACTCGTCAAAACACTCTGAATAATCTTCGCACTGCTCAATCCAGATGCGTTGGCTAAGATGATATATTTTTTTTTTTTGAGAAATCCTGGGGTCCCCTCCTTATAATAGCGGCGCTCATTGCCGTCGGTTATTGGAGCGTCCATATATCAGAATTTCAGATTCCTTTTAGATTTAAGACTGCGTCAGGATGGTAGGAGGTTGTTGGAAGTTGCTATCATAGAGTGAGGTCGTATCATAGAGTGAGGTCGTCGAATGGAAGTAGTTTCGATGGTATAGACAGTATTATCCCTGTTGGCCGACAGCAATTTCATCTGGATTGAGGCCAAAGGCCTTCTTATTCATTATGTAAAATTTTTTTATTTTATTTTATTTTTTTTATTGTATTTTCTTCATTTTATTTCTTATTATATTTTTTAAATTTTATTTTTTTATTATATTTTTATTAGAAGTTACTGTTTATATTGAGAGCAGTTAACCCAACCCCCAACATTAGCCTTTTTTTTTTTCTAACATTACTCAGATGACTCGTCCAATTGTAGTATAACATCATTGTTATACTATAATTTTAATTAATATGACTTAAATTTTAATTTTTAGTCCTTTTATTTATATAAATCTTATATTAAAATAATTATTTTTTTAATTATAATAATAAAATAATATAACTAATTTTTAATTTTAATTATTTATATCAAAATTCACATTGGATTGTACATTTATTAAGATATACAATAATTAATAACTATTTTTTAATTATTTGTAATTATGAAATTAATTAAGTTTATCATATTTGACTATTCTATCTATTATATGTTAATTAATAATCATATTTTAATTAAATTATGATTTTAAAAAAATTCTTATTAATCATATTATATTTAAATTAAATTAGTAATCGATATTTAAATAATAATATAGAGATAAAAAAGAGAGAATAAAGTAAGAAAAAATAATAATAATAAAATATGGATTTGATCAATCTTAAGATTGACTATATTTGACATTATTTTTTATTTTACTATTCAATTTGATCAAAAGATTTAATTTTTAATCAATTTAATGTGAGATAAAAATAAAGTTAGTTATTCAAAATTTTATTAAATTTAATTTTTAGTCAATCTAATAAGAATGCTCTACGCGGCTAAGATGACTTGAACATGATCATTCATATATTTTAGTTTTAGATAATCCTATGGTTCGGTCCGATCGAACCCCGCCCTTTTGCAGCCCGCGTCATCGTCGAGGGCGGTGGGCGACACCGCCCACCCCATCTGGATCGGAGGGAGCCGACGATCCCACCCCTGCGATGGCGAGCCACAGTGACCTTCAGTGTGTCCCCGACGGCCTTAAAATCAAAAATGGGTCTGGTAGGCGATGTCGCCCACGGCTAAGGTCGAAACTTTTTAAAAATTCATCTTTATTTTATGTTTTTATTGTGTTTTTTATTATATTTTTTAATTTTTTTAATTTTTTTAATTTTTAATGTTTTATTTTTTATTAGGTTTTTTAAATTGTATTTTTTAGTAAGTTTTTTAATATTTTTAAGAATTTAAAAATGGAAAAGGGACGGACTGCAGAGACTGGAGTGCAGAGCGTCTCCCTTTAGTTTTTCATTAAAAGAGTGATTATTTAAAAATTTGGTAAAAAAATCCATTTGCCCTAGTGTTCATGTTCGGGATACATTATAAACTCAAGGTCACGTCCGACACAACCTGCAAGAGAAATATTTCTTTAGCACTAATTGGTGGGCCCCACACTCAGGTCACGTTCAGCAATATTTTTTTTATACAAATATTATATTTTTTCCCCTTATTTTTAGGTTTGTGCCGGTTTTATATCGACCAAACGTGCATTTTAACGGCAATAAAAGTGGTGGAAGTCAATAGTCTTATTTTTATTTTTAAATATATTTAAATTTATTTAACTATTTAAATATATTTAAAATTTATTTAAATAAATTTTATAAAACTCATTTAATTATCTTAATTTATTATTATTTATAAAATAATTAATTCAAATTAATTCGATATCCAAACACAATTCTAATTAAACTTTACTAAATTTTATTTGGATTTTTTGGTTTTCAAACTCAGCATAAAGTAAAGACAAATTAGCTGAATTTGGAAATCAAATAAGCCTTAGGTGTGATTTAAATTGAGATATGAGATGAGATGAGTTTAATTTATTTTTTAATATTATTATTATTTTAAAATTTTAAAAAATTGAATTAAAATTTTAAAAATATATATTAAAATTTTAAAAAATTGTATTAAAATTTATATTTTATATAAAAATTTAAAAAAATATAATAATGAGTCAAGACAAATTTATCTCATCTATAAATTCCAAACCAATCCTTAATACTTTCACCCTCGCATAGTGAAAGTATTTTAGTGGTAACAAAGAGATTTCATTAAAACAAAAAGAGAGATTTTATAAAAAGATTTAATACTTTTATCTAACTAATATAAGATTTGTTAATTTTCTCTCTTATTTAAATACACAATTTTAAACACTAAAATAGAATTAAACAAAGGAAAATTTATATATTTATTAGGTGATCAAAGTGTGCGATGTAAAATTTCTATGTAGAATTTCTCTAAAAGCAAACTTATAAACTATATAACTTTATATAAAACATTAATTTTTTTCTCATAATAAAAATAATAGTACAATATAACATATCATATCACACAATATAAATTTGTGAATTTATTTTTATAAAATTTCATTACGACTAAAATGTACCTTTTTATAAAAATATTCTATTTAAAGTAGACTAATTAAAGAGATTCTGTATCTCTTATTAATCTTAACTAATTATTAAAATAAAATAAAATAAAAAGGTTGAATGACCCAATTATCCACCTTAGGGCAAAAAGAACTCTATGATTCTCACCTTGTTCAACAAGAAACTCTGTTTAAGTAAATTTACTTTATGGGATTTGACTTCGACCCATTCAGAAATTATAATTGTATCACGTCTCTAATGTCTTCATTTCCTAATTTTATTTTATGGGATTGGCATGGACCATTGGATTATTAAATCATTTTAAACTCCATTAGTCTTTTTGTATTATTTTTCTCAATCTCTTGACCTTTGGCTCTTGGTTAATTACTTATTGCTCACTTGCACGTCAAGTTTTTAAGTTGACTGTTTTCAATTTAATGGCCGTAAGGGGTAAGGCTGCCAAATTGAGGTCATTTTAAACTCCATTAGTCTTTTTTTGTGTTATTTTTCTCAATCTCTTGATCTTTGACTCTTGGTTAATTACTTATTGCTCACTTGCACGTTAAGTTTATAAGTTTAAAAATGTTATTTGTATATGATTTATGTGCGTTTTGCATACACGTTATATATAAATATAATTTTTGTATATTTTTTAATTTTTGGTCATGCCTTTTGGCCTAACCAATGCCCCAGCAGTATTTATGGATTTGATGAATCGGATATTTCATGAGTATTTGGATAAATTTCTAGTAGTGTTCATTAATGACATCTTGATATACTTTAAGAACAAAGTTGAGCATGAAGAGCATTTGAGACAGATTTTGGGAATACTTAGGAATAAACGACTGTTTGCTAAATTGAAGAAGTGCGAATTTTGGCTTGAGTCCATTTCATTTTTAGGACACATAGTTTCAAAAGAAGGTATTTCAGTAGATCCTGGAAAGGTAGAAGCTGTGGTTTCTTGGTCACGACCGACCAATGTATGTGAAGTCAGGAGTTTCTTGGGTCTGGCAGGGTATTATCGTAGATTTATCGACAATTTCTCAAAGATAACAGTTCCCCTCACCGCACTTACAAGGAAGAATAACAAGTTTGAGTTGACTACTAAGTGTGAGGAAAGCTTTCAAGAGTTGAAAAAGAGATTAGTGACCGCCCTAGTTCTAACTGTTCCTAGTGGGAGCAGAGGTTTTGTGGTTTATAGTGATGCTTCAAAGTTGGGTTTGGGATGTGTGTTAATGCAACATGGCAAAGTTATAGCATACGCTTTACGATAATTGAAGACATATGAGCAGAATTATCCTACACATGATCTGGAATTAGCGGCGGTCATTTTTACACTTAAAATCTAGAGGCTTTATTTATATGGAGAAAAGTGCGAGATTTACACAAATCACAAGAGTCTGAAATTTTTCTTCACCCAAAAGGAATTAAATATGAGACAGAGGAGATGGCTCGAGTTAATTAAAGATTATGACTGCACGATTAATTACCATTCGGGCAAGGCCAATGTTGTGGCGGATACATTAAGTAGAAAGTCATTACGTATAACTGTTGCAAACATTACTACCCAACGGCATCTTCTAATGGACCTAGAAAGAATAGGCATCGAGGTAATTACCAGTGATCAGCAAGTCTTAGTGGCCAGCTTGATGGTTCAACCCACTTTGATTGACATAATTAAGTTTGTCCAAAAAGAAGATTTGGGGTTAACAAAACAGATAGAAGAAGTGAAGAAAGGGACCAAATCCGAGTTCAATGTCTCTGAAGATGGAGTCTTATGGTTTGGAGAAAGAGTATGTGTGCCTAATGATAAAGAAAAAAAAAAGAACGATTCTTGAAGAAATGCACCATTCTCTTTCAATGTTTACCCAGGGAGTACCAAAATGTATCGAGACTTAAGGGAGTCTTTTTGGTGGCATGGGATGAAAAAGGAAATTGCCAAATTTGTATAATAGTGTCTTACTTGCCAGCAGATAAAAATAGAACATCAGAGACCGGCAAGAAAATTGCAACCACTCCAAATTCCAGAATGGAAGTGAGAGCTTATCTCTATGGACTTTGTTACAGACTTACCACGGACATTAACTGGGCTGAATGCCATATGGGTAGTAGAAGACCGTTTGACGAAGACCGCTCATTTCTTGCCCATTAAAACTTCATATAAACTAAAAAAGCTAGCTGAGGTCTATATACAAGAGATAGTGAGATTACTTGGAGTACCGATATCCATAGTATCAGATAAAGATCCCCATTTCACTTCTAGATTTTGGCAAAGTCTACAGGATTCCCTAGGCACTAGATTAAATTTTAGCACCTCTTTTCATCCACAGTCGGACGGACTGTCCTAGAGGACTATTCAAATTTTAGAAGATATGTTGAGAGCGTGTGTGTTGGACTTCAGGGGCACGTGGATGAGACATTTACCTTTGGTTGAATTCTCTTATAACAAATGTTTTCAGACTAGTATTGGGATGGCACCATATGAGGCACTTCATGGTAGGAAGTGCAGGTCACCTTTGTATTAAGACGAGGTGGGTGAAAGACAAATGTTGGGTCTTGAGATCATACAAAGAACAACAGAGAAGATAGAGATTATTCGAGCAAGAATGAGAACAGCTCAAAGTAGACAAAAGAGTTATGCCGATAATCGTCGTCATCAGTTAGAATTCGAAGTTGGGGACCACGTACATGAGATTTGGAAAGAATGGAAAGTTGAGTCCTAGATTCATCGGACCATTTGAAATTCTCAAACGAGTTGGCCTAATGGCTTCAGGATAGCACTACCACCGGCACTAGCGGGGGTGCACAACGTCTTTCATGTATCTATGGTGAGGAGATATATAGCGGATCCAATTCATGTAATTGACTACGAGCCACTCCAAATCGAAGATAATTTGACCTAAACAGAGGAACTGATGCAAATTTTGGAAAGGAAAGAACAAGTACTTCGGCCTCGGACTATTCCTTTAGTTAAGGTATTGTGGAAATATCATGATGTTAGAGAAGCATCTTCGAGGGGGATATGCAGGTTAAGTACCCACAATTATCTAATAGAGATCCCAATAGTTTGTGACTAAATTCCGAGGACGGAATTTATATAAGGGGGGGAGGATGTAATACCTAGGCCCAGCCCACTCAAGCAAAATCTGGCCCGCAACCCAGGGCACACGTGAAGATGGCACTGCATCGTTTGGCTATAAGTTCTCCCTCTCCCATTTCTGGTTTCACCGAACGGTCTCTCTCTCCCTCATTTTTTGTTCTCTGAAAATCTTTGATGATGATCTTCACCATTTCACACATCTTTTCAGTTACCTTGGGTTGTTTTCGCACATCATGGACTCCCTTTCATATGGTGGAAATTACTCTCAAATTCCTTCCTTCCCTCTCGAAATCTCTGGTTCAACCCACAGTAATTGCAATGACTTTGAGTGGCTTTCTATTCTCATTGTCGGTAAGTGATTTTTCACTCTCTCTTCGTTTTGATCCCTCTATTATTTTAGTGTAGTATTTTAACCCGAATCATATTGTGGATTGGTGATGATTTTGAACCCTAGGTTTCTCTCTTTTCTCCCTATCAGACCGAAATTATGTAGCATTGATTTTAACATTCCCTCTTCGCACGATAAGTTTCTCATTAATTTTGCTCACTCTTGATTTATTTAATTTTATTTTCTTTTGGATTGATTTACTCACGTGCACTTACCTACTCTATTGTATTTTGTTTATGTGAACTTTGAAGTTAATGATCTGTTTCAGATTAAATGTAACTTATTTCAATTATTGCGGAAGTAATTACAATTCTTGGAAAAGATGAGATTATGATTATTTGTTTGGGTTTTTGGGAGCTGCTGTGTAGCGGATAAATGTGGTGGGTAGTGGTATTTGAGTGTTTTGGTTAGCTGATTCTGCTTTGTAGCGTGGTGAAAATGGTGTTTTTCAAGTTGTTTGGGTCTGGTTTAAGAGAGATGTTGGGCTAAGTACGCTGGAATTTATATTGATAGGATATTGTTGTTTTTGGGTTGAGAGAGGTTTGGTTTGAGTCTTCTTTCTTTGAAGTTGATAATGGCGATTGGGTTGGATTATTAAATGTTTGGTACATATATCTTGTCTAGGTGCTGATATTGTTGGAGTTCAGACTCGAGGGAATATTACACGGAAGTCATGTAAGGGATTTATGTACTAGCTTTGCACTAAAAGAAATGAGATGAGGTTGAATTTGAACATATACATTATGTTTTTTTTTTTTGAAAAGAAAGCTAAAAAACAACCTCAATTATTTATTTTGCATATGCATAAAAATTCATGGAAAAGGCAGCATTTTTTTTGTATGAACAGTGAAGACATAAACTTAATTTTGTTCATTTATTTAGAACTGAAATAGGGCAATAAGAGCCTTTTGAACAGCTTTGTTTGATGGATTTGAAAAATTACGAATTATGACTCTGAAAGGTTTTGTTGCAAATAATTGGGGTTGCCCTATTTGTAAAATGATATTAAGTTATTCAAGATTTTTGATGTGATAACTGAAAGTTTTGGGCATGAGTTTTGATTATGTTTTGATGAAGGTGGTTATGAAGTTCGTTCCGCATGATAAAAATTTTGATGTTCATATTTTTTTGTATGCACTACCGTAGATGCTTGCCTACTGAGTTATTTGTAACTCACCCCTCTTTTCCTAACATTTTTTTTCAGATAATTTTGGTGGGTCAACAGGTGATCAGTGATAGATTTCTTAGCAGGACGAATTGGATGCTATATCATGTTCGTAGATGTTTATTTGTTTAGTCTACGTAGAGTGGACACAAAGGTGTTCTTTGTAAACCTTAATTCAGTAGAGATGTTTTAGACGCGTAGAGATAATTTGTTTATTTTGTTGGGTTTATCTGCGATGGAGATTAGATTAGTATTTTGATATTGGAAAACTTTATGGCTATTGGGAGACTTTGGCATTAAACGATTGATGTTGGAAAATTCTTTTTTTATTATTTTAACTAACATAATATTATTGTCATATCACTAATTTTATAAAAGATATCTAATATCATATATTCTTAAGAGTATTGACATTAGTCTCATCAAAATTTATTATCAAAAATTGATTAAAAGTATAAGTTTGCAAACACATAAAAAAAAATCTCGTCATATTTAATCAAATATGAGAAAAAAAATCAAATTTAATAAATTACTAATCAAAACTAAGCAAAAAATATTTTTATGCTATTCTTTATATTTTTTTCCTCATATTTAATTAAATATAAAGAAAATATTTATATGTGTATAAATTTGTATTTTTATCAATTTTTAATAATAAATTTTAATAAAATTAATGTCAATACTCTAACCTCTTATAAGTTAACTGTTTTCATTTTCACTTTAATGGCCGTAAGGGTCAAGGCTGCCAAATTGAGGAGATAATATAATGTCAACAGGTCAGAAAGTGGGAATAATTATTTATACTCAAATGTTGTACTTGTATCAGTTGAAATGGATTAGATTTGAAAGTGTATTTTTCTTTTCCTTGGGAAACCTCTTTTTTCGGGGGCCAAGAGTTTTTTAGTCCAAAGCAATCCACGTTGGGACAGGAGTCATTTTTCTATCCTTTAACAAAAAAGAAGAAAAAAATAAAAAAAAACAGTGCTACTCATCTCTCTCATTGAAATCTTAATGGATTCCGATGAGAGTTTTTTTTTTTTAGTTTTTTTTTACATAATTTTTAAATATATATTTTTAAATATTATTGTGATTTTTTTATATTTTTAAAAAATATTTTAAGATATTGAAAAAATCATGTAAAAAAAATAGTTTATTATATAATTTTTTTAACATTTTAAAATATTTTTTAAAAATACAAAAAAATTACATCACCATTTAAAAAAATTTAATTAAAAATCTTACAAAAAACACTAAAAAAAAACTCTCTCATCGAGATCCATCGAGATTCAAATGAGAGAGACATTTAGCATTTTTCCTTACTTATATAAGACCATTAGCATTAGTTCTATCAATTTTTTTTTTAAAATTTTGATGAAAAGTACAGTTTAATAGAAAGAAAACACTTAAAAAAAAGTCATATATTGAACTCATAAATTTTTTTTTGTAATATTTGATAAAAAATAAGGAAAAGAAAGTAAGGAGAATAAAATAAAAGTAATTTTAGTTTGACTTTTGAATAGTAATCTTTCATAAATTTTTTTAAGTATTTTTTTCCATCAAATTTATACTTTTCATCAAATTTTGAAGAAAAATTTTGATAAAACCAATGCTAGTGCTCTTAATATTATCTTTATTTGATTTTTTTTTTCTATTTTTTTTTCATTTTACCCCTATATTGTTTCTAGAAAATGGGCTTCAATTTCACACACTGAATATATATTAATTATATGTATTGATAAATTGCTTAATTTTTAATTTTAAACCGCTTAACTTTTATTTTTGGTACTTTATTATTAGAATTATCTATGAATACATCAGTTGTATTACAAGCATTTTATTTTTATTTTTATTTTATATTTTACCATCAAATTATTCTATATGACAATAAAAATTGTATAGAAAATAAAATAAAAAATATTTTAGTATAGTTTTAGCTTTACTTCATTTTTAATCTCACTCACTTGCATGTCAAGTTTATAAGTTCAAAAATGTTATTTATACACGTTTTGTGAACCTTTTACATATATACAGTACATAAATGCAACTTTTATGTATTTTTTAATTAAATTATTTAGATTTTTAAATTTTATTTCTCTCACATCATATTTTTATTTTTTTAATATATTTTTTTTATTATTTAATTTGAAGTGACGTAATATTATTACTACACCCTTAGCCTCTTATAAGGTAACTGTTTTCACTTTTACTTTAATAGCCCGGAGGGTCAAGGCTGCCAAATTGAGGAGATAATATAATGTCAACAGGTCAGAAACTGGAAATAATTATTTATGGTCAAATGTTCTACTTTTAGCGGTTGGATTGGACTCGATTTGAAAGTGTAATTTTCTTTTCCTTGGATTTTTTTTTTTTTTTTTTTTTGGACTTAAGAGTGTTTTTTAGAGAGGCACATGTCTTTCCTTGGAAAACATAGGTCTAATTTATTTTTAAAGATAAATTGAGATAAAAATTAAAAAAAAATTGAATATTATTATAAAATATTTTTTTAATATTAATTTTATTTTAAAATTTAAAAAAGTTATTTTGAGATTGAAAAAGTATATAATTTTTATTTTATTTTATATAAAATTAAAAAACATATATAATAATAAATTTAAGAAGAATTTTAAATTATGAATATTGTCTGTATAAGCAAATCAGGCCTTAGTCCAATGCAGTGGGCCATTCACCCGCCCAAAAAAAAAAAAAATTCGTATTTAACGCTACTCATTTAGTGGAGTTCGCATATGTAACGCTAGTTTTTCTGCTTTCCGATTATGGGTCATGATACACATATAATATAATTATATAATATATTTTATAGTAAGTGTTACATAAAAAGTGTTTCTATAAATTAAATATTTTATATATACATAACACTTTATAAAAATATTTCTTATTTAATACTTTATATTCAGTCATTACCAGTAGTCTTAACTTTTCTTTTCTTTTTTGAAACTAAGTAGTCTTAACTTTTCGGTTTGGCATTGGGCACTGGGAATTTCATATCATTTAAACTGTTTACTGAAGAATTAATTTTTAATAATATAAAAATCTTGTGACTCAGATAATTACTCTTGCATATATAACATGTTATTTTTATTTATTTTTTTTTCTATTATTTTCATTTTACCCCTATATTGTTTCTAGAAAATGGCCTTCCATCTCACACACTGATATTTTATATATATATATATATATATATTAATTATG
Organism: Platycarya longipes; assembly: GCA_036559045.1. NCBI lineage: Eukaryota > Viridiplantae > Streptophyta > Magnoliopsida > Fagales > Juglandaceae > Platycarya > Platycarya longipes. The sequence continues at coordinate 11,934,513 of CM071801.1, forward strand.
TGTATTGATAAATTATTTGATTTTTAATTTTAAAGGACTTGACTTTTATTTTTGATACCTTATTATGAAAATTATCTATGAATATATAAGTTGTATTAAATTTATTTTATTTTTATTTTAAATTTTATTATTAAATTGTTCTATAATGTAAAAAAATATATATAAAAATATAATAAAAAATATTCTATTATAGTCTTAACTTCACTTATCCTTCCTTATAACAAATTATGTGTATATGTACAATGTCGAAATGTTTCTCCACTAAGTAATAAAGTTGAATTGGATGATGTGCAACCACGAAAAATATATTACTAAATCCATTATTTTGTTTTATATTTTAGTGCTCACGCCAGCTTGCATGCTTAAAGTAGATGATGAGAGATATTCAGGTGGGGCTCCCACTTTTAGTTGAACATTGAGATTTGAAACTAAATACCTAATCCATTATTATTAAAAATAATAATATCTAATCCGTATCCCCGGAATCGGCATGAGTTTTTTATTTGTCGACTTCTCTCTTCTTTTCTTTCTTTAAATTTTGAAGTTTAAACCCACTTTTTTTTTTTTTTTTTTGAGAAATGTTAAAGTCATATACGGACCTTCCGATTGAAACATTGGTTCAACCCATCACAATACCTAGAAGGAAGGATAAATAAGTGTAGTTCAAAAACTGAAACTTACTACAAATTTAGACCAACATAAGCAATTAATCAATGAAGCATAACACACAAATAATCAAGACACTAACTTGGCCATGAAGTGAAAACTCATTTGAAAAGTCTCTTAAAACTCTAAAACCACTGCAGGTGTAAGTCACCACCTCTAATCTATTATAAAACTTTAAGTTTGTTACAATTAATTTAGAGACACTCACAAAACCTTTGTAGCAACTAAACTTGGCTTACAATATCACGAGTAACCTACTCGATTTCTTCAAGCATGTAGTGCTGGAACTTTGACCTTTCTATAACTTCCCATGAAAACATCTTGATCTCTTCATCAACAGCAACACAGGGACTCTTCCCAACTTGATGAATATATCCACTCCAATAGACTCAACAAATATTTAATCTTGAGTGTGGTGTGGTAGAGGTATGTATTTCAAAAAAGACTTAACTTTGAATATGGGGAAGAAGTTTCTCTCAAGGGTTCTTGGAATGAGCTCTATTTTTCCTCTATTTTCTCCACATTGGGGCATAAGAAAAATGTTCTTTTTATACCTCCACAAAGATACGGCACTCAAATCCTAGAAAAATTAAGTTGTCTAGATATTCGCTTGAGCGCCATGTCGAGTGAGGGTTGAGTGAGCATACTAGGACAACTCCGCTCGAGCGCCATATCAAGGGCCATGTTGAGCAAACTTTCTGTGTTGATTTCGCTTGAGCTCTATGTCAAGTGAAGGTGTTGAACGAACCTACTGGTCATCTTCGCTTAAGCTCCATGTTGAGCGAACTTCCTGTGTTGGTTTTGCTCGAGCGCTTGTCGAACGAAATTTCTGTCTTAGTTCTGCTTGAGCACCATGTCGAGCAACTGTCAAGCGAACTTTCTGTTTTAATCTCGCTGGAGCCATGTAGATCCCACTTTGACTCTTTTCATGTTGACCCACTTCACCACTTGTTACAACCCCATTTTGCAAAGGTTTCACAAGAATATGCCAACTACTCATTTTTACATCAACAATCTTCCTATTTGGTATTTTTCTGACAAAACCTCTAACCTATACATTGGACCTAATCCTAACACAACCCACACAGGATTTCCAAATTCGAAAAGTCAACAAAGGTCGCAAAACTGGAAGAGAAAACTGCTAGGTTCCGTGAAGAAGAATTCATCATCTCCCCCTATGTGTGGAGGAAATGAAGGTTGAAGACTATATCTCTAAGGACAACAAATGACAAATCCTTACGAAAGAGTCAGCTTTCGAGGATGAAGGACTTTATGAGTTACGTGTTGATTTATCGGCAAAGGTTAGACTCCAACCCTACCAGCAATAATGAAAATTCTATGTTGGAACGCCCGTGAACTTGGGAACCCACAAGGAGTTCATACGTTGCTTGATTTAATCCCAAGAAAAGATCCCAATTTGGTCTTCCTTAAGGAGACTAAACTAAGAGCTAAGGCTATGGGATAGTTGGGTTTATTTTATTATCTTACTGTTGATTGTATGGGATGAAGTGGGGGATTTGCTTTGATGTGAAAAAGGAGACTTAACTGTTAGTGTGAACTCCTACCCTAGAAATCATATAGCAGCTTAAGTTAAAAAAGTTTAGGGATGAGAATGGAACTTTTTGGGAGTTTATGAGAACCCTGAAGCTATTAACAAATCCATCACTTGGAATTTAATTCGTTCAATTTGCTCTATTGATATACCTTGGCTAATAAAAGGTGATTTCAATGAAGTGTTGCATTGGGGAGAAAAAAATGAGGGGGCAGATCACGACTAGTGCAACAATTAGCTGCTTTTCGGGAAGTTTTGATTGATTGTTTTCTGAAAGATTTAGGCTTTTTAGGGCCTAAGTTCACATGGTCAAATGGAAGGGATGTCAATGCAACTATTTGTGAGAGACTAAACAAATTTTTGGGTACCAACAATTTCTTAGATCTGTTTCCTCAGGGAGTGGTGTGTCATCGAGTTACTGCTTATTCTGACCATTTGTCCATATTGTTTGAGACAGAAATACCAATGTTTAAAGGGAGAAGAACATAGCAAATTCATTTTGAGTCTATGTAAGTGGGGGATAAAAGAGATGAACAGATTATTGAGAATGTCTAGGCTTTCGGGAATGATAACAATAATATAGACGGGATTATGAATTTGATTCAAGGGTGTGGTATTCAACATAATTCATGGAATAAATCTTCTTTTCGACATGTGCAACGAAAGTTGGCAAATGCTAGACAGAATTTGGAGAAGGTTCAATCACGGGACTCTTTGAATTATGTTCCAAGTGACATCCAAAAAGCTAGAGAGGAGGTGCAGTTATGGCTTGAAAGAGAGGAAGTTATGTGGCGGCAACATGAAGGGGACCAAAATATGTGCTTCTTTCATACTCAAACTTCTAATAGAAGAAGGAGGAATTGGATTAAGATTTAAAAAGATGAGAGACGAGTATGGTGTGAGGGTGCTCGAAGGGGTGATCTTGTTCTTGACTACTTTCAAAAGCTCTTTACTTCCTCTACTAATACTGATCGGCATATAGTTTTGAGTTGCATGGACAATAAAGTTACACTGGATATGAATTCAAAGCTTGTCAAGCCTTATGTTGCTGAGGAGGTAAAGCTGGCCCTTTAACAAATGCATCCATCGAAAGCCCCTATCCTAAATGGTATGTCACTCATTTTCTTCCAAAAGTATTGGCACATTGTGGAAGATTCGGTGACCAAGGCAGTTCTTCAAATTCTAAATTCTGGTACACTTCAAACAATCTTAATCATAATTTTATCAGTTTGATTCTCAAGAAGAAGATTTATGAAATGGTGTCTAATTTTCACCATATAAATCTTTGTAATATGATATACAAATTGGTGTCTAAGGTGATTGTCAATAGACTGAAAATTGTTCTCCTTGATATTGTATTGGAGTCACAATGTGCATTTGTCGGGAGAAGATTGATCACTGATAATGTTTTGGTTGCGTATGAGCTTATTAACTACTTGAGACATAAAAAACAATGGCAAAAGGGGTATATGTCTCTCAAATTAGAATCTTACGATAGGGTGAAATGGAAGTTTTTGGAAAAGACTACACTGAAATTGGGTTTTGCAAGAGTGTTTATAAATTGGTTGTAGGTGTTAAATTAGTTTCTTTTTCTATTTGATTAATGGTTAGCCACATGGACCTATTATTCCTTCGAGAGGCTTAGGCAAGAAGATCATTTATCCCCTTACATTGTTCTTTTATGTACTGAAACTTTATTGCAATGTTGAAAGACGCTGAAAGAAGAGGCGATGTTAGAGGTATTAAGGTGTGTAGATGAGCTTTAATGGTGAATCACTTGCTTTCTTCTAACGACAGTATTATTTTTTGTCTTGTTGATGTTCATACTATAAAGCAAACTCATTGTTAGATCAATATGAGGGAGAGCTTTGAGCCAAAAAATTAATAAGGGTAAAAAAAGCGATTCTTTTTTTCAAAGAACGTGTCCTCTTCTATGCAAAGGGTTTTGATGGATTTTTCAGGTGTGAAGGATTTTTAGCATTATGATAAATATCTAGGCTTACCTAACCTAACGGGGAGATCTAAGACTTGAGCTTTTGATGATATTAAGCAAAAAGTGTGGAATAAGCTACAAAGTTAGAACGAAAAAGTATTGTTACAAGTAGGGCGAGACGTTCTTATAATGCAGTAGCCCTGTCAATTTCGACTTATGCTATGAGTTGCTTCAAACTTCCTTTAAGTTTATGCTGGGATATAGATGTAATGATGGCTCTTTTTTGTGGAGCAAAGAGAAGATGAAAGAAAATCGCATTGGTTGAGTTGGGAACATATGTGTATATCAAAGTTTAGAGGGGAAATGGGTTTCAAGAATTTGCATTCCTTTAACATGGCTTTGTTGGCTAAGTAAGGGTGGCGACTTTTACAAATATTGATTTTACTTCACAAAATTTATAAGGTCAAATACTTTCCTAATAATATTTTCTTTCAAGTAAAGGTAGGTTCTAAACCATCCTACACTTGAAAATGAGTTTTTTAGGTAAGAAAGTGGTTGTTGGAAGGTTGTTGTTGGAGAGTGGGGAGACTGTGAGAGCATCAAAATATAGTAGGATATTTGGATTCCAGGCCATATATCATTACAACCTCATATGGATGGGATTAATGATGATACCCTTGTTTCATAAATGGAAGATACTATTGATTCTCTTATCCTTCATAATTCTAGAACTTGAGATATTGCTAAAATTAGAACCCTCTTCAATCCAATCGTGGCCGAGGATATTCTCAAGATCAAGTTGTCTAGTAATCTTTATATCGATAAATGGATTTGGATGGGTGAGCCGAGTGGAAAATTTTTAGTAAAAAATGCTTATCACTTGATTCAAAATTCCAGATTTCATTGTGATGAGGCTAGTTCAAGCTGCATGTTTGATAAGAGACTGGAAAAATTTATGGCAGATGAAGGTTGCAATAAAGATAAAAATCTTGAAAAGCTTATAGAGATATTTTGCCAACGTTGAATAGAAGAAGAAAAAAGTTGAGATTGAAAATGTTTGCTGCTTTTGTAGATGTGCTGATGAGAATGTGCCCCATGCTTTTAATTTTCAGCTCTCATATGCGTGATATATGGCAGATTTGTATACTACCATTGCTGTAGCAGATCCATCTCGAGATGAGTTTCTTTGATATAGTGAAATTTATTCTCTTCCACGGTAAGGCTATAGATTTTATCTTATTGTTTGTGATTAGTTGGAGCCTATGGGTTAGACATAATAAAATGCATATGGAAAGCTTTTAGTGGATCCATTACAAGCTGTGAATTAAGCTTTGTCTATCCATAAGGCATTTAATGATTTAAGAACTACTACTGCTAATGATAGAAGGAATGTGGGAAAGTGGGAATTACCAACGAGGGGTTATTGAAAACTTAATGTGGTTGGGGCTACAACTGTTGAAAACAAAAAAGCAGGGGTTGGCTTGATATTAAGAGATGATATGGGTAAAATTGTTATGATTGTTAGCAAATTTGAGCATGCAGTGGATAAGGCTGCAATTGTGGAATTATTGGCTATGTTAAGGGGCTTTCAGTCTTGTATTCCTCTTGGCATTTTGAAGTTGATTATTGAATCCGATTGGTTGTTACTAGTCCAGAAGCTTCAAGCTGAACAAGATTCATTCTTTAGCTATATAAGAAAGTGGAGTGGCTCATTCTTTAGCTAGATTTACTTGGAAGGTTTTAGACATTCAAATGTGGTGAAATAATGTCCCAACTTTTATTAATCATGTTCTTTGGCTTGATCAAATTGCTTTGTAATATTCTTCATAAATGGAAGTCTTTTTATAAAAAGAAATTAAGCTTAATTGATGTTAATGTTTCTTTCTTTCCTTCTCAAGACATTTTTACATATGGCTGTTCTAAAATAAACATTCTGGGAGTAATTTCGTGCTTGTCATGTTACAATGATCACAAGATTTCCAAATTACTTAAGCTTCGAAAAACAAAATTACTCAAGCTATTTTACTTACATTATCTATTATTATTATTCTTAGAAATTACTGTTTTCATACCGAAGCATATATATTTATATCTTTTGACAAATTGTAACATAGGCTATCTTGGTAGGGCCCATTTTAACATAAAGACAAACATGACATCACCTTAGGTGATAATTAAAGGCTCAAAGCCCAAATTAATAAGCCCATCGACAAGTAGGAGATCCCAAAGTGTAGGGATGGGCTTGATCCGGGGACAAGAACTCGAAGGGTGAGTGAAAATTCTCATCAAAGAGGAAAGAGACTCTAGGCAAGAGTTAAAAAAATCCATGACTCAAGATTCAAAGAATTCAATACCAAACTTTATTTCTCTTTTCTTTTTTTTTTTTTTTGTTGATTTTATCTAAATAATTATTGGCCCATAAATAACCCTTTTTTTAAATCTTCAACACCCTAACGAAAACAGATTAAATGTACCAATGTTTTTAAGAAAAACTAATAATATTGGGAGATTAGGACTATTTATAAAAAATAGTCCTCAAAATCTTGTAGCCATTAATATTTTTAACATCCCATTTATTTATATTATTTATCCCTCAAAATTAGGTACTAAAATGTGGAAAGAAAGAGACATCCCATCTATTTTATAGCCGCATACGCATTACTCCACATTTATTTTTTTAATAATATATATATATATATATCTATATATATATAAGCATGAATAAAAATACTATTTTTCATGATAAAGACGTAACAATAGAATTTTATCCCCATTTGGAAAATGACACGTGGAAAGTGAGCTTTCGGCACAATTATTCAAATGGCAATAAAAAGCATATTCTTCCCTTTCCCGTTTACACCCAACAAAATATTCCGACGAATCTAATACAACAATGTTATGCTTATCCTGTAACTACATCCATTTTCCATTTCCCATAAAAAGAAGAAAAACCCTTATTGTAAGCAATTCTACGCACCAATACGTACAACATAATTAATTAGATTGATCCACAAATTAAAAGCAACTAATAGGCTTGTATTAATGCACAAATTGGTCCATAAATCTACTTATATGTAACATTACTCAGTTAAAAAATAAGAGAAAAAAAAAAAATCAGAAAATACCAACATATTGGCGTGGAAAGAGATGGGTTAGCAAGCTCTTATTCTTTCAACCATTTACAAAGTGCCAAGACTCTCCAAGCAGGAAAACATCCATGGCGCCGGAGAGAGACAAATATCATCACATACATTTCTTAAGACTTCTATTTTTTTTTTCCCTTCCTTGTCATTGATTTTTACATAATCATAACAAAATAAACAAAAAGAACAATTAGACAGCTAGACATTATCTTTCTAAACCCATCAACATTTCTATGTTTCTTCTAAAGATATTTCAAATGAGAAGACAAGTCTCTGCATGATGTTTGAGCTGCTGTCTGGCTTGCTGTTTGGACCAGAAAGCATGAGCAGTTAGGACTCTGTCCAAGAGATCCTGAGGAACAGGCTCTCCTCTCCTTTGTTGGGGGGATATTCTTGCCGTGTGCACCAGTGTTTTCCACTTATCCTGCAAAACCCCAAAACATCAACCAAAATCCCACATGGATCCCATTTCAACACGTAAAGCTATAGACCCGAAGAGGCAAAAGAAAACAATTACGGCTCTTTTTCTTCTTCCAATATAACATGACAAAAGAAAAGAACAAAGCTGGAATTACGTCATCTGATTATGATAAAGGGCGTTTAAGTATTTAGCAAACAAATAGGAATGCATGTTAGAAAAGTAGACGAGAAGTCGTGTAATAATAGAATTAAAGAGATTCCTTAAGAGTAGTAGTTTCTTAATACGAAAAGCTACAGAAACCAATAAAGCTTAAAGTCTATCTCATCATTAGCCTGTTATACAAGCAACCATTTGCCTCAAACAGATTTAACTATGTGCTCTGTAGGGGCCCAGATCATAAAGTGAACTTTTTTTTTTTTAATTTTAAAACATGTAAAGTTCCTTGTAACCCAACACCCCCCACCCCCCCCCCCCCCCCCCCCCCCCCCCCTCCTCCTCTCTAAAGAATGAGTGGAGCAAGCATACATCCTCATCAAAATAAGTCATAAATTCAATAATTTTTTTTTCTTAATTGGTACCGGGTGCCCAGAACAGCATCTCGACCAATCCCCGGGTGGCATAGAGTCTCAACAAGAAGTTTACTGCAAGTGCAGCTCGACTAATTCGAGGGGAAAAACATTGAAAAAAATGAGTCATCAAAACAAATCATCAATCCAAACATCCTCATCAAAATGAGTCATAAATTCAACAAAAAATGCATCTAGAAAGGCTTCCATAAATTTGAGCCAGCAGGATGAGTAAAACTACTGGCGAGGTAAAACATTGAAAGAAATATACAGATGTACTGTGCCATGTATCCCCCCGGCCCCCCAAAAAAATTAGCAAAACAGATTCATTACCTTCAAATCCACATAAGTTCGATGTTTTGCATTATCGAAAGCTAGCAGCTTAACATCACGCCACCTGCAAATTAAGAGAACCATTTTTAAGACGATATGAGCACAACAGAATAAACCAGCTGCTAAAAAAATATCCAAGTTCCATGCATCCAAAAGCAAGGCAGGAAAATAAAATTCTATTCAGCATCATGCATAAGCCAATTTAAAAGTTAAGAAATAACAAATCTAGGCTGACCGAAGCTCCAACATCTGCTTATAGCTTTTTAGTTGTGTTATCCTTAACATACCTTCCCGTTCCAAGTTTCTCAACTGCTTGAACCAGTGCTTCCACTTCAGTAACAGAAAAGGGTCGACGGATTCGGCGCTGTGCAATCTCAGATCGCTTTGATTTCCTGTGAACTGGAACCACAGCTAATGCCTCAACATTCATTTCCGGTACAGCAACAAGAGCTTTAGACTCTGTTGTACTTTTCTCAACCGATGTGTCAGTTGGAGAAGGTGTTGAATCATGATCACTTTCGATTAAGTTGCCAAGATTGGCCAAGTGAGGCTCGGGAGAGGTATGGCAAGTGCCCTGATGAGCAACGGTTGAATCTGGTGGATAGCTGCAAAAAGGAAATTGGAACATAAGCCGAGTGCAACCAATTATCTACGTTGGTTCTGGAAGAAACCCAAACATTAATCTAACCACAAGATTATCCAATACGTAGAACTTAATTCTCACTAACAAAAATTGTTGGATTAAAAAAAAAAAGCTTTGGAGTAATTTTCAAAAGAAATAATAACAGCACGATCACATCCAATTTGCTGCAAACCACAAAAATAACACAAATCTCAAAACATTGTACTAATTAATTGGACTCGGTTGCAGAACATACTTGATTCTAAATGAAAGTTAAATTAACAAAATAAATTTTTCCATTCAATTTGATCTCTCACTTTCTGGAAAAGAACTCCGGTAAGGCAGATGTTATTTCATCTAACAATTTAGAATGCATAACTTTAAAAATCAGCAAGCGGCTCTAGATTCTATAAAATTAAATGAACAACTAGCAAGCTAGAAGATTGAGTGGAAGGAGACTGACTATACGAGGACTAACCCTGAACAGGCCAGAGTAAATTCAAATTACCTTGTTAGAGGCTGAGTGTCACAAGGAAGCATACAGGAAGAATCTCTGGGGCATATAGATGGGGGATTTTGTGAAGGGTTAGGCTCCAGGGCAAAACCCAAAGCATCTAGAGGATAATCATGAGAAATTCCTGTCTGCTGTAGAGTTTTATTGTCATCTCTAACCTTCTTTCCGCGAAGAAGTACGCCAACACGTAATCCACCTCCGAGTATGGCAGTCACTGCCTCCATAACAGTCCTCTAAAGAACATTTACACCACATCAGAATACGCTAAAAACCAACTGCTCTAAAGAACATTAACAGTCCTATAGCAAATATATGTACGTTTGCACTAATTATCATGGGTATAGTGCTAACATATACCTTCAAACATCATGGATAATTAGTGCAAACATACATATATTTGCGATTCTTCAGTTGCACCATTATCATAAATTGCAATGAAGATGCAGAACATGTGTTTCTGCATGTGATATTGGCCTCCTAAAAAACAATGTCCAAACTTCACAGTAGCTACACTGTATTCCTTACAACATTATCAGAATCCAAGTCATATACCTTCAAAGAACCGACGGTGGCAGTTTCAGGCATTTCAATAAAAAGCTCTGGCACCCTGAAAGACTTGATCCTAAGCTTCACTGAGTCAAAGAAAACACATAATAGCATAAGTAATTCTTCAATGTCAGAAATCAATAAGCCCAAGAGAAGATATTCAAGTTACTTTGTCAAATTCTCATACCATAAGAATCCCTAGATTGAATTGAGGCGTGTTGACAAACTACAGAGGGTGATGTTACCGTGGCTGCATAATGATTTTCAATATTAAGGAAAGAAATAAAGAGAGCAACAAAATCCGACATATGATAAGAAGTTTAATTCAAAAAGAAAAGCAAGAAGTTCAGAAAGGACCTCCATGCATCTTTACACGTGAACCAGAAGCATCTCCATTGATGCCCTTCCCAGGTGAATCCGATTTTACCTCACGAGTAAACAATCGGTTAGGATTTGACACTGAGCTATGCTCAAAAATCTTCCTCTTCTTAAAAGGAATATTCATTTGAGATCTGTGGCGTTTGTAATAGCTCTTCCTATTACGACAAATGGGCTTCAAATCCCCATCTAAAAACATTAAAATAATTTAAAACTTAAAACAATGGATCACAGTAGTCAACAACCTCATAAATCACACTAGACAAGAAATCAAAATACTTAAAAATCCACCTACTGAATAAAGTACAAACTCACCAGTGTTCAACAGTGTATCGTCCTTCAATTTTGGAGATACCTTCCAATGCTTTGAAGCTAAAATCTTCCTTATTCTTCGATCTCCAATGCGTGATACGGGTCTTATGGACTTTGTTATTGTGCTAGGGTGAGTGCACCCAGAGGAGTTTTCGTCATCATCTCTACTAACTATTTTTACATCATCCCGACTAGTGGGAAAAGAGCTACGGGGAATGCGATCACCACACAAAGGCACCTTCACACTACTATCTGAACTGACTAGTGCAGGAGGTTTCCCATCCCAAACCTCTGGATCATCCAAACTGCACTTATCAGTCCCAGTGACAATAGGCACCTTCCCATTATTGTGCAGCTCATCTTTTATCATTATTTTAGTTTCACAATCTAATTTACAAACACCAGAGTCCCTGTAACCAGAGACACCCATATCTAATTTGCTAGCAAAGCTTCCTGTGTCATTCTTGTTTTTTCCATTAACCAGCCCCTGATCATTGAAGCTCTCTGAGCAATCGATGGTTACTGTAGAAGTAAATCCTGAATGGCCGTCCTTCTGAGGAAATAGGGATTCCACGGAGCCGTACTTTTGACCATCGGCTTGTTGGACAAGCTCAGAGGCTAAGACTCTCCTATCACTAATTCCTTGATAACTAGGCTCAATTTTAACTAGTTTATCTTCGTTCTCCCACACGGTTTGAACACATACACAGGGATCATTTCGCTTTGATGCATTACTAGATGTGGGTGAACTCTCTTTCTCAAGCAACATCTCACCAGCTACGGTGGCCAATAAGTCAAAAGCAAGCAATTGATTGTCTTCCGCTTTCTTTTTAAATGCAACCCTCCTCTGAAATGAAATAAAATAAAATAAAAAGGAAAAAAAAACAATATCAATCATATAGGTCAGCATTGCAGACAATAAGGAATAGATAAACCGCAACAATTGGCAACAACTAGTATATTGGAATATATTTACCCTAACTGATCTGTTAGCTCGAGGCGTAGGAGGCACCTGATAACCATTGAACCCATAGTCTAACCTCTTATGCAACACCATATCTCAGAAATCATAACATAGAAGAATGCGTCAGACACGGTGAAGCAGTAATCTTGGACCCATTATAGACAATTGTGCACTTCACCAGTAGTTCAGGCTCAAAGAATTAATGATAAAGCCTGATGATGCACGATAACAAGTGATCATTTATAATGTCTTGTCTAGATTGAATGTAAAAAAAAAATAACATAAGAATGATCAATACAAACTTCACAGTGGGGGCAAAGATGCAGGAATGGGCAAAGTACCGATTTAAGACATCAATCCTTCAATATGTAAATAACCTAAACTATCTCAATCCAATAAAAACCCAGAAATTATGCATTTGGTTGGGGAAAATAGTATAAAAAACCCAGTTCCCTAAAAACTAGTAAAGTTCCTTGCTTTCAATGTGTAAATGATTCTGCTATTTGCAATCTAATGAGATTACATTCCGTTGCGGGCTCCAATTCATTTTTGAGGCCCTGATTCCAGGCAACGAAACCATTAAAATTCCCAGAAATTGGATCAGGGAAAATTACTTTACAATAAAATTACTTTACAATTGCCATGAAAGAAGCAAAAAAAGAACTAGGTGCAAAGATGCAATTCTATAACTTCCAACAGATCAACATGATCTTGCGAAAAAAAAAAAAAAACATGCACATAAAAATCCAAGTCCACAATTCGTCTAGTAAACCAACACGAAAAATATTCGGCAAAAAATAAAAATAAATCAAATATTAAAAAACGAAAATGGTAACTTTTAAGACGTGAATAGCATATAAGAGGCGTTAGTTTAAAAAAAAAAAAAAAAAAAAAAAGAATTATGCCCCCACAAATCCTTTCTCAGTTTCTGTAAATTCCACAGAAACATTTCGAGGACTTTACCTTTCATTTCAAGACCCAAGGGAAAAAAAAAAATCATAAACCACAACAAAACCCTGATGTAGAGTGCCTAAGCAGAATCATCCCAACAAGTAATTTGAGAGATATGAGGACCCAGAAAAAACTTCAAATAGAATGGATACAATTCGAACCAAATAATCTTCAAATAGATCTAAACCCTTCGTAAAGTTCGATCTTGTAGGAACAATATAAAAACAAAAACAAAACAAAACAAAACAAAACAAAAAAACTTACCCAAAGACAATGATAGAGAAAAACTAGACGGTTTATGATAGAATTTTTAAATTCTCAAAAAAGAAAATCCGAGATGATATAAGAAATCCAAAATCAGATCGAAACCATCAAAGTCTGAACTGGCGACAAAACTGACTTAAAACATAAAATAGCAAAGTTTAAGGAGATTTAGGACAAAAGTCATATAAAATTCAAAACGAGGAATACATTTGACTAATAAAATATTGTCATAGAAAAAAAAAATGACATTTTGGATTATCAAAGTTCTGAGGTAGAAGTGCGCTTAAAATTAAAAGTTTCTTGTTCATTTCGCATGATTTCTTAGATTCCAAACACACTGTTCAAGAAAAAAGACTCGTCTTCAAGATAAAACCCACAAGGAAAAAGAAAAATCCGAACTTTCAATAAATCCGTAAGACAACATCCACGAGAATTCGACATGCTCACCTCTAGACCAAATTTTCCTTTGAAGTAGGAAACTTTTTTCAGCAAAAACCGAAATTCCGGCGAAACGCAAGAATTTTCAGGCGAATGTAAGATCGGCCAATTATCGGCGAAATGAACGAATGAATCGGAATTTTCTTTCCATCACACAATTGCATTTCCTCAATTTCTATCCCATATTTTCACTGAACAGAGCTTTTAAACGATACCCATTCTCTCTCTCTCTCTCTCTCTCTCTCTCTCTCTCTCTCTCTGTGATTGCCAAAACCCCCTGAAAACCACCCATCCTTTAACTTAAACCCCAGTTCTTATACCATTGACCCCCATGACCGGACCTATCGGTGATTGCCTGTGGAGTTACTGGCTATAGCAGGTGATGGAAGCACCTAAAGACCGGTTCTCCGCGATTGGGTGACCCACCAGTGTTTTTAAGTGCGTCAGGATCTTCACACGTGGGAACTCTTTTAATCCTATGGTCGCGAGTGCTCCACACGATCTAGAAAAACGTTGGGTCACATAGATAATTAATTTCTAAATCATGATTATTTTTTAAAATTAAAGATAACATCCGTAGAATTCTATCAAAGATTCAAAACTTGAATATATCTCTTTCCTAAATAAAAAAATATATATATATCTAAAAAGAAAAAATATATATATCCAGACTTAAATATCACATTATTAAATAAAAATATAAGATTATTGTATATTATTTTCGTCATCAATATTTGTGTTAATTTAGGAACGGCTGAGGAAGTTACCCGCACACAACCGACGGAGTAAGAAGCAGTTACCATCACGTGGCAAACAGATCTAGGATACCTATATTTTATAGAAATTATTATGTTTCCTAATTCCTACTAAATATATTAAATAGTAAAATATATTTTGCTATTATTACTCTATAGTTTATAGTACTCCTAAATCTGTATCAAATTTTCCAGAATGTCCCTCCCTCAATCTATCAGCTTTTCACGCTAATATGCTCAAATTGGGACTAACTTGTAAATTTAAAAAACTATATATTTGAATATATATATATATATATATAAATTTACTTTCTCAAATAAGAATATGTAAAAAAAACATTAAATTAAAAAGACGTGATCCAGATGGAGAGGGACATATTCGTCATTTAGCCGAATGTAGAATTGTATTGAAGCAGTTATCCCGATGAGCATGTTGAGGACCTTTATTTTTCAGAGGTTGATATGAAGTATAAATATTTATTTATTTGTTTATTATATAATATTCTATGGCGCTCTGTTTTTAGCGAACTTCGGCCACGTAGGATCGATTTCAAACAAAGTCCAACGTGGAAAAAGGAAAGGTTACTATTGGCCGCTTTTTTCCTCGGTATTATCTCGGGGAGTTTTGAAATCTTTTTGAACTGAGAGCGAGGGAATCACCGTTAGAGATAACGTTGACGGCAATGAGAAACATGACTGGGGCCTGGGGGTCCGGTGGAGTCTGGACTCTGGAGAGCCAAGATAGTAAACGGCGTTGGGATCTGGATGGGGCGGGGGGGAGATAAGGGACGTGGGGCTTGTGGTGGGACCGCGACGAGTGGTGGGCCCCATGGTGGAATAATTTATATCAGTGAAAAATAAATGAAAAAATAATTAGCGAGAGGAAGGAGGTGAATTTGACACGTGTCGGACTAAAAGAGCGGGTGAGAGGAACACGGTGAGACTGTAATGTGTGCATGTTCAACTGTTCAAAGTTGTTTGGTTTTTTTTTTCTTGTACTTCAAGATGTCAATAACTGAACTAGAGACGTGGTTGGTGGGAAGCTGTTACTATAACACGTGGCGGATCCGGAATGGGTCTGCGACTCTGTACTCTCCACAACGCAAGCTTCTATTTATCTCGCCGATTGTTTAGCAAGTGGTAGTTACGTACACTAGGCGTAGAGAATAGGTTGGAGTTAGGACTTTGATGTGGTTGAAAACTTGAAATGGAACTGTAATTCACACAATTATTTCATAAATTTTAATACAAATTTATAAAAAAAATATTATTGTTTTTAGATTAAAATCTCAAATATGGAATATCATCCACATATTATAATATGCTAAAGAGATATCGTTAGTTTTCTTGATTCCTAAATATCATATTACAACCATTCTATTTAAAGAGATGTTGAGGTGTGATCGGATTGCATTCTAACATCTTTGCAGTCCACTTATTTCTCTTTCTTAAATTTCTATAATTATTATAAAAATACAATAAAAAATATTAAAAAATATAATAAAAAATACAAAAAAATATAATAAAATTTAAAAAATATAATAAAAAATATAATAAAATGAAGAAAATATCATAAAACACAATAAAAAAATAAAATAAAGATAAACTTTTAAAAGAAATTCGATTCTACTCAGCCCCCTCTGCTGCTGCTGGCAGTGGCCGACACTGCCCACTCCATCGGAACCGGAGGGGTAGAACTCATTTTCAGGTTTAAGGCCACCGGGGATACACTGGAGGTGACCGGGACTCGCCGTCGCAGAGGTGAGGTCACCGGCTCCCTTCAATCCTGATGGAGTGGGCAGTGTCGCCCACTACCGACAGCAGCAGAGGGGGTTGTAAAGGGCGGGGATTCGATTCAACTGAACCCCAGGTTAACTCTTCTATTTAATCTTAGAGTAAAAAAAATAGTTGCAGTCATGTGTATATAAGCGTCGTGCAATAATTTGAAAAAAATTGAATAAATATAAGATTTATATAAAAAAAATTAATTTTTTAATAATAAATCTCATTATTTTTCAAAATAGTTATATAATATATGTACGCTTCATAACTGTATGTAGTATTATTCTATATCAAATATAATAGAGTATTAAGAAAAATCAAAACACAGAGAAGGCCTAGAGTTCAGTCTGAGACGAAATCAAAATCAAAATCAAAATCAAAAAAATCAAAAATGAAGTCGATAAAGGATGAAGGACACGTGAGAAAACTGAACAAATTGCAAAGAAATGTATCGATCAAATTGCGCGAAGAGAACACAAAAGCAAAGTGATAGAATCACAAAAAGGAAAGTGAGGTTGAGGAGAGAGAAAATTTAAGGAATTTGATAAGAACAATTGCAGAAGGATATCAATATTTAAACTGATATCATATCAAATTAATACATGTTTGTGAAAAATACATCAACTGTCTTATTAAAAATGTCAATATATTACATGTATTTATACATTTAAGTAACCGACTTACTTAGAGCATTCTCAATAAATTGGCTAAAAGTTATCTTTTAAAAATATAACTTTACACAAATATCAAAAAATTTTGATCATAAATTAAGCAATTGTTGGATAAAGTTTTAGCTTTACTATTTACAAAAAGTAATTTTATTAAGCAATTGTTGGATAAAGTTTTAGCTTTACTATTTACAAAAAGTAATTTTATTCTTTTTTTCTCACAAATTTCATTGTCATATTTGATTAAATATGATCAATTTTTTTTAATATTTATATAAAATTGTACTTATTAAATGATACTTTTAATCAATTTATTGAAAATGCTCTTAAGTAAGCTAAGCTATCTGCCACCGACTTTATAATGTAAAGTTACATAATAGAGCATAATGTAAAGTTAGATAACTGGACAAAAGGAAAAATATATAACTGTAATAAAACATGTTAAGTTGTAAAGAGTAAAACAACTTATAGATGTATAATACTTGCATAACGTAATTTTAAAATTTTAAAATGTAAATATTATATATCAATTCTTACAAATTCAATAATGTGAAGACACACTTTATAAAATGATTTAATAATAAAATAACTCATAAAACAAATTTTGTAATTGGCTCTTTAATAAATTTCATTAGACACTAATTAACTTATAAATAACATAATTTATATTTCTAAACTTCAATTAATATGGTTATGAATAAATAAGTTGGATATAGAAATATTATAAGATGTTGTAATTATTTTATTAATTAATTAATGTAACTAATTTCAAAATTCGTCTTTTGAAAAGACAAGTGAGAGGGGGGCAACAGACGGGAAAGATGCAAATCCCCCATGATGAAAAGAAGGTCGGCCGCCAATTGGGAATCACAGAGGTACTGCAAAATGCAAATGGTATCGCTCATTGGTTTGCCACTTTTGATTAAAATACTCATAATTCACCAAAACCCCGGATTGACCAAATACGTCGAATAGTTGGATGCATCAACGGCCAATGAACTAACCTTAGCAACTCTATATTTCGTTAGTTCAACCAATTAGAGGCAGTAGGTACGTATACATGAAATTAACCTCAACCCAAATGCACATTCTTCCACCCATATGCTTGGATAATTTTTTAATAATTTTAATATTTTTATTTAAAAAATTTTAAAATTCTTACGAATCGAAATTTTTAAAATCCAAAATTTGAATGAAGATACCTAATTATAATTATAAGCATATTTTTTTTAAGTCTTACGAGGAGAATAAAATTAAAACATTTGTTGGTAATGAAGAACATTTTTTTATGGTTTTTTTACAATGCATGGCTAAGGTATAATTAATTCAAACCCCTTTAAATAACTAATACTAGTTTGATCAGGATAAGTATTAGTTAAATAAACTTAGGAATTATATATGAAACCAATTATTAATGATCATAGCTGGTAATTAATTAGTAGGTTTAATTGAAAAGAACAAGACGAAAGGGAAAAAAAAAAGAGCGTAATTAGCTAAATCACGTTGTTAACAACGTGAATGCCTGAGAAACCTGTTAGGACGCTATGGCACATGACTAGCTTTAGCTGGAATGTTTGGTTTGCCTTTGAAAGCTAGCTGGGCCATGTGAGAGAGAGAGAGAGAGAGAGAGAGAGAGAGAGAGAGAGAGAGAGAGAGAGAGAGAGTGCAACCCCAAAAAGGCTGGAAAAAGGTCCTGGATTTATAGGTTGTGGACAAAAGAGGCCGCAGACAAACAAAAAATGTGTGATACTCCGATTTGATTACAAGAACATGCAATTATGGAATACGAGAGAAGTGCAGATAGACCCAGCTCATAGATGGCCATGGGATGGGATGCCCCCATGCCCTGCCCCACCACCTTGTGTCCTCAACATTCTTCTATACCCATCCAGCTTAAGCTCACTGGAAAGCTGGGGCCAGAGGCGGACCTATACAAATTTTAAATTTTTTATTTTACTACATAATTTTATAAAGATATCTTAATATAAAAATAATTTTCTCCCCTATTTTTTTTTTTTAAAAATAGTATGTAAATAATTAAAAAAAATTATATCATTAAAATTACCCCCCAATGCTTAGATTTTCAAATTTTTTATTAAAATTGTCTTTTCAAATTTCAAGATGTTCAAAGTTTTTACTAAAATTGTCTCTAATAAACTATAAAAATTTTTAAAAAAATTATCTTATAAGATGATTTATTAATATATATTTTTTACATACAATTTTATGACACATGTTTATTATTTTGTATATAATTACATGTAAAAAATACATATTATTTGTACTCATACATACCATACATTTTGTCAACCACCCTCACCCTCCCAAATAATAAATCTTAATTCTACTCCTGGCTAGGGCCATCTCTCTCTCTCTCTCTCCAATTGAATAAGAATAATAGAAATCTGTAAGACAACCAATGTTATTCTTAATTAAGGTCCAAGGATCTAAAAATCTCCATCAACTTCTTTAAAATAGGGGACTATATAGAGTTGCCCCTTTTAAGATTGCAAACTCAAACTACATATCCAAAATGCAGGCCGCTTGTTGGATTACATGCAAAACATCAATTCCAATTATTTTTTCGCTAACTCAATTAGAAACATGAGTCTGAGACTCTGAACTAATTAGTTTGTCCTTTAAAAGTATTTTTGGGAACCTTTATCCTAATTTAAATTAATTCATTGATGATTGGAAAAGTTGTATTTGTATAATGAGAAGTGATATTTGTGGTGTCTTATGGTGTCCAAATTTGGTATGTTCTATTGGACCAGACGGTAGAGAAATACAATGTTATTGTTATCTAAAGCCCAAACCCTTTGGAACCCTAAAATCCTCTATCTACTTTGGTATCGTCGTAACCGTAATTATTTATGGTTTGCCAAATGATCAAACTCCAAGAGAAGTTTGGAATTAAGCATTTGAAATTAAAAGATAAAACAAATAAAAAAAAGAAAAAAGAAAAGTTAGGAGATCAGGGAGTTTGAAGTTCACGTAACCGGTAACTTAAGGAGATTTCTTGACGTAAAAGTCACAATATTCAGATCCCATGAGTCTTCAATTCCAAGTGAGATCGATATATTGCTATATATGACAATATTGGATGAGTTGGTAAGTTAACTCTTTTAACACAGACGTAGCAGCAGGAAGAATTTTAAATAAAGAAAATTATTTTTTTTAAAAATTAATATAAAAGTAAATTTATAAATTAATATAATTTTACGTGATTTCTTAATTTAAAATAATTTTTTAATTTAACGTATTATAACAAATTATATTAATTTATATATTTATTTTTATATAACGTAGCAGTTCTCTTAAATACATATAAATAAAACTCAAAAACAATCATTATCGATGTAGATTTAATTTCTCATTCTAGCTAATGAAATGATTAGAAAATGTAAAAGGTGGCGGCAGATTCTTCATCCTACCTGTAAATTAGGTGCCTGCGTAAAGCGTGGTTATGCCGGCTGGCCTGCTTGTAATCTTATGCATGCATGCCTATTAATCTGACTGAAATGATTTGTATATCGACCGATCGAGGAACTATATGATTTTCAGTTTTGAATCAATTCCATAATCAATATATATATATATGGTTGATATTCCTTTGGCAAATCAGAGATCATCTTGAGTCGTGGCACTATAAGACAAATGAATTTTTATAATCAATTATTTGTAATAAAAAAATTATTTGTGATTCATTTTAACTATATATAATTATTTTATTAGAACTAACTGATTATAAATAAATAATTTTTTTTACAATATAGCAAATTTATTTAAAATTGGTGATGTTCCATGCATGGACTAGTCACTAGACGTTGGGGCATTTTACCTTTTAAGGATATCAATCCATTAACAATTAATAGCTGTTCATGGTCATTCGAAAATGGGAAACTTATTATTATTATTATTATTATTGAAATGAAACCTCAAATACCATTAAAATAACATAGATTACACAGGTTCATTACAAGATTTCTCAGACTGGATCTTTTGTACAATCTCTGTAGGACCTTCTTCTAACCATATTCTCTCCATAGGAAAAGAAAACGCTAATTTTGCCAACAAGTGGGCTACTGAATTGGTATCCCTATCATGAATATGTTGAACAATTCTTGTAGTACTGTTATGAAGCTAGATTCTCATGACCTCTTCCACAATATTTGCGTAAGCTGTAAACAGATCCCCCCCTTTCATTTACAACCATTACTACACTCAGAGCATCACCTTCCAAAATCACATTCTCAAAGCTAGGTTCATCACAGAGTTCCTTTGCTCTCCTTAGGGCCAATGCTTCCCCAACAATCGGGTCTTGTAACCATTCAACAACCGAGCATGAAGCTGCTAAAATTTTCCCATATTCATCTCTCACAATTATACCTAATCCAACCTTATTTAGTGAGGAATTTACGGCCGCGTCCCAAGTTGCCTTTACTCATAAGCAAGCTGCAGGTTTTTTTCAACAAGTTATTCTAACAATACCCGGACCAAGTAAAGATTTCTTGCCTTCCTGTGCTTCAGAAAATTCTTCATGCCCCTCCACAACAGATCTTAAAACATCTCTAGGGACCTGGAATTTATCTTCAAACACAAACTTGTTGCGCTTGAACCAAATCCTTCTCATAACACAACCTGCAAGCTCCACCTCTTCTATTTTCAAGTTTTCAACAATAGATCTACATAGGTCTTGAAAGCTTTTATCTTCACAACACTATTTCTTCATAGGACTAGCTTCCTTAGCCCAGACGTCCGATGTTGCTGGACACGTCCACAGAACATGAGAAATGGTTTCTAGTTCACTCTTACTGATAGGACAGATATCAGAACTTATCACCTTTTTAAGCCTCAAGTTAACTCCAGTAGGGAGCATATTAAGAAAAGCATTTTATATGAACTGTTTAACAGATGGTTGAACATTTAGCTTACAAATACCTTTCCACAATACATCACTTTCCTCCCTGGAAGATTCACTTCTCCTATGAGTGCCCCTTCCATGCTTCAGATAATAGGGCACTCTTTACAGAGAATTTTCCATCTAAAGCAGCACCCCATACTCTCCTATCTGGACGAGGACTTCTCCCTATTTGAATACTTCGAATCAGCTTTACCTCCTTTGTTGAAAATATCTCATTCAAAAGATCTACATTCCAGGGGCATTCATTATTATTAAACAAACAACATACTTCTGCATCTCTTTCCAAACTTACTGCTGGAGATAAAATCTTGGAATTGGAAGAACAAGGGAGCCATCTATCCCCCCATATCCTAATATACTCTTCCCATCTCCGACCTTCCAAGCTACCCCTTCTCTAATTAATTCAAAGTTGAATATAGGCTCCTCCAAACATATGATGGTCATCTATCCAACTTTGCTTGAAGCAACTCACCATGTCTGAAATATTTCTGTTTCATCACTGTTGCAGCAAGGGAGGAAACTTATTATTTATGGATAATGGATTTTGGACGTATTAAATCATCATTTGTCTTTTTAATTATTTGATTTATATTCTAAGATACCATGTTGAAGATTTGAGATTTGGAGTTAGTTGAGGGAAGTAAAATTAATCTAAGGCCTCGTTTAGAGAATGAAATGATATAATAAATATGTAAAGCTAAAAAAAAATATTATATATATAAAGTTCAAATAGTATTAGAATATAATTTTTTTTAGAATCTGAAAATGAAACTTTTTTTTTGATATTTTGTTTTAAGTTTTAAAGAAATTGTAATGGCAAGGTGATAATTTGATTTTAAAAAAAACAGAAGATTTGAAATAAAGATTTGGAAAAAAAATTAAAATATTATAGAATATAAATTTTGTTTTAAAATTTGAAAAAAAATAAATTTTTTCCTTTTAAGTTTTAAAAAGTTGTAATAATTATGTCATTATTAAAAGAAAAACTTTAAAATTTAAAATTGAAAAATATTTTTATTTATAGTATTTGAATCTTGTGATAATATGAGATAAGACGAGACGATAAGAGATTATTTTTTAATTTAAATGAGTTTAAGATGTTATTTGAATCGTAAATTGAGAGAAAAATTAAAATTTGAATATTTT
Source organism: Platycarya longipes (assembly GCA_036559045.1). Taxonomy (NCBI): domain Eukaryota; kingdom Viridiplantae; phylum Streptophyta; class Magnoliopsida; order Fagales; family Juglandaceae; genus Platycarya; species Platycarya longipes. The sequence continues at coordinate 11,957,391 of CM071801.1, forward strand.
TTTTTAATATTATTATTATTTTAAATTAAAAAAATTAAATTATTTATTATATAAATTTTTAGAATTGGTATGGTGGGAAAAGAGATATATGGTTGGTAGTTGAGGAAAATAAGTAGAGAAATAAGAAAGCATTTTTATTTATATTTTTTTTTAAAGAGTGGGGGGTTGATAATGACAGATGGGACTAGATTAGCGGAGCGAAAGTCAATGTTTCTACAGCTTGTTATTTATACATTTTTAAAGAGCAATAATGAAAGCATCATTATTATTTTATTAATTTTTTTCTCTAAAAATAATGATAGTTTTATTATTATTTTATTAATTTTTAATTTTACTTAATCAAAATAAATATTAATAAAATTGTATATATATTTTTTAATGATTAAAAATGTTAAAGAAATACTTAAAAGAAATTAATAAAAAAATAAAAAAATTTAAATACACTAATAAATAATAAAATAATAGTAAAAAAGTAGTTCTCCTACCACTATCTTTTAACCAGGGATGTTCGAGTATGAAAAAAGGTAAAAAGAAAAGAAGGGGTGATCACATTTGAACTCAGAAGAGTGGAGGTGGGAGATGCATGGGATGACAATAAAATCAGTTTTTTATTTTTATTTGTTTAAATCAGTTTTTTTTTCTTATTATTTTAAAATGTTTTTTAAAAAATATAAAAAATATCAATACATTAATAATTAATTTCTTAATTATTAAATAAAGAATAAAATATATGAATTATCAAAATAAAATATTAAAATAAGATGTTAAAATAGCAAGGAGATAAAAAAAAAAAATACAATATTCTTGGTAGGCGTGTTCACCTGGGTTAGGTATATTTTTTTTTTTATTAATAGTTTTGACAATTTTTTTTAAGAAATTTTTAAAAGTTACTCATCCAAAAATTTTCAAATCTAAAATCGATAAATTAACCTAATTCTTGAATCTTAAAAATGTCTTCAAATAAATTATCACCTTACTTGGACGTAATTTTGGTTAATTTTGCATGTTGTTTAATTGTCATTTCTTCCGGCAATTATTTGCAATTACACCATTTTTTTCTAAATATTATTTTGACAGATATTTTAGGCCCTACATAGCTAGTTGTTGTAGCAAGAATCTGACATGGTATATTCGGCAATCAGTTCTCAGGTACCATAAATTCAAAGGCACCAACAATAAAGTTATCAACTTGCCCAATCTGAGCATCAGGTTTTCTCTCTCTAGCTTTGTTAAAATCATATAAATGAAAATAAAAATATTATATACAGTTGTTTTTATATATTTTTTTACTCTTCTAACAATAACAGGATTTAAATAAAAATAATAGAAAATGAGTAAGAAAAAAAAAACAATTGAATGCCCATTGCACATGCTTGCTAGGAGACTGTAATTTAAAGTAAAGTCTGTCTCGATGTTTGATTAGGGCATTAAATAACGAAAATAAATTCTCTTAAAAAAATGATGTCAACAACGTTAGGACTCTTGAATTTGATCATTTTTAAATTGTGTCATCAATTCTACTATCTCTCGAGAAAAAACGTCACTAATGCAAAAAAGGGCACATGCACAGCTGCCAAGCCTATAAGCTGCATGCTTATTGCACAGTCACGCAATCAATGATTAAGGAGACATTTGGATAGTGAAATAAAACTAGATAATTTAAAAAATCTAAATAAATACATAATAAATAAATAAATAAAAGAGATGTTAGAAAAAAATACAAAGAGAAAAATGCGCACACAAAAAGTAAATAAAAAAGCACAACAATAAACAAAATGATATAAAATTAAAGAAGAAAATATTATTATAAAAGAATTTATTAAAGAAAATATTTAAAATTTTAAAAAATTAAAATTTTTTTCGTTCTATATATAATTTGTGTATACATAACAAATTGATCAAAACTCATATATATGTAGACCTTGATTATTGTGCAAATTATTGTGCAATTACGGGTATTTCAAAAATATGCCCTCACCCTTTTAAAAGTCATAGAGGGGGGACGTGAGCATGTGGGGGAGTCATTCATTGCCATCCATTATTACTTTACAACACTCCTCTTTGAATAATTACCCATAAAAAATCTGTTTCGTTAAAATTTTGTCAAGAAAAAATTCAGTAGGAAAAAAAATTGATAGTAAAGGAAAAATAATGCAGTATTCTTATATATCGCCAAGTGCTTTAAGATTGTCTCATTAAAACCTTGCAAAAGAAAATTCAATGAGACAAAACCTTAGTGAAGGAAAAAGAGTACAATCAGCACAATTCTTCAAGATATTTACTCCGCCTAAAAAGTACATGATGATAGATTTTTAAGTTTTCACATTCCAATGTTATGCACAATTTTCTTGAATGTTGCAGTTGGTAATGCCTTCATGAATAAATCTATCAAATTATCACTTGATCGTATCTGTTTGATATTAATTTCACATTTCTCTTGAAGTTCGTGAGTATAAAAGAAGTTAGGTGAAATAAATTTAGTTTTATTATCTTTGATATATCCTCCTCTGATTTGAGTGATACATGCAGTATTATTTTCGTATAAAATTATTGGGCTGTTATTGATCTTAGGAAAACCACATTTTTCTTAGATATGTTGAATTACTGGTCTCAGCCAAATACACTCTCGACTTGCTTCATGAATTGTAATGATCTCTGAGTTATTTGAAGATCTAGCAAATAGTATTTACTTGACAGATCTTCATGATATGACAGTATCTTTATAAGTAAATATATATCCAGTTTGAAACTTACCTTTGTGTAAATCTGAAAGATAACTTGCATCTGCATATCCAACTAACTATGAATTTGATCCATATTGATAAAATAATCTATTCCAATGCCTTTAAGTTGGCGCAGAACTATATCTTACAAGCAGATTAACTGAGAATATAATATCAAGACGAGTATAATTTGTAAGATACATCAAAACTCCAATTGCATTGAGATATGGTACTTCAGTTCCAAGAATTTCTTCATTGTCTTCACAAGGATGGAATGGATCATTCTTCACATCAAGTGATCGAACAACCATTGGATCACTCAGGGTATGGACTTTGTCCATATAACTTTAGGACTTTATCTATATACATAAACTGATGAATAAAAATTATGTTTGGCAAGTGCTTAAGTTGCAGGCCGAGACAAAATTTTGTTTTACCAAAATTTTTCATTTCAAATTCATTCTTGAAATATATAGCGATTCTTGTGATCTCTTCAGGAGTTTCCACAATGTTTAAATCATCAACATAAATCGCAATAATGGCAAATCTGGATTCTGATTTCTTAACAAAAACACATGAGAATATAGGATTATTTTTAAATCATTCTTTCAATAGATATTCATTTAGGCGATTATACCACATTAGTCCGGTTTACTTTAACCCATATAAAGATTTTTTAAGTTTGATAGAGTACATACTTCTAGATATACTTGTAGATGCTTCAAGTATTTTATATCTTTCAAGGGTTTTCATATATATGTTATGGTTTAAGAATTCATATAGATATGCAGTGATTACATCCATCAACTGCAAATCTAATCCTTTTGTAATAACCAGATTAATTAAAAATTTGAATGTGATTACATCCATAACGGGAGAATATGTTTCCTCATAATCAATCCCCGGTTTCTGCAAGAAATCTTGTGCGACAAATCATGCTTTGTACCGCACAATTTTATTTTTCTCATTATATTTTCGTACAAATACCCACTTATATCCAATAAGTATTACATTCTTTGGTATTTGGATAACATGTCCAAATACCTCTCGCTTTGATAGCAAATTTAATTCAACTTCAATAGCTATTTTCCATTTTGGCCAATCATTTTTACGTCGACATTCTTCGACGATTTTTTGCTCACTTTGTTCATTACTTCTAGTAATGTCAAGAGTCATCTTATATGAAAATCTGTTGTCGACAACAGTTTTATTTCTATATAGAATTTCTCTAGTATGTATGAAATATATTGATATCTCATTATTTTAAGGTATCTGTTCCTTTTCAGGGGAAAACATTTTATAAAACACCTATTCAGGAGGTCCCTTTTCAAGAAATTTTGGAATAGAAGATTTGACCTCTTCAAAAACATCAACCATGCTTATATGTATTGTGGGAATAGGTTCTTTAGGAACACCAAAGTCATTTTGTATCTTTCTCCTTCGAAAATTTTTATCTTTTACACTAATAGGTCTTCCACGCTTCAGGTGTGTTTTAGACTCATCTATTACTATTTTGATAATTTGCCCTTCAGGGACTGCAATCCTTGTTGTAGCATTAACACTAGGAATATATGATTTTACAACACTTTTAGTATCTGTAAATACATCTGATAATTGATTTGCAACACTTTGCAAATGGATAATCCTCCGAACTTCTAGTTTACATTAATTTGTAGGATGATCAAATTAAGATAAAGTTTTATTATCCCAAGTAATTTCTTGTTGTACTTCAAGTACCAATTTTTTATTACCCACGAATGGAAAAGTGGATTCGTCAAAGTAACAATTATCAAAACATGCTTCAAACATATCCCTTGTAAGAGGCTTAATGTATCTAATAATAGATTGAAAATCAAAACCAACATATATCTCAAGTCTATGTTGAGGATTCATTTTTATACATTGTAAATGTGCAATTGGAACATATACAACACATCTAAAAGTACGAATATGAAAAATATTTGGTTGTTGACCAAATGCAAGCTATAATGAAGAATATTTATGACATGCAAATGGTCTAATTCGAATTAATGATGTTGTATGAAGTATATATGATATTTATTGTCTTTTGAAGTGTATCTCAAATTCTTACATATATATATATATATATATTTTGAAAGATTATTTCTTACTTAGATAATTCATAGGTATATATAGTCATTTTGATTCACATATATGAGCAAATTTTTGCTTATGCCGAACTTGGTGGGGGAGGGACTAAATCCCAAGTCCTATGGCGCATGAGAGTAGTAATTTCATCAGACATAACAGCATGCCAGTGAGGGTTAGAAATGGCTTGTGTCACACACATGGGTTCAAGGCATTCGAGGAGAGGGTGTTTAGTGGCAATGTTGATCTGTTTGGATTTGAATATATTGTTCATGGACCTAGTGACCATGGGATGTAATTTGTGATTTTGGGGAGGGTTTCAGTTGAGTTGTCCTAGGGTGGTGGACTCAAGAGTATTAAGAGATGAGTCTAAAGGAGAGGGGACAAAGGGCAATGGTGGTGCAGACTCGAACAATGGATTCAGTGAATGTGCAGTAGGATTAAATGAATGCACATAATCAGACGAAGATGAGATACATGGGATACTTGAGGAAAAATAGTTCAAATGCACAACTTGGCAGGCAAAGGATAAAATCACATATATTTAGTGTAGTGATCAACCATAAGAAAATAATAGCGAGAACCATCAAGACCACTACAATGGGCAGGTCCCTAGACATCAGTATAAACAAGATCAAGTGGACCAGGAATTTGAAAACTTGTGGACCGAAAATGTTGTTGATGAGCTTTACTAATGGAGCATGAATTACATATGGATATTATCTTATTATTTTTTATACTGGAAGAGAAAAACAGTTGACAAGATTTTGAACAATTTTAAGGGAGGGGTGGCCAGGACACTTATGTCATTTATCAAGTGACGTTCGTTCATGCACGTACGCAACCATGTTTGAAGAGGTAGCCACCAGTGAGTCCGAAAAATTATAAACGTCATTTTCACATGCACCTCTTAGTAGGGTCGCCTCCGTAGTCTAATCCTTCACAAGACAATAAGACAGATGAAACTAAAAAAAAATATGATTTTGAGCGGTAAAATGATGAATATAAATAAGTTTTTTCTTTTAATATTAGGAACACAAAAGGTGTCTCTTCGAATAAAAGTTCGTTTGGGTGAATATAAAGCCAATGACCCAATGTGTGAGACAGCTAAACTTGACTTATTACCGATAAACACTTCATCAGTTCCTTCATACTTTAAGTGAATAGATAAATTTGCCAATTTGCCAGTGATATTGTGGGAGGCTGTAGAATCACGAAGCCATTTTTTTTTTTCCACTTTAGTTTGTAGTCAATGCACAATTTGCAGTTACCACAGATGACTGCAGTAGCGAACCAGACTTGGCGATGTGGCCCACTTGGTAAGTTGACATTTTGGTTGATATCTGCGTTGGTTGGGCCTGCCCGATTGTTGATTAGGCCTGCGGGAGTCCTTACTGGAGCCTTTGCGAGAGGGGCCCTGGGAGTGCTGCTGCCCATTTGATTTAGCCGAGCCCTTGAACTAGGACCCATTGTGAGTTGTCGTGTTCCTTTGGCGATTGGAGTAATTCGTAGTGGCGACAAGTTGGCTGTGTCGCACTCTCAAGCTGCCGCAAGTAACTCTCATGACCAGGAGGTTGTGCAGTTCTTCAAATGCTAGGAAGGTTTCCCGAGCACGGATAAGGGCGACGATTTCCCTGAAATCAAGGCCAAGTCTGTTAAGGACATACAAGTTAAGATCATTATCGAAGATGGGATGATAAATGAGAGCAATCTCGTCGGCAGGAGCTTTCACAGCGTGCAAGCAGTCGGGAATGGTGCGATCCCCTCGCTGGATTAAGGTCAGCTCTTCCTTGAGTTGCATTGCACGGGTTCTGGATTTACTTGCATACATAAGATCGAGTTTCTTCTAAGCTTCATGAGAGGTTTTGGAAGTGGCAATGAGAGGGGTGATAGTGGTGGATGTAAAGGCCAAAATAACGTTGAGAATGAGCTTATCTTGGCGAACCCAGTGCATTTTATATAGCTCCGAAGAAGATGTGCCAACAGGGGAAGGGCACTAGGAGACTCCATTGATGCAGTCAAGGAGATTGTACCCAATAAATAGAGCCTCAAACTGAGCTCTCCATAGAGGGAAGGTAGAAGGTGTGGGTTTTTCATTAATTTGAGCAGTTATGTTGAGAGCAATAAGCGAAATTTCAGCGGAGGAAATTGGGTGGGTGTTGAGACGGAGGTGGTTGGAATCTGAGGAAGAAGACATTGCTTGGGTTGAGGATTTTTGTCTCGTGGGAGGATGGCTAAACTGATATATAGAGAATTTTACTGCACTCGATTTAAATGAAAAACACCTAGAATATTATTGATGCATGCCTGCTGTTTATATACATGAATTACAGATAACTATCAAAGGTAAATTATACACAGAGATGCTGCTGTACAATCTTAGAGATGCTATACAATCTTAGAGATGTTGTAAATGGAAATAAATATTTAACAGAAAATCAGAAGATCGTAACAACAAGAATCATGGACTTGTGATTTGGTCTTGTGTCTTGGCTTGATCAACGAGATTCTCCTTAATAAATTGCGTGTGGTATGACTTACGAGTTAATTAGAGAGAGGATCCTTCGTAATGTTTTCGTCCATCAGCGTTAATTAAAAAAATGTGGCGGCTTCACAAATTGCCATGTCTCAGCTTTAATTGTAGGTATTTTTTTTTCTTTAAAACATGCAAATTTTATTACATAAAATTCGAACTGGCCGACAACCATTACAACTGTAGGACTTACAGCCCTACATCAACATGGCACAAAGCCATATCATCCTTGGCATTAAGCCATGACAGCAGACCAAGATTAACTAAATACATCTTTCATTTCTAACCTGATATGCTATACACTGGTTAACATAATCAACCTCTATAATCTCACAGCTTTCTTGTAAGGTTGTTGAGCTAGCCGGTGTGCCACTTTGTTGGAATTCCTCTTCATATGCCTAATGTCCCAGCTTGTTTGGCTTAAAATAGAGTAGAAGTCCTGCACTAGACAGTAAATGGTACCAACTTGCTGGTTTGCTTTTTTGATTGCTGTGACCACTAGACTTGAATCTCCTTCAAATATAATATTATTGAATTTGAGCTCAATACAAAGCTAGGCAACAGCAACTAAACCCCGTGCCTCTGCCAGTGTAGATTGTGAACAAAATTCAAAGGGTTGCGTGGCTGAGACTAACATTTCACCTTCACAATCTCTCACTGCTATGCCTATACCAACTCTGTGGGTAGCCTTTCTCACAGCTACATCCCAATTAATTTTAATCCATTGGTTGTTAGGAGGTTCCCAGGTTTCAGCCACGTATCTAAGATGTTGAGTAGTCGAATGCTGCTGCTTTTACCACATCAGTTTATACTCTTCATCTGCTTGTATAGCCTGTTTCATTAAAACTGAAGGAGACATGAAACATGCTTCAAAAATCAGTTTGTTTCTTCTTGTCCGCAACATTCTAGCAGCTTGAGAAAACAAAGAAATGCCTTTGGGTCCTATTCTCTGCATCAAGTCCATGAGAATATTACTAAAATTATCTTCTTTGACCACAGACTTCTGGAAACATCTATTGCCTGACTTCCATACATCCTGGGTAGTTGGACAGCTCCATACCACATGACCTGGAGTTTCCTCAAATTGTTGGCATGTCAGGCAAGTTGGATCTGGTGCTATTTTCCTTTTGAATAAATTATTTTTTGTAGGTAAGACAGCATGGCATGCACGCCAAACAAAAACTTTAATAGCATTGGAAGTGGTCATTTTCCAAATTTGTCGCCACATTTCTGTTTGCCTTGCCTGTTATGAGGACTGCCCTTGTTGCTGAGATTGCCTTTGGGTGACTAAGTGATATGCACTTTTTGCTGAAAAATGCCCATCTGCTGTGTATTTCCAAGCCAACTTATCTGCACTGTGTCTGAGCTACTGGGATGTTTAATATCTGTGACACCTCCTCTGGCCAGAATATTTCCTTCAGCATATTCACTTTCCACCAGTTTGTATTTGGGTCAATTAACTCACTAACATTTGAAGAGTGGTGTAGCAATTTAATTGGAGACTAAATACTACCAAGTTGAGTGGTTGGAAGCCACTTGTCCTTCCAGATTTTCACTTCATTTCCACTGCCCACTCGCTATACTATACCATCCTTGGCAATATTAATGGCTGAGCTTATGCTTTTCCATGTGTATGAAGGTCTATTACCACATTTTGCTTGTAGAATTGAAGTGTGGGGAAAGTATACAGCTTTAAGGATTCTCGCAGCCAAAGAAGTAGGATTAACAAGAATTCTCCATACTTATTTAGCTAATAAAGCTTTTATTAAATGTCTCCAAATTTCTGAACACAAGTCCACCATCATTTTTACTTTTGGTAAGCCATTCCCAGCTTTTCTAGTGAGTTTTGGCAGCTTTATTTTGGAATTCCCACCAGAAATTTGCCAAAAGTGAATTTAACTTATTATACAATCTTTTGGGAAGTATAAAAACTAGGACTGTTCAACCGGATCCGGTTTGTTGCCAGATCCGGTTATAAATCCGGAAAATTGGGATATCCGGGCGGATATCCGCCCGGATTTATTTTAAACGGATATAAAAATATAATATCCGCCCGGATCCAGTTATGAATCCGGATCTTAATCCGGATACTCGTAACCGGATGTATACGTTGATCAGAATCAGGCTTTCTCAACGTCTCTGGCTCTCTTGTCTCGACCTCTCTCTCGCTTTCTCTTTCGTCTGAAAAGGAACCTAGGTTCTCTCTCGTCTCGAGCTCTCTGTCGATTTCTCTTATTTACTTGGTAACTCTCTGTCTCTGTCTCTCTCGGTTTAGTTGGATTGTGAATCTCCATCTCTTGAAATCAGCAGGAACCCTAGTTTTCTGCGAGGAGTGCGATTGCGAGTTGCCATCCTTTCGTTCCGTCGCTGTTTGTTCCATCTTTCTCTATCAACTCCGAAACCTAAAGTATGTTAATCTTTCTCCCTCTCTCTCTCTCTTTCTCGGTTTAGTTGGATTCCTTTTTTCTAAGTCTGTGTTAGATTTTCGCTTGGGTCTGTTTGGATTTGTGTTAGATTTACAGATTAAGTATTTTTGCGCAAATGATGAAACATTTTAGTTTTAATTTCATTTTGAATGATCTGGGTTCGTCTCAATGACTCGAGAAACCATTATTGTTCCAAATTTTTTACACAATTTGCATGTTAACAGAGTTCTGATTTAACAGAATTCTGATTAAACATTGGATGATAACATTTATATAAATTAGGTGTGATATTTATGTTGGTGGGTATATATACTGTTAAAATATGTAAATAATGACTTCAACGAAATAAATTAATAAAAAGGAATGTCTGAGATTAGAATCCTGAGATGTTTTCATCAGGTTTACCAAACAAAGGTAGCCAAGTCCCTTGTTTAAATTTTCTCAACCAACCCCTTGTTAAAATTTGTGGAATGCTGAGTAGCAAAGCTCCTGCTTTATTCTTCACTAAACCAGCAGCTCCTTCAAAAGTATTTCCACTCATTAATTTTGGAAGTTGATCATCAAGTCTCATGACCATCCATGTTTTCAACAATATTGCTCTGATCAAACTTACTTACTGCAGACTTTTTGGCAAATTTGACAATAGCTTTAGAATATTCTATTGTTGCAGTTTCTAACTTTGTTGCCCAAGAGCCCTACATTCTCATACATATATACATATCCTAATGCATGCCAGAAAAAAGGTCACTGCGTTATGGTAAATAATCTGGTTTTTTATTCTTCACTTTACTGCTTCAACTTTCAATTTTCAATAGTTGTAACGTTTAATTGTATGCCCAACTCTATATTAAAAAATAAATAAGATGAAAACAAAAAGTCAATTTGAATGATGAAAAACACTAATTTGGTTTATGTCTTGCACATGTGTGTTTGATAAAATATTTGTGAATTTGTATTATTGGTCTAACTCTAAGATTATGAGAACACATATCTATAATCCATTGATGGAGGCTCTTGTTTTTTTCTTCTTCTTATGTTTAAAACAGATGGAAGGTAGTTTTAGTGATAGTACATGGGGTTCCAGTTCAGCTCATATATCATTAGATATGGAGGAAGCCACCAGTCCTTTAGTACCTTCTTTCACGAATATCTCAAATCTTAGGCCCACACCATCTCTCCCCCCAAGGCCAAAAAGAGCCAGGAAGGCTACAAACCAATTTAGGGCATGGGATCATTTTAATAAGATTGAACCTGCTGATCCCGATGCACCTAAAGCTCAATGCATGCATTGCCTGAAGCTTCTTGGATGCCATTATAAAAATGGCACTTCATCATTGACACACCACCTAGAATGGAGTTGTCCGAATTCTCCCCTTAGACGGAATAGAAATCTTGGGATAGATAAATCACCGCCACACATTGGAGTTAGGATGGAAGGTAGAGGATCTAGTCCTTAAGGGGTACGACAATATGACCGTGAAACATTAAAGACAATGATTTCCAATTTATTTATCCAGTGTGAAATGCCATTCAAAGTTATAGAGCATTCGGCATTTGTTAACCTTTTGGGTTATTTAGAGCCTAGACATAACTTGCCATCTCGAACCACCTTCCAAAGAGAGTGTATTGGTATATACAAGGAGGAGAAGCAAAAGTTAAAGACTTTGTTGAGTAACCAAAGAGTTTGTTTGACCACCGATATATAACCCATCATTACAAAACAAGAGTTATATTTGTGTCACATGCCATTATATTGATCAAAGTTGGGCATTACACAAAAAAATCATAATGTTTTCCAAGATTGATAATAGTAAGGGTGAGACTATTGCTTGGATGTTGGATTCTTGTTTGATAGATTGGGAGATTAATCGCCTTTGTGCGATCACTGTGGATAATCACCCCGCTAATAAAGTTGCTGTTACTCATGTGAAGAGGAACTTTAAATATAAGGAGTTCACAATTTTAGGAGGTGAGCTTATACATCTGCGTTGTGCTGCACATATTTTGAACCTTGTTGCATATGAGGGTTCAAAAATTATAACTAATGCCATAGATAAAATTAGAGAAGCAATAAAATTTGTGAGATCTTAACCGGTAAGGCTTGATTTGTTTAAATCATGTGCAAAAGAGATGAATATTGTGTGGGAAAAAATGGTGTGTCTGGATGTTTCTACTAGATGGAACTCAACATACCTAATGCTTAGTGTTGCTGAAAAATACGAAAAAGCTTTTGGACTTATGGGATTGAAGGAGTCTACGTTTTTGGCACCTCCGTTTGAAGATTGGAAACTGGCTCGTATTTTAGTCAAGTATCTAAAAGTTTTTTATGATGCCACTTTGGAAGTTTCAGGCTCATCATACGTGACCTCTAATTTATTATTTCAAGATATTTGTATAGTTGAGAATACTTTGAACAAAATGGGTCAGAATGAGAATGATGTATGTTGATACAGATGGCGTCTGCTATGAAAGTTAAATTTGATAAATATTGGGGGGACATTGTTAAGATGAACTTGATTATTTATGTAGCTTTTGTTCTTGACCCTTGATATAAATTTAAAGCCTTGTCTTATTGGTTAAAAAAGTGCAAAGGAGATGAATGTGGAAAAAGAATTGAGATCAAAGTAAAATTGCTTATGAATCGTTTGATTGAGCAATACCACAAGTTTTTTGGGCAAGAGAGTTCCTCCTCAAGTATGACCCAACAAAGTTCCTCAAGTATTATTGCTGAAGACATGGTCTTTGAAGATTTTGATACATCCCTAGATCAACATTTTCAAGAGGAAGGCAGTTCGATACTTAGCGGAGACATGGAGAGGTATTTGTCAGATGTGATTGAGCCAAAAGTACCTGGGTTTGATATTTTGGATTGGTGGAAGAGGAACTCATTCAGATATCCTATCCTTGCGGAGATCGCACGTGATATATTAGTCATCCCTATGTCCTCTGTCGCATCCGAGTCCGTATTCAGTACCGCTGGACGTGTAATAGACCCATGCCGAAGCTCATTAGCGCCGGAGACTGTCCAAGCACTAATCTGCGCCCAAAATTGGTTGAGTTGTAAGCCACTTAGTCCTTGGAAAGGGGAGGAGGATGTAGAAAACGTTGGCATCGAAGGTAAACGTGTTTATTTGTTAACTTGATTTTTTTTATTACTAATTTATTTATTTAACTTAACTTCTGCATTTTTTTTTTTTTTTTTTTGTTGAAGGTAACTCTCTTTCTTCAACTTCAACAACATAAGCATATGGACTCACACTAATGCATTGAAATATATATATATATATATATATTTTATTCTTTTGCAGAATTTGGAGAAAGGAGCTCAGTAGCTGAGTAAGCAGAGAGTGGGAAGGAGTTGGTGGTGGTAGAGTTGTCCAAGTCTGCTGGAGACACGCTAGAGTACAAGACATTTTGTGAAGAGGATGTGAGGCCTGCACTCAAAGACATTGTTTGGAGTTGGCAGGGGGAGGGTACCTGTAACTAATTACGACTCACGAGTTTTAATCAAATTCGATTATTTAGAGTTTGTAATCCCATTGTTTTTTGGGCTTGGAGATTGTAATGCAGTTTTTTATAATCTGTGTTGCAAATGATCTGATACAGCAGTTGCATATGTATATAATCTGAATGTATGATGTGTGTTTAGTGAAGAATAGTAGGTGAGGGGGATGATAATTTCTCTGTAAATTATATATAGCTTTGAGATGCAAAAAAATCATGATGATTGGTTGTTTGGTTTCTTTTTTAGAAAATATATTCATCTTTCTCATCATTTCTTGTTATTTCATAATATAACATTAAATAATAAGATCATAAGGGAAATCTAATAAATATTTTGTAATTATTTAATATTATATTTAATTATAAAATAATAAGAGAATGATTAAAAGAAAGGGATGATGAGTATTATATTATTATTATTATTATTATTTTATGAAGCTTTATCATATCTAATAGAACTCTGGCAATGAATAAATGATTATGCCACACTTTTATTTTTCAGCAATATGGAAACTAGCCAAGATACCATGTTGTTTAATTTACCCCTACAGCCTATTTAATTTAATTTATTTTTTTAGACAATGTTGTTTGATATTATAAGAGCATCAAGGGGATTTCATGAACACTATGATATTATAATTTTTCCCAATTTTTTTTTTTAGTTTTAACTCTTATTTAAAAATAAAAAAAAATAAAAATAAAATCCGGATACCCAGATTTTAAGAGAGGAAGAAAAAAATCCGGTTATCCGGTTTTAAAACCGGGTATCCGGATATGATCTGGTTACTTATCCGGATTGTAACCGGATTTAATCCGGGCGGATAACCGCCCGGTTTTTAAGATCCGGTCCGGATCCGGTTATGGCCAGATATCCGGATCCGGATCCGGTTGAACAGTCCTAATAAAAATACTCTTACTATAAGTAAGATTCGCCTGTATTACTACCTTTATAAGATATCCTTACCTGCTTGTAATAGAAACTTTCCTTTCTAATTTTCAATTTTTTTTTGTCACACTCCCATCAATTCCTTGAAAAGCAAAATATATTTTGATCTTTCTATTCAGCAGGTAATCAAAGATATTTTTTCATATGGTTTGAGACTTTCAAACCAGCAATTTGCATGAGGCGAGTCTTAGTGTCTTGACTAGTATTACTACTGAAATAGAGTGAGGTTTTCTCTCTATTTAGTCGTTGGCCAGATGCCTGCTCATAGGAATGAAGAAGCTGGTTTAAAGTTACCCACTCTTGCATGTTAGCTCGACAGAAAATCAAGCTATCTAACTCGGTTGGTCAATAAATTTTTGAGCAATCCATTTAGAACACAGATCCTGAGTAATCATTAGGAGTACTCTAAAAACTGTAATTGAATCGAACTGAGAAAAATATTAATTAAATAAATTTTATTATTCAATATTTATATTCTACTCATAAATTTTTCATTTATTTTGTAAAAAAATTCCCAACTTATTCACAAATAAGTTAATTAGTTTATTATAAAAAAAAATATAAAAAGAAAACATTAAACATAAATTTTCGCTTAAAAAACGAGTAAAAAATTCTAAAGAGCTCCATGTCGGGCTGCCAATTACAGGGAGTGGAACACGTGCAGTCCAGTGCAACTCCAATTTTTACGAATCATCAACTCTCTCATCAAGTCCCTAGAGATCCAAATTCCCATCAGCCTTTTCTTCTCCTTTATTTTATTTTATCAGCTTCAACCATTCCATTCCACGTTTCAGTGCTCCTTTGTTCGCTCTGTTTCTAGTTTCTACGCCAATTGCAAAACCCTAACGTGCTCCGAATTCTCACCCTTTCCGCGCTAACCCGCAAAGCTTGAAGCCAAGAAACATCAATTTATTGATACTCCGTACCAAAGCCCTTTTGAAATTTGACCTCTTCTTTTTGCGTGTGTTTTTTAATAAATTTATATCGGAATGAAAGAAGGGAAATCGGTCAAATTCAATGTTCAACCGCAACACCAGAACGGTCACTTGTCACCGTTCAAATTCGCCAAGTTGTTGGATCCGGAAGCCTCCTGGGACAAGGTATTTTACTTTGAAGGAAACTTGAATTCCTACTGTTTTTTTCTTACACATGCAAATTAAACCTCTATTTGGAGTGAGATCCCGGGTATGGGATTTTTTCTACGACGTGTTTTTCGGCTTGCACAGGCAGCATCAACATTTACGTTCTTCGTTTTTGAATTCGGCTTTCAAAATTTTATTTGATTAAATATAAAAAGCACACGTACAAGTGTTTGAGCATGGGCAAACGAGAATTCAGTGAGCGGAAACTGCTAGAACAACTTTATAGCTTCGGCTTGCTCCATGGGCAACTTATCCCACTATTCCACTTTCAGATACAGATAAAGATCACTATTTGCTACCGAGTTTAATAGTTGAGTTGGTGTGGCGATGCGCATATGGTAACATTGAGTTTAGATTTCGATGATTTAGATTTTTTTGCACTCCATTTGCTCGCAGGATCAATTGGGAGACGTATTACATTGGATTCGACAAGTGGTGGCCCTTGTTTGTGGGCTATTATGGGGCGCGGTACCTTTAGTTGGGGGTATATGGTTGATCATGTAAGTTGATGCTTTTGCACTTTCTTAAGCTGTTTTATTTATTAGAAAAGTGGCAGCCACCTCTTCGTTTATATTATAGTCTTCCTTTCTTTTTCCTTTTCGCCACCTTTTAGCTCACTAGTTCATATGGGTAAAGCTTGTTTTCAGTTTTTGGATGGAATGATGTTTCAAGTTTGTGTTATTGATATCAATTTTAAAAGAAAAAAAGACTAGCAATTTCTTAACATTTTCGTTGGATTTTACTCCAATAGACAAACCTGCCTTACTCTCATTTTGTTTGTTGTGAAGAATATCTTCTTGTGGATGACATATCCATTGGATAGTATTTTGTAGTTCGTAGCCATGCGTATCATACTTAACCTTGATGATAGATAGGAGGGTTTTCTAACGACCTTGTTCATTATGCAAAAGTCCCTGAAAGGGACATGTTGGATCCTGGGTAGAAATCTTGGGGGTATATTTGGCCGCTACTGTTGATTCACTTTTTTTTTTTTTTTTCTCTAAATTTTTGGTGCATGTGTATCATGCACTGGATAAGTCAGATTTTGTCATAATACAGGATAGAGCTCAGGCATTCTGTGTTGGAGAAAAGCTTCACATTACAAGAGTTGACCTCTTGCATTACGTGAACATTCAGCGACATTTCATTATTTTGCCCCACTCAGGGGTTGGGTTTTTTATTTTTATTTATTTTTTTGGGCAGGGGGGAGGGCAAAAGATCTGTTGGAGACACTTGTTCCCTTTTTCCTGATCAGTCACTTGTTGTTCACTTTTAAAGGAGGAGGTTGCGATGTTTAACTTGTAGTCATATGAATTACGTCTTTAGATACAACCATTTATTAATTTTGATCTAAGCAAAGTTCCGCAGGCAAAGAGAAACTTCTATATTCTGTAAGCTTTTATGAATTTCGTGTTGGTGGTGTTGGATGGACATTTAGAGGTTAAAAAATTATCTTGCATTATAATGCATATATCATAAACAACATTAACTAGGGATTAGTTGGGATGCTGCTCCCGGACACCCAGTGCCAATAAAAAAAAGGTTTTTATGATATAACAGAAGACTTTTTTTTTTGATAGAGATATAACAGAAGACTTACTTGTAGTTAAAACTGTGCTTTTCAGTAGATGGATGTTTAGAATTGGGAATAATTGACGTTAACTTCTTACGCATAAAGCTATCTTGGTGTACCCTTTCAATCAAAGGCTTTGAGGAATCTTGAAACTGAATCAATAATGTCCTAACCAGATTGTGTGCTTGAGGTATGGATTTGTAGTAAATGATTGCCTGTTTCCGTTGTGGAGTGAGTGGTTTCCCTCCACATTAGGTACTTTGCTTCCATGGACTTGATAATCTGCATGGGGATTTAAAGGGTTGGGATACTACTTTTCAGAAGTTCAGTTGCTGTTCTGCCAACCTACACTATATCCCGATTTTCACGCCATCTTTGCAGTGGAGACAGGAACTTTCAAGGCGAATCATAATTTACTTATTAAATAGCAAGGATGCAAATTTAGATATTCATTTAGGAATTTGGAACTACATGTTCTTTAAATGTGAATTGTGTTTTACTGAGAAAAAAAATTGAATTGCGGTTTGGAAATCTGTTCAACATTTGCTGTCCACAAGACCTTATCTGATGAGTGGCTTGGAAATTAGCTTTCAGTGTTTCTACAAAATACAGTGTGCTCTAGAGACTCTAGGCCTCCAATGTCGTTGAATCTTCTATATATTTTGCCACTTGTTAGATTTTGGAGGTTGACTCTAGACCTCCAATATCATGGAGTATTTTCCTTTTAGGTGAATTTTGTTCTACAATACATGCTTGGTGCATAATGGAAGTAGTGGTTTGCTTCCCTTTCTGGACAAATGTCTTCTGGAGTTCCGGAATCACATTTTTGTTTTCAAGGGTTTTATCAGTTGACTTTCTGACTTTGACAGTTGATAACCTGAGCTCTTGAAATATGGGAAATGCCATAAAATGTGGAAACTGTCACTTCTTGCGGTTTAAGCTTTCCATTAATGGAAAAAAAAAAATTCATTTTAGTACCTTGTGGACACTGCTGAGAACTGAAGTTTCGACTTGTCGCCTTCTAGTATCTGTCTGTCTGATGCTCCAAAGTAAAGAATAAAAGAAAAATATCTCTGTATATCCACAGATTAGAGGGATTAATTAATATTCCCCAACTTTGATTTGAGTTGGATGCCCTTCCTTTTCAACCACTTTCTGTGAAAGATCTTAACTGAAGCAAACAATGGTATCTTTATATCCAGATGAGGTGAATAGTATTGCCAGCTCTTATGATCGACATAACTGACATTTAATTATATTGCCATTGACCATATCGTTGAAGAAATTCATGTGATAAGTTGGGGTTTGCAGATTCCTTTTGATTTCGTCTGGGATTATATATGGTTATTATGCAATGATTCTAAAGATTGACGAAGAAGATTTTGGTGGTCATGGAGCCCTCCTCCAGGAAGGACTTTTTGCTTCCATTACTCTCTTTCTGGTAAGATCTCTGTGTGTGTGTGTGTGTGTGAAAGGAGGGAGAGGAGGATCTTGCGCATCCATGCCTGACAATTCTCTCTCCATTCTGTTTTCAGCTTGCTTGGATTCTTGTATACAGCTTAGCGCACTTCTGATTGGCTAGCTACCATCGATTCAGCTGCCACCTGTCACAAGTGATGTATGAGCAGTCTGACTCGTTTACATAAGACGCAGTGGCTTGTGCCCTGAGAACAAGGAGAAAATTTCTCATTGACTTCTATAATTTGCATTCTAATGTTGATTACAACATTTAAGCATTGCTTCATTAACATCTCATTGGGTATTGCATTTTTGACCCACATAATTGATGATTATAAAACCGAAAACAGTATTCGAACAAATTTTAGTTGTTTTACTGTGAAATGTGCTCTCTCTCTCTCTCTCTCTCTCTCTCTCTCTCACACACACACACACACACACAGAGGACATGATATTTCCTAAATGTGGCTTGTGTTTTGAAGTACAAAGTCTACTACTACTAGTTTCAAGTTCAGACCGAGCTTGTTTGATTGGTTTATCTTGAAATTTGTGATGGCATTCTCAAGTGTATGTATGCTTCCTTTTCTTATGTTATTAGGCATGTTCATTCGGATTCCGGAATCTGGATCCAGACTTTTCTTGTTTGATCTTTTTTGTTTTTTGATATTGCTGCAAATACGAAGTTTGTTTTGGTTTTGTAAGAAGGTTCACTGCTTCCCGATTCAACCCGAGCGATGGATTGGTAACCAAACCAATCAGGCCAAACCGAAACAGCCATGTCTCTCTTCCCATTTCTTTGTTTCCATTTTAATTAGGACGTTATAACATGCGTCAAAAGGAAAAATTGATCCAAATATCAACAGCTGAACACGTCAGTAAATCCGTTAACTCATATTTACGGTATTTAACAATCTTGTGGGCACTTCAATAAACAAATATAACTGTTGCTTTAAGAAGGGAATCTCTAGTATTTTACAACAAATATAAATGAAGGAGTCGTCCCATTCTTTATTCTAAAATACAAAATACAAAAATTCTAGTTATATAGACTTGTAGCAAATGAATTTTTGTTAGGATTATCACCACCATGTCACCCTAAAAAAGAAGAGGAGTTATGACCGGTGCTAATTTATACAATTCTTTGGAGACCAAATCTACCAGTTAGAGATCTTAGAGCCAACTCTGCCGGTTTCTGCGTCTTCGGACCAGGTATATGCGGCCATAAACCCAACCTCTACCAAATCTAGAAGCTGATTGCTGCACAATAATTGAATATACGAGACGAGATGGTCAATAAAGACGACATCCACATGAAGCAAAGCTGGTACACCAAAAGATCAAGGCATGGTTTAAACAGATAAAAGGAAAAATCTTTTTTTGTGTCCCTCTGCTAGATAGTAAAAATGGATCACGAGCATGAATCGATATGTAAACCGCTAAAATAGCAATAGCTTATGAAGATTGTTTCAACACTGAAATCTGACAGTGCATGGCATTTGAACAGTATGAACCTTTTTTTAATCAAGTATTTGAACCGTATGAGCTTAGAAACACAGCTTCCAGAACTGAGCACAGGACATAGAAGAAATAACGATTACTATGTGGTTCTTTATCTGACTTTCTTTAACTTGTTACAGATAGAATTCTCTTCAATATAAAGATTTGTCATATTAATTATCAGTTTTTCATTAGCTGCACAACAAGATAAAAATTCAGTTTTCTGCTCCATAAAGTTCTTACAGCAAGAAACAGAAGCAATTTAGATTACCTCAACCTTGATGCGGAATTCTAACAAACTACCACAAACATGACAATCAGCTCTATGGGGACTCTTATTGCACTGGTCTGGTCTCACAAATGCAAACACCTGCAGGAAAATGCTAATAAAGTTATTGAAAGTGTATAAATGCAAGTTGAAACATATTGACAAGATAAAAATAGATTACAGGGAACAGAAAATTAAAACAAAAGACCTCAGGGAACTTTGCATAATACAACATATGATAGACTGACCTCCTCCCCGCAATTTGGGCATGCCCCTTTAAGTGCTACCAAGTCATTCCTCCAAAGGCCTTGTAGCACTTTAACTGTGGAAATGGATGTGTCAGGAATGATAACATTTGCAGCATTAGCAAGAACCAAATTGACGGTATTCTTATCCAAATTCTAGGTTCACAAAGCCAAATAATTTATGTCCCCTGAAAACGCTTTAATATTCAGGTGTAGTAACATGCCTTCTATTGTCCCGGTTATACAAGGATCTACACCTTATAATGTATTACCTGAAGCTGACGCAATTGGGTAGCCAATCACAGAACCCAATGCCATAAAAAGAATGCCATTTAAAGTTGCAAGAAACTCCAATACAGGTGCTTGAGTGCTGTAAAAAGATCTTGAACTGTATGCATCTTGATAATCTAGGCCAACTGTGTATATTATAGGCACCATACATGCTGCACTGCCAAATGCAAGAAACAGGATCCATATGCTCGCTAATGCAAAAACCTGTGATAGATCTTCCTGTCCTACAACCATGCCACGAAATATTCAAGTGGGAGAAAACCCAAGGGCCTAAACACCAACCAAAATAAATTATCCCAGCCAATATGTCGTATATGTTGCTGTATCAAAACTCAGGTTCCTATTGATCAGATGGGTCATAGCAAATCATCAAAGGAAAAAAATTTTCTTTTTGTCAGCTAAAACAGAAAATACAAGGTCATTACAGTTCACTTGAGAAAAAAATCCCCTTTTACTTTCCTAGAACCATACAGGAGGAATAATATTGACACCACTCAATATTTACTTAGGAGTAAAAAGAAGAGACGTGCAGTAAAAAAATATTGTAAGATTCACAAACATGAATAAATGATTCTATGGAGAATTACCTCTGCATCTGCATAGGTTGATTGCCGCCTAAGACTACAACGAGGGTACTTGATAATGGATTTCGAACGATACCACCGTAGCTTTAACTGTTGAAATTATTAGCCACATAAGAGCAGAGTGTATAGACCAAATGAATTCAGTTCAAATTGACTAGAAAGGCGTATGAAACTTGCCTCTACTCTATCAAACATGTCATCAACTATCAAAGGTTCACCGCTATAATACGCGTCCCGTGCCTACATCAATTACAGGCAAATTCAGCATTTGAGCTTCACAGCGAAACCAAGAACCACAAAAAAAGGAAAGTCGGAGGAACTAAATTGCAAATAACTTTTGTAGGTATGAGGATTCATGAACCAAATAAATCGCTAATTATATCAAAAGATTGAAGTTCATTTCCTTAACATTTTCTCGGCAACCAAACACAACCAGAGTCAGTAATCAAAAAATTTAAGTTACAAAGAAATCAAGAGATCCACCATAACCTACTTGAAGATAAAGAGCTTCTAGGGTTTCTTGGCTGGCGGTCTCGATAGGGCCAACGAATATGCAAGAGGGACCCTGGGCAAGGGCGTCGTCGCAGGTGGGGGATCCATTGGCCTTGGCAGAGATCCGGACCAAAAACGGAGCTGCGTTGCGGTTAATTCTGGAAAGTTCGAAGACGGCGGATCCGATTACGTGTGGAGTGAAGGAGGAGGCGCTCGTGCCGGCCATGAACTGTGGTCGAGAGCTATGTGCGAGTGGGCGAACGTGCGGTGGAGATTATGTGTTAGAGTTGGAAGAAGAGTGTCTCGACCAAACGAATGAAGGAAGAAGCCCTCACGTTATTTTGTTTTTGACGGCGGACACTCACGAATGAAGAAAGCCTCCACGTTGTTTTTGTTTTTTTGTTGAGCAATTTTGAGTACAAATGTTAGAAAGAACCGATGTATAAACGTTAATTGATATATTATAATAAATAAAATATATTATTTTTATTATTTTTAATTTTTAATTTATTAATTTATAAATATTATACAACATATTACAATACTGATATTGAATTAGTCGAATATTTTTTATAAAAATATAATTTTATACAAATATATAAAAAAAAGTGTCATCTTTAATAAAAAATAATATTTTGAATGTAAGAAAATGTAAAAAGTTACTTTTTATTTTAAAAAATAAATAGTATAACATCAAATTTTTTGATTTTTTTTTAATATTTATATAAAATTATACTTTTTTTTTAAATATTTGACTAATTTAAACCCAATATTCTTACAAGTACCAAATATCAAAAATTATAAGTTGGCATTTATATGTAGTTTATCCTAGCGTTTTTGATTTTTGTTTTTTAACGGCGAACGAGTTTGACGAAAGCGTGCGCTCTGAGGCTGTGGTTTGTTTTCCCGCGTTAAATATCTCTTCGGTGGGGGCGCTGCTTGGAATGACGTCGTTTCTCTTTTTTAAGACGGCAGTTATTGCTGTAAAAAATAAAAAACAAAACTGCGTTTGCCGGGAGTCGAACCCGGGTCTATTGCTTGGAAGGCAATTATCCTAACCGTTGGACTACAAACGCTCTTATGGAATTCTAATTAGTTATAGGAGGAATATAGTGCAAAAGACTTCTCATTGCAAATTGATAACAAACATGGCACGCATTTGAATATTTAGAATAGTTCAATATAATTGTGAATAGTAATAAAATTATTTGAGTTAAAATATTTTATTGTGTTTTAATAAATGAGAGAAAAAAAGTTAAATAAAATATTATAAAATTAAAATATTGTGTACATATAAATTTTCAATATTATTTTTATTTTAAAATTTAAAAAAATTGCATTGCTTTTATGTTTCGTTTGAAAAAATTGTAATAATTAAATGAAAAGTTGAAAACTTGAAATTAAAAAATATTTTGTATTTAATGACGTTTGAGAATAAAATATCTTATGATATTTAAGAATATCCGATTATAAATTTAAAATAATTAGGTTGCCAAATGAATCCTAAGATCACAATAGGGAAAACGAGAATGAGATAGAGCTATACATGGTCGCGCTATGAACAGCAAGTAGAGAAAGAGAGAATAAGGAGTGAGAGAATGGACAAGAATTAAAAATATTATTTATAAATTGGTGTGAAGGGCATGAACAGCAATTTATTACTTCCTACAACTCACTTACTATTTTTATTTTTATTTTTTTACTATTAAATTGCACGGGTTTTTTTCTTTTTCTTTGAGTAATATTATTTATTATTTAAAATGTGTAAAATTTGCATATTCTTTTAAAAAAAATAATTGAATCCATTATTAAAAAGTGAATGAGTGTAATTTTCTATAAATTCATTCACTTTTTATTTTTTATTTTTATTAAATACACAATATACGTACTTAAAAAGGAATTTTATGGGGCCTTGCGGTAGGGCCCTCTTGCGTCCCCGCAAAATTATTTTATTAATATATATATGCCTATTTTATCATTTCTAGAAAAAAAAAAATTGTAAAAAGTACAAATTAAAATAAGCCTGCGAGAATGCAAAAGAGCCCCGACTAAGAGCCTCATATAATTGCTAAGAGCCCCAACTCTTTTTTCCCCTGGTTGTATATAAAAGTTGAAAGTTTCGTGCATCATCATACAAATCATGGAGCAGAATAATCACGAGAACAATGAAAATAGCTCGTTCGTTCATTTCTTCTTGATTCCGTGTCTTTGCCGCAGTTATGTTTCGAATACTAAAATTGCATTAAAAAAAAAAAAAAAAACACATGGTTGTTGCTCCCTGCATTCCCCTTTCCTCAAGATAATCACCCCAAACAAACCTTTTCTTATGTCTTATATATAGCATCGTTTCATACATGAGATGGTTTCATTTAAGAAACTTATTTTTACCTTTTTCTTTTGAGTTTATTTATATTTATTTTTCAAAAAGTTTATTGATGTGTGATCACCAGTAATTAACCTTTGAATCCGTGCATACTAGCTAGGTTTGAAAACGAAAGTAATTTCTCAAATATTTATTATTATTATTTAATATTTTATTATTATTATTTTACTTATTTTTATTATTATTTTTATTATTATTTAATATTTTATTATTATTTTTTACTTACTTTTTATTATTATTCATAATCACTCTCAAACATTTTTAATATTCATAGTTAACCTTAAGCCCAAGACGTACTTACGTACGTACGTACACAGATTATACATGTCTCTGTGCTTAATTAACAGTATCTTCTCTTAACAACCACCAGGAAGAAAGCCGATTTTGCTTCTGCCAACATCCTACACCACTTCCACTCTCCTCTGTTAAGAGTATTTTCAAATGGAAAATGATTTATACAAAACATTATTATATAATATATTTTATAATAAAATATTAAATGATGAGTAATTTTGTAAAGTATTGTGTGTATAAAATACTTTAGAGGATTATCTCTCATTTAATATTTATTATATAATATATTATTTAATTGTTTTATATGTGTATCATTGATCTTTTCAAATATCGCCAGCTCATTGTCATTTTTGTTCTCAATAAAATCCAAGCAAACTTGAGAAAGGCTTATTGATAGAAAATGCATACATATTCAAAATATCATGGCAGTTTATGATTTTTATATGCTTTTTATTTTTGTTTGGGCTAGATGGAAATGTACAGTACACAATATATATATATATATATATTTTTTTTTATGAAAGTTACCTATAAGGAGGAATTGCGTTTGCCATATTCATCTAGAGGTTAGAATTTAATAAGAATGACATTAATAAATTTTAATAAGATAACTAATGATATTTGAATTACTTTTTATCTATTATCCTAAATTGTAAGCAGTTATACTCTTAAACATTATATTCAATTTAAAAATATGAGCAATATCAAACCTGCATTCCAAAACTTAACTGTTTCTAGAATTTCTTATAAGTGCAATATAATTATAATCAATAAGAGTAAATATTAATTGATTATATAGAAGCAAATAATTAATAGGTAAAAATATGGTACTTGTAATTTTTTTGCCCACCTCTAATCTGTAGCATCAATTGTCTTTTTTACTAGATCTCATCCAAGACCAGTTTCCTCTCCAATCAATATCGTCAAAATGCTCCATTTTTTTTAAAACTATCTCACTTGATCTTAAGTTATTAATAGCAAAATTTTTTCCCAAATTTTTCGTTAAACTTATTAACCATATTTTCTCATCCTACCTTATTAAATGGGTTTACGGTTATCAACATAAATCTCACTAATGCATATGTCTACATAAACCTCTAACATTTTATATGTCCAAATTAATTTTGTTTTTTGACTATCTTGCATTTATGTAGCACCAACAACATTATTTTGATTTCTGTCAGACATATTTGATATATGTTGAAAATATAGAAATAAGTAAATATATAGATTTCATGCAAGATAGGCTTTAATCTTTACATAATTATAATATAAAATAAATTATACATAATTGACAAAGGAAATCTAAGATTTATTCAAATAAGCTATTTATTCAAATTTAGGATCCCATGAGTTCTAATTAACAAACTTCACACATTAATAATCTTAATTCAATATTGAAAGGAAAATGCCAGAATATTAAACATACTATAAATTTTACTTACAAAGTTTTACTAACTGTTCTATGGATTGGTTATGAGTTGGTGACAGATCACCAATATATATAATAATACATATATATACATCATAACTTCTATATTTGTTTGCTTCCCGAGAATAATCGAGAGAAATACTTTATACAAGTTGGGCTTAATTAATCTACCGATTGAGTTGATTCGAAATCCTCGATGAATTACATTGTATGTTATTCTGTACAGAAAGATACATTTACACGCCTCGAGTGATTAAATTATATATTTAAGTTTGTTTCTTTGTTTGCGGAACTTTAGTTGAAGAGTACTATATAGTCTATGCTTGCCGGAAAATTCTGGACCTCATTTGCAGTCTTTGTAGGTAGCCATGCAGCTCCCTTCTTTGTTTTATTTTTAACGTATAATTTTGCTAGTTTACTTATCACACAAATAAAGTGATATATACAATTTTGCTGTATAGGTCTCCGTTTGCTAGTTTGGTCTATACTTGCAAGTAGGTCACTTATAATCACACAAATAAAGTGATAATTTTGCTAGATAGGTCTTTGTGTGCTAGTCAACTGATCTACTTACAAAGTTTTACTAATGATCTATGTGGTTATTTATGAATTAATACACAAAAAATATAATCTCCAATCCAACAGAAAAAATATTGATTAATAAAATAAAAATTAAAAACCAAATAAATATCATAAATAAATAATAAAGTATGGAAATAACTTACAATATACCTACATTCCAACCCACCAAATGAAAGATTAGAATTCAGTTTGCATAAATAATAATAAAATCAATTGTAAGTGTTGAATATGTGTTTAATTTGTAAATATTGTAAAATATGTTATGTGGATATTACTTGTCTAATGAATTTGAACTTAACAGCCATTGATCTTTCTGGCAATTTGATAAAACTCTATGATAGAACTCTATGGTAAATATATAATAATCTTATATATGATAAAACTCTATGCAAATAAATTTCAAATTAGTCTTACATATTATTTGATTAATTAATTAACTAAAACCGCGTACATTATCTTTTAGATACATATATAGTGACATAGATTAATTAACTTAGGCTTGGTACTATTCCTAGCTAAAAGCTGCATGCTTAACATGAAATTAAGTTCAATTAATGCCTAATTTATTTGAAATTTTAATTAAAAAGATCATCATGAAAGTCATATTTTGAAATTTTAATTTGGAATAACTTATTTATATACTTAGTTTGTTTTTTCTGCTTGATCTTTTAATATATGAGCAAGGCCCTTACAAGACTCTTTCTGAGCTTTGGGATGGCGAGATTTAATTATTTAGCATTGCATGCATTTGGTGAGAAAGAACTTCACACAATCAATCGCATGACTTTCTTAATAAATTATGATCGATTATTTACTTACATTGAATATTTATCATGCTCTCCGATCTGATCTCTTTTGATATTGTTCTTAATTTGGATTGTCCTTCATTGTTTTTGCTTAGGTTGTATGCATGTTTAGTATGATTATTTATGACAAAAACAAATTTATTTTTGCAGAAAACAGTCATTTTAATAGAAAATAATTGATCATAAAAAAATATATATATATATTTTTTGTAATAATTCTAATTAAATCTAATGTTACTAGCTATATATATTTATTTATTTATATATATTAGACATACTTTTCTGAAAAGCATGGAGTACATAATCCCAAACTTACCACCCAAAAAGGCATAGATATATATTAATATCACACCATTTCATTCCTTTTCACATTTATCTTTCAAACTAGTTAAAATTTCAATTCAAATGCTAAACTACTTATATTGATATATCATCTTGCATCCTCGATTAATAAAAAAGAAAATATGGTCATGTCACATATGTAATCTCAATGATCGGGACTTAATCAAAGACGTAATTAAATTGAAAATATAGATAGTTAAGGGTGTAAATTAAAACTTTTGTTAATTCAGAATGCAAAATAAAAAATAGGCCGTAATATACAAAATACAGTCAGTTAGTTATAATATCTTAAATTATTTTGTGTAATAAGTGTCCCGAGAGATGTATTTTGGCTATCAAGTAAATACGACACAAACTAAGATTTTCTCCCTCAATCAAGATTAATCTCTATTTTCTTTGTTCTTGCACAAGCTTTTGCACTTCTCTTGTTCTTGTGATTCGATACACAAGGGCTTTCTTAGTAGCTTTGAGCTTTTTAGCAAGAATGAAAGAGGGAGAACCTTCAAAAATGATTTTTTTTTGTTTGTTTTGTTTTTGGCAAAGAATTGGAATCACGTCTAAGAGTGACTCCCTCCCTAAGTTTATTAAAATAATCTCACTTATGAGGGAGAAATTGATAGAGACCTTGGTCTTGTCCTGATCACCCGAAGGGTTCCTCCTTGTGAGATTGGTTCCCTCTAATGACCGAGTTGACTCTAATGCTTGGGAATGGAAATATAGGTGAGAGAAAGGGTTAAGTGAGGCTAGGATTGAGTGGAGTTAAGATGGAATGTGAGGTTAATGGGCCAGATGGGAAGCCAAGGGGTTCACGGCAATGGGTGTTGTGGTGGGTTCGGCTAGGCTAGATTGGGTTTAGACAAAATGGGTTGGTCTAGGGTTTTGGGTGGCCGAACATGGCTTATGGGAGGCTAGGGTTTTCGGCACTTGTGATTAGGGATAGGATTTTAGGGTTTTGATGGAGTTTGGATAAGTCCTAAAATGTAGGAACATGGCTTATAGCCATTTGAAGTGGGCGGCACCTAGAGTGATTGCTTTGGCCGAATTTGCTTAGGTGTTGGGGAGGGATTTGATTGGTTCTCTTCTTCACTTGATGACCAATCAAATGGGAGTGTGAGGTGGCAATTTAAGTGATGTGGCAAGAGGATTTCAGCTAGGGTAAGGGTGAAATCCGAAATTGAGAAAAAATAGGAATTTGGCTTTGGTTTGAATTTGAATTCTTTTGAATTCAAATCCAATGGGTGGCCGGTCTTGCTAGGGTTTGAGGGGCACGAAATTGGTTTGTTTTGGATGAGGGATGAGGTGGATTTAAGTGAGGAATTATAGGAGAGGATGGGGTTAGGTGGCTGGCTAGGGTAAAGGGCAAGATGGACAAGTGTTTAGGCTAGGGTTTCATGCCTTATGCCGTGTGGCTCTAGGGTTTTGTGGGGCTTGATGCCGTGGCCTACTTTGGGGCAAGGAAACACTTTTCAATTCAAGTGATCAACCAAATGATGATTAAACACTCAAATATCTAAGAACACACCAAGGCCCTTCAAGCACTCCAAGTTTCGGCACACACAAGATCTTCAAGTCTCCAACACTTCCTTCAATCAACAATTCACTCACTCTCACTCACATGAGCAATCCGAATCTCCCTATGGAGGAGGATTTCGAATTCCTCTATGGACACACACACAAATTCTCAAATCCACAAGTGGTGTGGATTTGGCCTCACAAACACAAAATCACTCAACAATCAACAAACCTCTCAAGAACACAAAAACATGAAAATCACTCAACACAACTCACTCCAAAACCAAAACTCTTTTTATGAATTACCACAAGATTTTTATAAATAAAAATGAAAAACAAATAAAAGATAGATGTGGATCACCGATTCACGAATTGCACGATGATCCTCTTCCAAAGGGATTCACGAATTGCACCCTAGGGAAGCCCAAGTGCTAAGCACCGAAATCCAAACCACAAGGCTTGTGGCCGGCCTAACTCTTTTCCAAGAGCAAAAGTCTAGTCTCAAAAATGTCCAAAGATACCTAATGAAAACCTAAAAGTCCTATTTATAGAGTCTAACAAATTGGAAACCCCCAAAATGTCCCTTATTAAAAATAGCTAATTACCAAATTAACCAAAGCAATAAAATAATAAAATAACATAAAAATGAAATGGGGGAGGCGCCATTAGCATAAGTGGCCGTGGGGTATAAGTGGCCCAAGGTGGGCTTGTGTCATGCTTCATCCACGGTCTGGCTCGTCTCGTGCTGTCTCGCTGCATGGCGCCTGTGGTGCGCGGGCATGGCTCTGTACAGGGCCAACTGGTGGTGCTCATGGCCATGTGCCATGCATGGTCTTGGTGGTAGGCATAGGGTCAAGCCACGGCGCTCTGGTGCTGCCCAGTCAAGGTGCTCGGGCGGTGATCCTGCATGGCCCGGGCTGAGTGCTGGGGTGGTGTGCATGCGTGGCCCAAGCTGATGGTCTGGGCGCGGGCTGCATGGCGCGGGCTGGTGCCGCGCGCTGGTGGCCACTGGCCTGCTCTGCAAGGCGCGGGCTGGTGCCGAGCGCTGGATGGCGTGCCTGTGAAGACACACCACTAACCTCGCTAAGTGGGGCTGTGGGGCGCAGCTGCATGCGCACGCGTGTGCGCAGGTGAATGCACTGTGGGGCGCGCCTAGGCACATGCCGGGCTGTGCGCATGCACTGTGCATGGCCAGTAGTCTCGTCGGGCCCCTGCTGCATGTCAAGGCCTAAGCCGAGGCATGCCTGCAGGCTAGCCAGGGAACTGTCCTGGCCCTCCAAGGCCTGAGTCAGGGCTCGACCTTGGGCGACTCTCCTAGGTGTTCTGACAGAAATACCGTGGTAACAATTAATCCGCAATGAAACTACAAACCCTCCCATGACCCATCTATATAAAATAAAGAACACACTAACAATTCCAAAGAAACCAAAAAATACATGCAAATCAATATCTAATAGACGGTAAACCAATCTTATCTAATCTAATAATTCCTCTCAAGAGATCATGGAGCTCATTTATTCCCAAATATGTACAATTAATACCACCCTCCCCTTGATGTGCCAAGAAATCACCTTCCCTAAACTGATTCGATGCTTAATAGAATAACTAATGCCTTAAGGCATTATACCATACCGTGCAAACACCTATTTTTAGCCATTCTACTACCACTTTGGAGTCAGTTTCTATTTCAATGAAATTAAATCCACCCACTTTGCATACAGTCACTCCAAAATGATAGCCCGTAACTCTGCTTTCGTGTTTGTACCCTACCCAAAATGTACCGAAAAAGCAAGCAACATATCCCCTCTACTATCTTTAAGCACCCCTCCTCCCCTACATTGCCCTACGTTATGTCACGCACTACCATCAATGTTTAGTTTTACTCAGCCATGCTGCGGCTTGCACCATGAAATCAATTTTGTTTGTTTCTTCTTTATCGGCTTGACAAGAATATTCAAATCCTGCAACATCTTCCTCTCCCATACGGAAACAACACTACATGAACTCATCATCTCTAATATTCGTTGAAGCCACGACCTTACCTTAAACCAAATTTGTTGCATAGTCACATATCTCCTTTCCATTCTAGCCTTACAACGTCATCCCCATAACTTCCAGGTAACAATACATGGAATGATTCCATTGATGCAACCAGCTTGAGTGGATCTTTTAGTACAAGCATACCACATATTAATCCTGCCCCACCACAAATTACAATTAGAAACGGGAACCCCAACCATAGCAGCAACTATTCTCCACACTTTAGAGGCAAATTCACTCGCATTCAGAGCATGATCTAGAGTCTCCTCATTTCTAGAATTACAACAATCACATTTTGAAGCTAATGGAATGCCAATTCTATGTATACGATCATCCACCGGAAGACAATTCATCTTCGCCTTCCACATACATATTACAATATTTTCATAAGATATTTATATCAGATCCAACTTTCCCATGTCAATAATTCTCCTCTCTTTTGAGAGCATTCCCAAGCACTAGCCACAGAGAAATCACTTATAACCGTTGGCTTCCATATAAACTGATCTTGTCCCTAGATATTTGGCTGAATCCTGCTCATTACTTCCTCAACCCTAGACCCTTCCAAAAAAGGATTGCCAAGCTTGCCTAACCACTTCAAAACTTGAGGTATCTCTAATCCAGAATTTTTAAAATTCGAAAGATTTAGGACCATTGCGGGTACTAAAGGCGCTTAGAAGGATGGGAGCATTATCAAAAGTAACTCTCAGAAGGGTGGTGACTGATGCCTGGGGAAAAAGGTTAAGCCAATGACTGTTTGCCAAACCCCGATCAAGTCTCTTCCAGATAAGATTACGACCTTGTCTGTTGTTACTCCTGGTAAAATGGGGACCATTAGAGCCAAAGTCAATAAAACCATTATTATCCATGAAAAGACGGAGATCTTTGGGATTGGAGGGTTGTGCAACATGTTTTCCTCCCATTTTTTCATTTTGGATAAGAACATTGTTGAGATCGCCTATAACTAGAGAGGGACCTGGGTAAGCATCAGTGATTTTTGTTAGGCTATCCCAAAATATATTGCTTATTATTATAGCCAGCAAGGCAATAAACTAAATTTAAAAGACGAAAAACATGAGAGGAATCAGAGTAGACTAACATTGACAATATATTATTAGACATATGCATAATATCAAGTCAAATCTTGGAAGATCCAAAAGTAAAAGTCCACCCCATATTCCCGAGGTGGAATACTCACTAACTGTTTCTAAATATTGTTGCCAGAAACAATAGAACTCCTGAGTTTGTTGTTTGGTGAGACTCTTAGGAGCTTTTCCTTTCTTTTGCCTCGAGGTCTTCTTACAAATCTCGGATTAAACTTGAGATTGTTGCACTGAATTAATATTTCCTTCATTCCTTTGAGAACCTGCATCTTTAATCAGAAGAGGCGAGTTTGAAAAGAATTTATTTTTCTTGGGATAAGAACAACCATCACTCTATTTAGATTGATTTTTTCTTTTTCCCAATGGATCTGAAGGATTGGTCATATTTTTGGGGTTGGGTGAAAATGGTGGGGAGAAACTTTGAGCTTTAGATGGATTTTTTTCTTTGTTGGGAGGTAAAGGATCGAGCTTTGAATCGTGCAAGTCAGCATGGGTGGGAATATGCTGAAAGGTTTTTAGGGAAATGCATGGACATCCAGTCGGGGTATAGAGGAGGGATAGATGGTGATTGGGTTCTGGTGGGTTGAATGGGCCAGCCTTGTTATTCATTTGGTTAATGATTTTCTTGAAAAATGGATTGGGTCTGTCAATATTTGCTGTTGGGTAGGAAGTATGGAGTTGGAGTGGGTCTAGTTCGCTTGGGTTTGCTGAGGGGAGATTAAAAAGAGAAGAAAAGGGCTTCGATATCGCTAATGGGCTTGTGGTATGAGAAGGAACTAGGGAGTTTGGTGCGGGATGAGAGGGAGCGGCATCTAGCTCAAATCAGAAGATAGGCTTTTCCTTCATAG
Source organism: Platycarya longipes (assembly GCA_036559045.1). NCBI lineage: Eukaryota > Viridiplantae > Streptophyta > Magnoliopsida > Fagales > Juglandaceae > Platycarya > Platycarya longipes. Next base: position 11,990,524 of record CM071801.1, read on the forward strand.
ACACGTGTCGAGATGGGGGGTTATTGTTGCTGAAAGAGGGAGCTGAATTTAATGCTGAAGAGAGAGTTTTTCTGACCGGCTAAGTTCCTTCAATATTGGAAAAGGGATGATTTGCCAGCTTTTGTTGATCATTGCCAAGTGTCCCCTCTTGAGATAGATCCAGCCGTTGCTTTGAGAACAACTCTGAGCTATGAATAGTGGCGTCTTCAACATTTGGAGGAACCGAACGTAACATTCCTGCAAACAATGGAGTTATACAATAGTTTCTTCTAATTCTTTTGGGAGTAACAACAAGTTTGGTTTTGCCATTCCCCAAGTGTTCCACCTGGCGTGCTTTGTTTTTGTTTGATACTGATGGGGGAGCTTCATTGGTGCGGACATGTGATAATAGATGATTGAGAATGGGTAGATGCAATGCCATAGAGGGAGATCCTTGCTGAGATGAACTTATCTGGTCTTCCATTCGGTTATTACGTCGGAAGTATGGACCTTCTACTCTCAACTTAGGGCCAAACTGGAAGATAACATTAGACCCTTGAAAATTGTTGTAGATGTGATGAATATGACCTAAACGGCCACACCCAAAAGGGAAAACTGCTTTGAAACCCATTTCAGGTTCAAGGCCATATGCGGGAGGTGGTACTGTCGATGGGACTGGGTTCATCAGTGGAGGATCGGCGGAGAGTGGCAGTGCTGATGGGATAGGCGGTGACATAGCCGGTGGCCGACAGCGGCTAGGTCCAAGCTAAGGCCGAACAGCCAAAGGGAGAGGTGTGCATCTCGCAGGAGAGAAGAGAGAGGAGAAAGAAAGAGAAAAGGAGATAGGGAAAGTGAAGGGCTTGACTTCCTCTTCGGACTATTTATAGGTCTTATGCATTAGGGTCTTCAAACGAACAAACGATGCATTTAAAACACTGATTCGAAAACACATAAAATTAATTTAACTTAAAACATGGAGATAAGTAAAATAAAATATTATTTTAACTTAACTTTAGTTTATAAAATAATATCCCTCATCATTAATTAAAATGATGAAACTTACTAATTATTCAAAAGAATAAAGCCATAGATTTAAATCAGAGATGTAAAACATAATTAAAATCCCATAAATTTTAAATAACTAAAACCGGGCTTATAAAATGATTTGTACAATTATAATATTTTGGAGCTTTTCAAAATTCCACCAAACAAAATAGAATAAAAATTATAAGACCTCATAATTTAATAAGTTAAAAACAATGAACCAATATGAAAAGGTCCAATAAAATAAAATGCTCATTGAAATAAAATAAAACACAATAAATTAAACTATAATAAAACTAAAACTATGAAACCAAGATAATAATGATAACTATTCAAATAAAGATCCAATAATAATAATTAAATAAAATAACTAAAAATACTAAAATTAGAGATCTCACAAACCACCAATAACCATAATAAATAAAGCAACAATAATAGTATTCAAATAAAAAGATAAATAAACCAAAAATAATAAATAAGATAAACCTCAAATAAATATTTTAAAATCAATTAAACAACCAATAATAAGAATGAAAGCAACAAGTAAAAATGCACAAAACTTGGAGTCTCACACTCAGTGTCTTCCTGGTAGCCGGATTCAGCTGCAACCCATCATATCACCCACGACTTCAACAATCTCAATATCTTTTTTGAACCATACTATGGCAGTGACCAGCTTCAAAGAGATGGATTGGGTCTTCTGATATAGAAAACAGGTGCTTCTTCCATTTCTTCTCCTTTTTCTTCATTCTCTCTTCAAAATCTACTTCACGTTCCTATCATAACCAAGAATCTAATCTCTATTTCCAAATTTTGTAGTGATAATTCTGGCTTCTTTGAGTTTTATGCTTCCCGTTTTCATGTGCAGGACATTTTGATTGGTCGGATCCTCCTCACAGGGCCACTCCATGATGGTCTCTACGTCTTCCCATCCGTGATGGCCTCCTCCTCATCCATCTCCATCTGCTCATCTTAGCGAGAGAACCACCATGACTTAGTGGCACCGTCGGTTAGGTCATCGTTAGCTTGCTATCCTATCTCATCTCCTACACTCTAGCTGTTTGAAGAATTCCCTAAGTGATTCTATGTTCAACTGTACTGAGTGTCCTATTGCCAAAGTTCATCGACTGCCATACCAACCCACCACAGCCCATTCAACTAAACCCTTAGAACTTGTTTGTGCTGAAATCTGGGCCCCAGCCCATACTGTCTCTAGAGATGTTTAAAATATTATCTTTCTTTTGTAGCTCAATACACTCGGTACAATTGGTTTTATCCTTTAAAAGTTAAATCAGATGCGTCTCAAATATTTGTTATTTTCTTGCCCCATGTTGAAAGAGTTTTTAACAGTAAGCTCATCACCCTTCAAACAGATGGGGGTGGTGAATTTAAACCACGTATGCCATTTTGTAAAAAAATTAGAATTCATCAGCATTTTACGTGACCACATAACCATTAACAAAATGGGTTTGTCGAAATGGGTTTTTCGAACTTAAACGCAAACACATTGTTGATAATGAGATTAAAATATTGGCCCAAGCATCTCTTCCTCTTCATTTTTGGGCTGATGCTTTTGAAATGACCATCTATCTTATCAATCTCCTACCCACGTCTACACTCCAAAATAAATCTCCATTTTCTCAAGTCTATAACCATGATCCCGACTACCATTTTCTTAAGGTTTTTGGTTGCCAATACTCCCAAATTTACATCCTTACACCCCATACAAATTAAATTTTCGTTCTTCCCTATGCCTCTTTTTAGGCTACAGTACCACACATAAATGGTACAAGTGAATGGACCTAAAAGTCATAAAATTTACCTTTCTCGTGATGCTATATTCCATGAAGCCTTATTTTCCTATTTGGCCATTCGGCCAGCCCAGATCCTTCTTCCACTCAACCAACAACTTCCACGTCATTAAAGGTTCAATTACCACTTTTGAACACATTACCCTCATTACTAAACCCAGGCCCATCTATACCAACCACATCCCATTAACTCTCCCTTATCAAACACTAGCCCTTCCTTACAGCCCAGTTCCTTTCCTCCTTCCCTGATTCAAATTTTTCCAATTCCAAACCCTAACTCCCCATCTCCTCTTTGGTCTACAAATTTCTCTCCCATTCTTATTTTGGGTGTTCACCGATTATCACTCGTGCTTAGACAAACTCCTCCCACCCTCATGTTCAATTGGATGACACTATCCATACCCCTCTCGGCATTATCTCAATGCTACAGTCTCCCCACTCGAAAGTCCCACCAGCTATACAGAGGCCTCAAAGCACTTGGACTAGTGTATTGCCATGTTCTAGGAGTATAATGTTCTACTCCAAAACCAGACTTGGTCCTTAGTGCCCTCTAACCCTTCTCTCAATGTCCTTGGTTGTAGGTGGGTCTACAAGAGTAAACTTCATGTTGATGGCTCAATTGAACGGCGTAAAGTACGTCTTGTAGCCAAGGATTACCATCAATAGCATGGTATCAATTTTGAGGATACTTTCAGTCCAATGGTGAAGGCTCCCACGATTTGCATGATTCTTTCTATTATTGTTGCTTGAAAATGGCCACTCAAACAGCTAGATATTCAAAATGTGTTCCTTCATGAGACTGTCACAGATCAAGTATACATGCATCAACCTCAAGGATTTTTCAATCCTCAGTTTCCTGAACACGTTTGTAAATTCCACAAGGCGATATATGGCCTAAAACAGGTCTCGAGGGCCTAGTTTGTTCAATTGAGCTCGTGGCTATTGGACTTTGGGTTCTAAACTCACTGCTATAGACACCTTTATCCGTGACCTAAGCTTGGCCTTTCCTCTTAAGGATTTAGGCCCTCTTTCATACTTCCTTGGATTATAAGTTATTTCTCTACCGAATGGTCTGGTATTATCTAAAAGAAAGTCTGAAAAAGTTATAATGATTATATGAGATGCGATAAGATGAGATGGTTTGGTTTGGTTTGATTTTGTGTAACCAAACTAGCCCTGCTCAAAGCAGTTGATACTATACACCTTTTCTCTCTTCCTTACTTCGCTCTCACCTTTTCTCTGTAGCAAACCTTGATCGCCCCTCCCACAACCTAGACCTGAGGTGGTGGGGGGTTGGAGTTTTGGCTCCTCCCTCCCTTCTTCTCTCTTCCCTCATCCTTTCGCCCTCTCCTCTTTAGTTTTTTCTTTTTCTTTCCGGTTTTATTTTATCTTGTTTTTCCTTGTTTTTTCTTCAATGTATGGCGATGGAATGGGGTGTCGCACTGCTCTTGGCGGCCAGCTTCCGTGAGGCCCCAACGTGATGGAGTCTCGGCTTCCTCCTTCCTTCCTTCCTCCCTCCCCCCCCTCCTTTCTCCCCCATCCTCTCTATTTTTCCTTTCTTTTCTGGTTTTCGTTGCAAGTTTTCTCACTGTTGAGTATGGCTTTTTTTTGGTCTTGGTGTGGTTTCAATGAGTGGATGATCTGCTATTCTTTGACGTCCAAGGACCTACACGCGCCCACCGCAGGACTCCTAGGTGCTGATCTTTCAAACGTGGGTGAAACTCCACTTAACTAAGTGGCACGTGGATCACACGCTTGATCTGAAGCGGGAGTTTCAAAACCCACGCGCCACCTCTAGGGAGCCTTGCGGGTGCCACACACAGCTCCTTTGGGTCCAGAACCACTGACATCTTCGGATCCACCTGTTCCCCATCCTCCAAGGGCGGCACATGTCACTCACGCGCCATCACTGCCGCTCGTTTGTTTGGTGTTTTACTTTTCCTCTAAGGTCGAAAATGCAGATCTGTCTTTCTAAGATATATTTTCCTTTTTCCTATTTTTATTTTTGTTATGTATTTTAGTTTAGTGAAAAAAAAAAAATACACACTTAGTCTTTAGGACATTTGGTCTAGTAAAGTGGGTCTCTTGGGCGTTTTGTCTGTAGAATGTGTCCTCAACTCAGTATTAGCACAGGTATGGGGTTGATTTTCATTCTGTCTTATATAGAGTTGTACTATCTTTTAGACAGTGGTCTGCAGAGATTTGTAGCAAAGACTAGACTATGTCAGTCATGTTTATGGACTGGGAAGCTATAACTTATAGTAGGTTTGTAATGTATGTCTCAAATCCAGTTATAATATCCATTATTAGTGTATGCAGTACGTTTTCTTTTTTAAAAAAAAAGAAGCCCTACTTATAATTTCTTAGAGTGAACGATTGGACTTAATTTAACTATTATTGATCTTTTATTAATATGTAAGATAAATATCTAAAACATCTATATTAAATTTGCATACATTTTTTTAAAGTGGTATAGAAAAGCTTTATAATTCGATTAAAATAACTGCAAATTGAGCACAGAATGAATAAAACATAATTCCCTTAGTAACATTAACCATATGCATGTAGTTTCACTCATTCTGTAACTCTTTAAAAGGAGGGTGGAAGTTTGAACAGTTTTGTAATATATAATTCCATGTTTTCAAATGTCTAATTACTTGATCTGTATCCAGATTGCACTCATGATCCGAACTCTAATTAGAAAATAATCTAAGGATAAAATACGTACAAAATCATGCACCAAGTTTCTTACGGCCCAACGGGAATCCAAAAACATGTATTGATTGATGCAATTATTATTTTGGAAATATTATGGACAAAAAACTTCTAAACAATTAAAATAATCGATATATAATGCTTAATTAATTATTCCATGGTATGTAAAATTGATATATTTTAAATTTTATCATTTAGTTATATGTTATATTAACTAACTGTGTATTTATATGTTACAAAACATTTTTGACAACTGGTGAATGTTTGGTAAACTTGGAGCTTCTTTCTCGACCTAACTAAGCTTCTCTCTAGAGTAACTAACCCTAGAATCTCCTCCCCAACAAGCGCCTCGGGAGGGGGGAGTGGGAGTCTCGGCTCCCCTCCCTCTCTCCCCCCCTTCATTGTCCTTCCTCCTTCCTCCCTCCCCCTGGCCCCTAGTCCCTCTCCATTCTCCTTCCCTTCCATTTTCTTAGTTTTTAGTTCGGTTTTATCCCTTTCCCCACCCTTTCTCCCTCTATTTTTCTTTGTTTTCTCTTCTAGTTTTGTGTTTCAGGGGATCTTTGGCACATTTGGACTGCCTGGAGACCTTTGGTGAGAAGCAACGTGAAGCGGTAAAGGCAAGTGGCCTTGAGTACCAGTCTCGCAACGCTCGATCCCCCACGATTCTCCAGCTCCCAGTCCTAACGCACCATTCCACTAGCCTCGCAAGGCCCCGATCTATCATTCGGGTTGGAGTTTCGCCGGTTGAAGCCGCACGTGCTCCTCATGCGCATCACGAAGGGAGTTTTTTTCTCCCCACGCGCCTCCGCCTGAGGAGACTTTTAGTTGCCATGCATGACCCAGCTGGGACTAGGGCCTATGGTTTTGCTTAGCACCTTCCTATCTGCTACCCTCCAGGGGCGGCACGTGGGTTACATGCGCCCTCATAGTTGTGGTCCTCTGTCAGTTTTAAGCTTCCTCCAAGGTTGAAAATTGGATCCATGCCTATGTGATTCAATTTTCCCATGTTGTTTTTTTTTTCTTCTGTTGGTTTCTTTTTATGAAATAAAAAAAATAAAAAACACCAGTCTCTAGGACTTTTATTCCTTAGAGTATGTCCCCTTATGGGGTTTTGTTTGTTGGTTTGGTGGTTGTCACTATGTTTTGGACAGAGTTTGGCTGTCTCTCAAACGGTATTCTTGAGAGATTTGTAACCAGAGTTAGAATATGTCAGTCACTTTTTAGTATACTGGGAAGTTACAAATTGTCGTTTAGTTGTTTTTATAATGTATATTTCAAGTCCATTTGTAATGCCCGTTATTAATGATTGGAATGTAGGTCATTTTCAAAAAACAATTTTGAGAAAATGATTTTTTCTATAATTTTATCAATGACTATATTCAAAACTAGGCTTAAACATGTATCGCATTATATTACTAATATTATCATTTTGAATTTATTTTTTACTATAGAAATAAAATCATGGATGTAAACCGAATCAAATTTCGTACAAACTGAATTTTAGGCCTTGTTTATTTTAGAGACGAGATAAGATGAGATGAGATAAAAGTTAAAAAAATAGTAAAATCTTGTTGTAATATATTTTTTTAATATTAGTTTTGTTTTGGAATTTGAAAAAGTGATTTTGGAATTTGAAAATTTTGAATTTTTTATTATATTTTGTATAAGGGTTTAGAAAAGTGTAATGATGAGTAGAGGTGTGCTCCGACTCCGACAGAGTCGGAGTTCGGAGTTTCTGACTCCTATAGGAGTTGAAGCCCAAAATTACCCCCGACTTCGAAACAAAGTCGGAGTTCGACTCTGATTGAAGTTCGGAGTTCCAATCGGAGGTTGGAATTCTGACCTCCGATCGAAACCCCTTCTTGAGTTATTCTATCACCAACAAAATCTAGCAATTTACACAACCATCAAATGCCAACAACACAACACAATCACCAAAAAGTAGTATCGATTAATTCGAATTTCGGATTCGAGTGCAAAGCAACCACAAAAACTAAAAAAAAATCCATAAAACCATAACACCCAAAATTACAAAGATGAAAATGAAGGGTTAGGAACTCCTGTGGACCACGAAGGCTGGAGATTTCTCGAAGCTTCGGAGCTTTTGTGGAGGCTGGATATTTCTCGAAGCATCTGGAGGCTGGAGATTTCTTGAAGCTTTGGAGAAATGCACGAAATCAAAGAAGTAAGAACGAAAGAAGGCAACGAAGGGTTAGAGAAGGGTTAGGGTTTGAGGGTAAAAAGAGTTGAATTTATACCCTTTAAAAACGACGTTGTTTAAGTGTAAAACCGCATGTTTTGAAGGAACTCACGGATATATGGTAAAAACGCAAGGTTGCGGTATTGAACCCAGGTTCTGAAGAACCGAGGGACACAACGTCACGTAGGTTTACCATTAGGCCACTTGCGTTGATGCATTATATGTTACAATAGATAATATATAATCTATTTAATCTACAAAAAATAAAAAACAGTTGGAGTTTGGAGTCGGAAATCGGAACTCCAATGTGCTCCGGTTTCGACTCCGAACTCCGATTTCAGAGTCAGAATTATTGCGACTCTAAGTCTGACTTCCGACTCTAATCAGAGTCGGAATTGGAGTGGAAACCGGTCGTAAGTGGAGGTCAAAATTCTTGCACACCCTTAATGATGAGTTTTTAGAAGAGTTTGAAGTTTTTAGTTTTTTCTCCCAAAGTAAACCAGGCCTTAATTTGATCGTACTGAATAATAATTTTATGGATCATGCTATTGTACCCAATTGCCATCATGACCGAAAGCCTGTGGTCACTTCTTTCCATCGTAACCAAAGGCCTTACAAGTATTTTTCGAATAATTTTGGAAATGCTAATATTCTCCTTTATTTTCTCTTCTTATTTTGACCACTTATATATTTAATTTTTTTAAAGTTAATTTATTTAATGATTGAGGAAGAGACAATTAATGTATTAGCATTTTTAAATATTTTTTTCAAAATATTTAAACATATTTAAAAAATATTTAAATTAAAACACAATAAATATTTTTTTTAAAAAGGAAGGGTGTGGGCCAATGACTTGACTCATTTCATATGGGGAAAACTATACTTCAAGCATTTTTTTTTATATAGATCGAAAATGGACTACAATACAACAATTGGAAGTGAAGAGCTTTGTGCTTCATTTTGATAGTCTAGACTAGGGCTGTAAAAATAAACTACTAAACTAGAAAATTGGTCCAGATCGGACAAGACCGATAAATTCGATCCGATTTTAGACTTGTTCTCTTCTTTTAAACCTTGACCAAATTTGTTTCGGAGCTGGTTTTACACATTTTGGGACCAAATCAGACTAGTTTGCATATTTATATATATTTATAATTAATTCTTTATATTATATATCTTTTATATATAATATAAATTATAATTATATATAAAATATGTTATATTATGATTTATATCATAAAATCTTAATCTGAAGCATATAAATATATAATATATTAATTATGTTTTTTACCTTGTAAATTCTCAACATATTTTTTTTGATAAATTAACACTTTATAAAAATTGAAAAATCGGACCGAAACCAGAAGCACCGAAAGTTTAAGTGCGGAATCAATTTTTGAAAATCCAAAACTGGTGTATATCGATTCAGTTAAAACCAAACCGGCTACACTTCGAGTCTGGACTGACTGCTGAAAACTTCCACTATCTCTCTCCCATGATTCTTAGTTAAGGGAGGCAAAAACTTTGGAAGATAGCAAACATGAGTTGCAAGAAATCGTCAATGGACAACCACGCGAGATTGAGAGTCTAACAGTGGGATGTGTGAAGGAGCGAAACTACATACTAAGGGGCCAAAGAAATTTAAAATATGATGAAAATTAAATTTTGAAAGGCATTTTAAGTATATAATATTGAAAAGTAGTATTTGTTCCTCCCTAAATTATTCTTTTGTAGCTTGGCCCCCAAACCAAATTTCCTGATTCCATTTCTAGGAGCGTGGCGATCGTTGGGAGCCGAAAAGCAATAAATCGATATTTATCCTTACTATATATGAAAAACTGTTGTATAAAAGTCTAAAAGGTGGGGGGCTCACTATGTCCCCCTCACCTTTAATAATTGTAAGGGGACGTGAGCCCTCTCCCCCTCCTTTGCATTATTATGAATGATCATTGCCTATAAATACAGGCTTTTGCTCGATCAGAAAAACACACAAGTACGAGTAGGAAAGAAAAGAAAGAGAAAGAAATAAATGAGAGAAAAAAAGAAAGAAAAGAAGAAAGGAAAAGAGAAAATTCTGTTTTTAAGAAATAAAGAGTTCTAAATATTTTCTCTTGCAATAATAGTTTTTATTTTAGTTTTATAACGCGTTATCAGCACGACAGTTCTACCAATTATGAAACTAGATGTCTTATTTCGCAAGTAAGTTTTTCAATATTATTATTTGCAGTCTTTGATATAAATATTAAATATTTTATTGATTAAATCTATGCGATTTTATAAATATATTTCTGAGATACACATATTTATTTTATTATTTATATGTGTAGAAAATGCCAAACTTTACAAAATTGGAATTCGTTACTTTTGATATTTTTGGAAAAAATTATCTATCATGGATTCTTGATGCTGAAATCCATCTTAATATAAAGAACCTGGGATAAACAATTAAAGAAGGAAATCAAGTGTCCCTGCAGGACCACGCTAACATAATGATTTTCCTTCGCCACCATCTTCATGAAAAATTAAAAACTGAGTATCTTACAGTAAAAGATCCCTTTATTTTATGAAATAATTTAAAGGAGAGATTTGAACATTAGAAGATTGTTATCCTCCCAAAAGCTCATTATGAATAGTTGCACCTGCGGTTGCAAGATTTTAAAAGTGTTAGTAAGTATATATCCGCAGTTTTTAAAATAAGGTCAGTACTAAAATTATGCGGTGAGAAAATCACCAATGATGATATGTTAGAGAAGACTTATACTACTTTTCATGCCTCGAATGTGCTCCTGCAACAGCAGTATCGAGAGCGAAAGTTCAAAAAATATTCTGAACTTATATAATATTTTCTAGTAGCTGAGCAAAATAATGAGCTTTTATTAAAAAAACCACTAGTCACGCCCTACTAGTTCAACATCATTCCTTGAAATGAATGATACTAGATTTGCATCATTCCCAGAAGCGAATGGTGCATCTTTTTGAAGAAATCAATGACGTGGACGTGGTAAGAGAAACTATAGAAATATTGGTCTCAGAAGTGACAACATTAAAATGGATACTAATAATAATATACCGTATCACCAGAAGCGGTACAATTCAGAAAATAGGTAAAAGCCCCAAAAACAATTTTTTAAAGAGAAGTGAAGAGGTGTGCTATAGATGTGGAATGACTGGACACTGGTTATGTACTTATCGTACGACCAAGCACTTGACGGATTTATATCAAGTATCTATAAAAAGAAAGAATAAAAGGATAGAAACAAATTTAGTAAAATCATCAGATGATTGATTAAATGTAGATATCACTCATCTTGATGTTTCTGATTTCTTTAATAATCTTGATGGTAGAATTGATCGTTTGATTGAAGATAAAAGTGTTTCACTCAGTTAATGTATTTTTTTTTTATTATTTGTAATAAAATTTTTGTATATTTTATAGAATCATGGATCACATGGATGAACTTTTTATCTCCGAGTTGAATGATAAAGATATATGTCTGGCTGACAGTACTACAACTCACATAATTCTCAAAGATAAGAAATATTTTTAAAGTCTAACACTAAGCAAAACCTATGTCCATACCATATCAGATTCATCAAATTTAATTGAAGGCTCCGAAAGAGCTTATATTGTGTTGCCTAATGACACTAAATTTTGTATTGATGATGCTCTATTTTCTTCACAATCTAGAAGAAATTTATCAAAGATATACGTCGTAATAATTACCATATTGAAACGACCAATGATGGCAGTAAAGAGCATCTTTTTATTACTAAAATAGTATCGGGCCAGAAGCTCGTAATAGAAAAACCGACTGCTCTCTTTTCTGGATTGTATTATACAAAGATGAGAACAATTGAATCATTTGTGGTATTGCACCAGAAGTGCATTGACTCCAAAGTATTTATGACTTGGCATGATCGCCTTGGACATCCAGGATTAATAATGATGAGACAAATCATTGATAATTCACATGGACATCCCTTAAAAAACTAAAAGATTCTTTTATATAATGAATATCCATGCTCTGCATGTTCTCAAGGTAAATTAATTATCAGATCATCTCCCTCAAAAGTCCTTGTTGAATCTCCATCATTTTTACAAAGGATTCACGGAGATATATGTGGGTCTATTCATCTATCAAGTGGACCATTTAAATACTTTATGATTTTGATTGATGCATCTAGTCGATGATCACATGTTTGTCTAATTTCCACTAGAAATGTTGCATTTGCTAGATTTCTTGCTCAAATAATCAAATTACAAGCACAATTTCTTGAGTATCCAATTAAAACCATTCGATTGAATAATGTAGGTGAATTTTCGTCTCAAACTTTTGATAATTATTGCATGTCAATAGGAATAGATGTTGAACATTCTGTTGCTCATATACATACTCAAAACAGTTTAACTGGATCTTTGATCAAAAAGTTTCAGATAATCGATAGACCTTTACTTATGAAATCAAGACTACCTGTTTCTGCTTGGGGACATGCTATACTTCATGCAGCATTATTAATTTGCATTAGACCATTTGCATATCATAAATATTCTCCATTACAGTTTGCATTTGGTCAACAACCAAATATTTCTCATCTTCGTACTTTTGGATGTACTGTATATATTCTAATTGCACATCCACAACGTACAAAAATGGGCCCTTAACGTAGATTTAGGATGTATATTGGTTTTTATTCAAATCTATTATTAAATACCTTGAACCATTTATAGGAGATATATTTAAAGCACGTTTTGAGGATTGTCACTTTAACGAATCCATTTTTCCAATACTGGGTAATGAAAAATCGGTGCCTGAAGCACGATAATAAATTACTTGGGATAATAAAGCCCTGTCGCAATTGATCCTCCTACAAATGAATGTAAACTAGAAGTTTAGAGGATTATTCATTTATAAAATGTTGCAAATCAATTACTGGATGTATTTATTGACCCTAAAGGTGTAGTGAAATGTTATATTCTAATGTTAATACTCCAGCAAGGATTGAAGTCCTTGAAAGACAAGTTGTCAAAACAGCAATAGGTGAGTTTAAGACATGTTTGAAGCGTGGAAGACCTATTGGTGCAAAAGATAAAATTTCCTGAAGGAAAATGATACAAAATGAATTTGGTGTTCTTGAAGAACTTATATCCACAATACAGGCTACAAATATAGTTGATGCTCCTGAAGAGAAAACTCCTGAAAAGTACAAATCTCCTTAAAAGGAACCTCCTGAAAAGGTATTTCATGAAATGTTTTTCCTTGAATAGGAACAAGTACTTGAAAATAATGAGATCTCAATACATTTCATGAGTACTGAAGAAATTCTAAATAGAAATAAAACTGTTGTCGACAACATATTTTCATATAAGATGACCTTTAACATCACCAAAATTAATGAAAAAAGTGAGCTAAGAAACCGTCGAAGGATGTCGACGAAGAAATGATTGGCCAAAATAGAAAACAGCTATTGAAACTAAATTAAACTCGCTAGCAAAGCGAGAAGTATTTTGGTCTATTGTCCAAACACCAAAATGTGTAATGCATGTTGGATATAAGTGTGTATTTGTACGAAAACGAAATGAGAAAAATGAAATTATGCGGTACAAAGCACGATTTGTCGCACAAGGTTTCCTATAGATTCTCGGAATTGATTATGAAGAAACATATTATCCTGTTATGGATGCAATCACATTCAGATTTCGATTAGTCTGGTTGTTACAAAAAGATTAGAAATGTGATTGATGCATGTGGTCACTGCATATTTATATAGATTTTTAGACCATGACATATATATGAAAATTCCTGAATGATATAAAATGCCTGAAGCATCTACAATTATATCTAGAAATATGTACTCTATCAAGCTTCAAAAATCTTTATATGGGTTAAAACAATCTAGACGCATGTAGTATAATTGCCTAAGCGAATATCTATTGAAAGAAGGATTTGAAAATAATCCTATATGCCCATGTGTTTTTATTAAGAAATCTGAATCTGAATTTTTCATTATTGCGGTTTATGTTGATGATTTAAATATTGTGAGAACTCCTGAAGAGATCTCAAGAACCGCTACATATTTAAAGAATGAATTTGAAATGAAAGATCTTGGCAAAACAAAACTTTATCTCGGCTTGCATGTAATAACTCTTCCTTTTTACATATATTCTTAGGAATAGATTCATTTAGAAATTTATTATTTTTATTTAAAGGAATTTTAGGAAGCTATGGTAATAGGAAAGGAAGATTTAAACTAAAAACACCTTAAGTAGTAAGGAAATATGGAATATTATAATCAATTTATTTGATAATTTTTAAAAAGGTTTAAATAATAATATTTTAGTTTTCATCCATAAAATAATTATATCAAGGAGATTAAGAGGAAAATTGAGAATTGGAAGTGGAGTGAAAAAAAAAAAACATTTAGGTAGCCTGAAATCTAGTTTTCGGGTTAGAATAACATGTTTTGGTAAATTAGTGATATCTCTCTCATATGACCTTTTATTTAGGTGATTCAAAATCCTATGGATCAATAAGAGGATTATCTAAAACTTTCATGTTTAGCGTTTTCTGAGAATCTAAGTGGATCAATGGGTTATTTGGGCTGGAAAAGGACTGATCTGTTTTGAGCGTAAACTGAGGCCCGAAAGTAAATCACTCCACCGACTTACTTTAGAAGCTTGAATTTGATTGGTTCTCTACATTTTTATCTTCTAGAAATGTGTAAAAAAGTTTTTACTTGGTGGTGGAAAGGTTTCTAGAAGGAAAGTTTGTTTATAACCATGAAAGGAGTAAGAACAAATCTGATTGGTCGAGGAGTAACTAAAGTAGCCAAGTTGCCTTTTTATTCTTAACCAATAGACAACCAAACCTTCAAGGAATGCATCCAAAATATCCTAAGTATGCTAATGAGTTTAGGAACGTGTGGTAAGGAAGGGAAATTGGTTCTAGAAGCGTTGGAGTACAAAGAAAGGCCAAGTGGCCGGTTTAAGCTTATCCTAGATATTTTAGGATTTTGTTTCATTTTTATTTATTTATGTGCTGTAATAATTTAAGCCATTGATCTAGATTATCTTGGAGATGGGGGAAGCCTAGCCATGAGATGAAAATATTGGGAGATCAAGAGATATAGGGGTGATCATGAGGCCTTACATTTAGGAGGGACACCTCACCCTTTCAGCCAAGGTTACTGCCGAGAGCCCCATCCCATTCTCAAGTCTTTTAGCATGTTTTTACACCTATAAATAGACACTCAAGCTTCTATTGGTTTCCTTTTAGAGAGAACCTACGTTCACATTGAGAGAAAATCAAGAAAAATACAAGAAAACTCACTCACAACACATACACTTCAAAATGAAGCTAAGTAGGAGTTTTGGAGAGAAGGGTAGTGCAAGATCAATTCAAAACTACTGATTTAGCTTTGGAAAAATTTGTAAGTGCACTACTTAACATAATCTTGGTGTAGTATGAGTGGTTTAATTTTTAGATTGGTTTGATGCCTATTTTATGCTTGTTTAAGCCTATGTATTACTTAAGAAGTAGCTTGAATGTTCTTGATTTATGAAGTGGTTTTTTTTGTGAAAAAATACTAGGAAAAATTTTAGAACCTTATGAATATGTTTTATGATCATATAATAAGAGGAATATGTGAAAATATGAGGTCATGATTTAGAAAAAAAATGATAGAACAACCCTAGTAACTTTCGGACTTCAAAGGAGTTAAGTAGACAGATTTAACATCTTTCAGTAAAATGGTCATAACTGATTAGTGTGATGTCGAAATCGAGTGATTCAAAAGGATATGGAAATCTAAGACATAGATCTACAACTATTGTATTTTAAGTTTTAAGAGATAAGAACTCTATGAAGGAAAAAATAGGAATTAATTAACAAAACAGAGTAGGTAAACTCTTTAAAAAAAAAAGATATTTTTCTTTAATTTAAAACTTCTAGTGAATTAATTGAATAATATTTTCAACAAGTATGATAAGTTTAAGAATCTTAATATATTAGGAGGATATTTTTAAGAATTATTATCATAAAAAGATAAAATAAAATAATAATAAAATTTTATATATAAGAATAGTTCAAGAAATACTTAAAAATATTGAAGTTATGAAATTATGCAAACTTGTGAGTTTGAGTTGAATGAGTTAAAAAGAATAAATAATTAGGAATATTTTTCATGAAAATTAGGCTAGCCCTTGATTAAATAAAAATTTAATATTTTATTTAGTTTCATACGTATTAATTGTTAAACTTGACGTTATGAAATTAGGTGACGTATGTGTATGTAGGTTTTGTGTTATGCTTTTCTATGTCATATGCTTTATGAAAACATGAAACATGCATGTCATCAGTTTAAGTTTGTATGTATATTGCATTTCGTCATATATGTGTGTTGTCGTAAGTCACCCTTGGTATTTTAACAAAATACGATAAGAAAACGTTAAGAAAATGTGATAAGTTAAGTGTCGTGTTACGACAGGAACGGCGATGCATAACGCCCAGAAGACTGACATGACTAGCGGAAACGGCAATACGTAATGTCCACTATGCTAAGTAATTCCGTGTTAAGACGGGGACGGCGATACGTAACGCCCGGAAGATTAACACGAGGCTTTTCAGGATGGGGACGGCGATACGTAACACCCGAAAAATTGATGAGCTTATATGTACGACCAAGCTGACACGTCATGCTGAGAAAACCGGCGGGGATAGCAATATGTAACGCTCGTTGAGGTTAAGAAATAAGTGTGACTCATAATGTTACGAAAGACAACATAAGAAATAAGAATTTAGGTATAAAAAAAGTGAGTCCATAGGAAATATAAGTTGGTCAATCTTTTGGCATATACATGCATGAACTACATAAGACAATTTATATATTATGTGTTATGATTTTGTCATGTGTTTTATGTTTCACTTTATCTATGCCATGTTATGATATATGTGTACTTACTAAGATTTCCAAGGAAATCTCACATTTGTTTATTTATGTCTTTTTCTGGAAAAATTAAATATTGTACATGACCTTATGACGGATAGGGGAAAAGCCCCTTTATCTCAGGGAGTTCAGGGGAGCCCTGAGGGGCCCTCTGACTTTTCCCTTTTTGACCTTTTTGACTTTCCTGTTGTTGATATCTATGACCGACTGATGGGGTTATGGAGACACGATGCATCCGCCTTTTCAGCACAGTAGAAGCTTACAAGATGTTATCTGACGTTAGGATTAGATGGTTCATTGTTCTTATGTGGCATATACACATCACCGTATAGGCAATACCTTCATCAGAATTTTGATATTAGTTTGGATAAGTTTTGTTATGAGAATGAGTATCCAGAGGTCAAAAGGGAGTCAAGATGGCGCTGACATAGTAGTGGAATATTTATGCATGTTTATATGACTGAGAAAATGGACTAGATCATGTAATAGTACAATATAAAATTGTAAAGGTGGATGTGAATATTATGTTGATATTTTACTATGTGATCACTAATTTATTTGTAAAAGTTTTTATTTAGACTTATTTCCGATGTGAGTTTCATTACATACAATAGTAAAAATATATGCATGCATATAAGATTGATACATATGGGATAAGTAGCCCAGTGTTACTTACTCAGATTCTTCAATTTACATTAAAACGCTGAACATAAATTGAGGGCGTCACACTGCAGCTCGAGCACTTGCCAAATAGAATTTTTATTCATTAGTCCATGTATACAAAGAAAGTTCTGAAGCACTATTATATGGACAAAACTCATCCCTTGAGTACTCCAATGATTGTTCGATTACTTGATGTGAAGAATGATTCATTTCGTCCTTGTGATAACGATGAAGAAATTCTTGATTTTGAAGTACCATATCTTAGTGCAATTGGAGTTTTGATGTATCTTGCAAATTGCACTCGGCTTGATATTACTTTCTCAATTAATCTACTTGCAAGATATAGTTCTGCACCAACTCGAAAGCATTTGAATGACATTAAACATGTCCTTTATTACCTTTATGGTACGGTTGATATGAGATTATTTTATCAACGTGGATCAAGTCTACAATTGATTGGGTATGCAGATGCAGGTTATCTTTCAGATCCACACAGAAGTAGATCTCAAACGGTATATTTATTTACTTATGGAGATACTGCCATATTATGGAGATCTGTCAAACAGACTTTATCTGCCATATTTTCAAATCACTCAGAGATCATTGTTATTCATGAAACAAGTCGAGATTGTATTTAGCTGAGATCAGTAATTCAACATATTCAAAAAAAATGTGGACTCCCCATGATCAATGATAGCCCAATAATTTTATATGAAGATAATATTGCTTGTATCACTTAAATCAGAGGAGAATATATCAAAGGTGATAGAACCAAACATATTTCACCTAAATTCTTTTATACTTACGAACTGCAAGAGAAATGTGAAATTGATGTCAAGCAAATATGATTAAATGATAATCTGGTAGATTTATTCACAAATGTATTACCAACTATGACATTCAAGAAGATTGTACAGAACATTAAAATGCGAAAACTCAAAGATCTATCGACATGCACTTTTCAGGGGAAGTAAATGTCTTGAAGACTTGTGCTGATTGTACTATTTTTCCTTCGTTAAGGTTTTGTCCCACTGAGTTTTCCTTTACAAGATTTTAATGAGGCAATTTTGAAGCACTTGGAGATACATAAGAATACTGTACTCTTTTTCCTTCACCATTGGTTTTTCTTCCCACTAGATTTTTCCTTGACAAGATTTTAACGAGACAAATTCTTTATGCATGATCATTCAAGGGGGAGTGTTGTATAAAAGCCTAAAAGATGGGGGGCTCACTATGTCCCCCTCACCTTTAATAGTTGTAAGGGGACGTGAGCCCCCTCCCCCTCTTTTGCATTATTATGAACGATCATTGCTTATAAATACAGGCTTTTGCTCAATTAGAAAAACACACAAGTACAAGTAAGAAAGAAAAGAAAGAGAAAGAAAGAAGTGAGAGAAAGAAAAAAAGAAAGGAAAAAAGAAAATTTTGTTAATGAAAAATAAAGAATATTAAATATTTTCTCTTACAATAATAATTTTTATTTTAATTCTATAACACAAACTATATAAAAATCAATAAAATACAATCTGATAATCAGTTTTTAACATCCTAGGAGGGAGAAGTAGAAGCTCAATCCTTCTGGAAATAAAAAAACAAAAATTATTTGACTAATGGGAATTCTTTAGCTTAATTAGGTAGATAAATAAAATATTAATAATTTTACGTCAAATTAATGTCTCAATTTCTTGGCCCCAAAGCAAAGTTAGTGAACTGCTAGTTGGTCTTACACACGTACAAGAAATTTATTGTAAGAAATTTATTTATTTATTTATGATTAGTTATTTTCAATAAATAATTATTTTCATCTAAAATAAGTATATTTTCTTTGCAAATAGTCTTTTTTATTACAAATAATTCATCACAATCTTTCGTTTTTCTTATATTGATTTTGGGGCTCAACGAAATTTAACTAGGACAACGAATTATTTATGCAAATTAAAGCAGACATACATCATGAAGAAGTTGTCGAAAACTCCAAAATTAATGATCACTTTTATACAATGTGAAAAATAAAATAAATAAATAAATATTGTACCAAATAAATGGTTTGTTCCCATCATGATTTGTAACTCAGGTACGTGAAAGCTGTTCTTTAAAGAGAAATGTTATTTTATCAATTCATTTTGATATATATCTTAAGTTTTTTCATTTTTTAATTTAATAATTAAGAAAGTAATTATTAATATATTGATATTTTTTTTCTATTTTTTAAAATAATAAAAAAAATTGAAAAAAAAATTTTGAGAAAATGATTTTTGCGTGTAACTTGCACCTCTTTCTTTAAAACAATCTATTGATTTGATGTACTATTCATGAAACGCCGATTTGTTAACGATGAAAGAAGGGAGAAAATAGAGGCCGGATCAGACTTCAGAGAACCCGATTTATGGGAATTAGAGTTAGGGGCGCGCGCCGCCTTCCACCACCAATTATAAATAGAAGAATTAATTAAGAGGAAGTTGTTGCAATGTTTTGAATATCGTATTAATATTGGTATCGGTCAAGTCATTAAAATGAAATATTTTAATATCGATACCGTTTCGTGTACCGTTTCAAAATAATTTATACATAAATAAATTATATATATAAATATAATTATAAATTATATTTCAAAATTATAGTCAGTATATAAATAAATTATATAGATAAATATATATGTAATTAATTTAGTCTAAATTGAGGTTAAAATATAGTAAAAAATTTTAAAAAAAATTAAAAAAAAAAACGGTACGGCCGAAAAATCGTCGAAACGAAATGTTAGTTTTTTTGTATCGGCCGACCGGCCAGTACGGAAAATTCCAGCCGTACCGGCTGGTACAGCACGATATTTAAAACATTGAGTTGTTGAGGCTGCTGGCAGTATTAATATTAGGAAGCGGAAAGTCTGTAAAGACTTTCCGTATTAAAATTAGGAAGCGGATTAATTAATATTGGTTTTGTTAATTTTCACCCCAACTTGGGTCCAATCTCCGTAATTGATGATCGTATGGTAGTCTCTTTTAGCCTAATCATTAATATTTGGGTAATGCTACATATAATCGTGGAGTTACAAACGGCGTGCAGTCTCTTTAGAAAAAATGTTAACATTTTTACGTGGGTCCCATATTTATTCACTTTTTTCCAAAGTGACTGTACGCCGCTTGCAACTCTATGACTGCATCTATCATTTCTCTTAATATTTATGTTGTGGTTTGATATGGCTTGTCAAATAGTAAAATTATTATATTTCAAAAAAAAAATTAATAAAATTATTTTTATTATCTAATAAAGTATATGAAATTATATTAATTAATTATAGGATTATTTTTATATAACCTCTTTATAATTAGAGTATCCTTCCTCATAATGATTTACGACGTGAACTGATCACCCCTCTTCCGCTCATTTCTTAGCCAGAAGGGTGGCTCCTCCGACAAAAGTAAAATGGTAGAGCAGAAATCAATTAGGAGCAGAGACCCAAAGCAAGTGATGAGAATAAGCCTACTATGATAGAATGATATCTGTTATGGCTATTATTGTTGGGAATCTAGTCTTCCAAATTCCTCCACACCAGGATCTACTTTTAACAGAATAACAAGAAAAATAGAGAAATAAACACAACACAAGAATTTACGTGAAAAACTCCCAAACCAGGAGAAAAACCACCAGACCCAGAGAAGAAAATACACTATGTAAAAAATTGTTACAATCACACAATTTTTCTCCTCACCCCAACGACACCCACAAAAACTTCTCTCACTAGTAAAACTCTAACTTTCACCTCTCTTCCTTTTACATACAAAAAGGACAACAGAGGAATTTTACTAAAGTCAGAAGTTACTAGATAAGTTTCTAACTGGTGTGTTTAAACCAAGGAGCCCAAGCCTCCTTTTATAGGCCATGAGTCTTGCCCCCTCTCCCACTCCTTTCCCATGTGGGATTCAAGGAGCAACAAACCAACAATCTCCACCTTGCGACTTTGACTGGTCCCACAGCCACGCTCCACCGCAATGAAGATTCATAGCTTTCGCTATCATGCTCCACCATAAAAGCATAACCACTCAGAATAAACCAATTCCAAACATTTCACTTCGGCCCATGTCGAAAATAACCTTGCTGAAAAATTATGGTGCAACTCCCACGTTTGGCTTTCCTGGAAGTTCATCAGCCATCGACATGAATTTCCACCACACACCTTGCATCAATGCCAAACCAATGCCCGTGTGCAAACTTGTGGAACAACTAACATTAACACATCCTCTATCATGGCAACTTTGGGATTAGCGGCATGCCATAAAGATATACATGTCTCTTTTTCTATGGAGAGAGACACAATGTTAGCTTCATACCAGTATCTCCATTTACTGACTTGGAACCACTTGCCGAACCGGCTCCACTTCTTCTTGACAACTTTTCTTGACATGCCCAGGTTGTCCACACCTCCAGCAAATTGCTGACTTCATGGGTTGGTCTACTTTTGTGTAATTGATGGAATCAAAATATCCGTGACTTGTACTTGCCACAAGTCAAAATTGATTCTCCCATCAACGTTCTCTACCTCCATTCTTGACATTGCTTCGATGAATTTTACCGTAGAAATGAATAGTATCCACTAAGTAAGTTCCCAGGAAAGACCGATCTTTCCTAGACAGAACTTCAAGGTTCCCAGGAAAGATTGGAGGGTCACAACGGACACACTTAAAATTTCCAATCTCCTAGACAGAACCTCCTTAGACCATACGTATTCACACTACCACACCAAAGCTCCACCCTGCAAAAAGAACCTAGTGGCTCTGATACCACTTGTTGGGAATCTAGTCTTCCAAATTCCTCCCCACCAGGATCTACTTTTAACAGAATAACAAGAAAAATAGAGAAATAAACACAACACAAGAATTTACGTGGAAAACTCCCAAACCAGGAGAAAAACCACCAGACCCAGAGAAGAAAATACACTATGTGAAAAATTGTTACAATCACACAATT